>CM069159.1:24874103-25474103 GCA_035221665.1 Okamejei kenojei
CATGCCCATGTTGATATTGATGCCCCATTTACACCAGTTCCACCTATCTGAGTCTGGCCCAAATCATTCAGCAGTATTAGTGGGATGTGGAACACTTTTTTATTATCTGTCAAACTACCTTTTTTTCTCCGGTTCTGAGAGGTGGGGTTGTGGAGTAAAGAAAAGGTGCCGACAATAGCAATCATAAAATACTACCTTTTCCAAATGTTTCCATTTCTCGCATGTGATTGACACAAAATGTCAATGATTTAGAAACTAGGAACTGCAGATGCTGGTTTTCCAAAAAGTTGCAACATGTTGGATAACTGAAGGATAAGGCGGCATCTGGAAAACATGGTTAGGTCTGACTTTCAGTCGGAAGAAGGCTCCTGACCCCAAACATCACCTGCTTTCCAGAGATGATGCATATCAGTGATTTGTTCCCCTGTGGTGCTTGACCTATCCAGTACTCTGTTCCACCAGTGTTTGCCACCTTTAATCGGCTTGACTTAATGTCCTATTGTGTTTCTTTGCAAGAAATTGTTTTTCATCAAATTATTGTTCATCGACGAACTAGAGTTTGTACATTTCTCAACTTCCCAGCTAAATCTCCATGATCCTCTTCATGACCATTGGTATTAAGTGTTAGTAGGTTGATGTTTAAGCAGGTGAGTAAGTGACAGGCGAGGGGGGGAAAGGAGAACGATTGTGTCAAATGAATGAGTGAAATGTGAAGCCAGATTGAGGGGGATAAAATGGGGATGGGAGGAGTAGTAGATGACCATACAGGAGGGAAATTGAATCTATTCCACCAATTCAATCAGCTTGAGCTGATTAAATAGCCATATGATACCAAACATCAAGATATGTTTTAGCCTTACCCCTGTAGACTGTCACACACTGTACCAGAGAGTAGTGTTTAAAAGTCAAAGTTGTAGTTAGTGTCAGTAGCTTGGCCCAGTCAGTGACTGGGCCAAGACCCTTCAGACTGAGAGTCGAGCGAGGGAGACACAGATAAGGAAGGGTAAGGTGTGAAAATGAGACATCAAAAGAGACAAAGTTCAAGGAAGTCAATATTCATACCACAAAACGATTGCCGAGCTGTGCTTTGTGTCTCGCCAATATATAGGAGTCCACACTTGGAACAGCGGTTACAGTAGATATTGTTGGAAGAAGTGCAAGTGAGGCCTGTGTCTCACCGGAGAAGACAGGGTCCTTGGACGGAGTCAAGGGAGGAGGTGTTGCACCTCTTTTGGTTGCAGGGGAAAGTACATGGGGAGTGGGTGGTTTGAATGGGAAGGAACGAGTTAACTAGGAGGTTGCGGAAAGGGGTGGAGATGGGAAGATATGTGTAGTGGTGGAATCATGTTGGAGGTGTGGAAACTCGGAGGATTATGTGCTGTATGTGACGGCTGAGGTGAAAGGTGAGGAGTAGGGGGGCTCTGTCTCTGTTGCAACTGGGGGGGGGGGGGAAGAGAGTAGGGAGCAAGAGGATATCGAGGAAGCCCTAGTGAACCCCCGTACCCTAAAGAAAGAATGAGGACATCTCAGATGTCCTGGTATGGAACAACTCATCTTGAGTGCATATGTGTAGTTGCAGGAATTGGGAGTAGAGTCCTTGCAAGCGGCAGGGTGGGAAGAAGTGTAGTTTAGATACAGTGCCCTCCACAATGTTTGTGACAGACTCATTTATTTATTTGCCTCTGTACTTCACAATTTGATATTTGTAATATAAAAGAATCGCATTGGTTAAAGTGCACATTGTCAGATTTTAATAAAGGCCATTTTTATACATTTTAGTTATAGCTGTGTTTATACATAGTCTGAAATATGGCTGCAATACAGGCCTGGTAGAGCATCACCAGAGAAGACACCCAGCAACTGGTGATGTCCATGAATCGCAGACTTCACGCAGTCATTGCATGCAAAGGATATGCAACAAAATACTAAACATGACTACTTTCATTTACATGACATTGCTGTGTCCCAAACAATATGGTGCCCTGAAGTGGGGGGGACTAGTATAAATACTGCTGTGATTTCTACACGGTGAAATAAAAATGGCCTTTATTAAAATCTGACAAAGTGCACTCTATTACAAATCTCAAATTGTGGAGTGCAGAGACAAATAAATTAATGATGGGTCTTTGTCCCAAACATTATGGAGGGCACTGTAGCAGAACTCAGACATGAACTTCCTGACCTGATTGTTGGCAAGGGGCGAGACAATTTTGGTGAGGGGATGAAGTGTAGAATTTGGGTCAAGACATTTAAGAAAGAAGGACACCTGTGAACATTGGACAAACGGGAGATAGGAATTTCACATGTCAAATCATTGGAGGAACTCCAGTGGGTCAAGCAGCATCTGTGCAGACCTCAACATTTCAGGTCGAGGCCCTTTCCCTCGCATCTCCACTTGAGTTCTTCCATCAATTTTTTTTGCACCAGATTGCAGTCGTGTGTCTCCTTATATATTAATATTTGTAGCCTTCTGCATTTTCATCTGTGAACGGGATGATTAAACAAACTGCCACAGTGCAGATTGCAACAGTGGCCCCAGGAAATCATCTTTGCAGAGAGGGATGGCCACAAGGGAAATTGCAGTGGAGGATGGGCTGGAGGAATAGGAAATTTAAATATATTAGGGTTTGCAAGATATGCTTCCATACGCAAACTGCACATTTATGCTAATTTAATCCTATTCATACATATTTTAAATCCTGATGGAAGGAGATTTGTAAGAAACTTTTTTGAATATTTTTATCATGTGTGAATATATTAAATTGCAACTAACTTTGGATTAATTTTGAGGCCAAACTTCCCAGAGAAGTAGTGAAAAATCAAAATGTAAAAATCTGTAGGCAGTGAATAAGGAAAGTTTTGTCATGTGTATTAGGGAGTGTGTTAAATAGAAACCTAGAAAATAGGTGCACGAGTAGGCCATTCGAGCCTGCACCGCCATTCAATATGATCATGGCTGATCATCCAACTCGGTATCCTGTACCTGCCTTCTCTCCATACCCCCTGATCCCTTTAGCCACAAGGGCCGCATCTAACTCCCTCTTAAATATAGCCAATGAACTGGCCTCAACTGCCTTCTGTGGCAGAGAATTCCATAGATTCACCACACTGTGTGTGTAATGTTTTTCTTATCTTGGTCCTAAAAGACTTTCCCCTTATCCTTAAACTGTGACCCCTTGTTCTTCACCCACTGTAAAGTTGTATTGCAACATAATATTTATGGGTAATTAAGTGTTCATTCCTGTTAAGTATTCAAAGAGATTGCAATTTAACTTTTCAGTACAAGTTCTTGGGAGAAGAATGGGAGAGAATAATTTAGCAGTTTAGGGAAACCTGTTCATAAGTGGTTCTTTCACATTTAAATACTGAATATGAGCAAGTGATTCAACGCACACACTAAATATTCATTTATGCAATTTTGTGGGAGGATTGGTCTCTAATAGTGAGGAGAAGGAAATGATTTCCTTCCTTGGCCACAAATAGTGAGAGGTGGAAGTCTGCCAATCACAGTTATGTCTACTGCTATCCAAGCTGAGATCAAATTTAGAATTGAACAGAAATCAATGTGCAAGAGGCTGAGCCTGAACCAATTTATTTTTATTTTTCAAAATACAGGTATCACTGCCAAGCAATCTACTTTGCCAAATGGGATCTAACCATTAATCGCACGCTGTTTCTGCAACTCATATCTGGTTCTTAACCTGAGTATTCTGGAGCATAATTCACTGATTATTACCAATTGCCCTCTTTTTTTTTCTTCTTTCAGCTGTTTTTGTCACATTTTATTGTAAGGTTACCTTCCTCTCACTGGAAATCCTTTATCAAAGCTTCACTATTACGAACAAGTCTATTAAGTTGCTGTTTAACCTTCTCTGCTGTGAGGAGAACAACCTTGACTTCTCTCTACGATCAAAGCTTTCATTCCTTGTTCTATTCCAGCAAATATTTTCCTGGTGCTTTTGTTCTTTTACAATAATACTTTTACAAAATTACTGCACCACTTCTTCATGTCCTCTATCTTCCTTGGCAGAGTCTTATTACAGGTCTGTCTCAGTGTAATTATCACATTTTCAACTTTGGCTTATATTTACAAAGTAGTTAAAACATAACAAACATTTGTGGCCAACAGGTGTGTAAGTGAACGCCTCTCTGCTCTCTTCAACTGAACACCATCTATCTCTTTTCCTTCAGGTGCTTATCTGGTTTCCCTTCAAATGCTAATCATCTCGCGTATTTCTGGTTCCACGTGCTCACCGCTTTCCTGAATTTTATGTATGGCTTAGTAACTAGCCCACATTTATAGTTGCTGCTTTTGGTCCTGCCTGCAAATCTAATTTTCTATACCTACTCCATCAAAGCCTTCTATTTCAAATTACCCTAACAGGCCTTTCATCTGGAAGAACCATCCCCATCCATTAATCTTTCCTGATAACTACTCAGTTCTGGTGCCTATCATCACCCTTCTCTCCCTGCCTGACTCATTTACCAATCATTATAAGTTCATAGGTGAAAGGAGCAGTATTAGGCCATTCAGCCCATCAAGTCTACGGCGCCATTCAATCATGGCTGATCTGTCTTTCCCTTCCAACCCCATTCTCCTGCCTTGTCCGCCTAACCCCTGACATCCTTGCTAATCAAAAAGCCCCTCCTTACCTGGATCTGGCTCTCACTTGCCAGTTCTTGCCCCTTCCATACCTTCACATAGTGCAAATGAAGTTTAGACTGTGACTTACAGGAAACCCACATCTGATGGTGTTAAAGAAGGAACTGCAGATGCTGGAGAATCGAGGGTACACAAAAAGCTGAAGAAACTCAGCGGGTGCAGCAGCATCTAAGGAGCGAAAGATGGTGTTCCTCCTTATCTGCTAGCTCAGGTCCTGGTGGATGATGGAGGCTGACTGTTTAGGAGATGCGGTAGACAACTTACCAAGGTGCTGCAGTGTATTTTATAGATTATATGTGCTCCAGCTACAGTGTTGGGCCCGGATAATTAAGAAGATTGCTGGAATGCTAACGAAGCAGACACTCAGAACTGCAGATACTGATTTCCAAACAAAGACATAAAGTGCTGGGATAACTTAACTAATCAGGCAACTTCTCTGGAGAACATGGATAGGAGACTTTCTGGGTCAGGACCCTTCTTCAGACTCACCTGTCCCTGTTCTCTGCTGATGCTGTCTGGAACTTCTCATTTACTTCAGCACTTTGTTTCTGCTAATGAAGCAGGCTGTTTTTCCAGGGATGGTGTCAAGTTATGTGTTTGGTTGTGTGATCTCACAGCGTTCGATCCTTAAACTTCTTGCCACAGCCTTTCTCTGATATAAAAACAGAAATAAGTAAAACATGGACCATTGTAAAACCCAACATTATTCCTCTGCACACACCTAGATGTTGCCACACTTACTTTCTCCAACAGTAACTTACAATAGACCCATCACTGACACATTAGCAAGAAACAAATTGATCAAAACTTGCTGGATGTTAGCCTTGATTATGTTCCGTGAATTGCAACAACTAGATATTGGCACCAGAGCATCTAGTTTTTAGGAACTTCAATTTGGATCATTGCAATGTCTCAGATAACATTTGAATCACTGCTGTATTACTGTGGATGGACGTCTCCCTCCTGTGGTGTCAGTATTTCATTGCACCATTCGATACATCTACCGCAGTAATCCACAGCTTTCTTGGGAGATCCAAATTGACATATTTATCACACGCAAAAAGTGCACTTTCCGAGGTTTAATGTGCCTTGTGTGTGAGGTCATTGCGACTCCACTACAAAGCCAATGGTCTGGGCTCTCTATGGGTGGTCATTGTAAAATGTTGTCTGTTTAGGTATTTCTTAAGATCTTGAATCAGTGTTGATTCTGTCCCACAGGGTTTCTTTTGGTATTTGATTTTAAGACGTTGGTTCCTTGTCCACACCCTTAAATGCGTGCCCTCGTTCGTGAGTACAGTTGATAATTACAACATACCGTTGTTCAACCTCCATTATTTGGTGTGGTTGATTTGTGAGCCCGACTGAAATTTGGCGTTAATGTGTCATTAGTGTGCCCTGACTAACCATTTTGCAGCCTCTGTTCACAGAACACTGCTGCCAGCTCAGGGTTACAGCATCCTTAGTCAGGCATTCATTGCGAGCTGCCTGAGAGTTTTTTTCTTGCACGTCCTACCAGGGACATTTGAGTATGGTGATCGGAAGTGGCTATGTTCTTTGTTTCTGGCTCCAGTCTGGTCTTAGACATGTTCATGGACCAGTAACTATGGTCAGCCGTGTCGTGAAGTTGGAGACCTATTTTGCTTGTTTTCACGTATTCCACAGCTCTTCCTTTTGATTTTGTTCTTACTCGTTTGGTCAAATGTTTGTATCTGACTTCCAAGGATAGTCTTTTTCTGATGACGGCTGATGGTATTTGCACTTCCGGTCTTGGAAGGCTCAGTCTTCCATCTAAGTTCTGTGCACAAAGGATATCGTCTGTGGTCTCACTCGGCAAGTGGAGGATCTCTTTCACCGTTTTCTTTATTAGATTTCTGGGATGCTTTCGTAAGGATAAGGTGGAAATATAGGTTCTGTACTTCGTGAGGCCTAATGGACCTGTCCCACTTAGGCAACATTTTAGGCAACTACAGGAGACTATGCAGTCGCCACATGTTCGCAGATGGTTGCCGGGAGGTCGCCTTCATGGTCATGAGTAGTTCCCGCATTTTCGGAACTAGTCGCAGCTTCATTATGGTGAAAAATTATGTTGAAAAATTAGCGGCGACCAAAATGAAGCTGCCATGGAGAGTAGCGGGATTCACGTGCCGTAGGTGCAGTGGTAGTGGGTCGCCAGGAGGTCGTAGGTTTTTGCTGATGCTGACCAATTTAATTGGCTCATTGGGGACAAAAACAGTAGTTTTCAGAACCAAGGATAACCGACCGTGCATCTCTGGCTTCTTAAAAGTTGTCATGGTGTGTGTCTGTATAACATTGGCTTTACACCATGTGAATTTCACTCAGACAGCACCCCCCCCCCCCCCCCCCCCCCCCCCCCCCCCCCCCCCCCCCCCCCCCCCCCCCCCCCCGGCTTACCCTGTCCCCCACCTGCATATCTGGCTGGTGAAGGAAGCACTATGTGTGTGTTCCACTCTGACAGAGTCGCCGGGTTTTCAGCAACCGGCTACGACTTGACAGTCGTCTTAAAAATTGCTTAAGTGGGACAGGCCCATAAGTGTCTCAATCCTTTGCAATGGTTTTGGGGTGGAAGATTGCAACCTTCACGTGGTCCGCCCTGTTTCGACTAATGCAATCGACTCGACGTGCACAAACGGAAGATCAAGTAGAACAAGTTGTCCAACAACTTTAAGCTGTGCACGCCACACGAAAGAAGAAGAAGCAATGGTTTTGACTCTGGATTTGGCTGTTGCTTCATGGCCAATTACAAAACCCAAGTTAACCCAAGCAGCTTTAAGATGTTTGTGGGGTTTTTTAGGCTGCCAAGTGATTTATCAAACTTGGAGTACTAGTTCTCTTTAGTTCCAGACCAGGGATCGATACGTGCACGAAGGTATTTCTAGATCTCCCCTGGATTTATGTATTCGATTGCATCTTATTTATTAACCAGTTGTTTAATGGGTTGAAGACATATGTCTTCCTTTTGCTGACCATGTGGAAGCTCTTGGTCTTTCTCACATCAATTTCCTGCCCCATACACATGCAGAATGTTTGCAGGATTTTCAATCATACCTTTACATGAATCACTAAGGATTGCAATATCTTATGTGAAGGTTAGAGCTGCACAGCTAACCTGCTGTTCTCCATTTTTAAAAAGCACTCCTTGTCCTTTCTTCTAGAATGTATAAATTTCTACATGTAGATCTTATTAGAGATCTATAAACTTTCATGGCAATCACATTCTTTCTAGTGACTTAAGCAAATGTGTCCAACAGAATCAAATGCTTTGGCCAAATCAGTGAAGACTATCGTCAGTTCTTTATTTGTCTTCTTGACCCCATTCATGATGCGCACAGGTGTTAAGAAGATTCACCTTCATCGGGAATTATTCCTTACTAAAGGGCCTGTCCTACTTTCACGACCTAATTCACAACCTTTTTTACTCGTGGACATTTTTCATCATGTTAAAAACACGCTCTGACCTACTTGATGCCACGAGTACCTACGACTCGCATCACAACCTACCTACAACCTCATGACGACCATGCTGCGATTATGAGTCAAGGGCAAACTCGGCAGAGGTCGTGAAAGTGGGACAGGCCCTTAAATGATAGGGGCATCTCACAAAAATGTGATTTTATCTTAAAGCTACTAATAATAACCTGGATGTTATTATAAAGCAACAGCCAATCTCAGAGAAAGGTACTCACAATGTTATTGGTGTGGATGTGATCCAAGTAACTGAGCAATCAATAACCGTTTTGAATTCTCGAGAATGGTAAAACAGAATTATGCGCTAATTTTTAATTTGCTTCAAACATTTTGCAGAAAGTAAAATAAAGATTAGAAGCATACACATTAAATTAAAATAGATCCTAAACATTTAAAACTGGAATTGTGAAATTATTGGCCAAGGAAATGATAGTTCACAAAAGATTAGAGGTTCAAGGTCAGAGAAGTTGCTAAATAGTAATTATGGCTTACCATGCCGTTTAAAACTCACATCTCAATCAATAATGTGTAACATTTTCAGGGTATTTTACTGCCAGAATAGTTGGCACACATTTGGACATCCTATCAATTTATAATTGTACTGGAAAACCCAGCAACCAAGCTTCCTGTAGACACAAGTTATCTCAGAGAGTGAGGTCTGGAGTTCCTACCTAATTACACGTGGTTTCTCCAGCTGTTGCTATGAAGCTTTCTCCCTTATAATGGTGAGCACTGAGAGCCTCGTTGTTAATCTCAAAGCGAATTCTGGTTCTTTGTTTTTTCATTTTGTCTTGTGTATGAATGGTAGAGAAAGTACCATATGATTTCTTCAAAAATGAGAAGGGAATTATCCCTGGCTTTCTGGCTAATATTTATCGCTATTATCACAAAAACAGATTATTTGATCATTCTCACATTTCTGTTTGCTGTGTGTAAAATGGCTGCTGTGTTTCCTACAACTGCAATTGTAAAACATCTCTGCACTCAGAGATTGTAAAAGGCCTAATATAAATGCAAGTCTTATTGGTTGACAAAATCTGATGTTTTTTAATATATACATTCATGTATTCTCACATTAGAATACCAGATTAAATCATGTTAATTTCATCTCATTTTTAAATCTATGTTGTGCATTTCATAATTATTGTAGCAAAATTAAACTAACTAATTAATTTTAACTAATCACTATTGTTGCATACTCATTAAAACAATTAGTAGTGGATGTCCTACCTAAATAAAGTGCTGTTCACTTGAAATTGGAGATTGATTGCCTAGATGTATATGGTAGTGTTAGGTTGTGTGTATGAATTGTGTGAGATTTGTGGGTACCTTTTAATAGCAATGGGTGAATGTTAGTTGAATAATTAATGTCTCAGAATATCTTGGTACATAATCGCAGGATCTTGCGGAGAGCATAAACAGGGCCTCAGTTTAACATCTCAGGCAGAGGACAGTGTTGCACAGTGTCAACTGATTGCAAAGGCTGTAGACTTGCAAGTGTTCTCTGCTGCATCATGGCTGAATCAGTGCAACAATGCTCCATGGAAGACTTTTTACTCCTAAAGGACAATCCCAAATACCATATTTTCTTGCTTTAAAATTCAAAAATGCCATACTTTCTTGCTTAATTGTTTAAAAAAAGGCTTAGTCAGAATCAGGGGTAGAAGTCAAACTGATATGGAACCCCTCATCAAACAAATTCAATGCAAAGTGTTGATGTCTGTTTCTAAATCCTCAATGTGAAAATCTCTGGGAAGGACAAAATTAATTCTCATCTCTAGAATATAATAGTCATTTCTGATTAGTCGCATCATTACCTGATAATTGACTGAATGTACAGTCTTTAAATGGCCCGTCTAATTGAAATGCTGGCACAATAGCTGAGGTTTGTAGCAATGCCTTTCAAAAACACACAATAAGAATACATACAGATTATTCTGCTAAGAAAACATTAGACAGTTGCCCCAGAAATGTCTTCTCCTTGAACTATGGCTTTGGCTCGACTGCCCTGTCTTCTTACATTCCACCACGACAATCTCAGCACTCAACTCTATCCTTCGCACTTTCCACCAGCTCCAACAAAATCCCACCACCAGATTTACCCACTCAGGTGGCACAGTGGTATAGTTGCTACTATATAGTGCCAGACACCCGGGTTCCCTTATATGTAGGTTAGAACTAGTGTATGGGTGATTGCTGGTTGGCACAAACCCGGTGGGCCGAAGGGCCTGTTTCCACACTGTATCTCTAAACTAAACTAAAGTCTTCAGGCATTTTGTAGAATCAATCCACTCTTCCATTCCATCCCTAGCACTCCCCATTGTATTGGCACCTTCCCAAGCAATTGCAGGGGAAGCAATGTCTTACACTTTCTCCCTTCCCGCCTCCAAGAAACACCGATTCACATGTACTTGAAATGTAGTTGATTGTATTCACTGTTCACCATGTGGCCTTGTTCATATTGAAGAAACCAAACTCATATTGGTTGATCGCTTTGCTGGGCACCTGCATTCATTGACCCTAAGCTTGCTGTTGCCGAGCACTTTAATTCATCATTCCACTCCCATTCTAATCATTCTTTGTATGACCTCCTGCACTGTTACAATGAGGGCCAGTGCAAATCTCCGCAACCCTGATTCTTTCTTGGCACGTTACAGCCTTTGGGATGTAGTATCCAATTCTACAACTTCAGCGACTCACTCTGACTTTCTGTATCAGAAGTAGCTATATCTGCATGTTTTCATTGTGGTTCAGTTTTTATTTTATTTGTACAATTTAACCTGCTGGGTTTGTCCCACAGACTTAGCATTACACAGAGAAAGCACATAACTGGTCTTAATTGTCACATTTACTCAGTTGGTCTCACCCTATCGGTAATATTTCATTTGTTCTTTCCATTTCCACCATTCCTTCCCACTGGTTCAACCTCCATCTTCTGTGTAAACTAGCACTAACTCATTAATGGAGACACAAGAGACTGCAGATGCTTGAATCTTGAGCAGAACACTAAGTGCTGGAGCAACCCGGCCAGTCAGGCAGCATTTGTGGAGGGAATGGGCAGATTACTTTTTGGATCGGGACCCTTTTTTCAGATCATTTACTAACTTATTTTCTCTCTTTCCTAGTTCTGACAATGGGTCGTGGCCCCACAACATTAACACTACTTCTCTCCACACAGATGTTGCTAGATTGTTAGCAGCATTTTCTGTTTTAATATTTGCCAGTTCCTTTCGATAACCCAACTGTCACTGTGGAATCTAGAGGATATGCCATTTCCCACAAATACTTTCTCATGTCATAAAATTTGCCTTCACATGTCCATCTTGAAAGTGAGGACTGCCCATTTTCAGGTTCAGAGTTTCTCAAAGGGGAACATCTTGAACCAGTTCAATGAAAGTTTTATTTTTCACTAGAGGGCAGTGCATTTTGATGAAGTCTGAAGTTGCCAATATCCCGATCAACACTAGGTGGCAATTCAATACAATTTGAAGCCCTTCCCATACCATCCTGAGTCAGATGTTCGAAGGCAATTGTTGATGCTAACTGGAATACTTACAAAGATTTATAAGCAAAACCAAAGCTGGAGGAACTCAATGGGTCAGGCAGCATCTGTGGAAGGTAAGAGCAGATGACATTTTGGGTTGGAATGGCACAAAAAGCACATGATAAGAAGGAGCAATTACTAAAAGTGGAGAGGAAATGAGTCCTGCTGAGTATAGGAATGAACATATACATACGTTGGACTTTTGAATTGAATAATTGTATGGGAGCTTGTTTTTTTTATAAATGTTGGAGTGCCTAGTTGATGTGTTCCAAATCCAGGGCTGTTTCTGTCACTTCAGTTCACCTTTCTCTGACCTATATGTTTGTGGCCTCCTGCACTATTACACAGAGGCTCAACACAAGCTTGAGGAGCAGCACGTCATTTTCCACATAGGCTTGTTGCAGCCTCACTGACTCAATATCAAATGTAATAGGATAGTCACAAAAAACTGGAGTAACTGAGCGGGACAGGCAGCATCTCTGGAGCGAAAGAATGTGTGACGTTTCAGGTCGAGACCCCTCTTCAGACAGGTCTGAGGAAGGGTCTTGACCCGAAACGTCACCCATTCCTTCTCTCCAGAGATGCTGCCTGTCCCACTGAGTTCCTCCACCTTTTTGCGACTATCTTTGCTGGTTTAAACCAGCATCTGCAGTTCCTTCCTACATCAGATGAAATAATTTCAGACAACTTGCTATCCCTACATCAGATCTGATATTAACTCAGCTTCCTGATCTCTATTACACTGCCTAATCAGCTGGGCATTTCCTATAGCTCCACAGGTCACCAATTGTACATGCTCCTTTGTGTTCCCATTCCCTTTAGCAAATCAACCAGAGAGATGTATCAACTGATAATCACCTCAGCAACTCTGGCCTCACCCTATCGGATATAGTCCCTCCACTCTGCAACTTCAAACTCATTTGTTGTACTCTCTTTCCCATTCCTCACCAAGGATCTTTAACCTAAGACCTTCATTCTGTTTCACTTTCCACAGGTGCTTGCCAAGCATACTTGCTTGCCAAGTATGACTAGCAGTTTCTGTTCAAATTTCCAGCACCTGCACTTTTCTTTGAGTTTCATTGTAATATATGTTGCCATAAAATAAGGCATCTATTTTGGATATTCATACCCTCTCCAAGGTATTTAATTGAAATCAGTCTGACAGGCATTCTTTTTCTAGCCCGCCGCCTCTATTTTCTCAAACCCTGGTTCTCAAACCTGGTTACTTGACCACAAAACACCAGTTGCCAAGCTGTTCTGATCTCCATTGACACATGTGGACACTTTGCAATGCTTGTGGCCCATCCAGTGCCTGTGGAGAATGATTTGGAAGCCTCAATAATTTCACATTTTCTTTTTCAACACTCTACTGTATCAAAGGTACCATCACCACATTAGTGAGTGAGTGTTTGTCCCAGTGATAGTGTTTATGCAATGTTTAAACCGTGGTGTTAACGATCTTAGTGGGTGGAAAAATGAACTCCCACTCCAACGCCCAGACAGATGCTAGTATTCTATGGGTGCCTCCCTTCCCATTATAGTGTTTGTGGGAGACTGTGAAACCATTGTTGTTTAATAATACTCAGTGAAGAACTAATCACTCCATCGGCGGCTATTAAACTATAGGTCAGCAAGGAGGAATTACATTGCTGGCTCTTGGAACATTAATCAGCGGCTGAATTCTTCATATTGTACTTTACATGATGACAGTGCGGATATAAAAATGATTGCATTAGCATCCCAACTTTAAACCGTAGACTCTATGGGTCGAATGGCCTAATAACTTATGAAGTATGGATCATGGATAAAGGCCATCTCAAGAATTGCCAATGCAAAGCTCAGCCGTGTATTATTGGCTGATTCCATATAAATTAAGGGTGGTTCTGCTCAAGAAGGCCAAGGCTCAAATATCAAGAGTGTTTTATTGGTGTATGTAGAAATAGAACAATTAATTTCTTACTGTCTATGATAAGCATGGTACTGTAGAACATTAATCGGGACCAGTGTATTTTCTTGAGTAAACTTTCATTTCCTAAGTGAGTCTGAGAGGAACTATCCAGATTTATTCTTCTTGAATGAGGTGGGAACTGGTGTATTGGAATATACACAGCATCACAATGATGCGTCCAGCTTGTTGAAAAGCAAATTACATATAATGTTGTTACGGTTCACTTCTTAATAAACAGACAACTCACAAAAATGTTAGTTGGACCAACTCAAGCTTTACTGATCATCGTCCGGGAAGTGAGGGGGATACACCAGTCATGTAAGCAACACAGACACTTGACTTCCCCCCCTGCCACCACTTTAATGAACAAAGAGTTGCATGATCTTTTATACTGTGTGTTTGTCATTTAGTCACATTCCAAAGATGTTTGTCATGGTCAGAGATACAGTCAATACACATTACCACAGGATGCGTCTGAGCTTGTCTCTTCTCAATTAGTAGACACATTTCAAAGGCATTTTATCAGTTGGTACTTTCAAGACAAGACATCTCAAAGGCATCAGTCATTGTCTCAATATACATCACTGATACAAGTCTGAGCTCTCTCAACAATTGGTAGACACATTTCAAAGGCATCGGTCATTGTCTCAATACACAGCAACCTGAGGGAAGCCAGGGCTTGTCTCTCTCTCTTATCAAACCACTGGAAAAGGCCTGCTTGAGATGAAATATAAGCTATAACCTAGTCCAGGATTCCATTATGTATTTACAGTGGCTTGCAAAAGTATTCATACCCCTTGAACTTTTTCACATTTTGTCACGTTACAACCACAAACGTAAATGTATTTTATTGGGATTTTATATGATAGACCAACACAAAGTGGTGCATAATTGTGAAGTGGAAGGAAAATGATACATGGTTTTCTATTTTTTTTAACAAATAAAAAACTGAAAAGTGTGGCGTGCAAAAGTATTCAGCCCCCTTTACTCTGATACCACCTAATTAAAATCCAGTGCAACCAATTGCCTTCAGAAGTCACCTAATTAGTAAATAGAGTCCACTGGTGTGTAATCTAATCTCAGTATAAATACAGTTGTTCTGTGAAGGCCTCAGAGGTTTGTTAGAGAACATTAGTGAACAAACAATGTTCCTTGGCCATCATGAAGCCCAAGGAACACACCAGACTGGAGAGGTTTAAAGCAGGGTTAGGTTATAAAAAAAATTCCCAAGCTTTGAACATATCACAGAGCACTGTTCAATCCATCATCCGAAAATGGAAAGCGTATGGCACAACTGCAAACCTACCAAGACATGGCCGTCCACCTAAACTGACAGGCCGGGCAAGGAGAGCATTGATCAGAGAAGCAGCCAAGAGGCCCATGGTAACTCTGGAGGAGCTGCAGAGATCCACAGCTCAGGTGGGAGAATCTGTCCACAGGACAACTATTAGTTGTGCACTCCACAAATGGGGCCTTTATGGAAGAGTGGCAAGAAGAAAGCCATTGTTGAAACAAAGCCATAAGAAGTCCCATTTGCAGTTTGCCACAAGCCATGTGGGGGACACGGCAAACATGTGGAGGAAGGTGCTCTGGTCTGATGAGACCAAAATTGAAGTTTTTGGCCTAAATGTAAAACGCTATGTGTGGCGGAAAACTAACACTGCACATCACCCTGAACACACAATCACCACTGTGAAACATGGTGGTGGCAGCATCATGCTGTGAGGATGCTTTTCTTCAGCAGGGACAGGGAAGCTGGTCAGAGTTCATGGGAAGATGGATGGAGCCAAATACAGGGCAATGTTGGAAGAAAACCTATTAGAGTCCGCAAAAGACTTGAGACTGGGGCAGAGGTTCACCTTCCAGCAGGACAACAACCCTAAACATACAGCCAGAGCTACAATGGAATGGTTTAGATCAAAGCATATTCATGTGTTAGAATGGCCCAGTCAAAGTCCAGACCTAAATCCAATTGAGAATCTCTGGCAAGACTTGAAAATTGCTGTTCACAGACACTCTCCATCCAATCTGACTGAGCTTGAGCTATTTTGCAAAGAAGAATGGGCAAAAATGTCAGTCTCTAGATGTGCAAAGCTGGTAGAGACATACCCCAAAAGACTTGCAGCTGTAATTGCAGCGAAAGGTGGTTCTACAAAGTATTGACTCAGGGGAGCTGAATACTTTTGCACGCCACACTTTTAAGTTTTTTATTTTTAATAAAATTTGGAAACTATGTATCATTTTCCTTCCACTTCACAATTATGCACCACTTTGTGTTGGTCTATCACATAAAATCCCAATAAAATACATTTACGTTTGTGGTTGTAACGTGACAAAATGTGGAAAAGTTCAAGGGGTATGAATACTTTTGCAAGCCACTGTAACCTTTTCATGAATGTGTTATTTGAATCCAACATATGTTATTTGAATCCTAAAAGTAACAAAGACTATGGAATGTAGAAACTGTTAAAAAGGCAGAAAAACTGAAAAAGGATGGTATACCTAAGAATTTGGATGTGTTACGAGCAGAATGTAATTGGCATGATAAAACAACGGGAAAAGGCATGATTGAGTCGCAAATTAAGCGACAATTGAGAAAAAGAGGAAAAGAAGGACGCTTAAATGAAATATGCTATAAAATAGTCCAGGATTCCATTATATATCTTTTATATATTTAAAAGCATTTAACCTTTTCAATGTGTGTTTGTGTAGGTAGCTCCAATAAACACTAATGTGATGATGACTAGATGCCTTTTCTTCCCACTGATGGTGACGAAATGATAAATATTGTCAGGGAAAATAATTGTCCCAAAGTTTTTCTAGTCTATCTGAGTGCATGAAATATTTGCACACGTAAACACGTGGGGATATTGATAGAGTATTTGGCTCAGGGTGTGGATAAAGACTCATTTTTGATGTAAGACATAATTGTTTGTCAGTGCCTCAGCCATTCACGATTAATTTGCATCCTTTTCACAAAGGATAAGGATTTTTCAAGGAAGCATTTGCATTCATAATTACATTTTAAGCATGCCTATTCTTTTATTTATTAATTATACAAAGATGTTCAATGCTCCTTTGTATGATGATACCTTACTGTGTGCAGTATAGGATGCGTTAATGATAATTATGGAGACGCAAGGAAGTGCAAAAAGACAAACAGTGTTGCAGTTCAGTTTAGTTTATTGTCACGTCTTAGGTCCAGCGAAAAGCTTTTGTTGCGTGCCAACTAGTTAGCAAAAAGACATGATTACAATCAGCCATTCACAGTGTACAGATACACGATAATGGAATAATGTTTAGTGCAAGATAAAGCCAGTAAAATCCGATTAAAGATAGTCCGAACGGCACCAATGAGGTAGTTCAGGACTGCTCTCGAGTTGTTTTAGAATGGTTCAGTTGCCAGATTACAGCTGGGAAGAAATGTTTCCTGAATCTGGAGGTGTGCATTTTCACACTTGTATAGCATTTGCCCGATGGGAATGGGGAGAAGGAGTGGCCAGGGTGAGACTCGTCTTTGATTATGCTGCTGGCCTAGCTGAGGCAGCGTGGGGTATAAATGGAGGCAATGGAAGAGAGGCTGGTTTGTGCGATGGTCTGGGCTGCGTCCACAATTCCCAGCAATTTCTTGTGGTCTTAGATGGAGCTGTTTTCAAACCAAGCTGTGATGCATTCTGACCAATTGCTTTTGACGGCGCATCTGTAGAAATTGGTGAGAGTTTTTGGGACATGTCGAACTTCCTAAAAGCCCTGTCCCACGGTACGAGTTCATTCCAAGAGCTCTCCAGAGTTTAAAAAAAAAATCAAACTCGTGGTAAGCACGGAGAATGAACGTAGCGGGTACGTCGGAGATCGGGGACTCCACTTAGCAGCTCGTAACGCTAACGGCAGGTACTCGGGAAGATTCGCTAACGGCAAGTAAGCACGGGAAAACGCGTGAAGATTTTTCAACATGTTGAAAAATGTCCATGAGAGCCCCGAGTACCGACAAGTGGCCATTACCGTAAATCTCCGAGTTCGAATCAGGGCAAACTCGGGAAGGCTCTTGGAATGAACTCGCATCGTAGGATAGGGCTATAAGCCTTCTAAGGAAGTAGAGGAGTTGGCATGCTGGAGTAGCTCGGCAGATCAGACAGCATCTCTGGGGAACATGGATAGGTGATGTTTTGGGTCAGGATCTTCCTTCTGACTGATTGTAGTAAAGGCGTGAGAGGTGGGGGTAAGACAAGTGATAGGTGGATACACAGAGGTGCCAAGTGTCCCGGATTCGCCGTATTTTGTCCCGGCGAAATAACCATATTACGGTGTTCCGGCAGCCAAACATGTTGTTACGGAACACCGCCGCGCCGGTGTTCCTCCCGTGGTGAATGCCAGCGCCATGTGCCCCCGGTTTGCCAGCCCGGCAGCTCGCAGCCACGCCCGGCCCAGAGCCCGGGCGGTGCCGGCCCGCGCGATCAGCGACGTTTCTTGCCGCCAGCCGGCCGCTCGCGGCAGCCCCATCACCGGGCCTCCCCCCCACCCCCACCCCCACCCAGTGCGCAGGCGCAGACCCGCCGGCAACCTTGCCAAGTGCGCATGTGCCGCACCCGCCCGCCGGCAGCCCGCTGATCTGCACCAGTGCGCAGGCGCATAGCCGCCGGCAACAACCCCAAGTGAGTAGTATGTTACTGAGAGAAATGCATTTACCCCCATTTGTTACGGACAAATGGGTTGAATGTTACTGTGAACTAAATTTAGGGTTGGCATCTCTGGATACAAATAAGGAGAGGATGTAATAGGTAAATGGCCAGAGATGAAAAGACATAATACGAGCTAAGGAAAGACTAGCAAATTGTGAAGCCAGAGAAAGGAATATAGGTGAACGGGGTGGGGGGGGCGGGCGAAGGGGAAAAATGGGTGAAATTCCAGATGGGGAACAGGGAAGAGAGGGGTGGTTGTTACCTAAAACTGGATAATTCAATGTTCATATCGTTAGGTTGTGAGCTACCCAAGTGGAACATGAAGAGCTGTTCCTCCAGTTTGTGTGTGGCCTCACTCTGGCAATGGAGCAGGCCCAGTTTCAAAGATCCTATAGCGGAGCAAGATAGACCTACTAAATGCAATGGGCTGACGTGTAGTACGCAACGGAGCGGAACGTGGGTTTTTTTTCCATCCATTTCCGTAACCCGACTCGCAGTGCAATCAACGTTGGGGGGGGAACAGTTTGTGTTAATAATTCTGAAAATGAGGAGAACATTTTTCCCAAATAACTTTTATTTTTACGAGGATGTTTCCGTAACCGGCTCCCGTCTCCGCACTAGCATTCTATGGGATCTTTGGTGCGGAGACGGAAGCCGGTTACAGAAATGGGGCCGAAAATTACCCATGAATCTGCCCATGACCGTACTACGTCTTTTTCGTCGAGTGATCTATCTTGCTTGCTATAGGATCTTTGCCCAGTATGGGAATGAGAAGGGGAGTTACAGTGGTTAGCAACCGGGAGATCCTGTAACCCTTGGGGAACTGAGCACATGTTCGCCAAAACCGTCGCCTTGTCTACGCTTGATCTCACCGATATAAAGGACTGCGAGGGGTTGAATGCATCCATGACAAGGATTGTAACATAGTTGTATAATAGTTTATTTAGTGTATTTCTTTGTCTTGTATTATGGTGGCGGGTTCTGTTTTGTTTTATTGTATTGTAAATATTATTTTTAATAATTAATTTTTTTGATAATAAAAAAAAGGGATGATTGTTTGATGGGACTTAAGTTACAGAGAGCTGTGTTTACGGAGGGAGGAAAAGGGGGAGTTGAAAACCTTGGATTATTCAAATCTAATGTAACAAAGGCACAATATTTTAAAAAAGAATAGACAATTAAGAAAGACAATCAGTGATCCATGGATATTGTGCACCTCTCAGTACACTACATTGATTTTTTAGGATGTAGTCCCTTCTTTCTTAATATGTAATGAACAAATAGCTGCTCATTCCCTTTGCTCACAGTCTTTGAACATGCTGCAGATTGATTCAGACACCGAGATGTTTGTAAGAACACTACCCAAGGGTGATTGCAAGGGCACCGACAGGCAGTTAAAGATTGCACAGGGACTCTAAATCAGGCCAAGTAAGCTTATTAATGGTCTTAGACAGTCTTGCTGAGATTCATTACGCTGCCCCATCCACTCCATCAAGCACTCGGCTGGGTGAAAATCACTGGGGCTGCTTTAGAAGGAAAATAAATTATACAGAGGGTACAAAATGCTGGCCACTCTGATGGCAGTGTTGTTCCTTATCACCAGAGCAGTTGGGCAGGTGAGTCCAACAGCATAAGTAACAATTTATGTTAATAACTGTGTTAAACATGATCATTGTAGAAAATAACTTTATTCACCTCTTTCCCTAATTCTACCTATCTCCTTCCCCCCCCCCCCAACACACCGATCAATTAAATGTACCGTAAGGATGAGGTTTCCTGATTATAAGGTCTTAGCTTGAACCCAGAACTGCGATCAGTGAAGTGATCTCGGATAAGTAGCATAGCTTCCAAAAGATATTGTGATCAAAAGAAAACCTATTATGGTTCATACTCTGCAATGTGACGTCTTATGAAAAGAGTGTGAATAAAGACATCTAGTGTGAATATAATGGTGTTTCAGTGAAAGCAAGCTATGGAATTGTTCCAAACAGAGCAAGGTCTTTCTCTATATATTTCCGACTGTCTGCGCCACCTGGTATCCCCGGAACCACATCCTTATCAAAGTCAGCTTTTTAATTAGAAAAATGTACTTTAATAGTGATAAAAAATATATATCAAACAAAAACTGTGCAGAACTCTTAATGTATTTTGAGTGTACATTCACTATTCAATTAGTAACTCAGCGGGTTCCTTAACTCACTGGAGAAAAGGAACAGGTGATGTTTCAGGTTGAAACCCTTCTTCAGACTCCAGACATCTGCAGTTCCTTCCTACAAACTTCCCTTAAAGTCAGCCAGCCAGCCAAGAGCAATGATTAAAAAATGGGATTTTTTTTCCGATTTACATAGTCTCTGAAATTTATGTTGAGGTCGGAGTCGGGACTTTTTTGCCGACTCCAGCAGCACCAAAATTGTTCCAATTCCGACTCGCCAACTCCGACTCCACAGCCCTGTTTTGCACTGTACACAACAGAAAGTGCAAGACTTTATTGGTGGACACGGGAAATGAAAGAATTTCCTGCCACATCGTCAGGAAGAGAATCGACTGATAAATCGATTGCTGCCAAATCACAATAATCAATCTCCATTTATCAATTAACAAAAAATTGATATGATGGTGAAAGTTTGCCTACCGTGGTTTCAAAGTCAGCTGTTCTAGTCACCCATCCAACTGAAGGGGATCATTACACTGGAAAGGGTGCAGATAAAAGATTCAATAGGATGTAACCCGAGCTTCCGGGTTGAGGTTATAGGGAGAGGTTGGATAGAATGGGACTTTTTCATGGGAGCATAGGATGCCGAGACCTTATTGAGGTGCGCAAAATCATGAGGGGCCATCAAACTTTTCACACTCTTTTTCTCTATTTTTTCATACTTTTATAAAAAATTAGAAAAATGTATAGAAACACATAATCTTAAATTTTTAATATCAATACGAATATAAATATTACTAATTTCATGAAAGTATTATTAGTATCATGTATTTTCAATTATATAAAATATATAATTTTAAATTTTAAAATCAATGATAATACAAATATTATTAACAGTATGAATATATAATGAATATCATGAAGGTGTTACTAGTATTATGTATTTTCAATTATAAAAAATATGGTCCTACATTTCAAAATCTGTGACAATACAAATATTATCAACAGTACGAGTATATTACTAATATTATGAATGTATTACTAGTACCATGTATTCTCAATTATATAAAATACATAATCTTAAAATTTATAATCAATAATAATACAAATATTATTAACAGTACGAATATATCATTAATATCATGTATTTTCATCATTGCAAAATAATGTACTTTGTTATTATTTTGTTTCTATAATAAAAATATAAAAATCAAAATCATGAGGGGCATGCCTAAAGTGAATTTCCAGGGTAGAGGATTCTAAAACTAGAGGGCGTAGACTTAAGGTGAGAGTGATTTAAGGGGCAACTTTTTCACACAGAGTTGGTACTTCGTATCGGGAATGAGCTGCAGGAGGAAGAGATAGTAACGGTTAAATGACTTTTCAAAGACATTTGGACAGATGTATGGATCAGAGAGATTTAGGAGGTTATGGACCTAATGCAGGGAATGGAACTATCTTAAAATGCCAACTTAGTCGACATGGACAAGGTGGACCAAAGGTCTAGTTTTCATGCCATTCTGCTTTATGAGCCTATGTTCCTCGCCATCATGCAGTACAGATTACATGTATTTTTAATTTTCCTAAATATGCAACACAACCTCAAATAATGTTTTAGACAATTTAGACTTGAGATTCAAGAGGACTTGCCGGCATCCTCTGGGTCTCCGATTTCCTAAGTGTTGAATGAAATATAAGGTATTTTGTCTTCAAATGTGTTGTAAGTTTTTGGCTGGTAGAGATACAAAATGCCTGACACAACCTCCTGGGGCTAGTAAGTAAATCTGGAAACTAAAAGAAAAGTTTGCTCATCGTAAGACCACCAAAAATTGTGCAGATGATTAAAAAAGGGTAAAATAGTTGTAGTAGCAGTTTATCAGTTGTAGCAACAGTGTTTTCAGTTATCACTTGGAATGCCACAGTGGCAGCTACCTCACAGAGCCAGGGACTTGTTCAATCCTGACCCTAGCTGCTGTCTGTGTGGAGTTTCTCCCTGTAATCGGGTGGGTTACCTCCAAGTCATAGAAACATAGAAACATAGAAAATAGGTGCAGGAGGAGGCCATTCGGCCCTTCGAGCCAGCACCGCCATTCATTGTGATCATGGCTGATTGTCCGCTATCAATAACCCGTGCCTGCCTTCTCCCCATATCCTTTGACTCCACTAGCCCCTAGAGCTCTATCCAACTCTCTCTTAAATCCATCCAGTGATTTGGCCTCCACTGCCCTCTGTGGCAGAGAATTCCATAAATTCACAACTCTCTGGGTAAAAAAGTTTTTTTCAGCTCAGTCTTAAATGACCTCCCCTTTATTCTAAGACTGTGGCCTCTGATTCTGGACTCACCCAACATTGGGAAAAGAATTCCTGCAAGGTCCTCCAGTTTCCTCTCGCATCCCAAAGACGTGTGGGTTTGTTGGTTAATTGGCCACTGTAAATTGCACTTAGTGTGTAGAGAGTGGACGAGAAAGTGGGAGAACACAATTAATGTGAACGGGTTGGCATCGACTCGGTGGGCAGAAGGGCCTGTTTCCATGCTGTATCTCTAATCTAAACTAAACTAGGCTGAGGTACCGATTTTGTAGGATTCACAAGCCTAATATGATTGAGCACCTTTGGGGGGAGAGAGAGACACAGTTATTTTACTCTGGCTTATCTCACCTCTCTTCATAGGTAGACAAAAATGCTGGAGAAACTCAGTGGGTGAGGCAGCATCTATGGAGCGAAGGAATAGGTGACGTTTCGGGACTCAACCCTAAACGTGACCAAATCCTTCGCTCCATAGATGCTGCCTCACCCGCTGAGTTTCTCCAGCATTTTTGTCTACCTTTGATTTTTCCAGCATCTGCAGTTCTTTCTTAAACATCACCTCTCTTCATTGTAATTATTTATTTTTTTAGTCAGTATCCAATAATTGTGTATGGGATTGCACCCTGTTCCTCTAACTGGCACTGCCCACCTGGATTGGCAGAACTCCATTTATTTTTTCATCATAATGGCAGCACCTCTAACAATGTGGCACTCCTAGAGAGCTGCTCTTAAACCTCCATCAAGAGAATCTATTTGGGATGAGACTTCAATTCGCAGTCTGACATCGTAATTGAACAACCAAGATGGAAACAGAGGAGCAAACGAAATATGTCTAGCCCTATCGCAGTGCGAACAGATCATTGCTGATTATTAACGTGCTAATTTTCTCAGTTGATGGTGTTACATCTATTTAAGCATTTCAGTGAGTAGGTTTAAAAAAAAAGTATTAAGACCAAGAAGATTTTTCATGGCCAAAATTCAATGGGTGGTTATGTGGAAAGAGCATAATGACATTGGTAATAAATGCCGGCTTATCATACTGATGTCATTATGCTAATATGTGCTCTTTCAACAGAATCAAGGGCCACTCACACCACACACATTCCCTCTTCTCCCCTCCTAATTGGATAGAAGATACAGAAGCACGTACCAAATGTTATTCCCTTTATCCTGTATCTGTACACTGTGAATGGCTCGATTGGAATCCAGTATTGTCTTTCCGCTGACTGGTTAGCATACAACAAGAGCTTTTCACTGTACCTCGGTACATGTGACAATAAACTAAACTGAACTCGTAGTCTCACTATATTCTCCACTCTGGTTATTTTCTCTTTGCATTACTTGTTGAACTGTACTTGGGTATAGCTTGATTGTAATCATGTCTGGTACAATTTGACTGGATTGCACTCAAAACACGTTTTTCATTGTCTTTTGTTACCGGTGACAATAATAAACCAATACAAATGATGCCCATTCTTGTTATCCTGTGCCATTTTGAAGATTGGGAACAGCTTTCACCGGCAGGAGCCAGTGCGCTACCAGGTGAACCAGCCGCTGCCCTGGAAGGTTCAGAACGTCAGTCGCAATCGAAGATCCAGTCGGGTTGATGAGGTAAAAGTCATAGAAACATAGAAATTAGGTGCAGGAGTAGGCCATTCGGCCCTTCGAGCCTGCACCGCCATTCAATATGATCATGGCTGATCATCCAACTCAGTATCCTGTACTTGCCTTCTCTCCATACCCCCTGATCCCTTCAGCCACAAGGGCCACATCCAACTCCCTCTTAAATATGGCCAACGAACTGGCCTCAACTACCATCTGTGGCAGAGAATTCCACAGATTCACCACTCTGTGTGAAAAATGATTTTCTCAAATCGGTCCTAAAAGACTTCCCCCTTATCCTTAAACTGTGACCCCTTGTCCTGGACTTCCCCAACATATTAGCATATCCAACAGCACAGTAGTTTAGTTTAGAGCCACAGCGCGGTAGCAGGCCCTTTGGCCCATCGAGTCCGCACCCGCACATTAACACTACCCTACACACACGGGGGACATTTTTACATTTACACCAAGCCAATTAACCTGCAAACCTCTACGTCTTTGGTGTGCGAGAGGAAACCGAAGATCTCGGAGAAAACCCACCCAGGTCACAGGGAGAATGTACAAACTCTGTACAGACAAGCACCCGTGGTCAGGATCGAACCCGGGTCTCTGGCGCTGTAAGGCAGTTGCTCTACCGCTGCGCCACCGTGCCACCACTACAGTAGCGCAGGAACAGCTCCTTTGCCTCACCATGTTTACACCAACCATGATGCAAACTCAACATAGACGACACCCGAGATGAGGATTGAATGGGGTCTATGGTTTGGGTTTAGCTTTATTCTGGTGACGTGTACCCGAGGGACGGTGAAAAGGTTTGCATGTTATTCCATCGTATAAAGGGGAAGATACAGAGTGCAGAATGTCATTCTCTGCATTGCAGCGCACCAGTTCTACAGACAAAGTCCATTGTCTGCAGGGGGGTAGAGGTGAATCGGACAGGACCTTAGTTTATGGAAGGAGCATTCGGAAGCCTGATTGCAGAGGGGAAGAAGCTGTCCCAGAGTCTGGTGGTGTGGACTGTAAGATACTGGTTCTGCTCACAACATTGTACCACGGACTTCAGAGTAAAGCTGAATGCTCCTCTGGGCTGCCGTGCTGCTATACGCACCACTCCAACACTGATAGAGTGCTAAAACGTTGCACCAGTTCTCTTGTACGTTGATGTTAAAGGTCGGAGTTCGAATTGTCCAAACATTTTGTCTGGGAATTTCTTATCGACTCATTTCATCACAGACAGAATTGCAAATGACTCTTAAGAGTTTGGGATGGACAAATGTCATGATTTGTGAACCCACGGTGGACATTCTGTTCCTGACTCACACATTAGCTGCTGCTGTGATGTGCGAGCAGCACTGTACAATTGAATATATTATTGATATAGAAAAGGTGCAAGATGTAAGATGAAAAATATCCTGCAGATTCCTTGCTTATTCAGACACTGAGTGGAAAGAGGCATGTTGTATTGTCACACAATTCAATTCTCCAGTGTATTCATTCACAGATTGCGGGCAGTTACTGGGCAGCATAATGTGGCCAAGGAAACATGTTTGGGGAGACTAAATAAGCGCAGCAGATTGCCTTCCCTGAAGCAAATCTGATTTTTATGACATTGTAATAAGTTCACAGCCACCATTATTGGTGCTAGCTTTTTAATCACAGATTTTCTTAATTCATTGAATTAAAAACTCCCTACATGTGCAGTGGTGCGATATGAACTCCGAACCTTAATCCAATAACATAGCCTCCTGTGTACCATAGCCATCCGAGCAATATGCCGCGATTTAGTTTAAAATCCGCACAATTGGCAAAACCTTGAATGCTTCTAAGCGGAATTGAAGTAAATAGAAGAGAGGAGGAAAAAGAGTGAGTTGAAATTAATTACAAATGACTTGCATCAAAACAAAATTCACCTCGCTGCGCAAGCAATCCACCCATCCTCTTCATCTCTTGCACCTGCTCCAGTATTTGAAGCCCTGACTAGAGAGATTAAGGCATTGTCGATCCTCTGCAAATAAAATACAGGGACGTGGAAGCCATCTTGATGATATTCAGATAACACGATCTCCATCGATGACAGTAAAATAACCAGAGCAAGTGAGTAACACCCCGGTGTGGAGTATCGGCTTGTTGCTTGACTGATGCTGTTTCCAGCCAGCATTGACATATTTATAATTCCTTAAACCCTGCTGTGGTTTCCACCATCTGTGCATCTCCAGCAGAAAAAAAAAGTGACCTTCCTGTGCCAAGGGAAAGCAGCGGAGTCGAAGGAAAAGGAAGGCAAAATTTGCTGGCTCATAAGGAATGTTCCCAAGTCAGAACTTGACAGCTGATTAGATATTCTGACTATCGGTTCCAAGAAAGAGTGAACCTGTTCCCCAAAGGCAAAAATCAACACCATCGTTAGGCCTTAGAAGACCAAACCCTTTCTGACTAACTTATCAATTAACTTTTTAGATAAAGTTTTGCCACAAAAAGTTTTTGCTTAAAATAAAAATCTCTAAGAGGAGAATGAATTCTTATAGGGAGGTAAATGGATATTGGTATCAATAGGGTTAAGAAGTCAGTCATAGTCATACTGCACAGAGACAGGCCCTTCGGCCCAAAGCATCCATGCCGACCAAGAAACCCCATCTAAGTTAAACCAATTTTTGCCACATTTGGCCCATTTCCATCCAGACCTTTCCAATCCAGGTACGTTTAAATGCTGTTGTGGTACCTATGAAAGTCTTTTTTTGTTTTGAGGATAGAATTTCTTTTCTTCATAGGTTTTACTATGTTTGGAAATGCCAGTTTTTATTAGCTTAGATTAGTTTGGAAATAGAGCATGGAAAGAGGCCCTTTGGCCCACCTAGTGCATGCTAACTATGTGGCAACAGCTCCACCAGCTGCACCACACCTTACCCTCTCAATACAGAAACTGAATATGTCTGATTATAAAATGTGTTCCCACTACTGCAGGAAAGATGAAACCAAAGAGTTAGGTTTGTATCTGCCCTTTGCATATTCCTAATTTTCATCGCTCCACTACTATTGGCTGCAACTTCACCTGCCAAGTCCTAAACTCTGTAATTCTATCTAAATCTCTTTGATTCTATCCTTTTAAAGATCCCCACTATTTCCTCCAGGTGAACTTTGTTCGGCCTTCCTGCTGACCTGAATGGTTTGCATCCAATCTTGTGATACAGATTGGAATGTTTTAGAGTATGAATATGAACATTATTATGGAATATTGCAAACCTTCTTGGCACCTTCTGAAGAGATTCTGTTCTAAACTTCCAAATGTTAGATTTAATTTTTCTTGCAAATGCCTCTGGCCGTCTCATGTTGGCAAGTATTATCCCTTTTAAAAAAAATCTTCATTTGCTAATTGCTTAATTGATCCAAATCTTTTAACACATCTTTTGCTACATCCCCTGATTCTAAACTGCTCTTAATTTGGTGTGCCGGCATCATTAACCGAATGTGGCATTCTCCACTGCGTAAAGCGTACGAGAATGGCATCATGTTGCAACGTTATACCTCCCTGTTGGCAGCTCTGGTCGCTGCACTATACTCAAGATGTGATTGTGCTGTAGAGAGCACAGAGGAGATTCACAGGGAGGTGGCTGAATTGGAGCTTTAGGGAGAGAATGGATTTAGGGAGAGAATGGATTTATCCCTGGAGCGAAAAGTGACTGAAGGTGACCTGATTGAGGTAATGAAGGAATGATTTGGGTGGATAGTCAGAACCATTTTTGCGTGGCGGGAGTGATTAAAACCTGAGTGGCAAAGCCTCAAGCTGAGATTTAGGAGGTTTAGAGGGGATCTGAGCGTGGGTTTTTGTTTCGTACAGAGGGTTACTTTAGACTTTACTTTAGGTGGCGCTGACTATGGCTGCCTCACCAGTGGTCTGTCTCATCTTTTTCCTTCTTTGATGTCTTTAGTTTGTTGTAAAATGTATGGTTGAGTGTACTTGTCGTTTTGTCTTGTGTGGGGAAATTTAAAAAAAAATCTCTTTTCTCGACAGTGAGGCAGCAACTCTACCATTACGCCACTGTGCTGCCCACTAACATTTCAGTTGGAGGGAGAGAATGTGTTAAAGAAGGAACTGCAGATTCTGGAAAATCGAGGGTACACAAAATGCTGGAGAAACTCAGCGGGTGCAGCAGCATCTATGGAGCGAGGGAGATAGGCGACGTTTCGGGCCGAAACCCAATGGATAGACTGGGGTCGAAAGAGACTGGAGGTGGCCTGATAGAGGTAGAAAGTAGAGAGAAAGAGGGAATGAATTGGGTGGATAGGAAGAAACATTTTTGAATGGTGGGAGTGATTAAAACACGTGTGGCATAGCTACAAGCTGAGAGCTAGGAGGTTTAGAGGGGATCTGAGCATAGATGCGACTTTGAGCATAGGCTTTAGAGATGCGGCATGGTAAATTTGAGATTTCTTCTTAATTCTCCTTCTGACTCTTTTAGTTGATCCTTCTATTCCTTGCTCATCTGCTTTCCTTTTAAATGCATCAATGCCATACAGCACAGAAACAGGCCTTTGCCCCGTCCCCCCCGTCCCCCCCACTACACCCCCCAGACCATGGTAATTATCTATACTAGTTCCATTTAGCTGCATTTGGTGGCTCAAGTGCCTGTCTAGATGCTTCTTAAATGTTGTGAGAATAATTGTCTCCATGTCCACAAGCAGTGCATCTTAGAATCCAAGCACTTGCTTGCAAGGGAAGCTCAGAGACACAGCGGTAAAGTTGCTGCCTTTACAGCGCAAGAGCTGGGGTTCGATCCTGACTGTACAGAGTTTGCACGCTCTCACTGTGTCCGCATGGGTTTTCTCCAGGTGCTCTGGTTTCCACCTAGATTCCAAAGACATGCAGGTTTGTAGGTTAATTGGCCTAGAGTGTAGGATAGTGCTAGTGTACGAGGTGATCACTAGGCAATGCGGATTCAGTGAGCTGACGGGCCTGTTTTTTCACGCTGTATCTCTAAAACTAAAACTAAAGCTGAATACAACCACTTCTCTCACTGCGCTCTGTCCCTGGACTCCAGATAGGGTCTAATGGTCTTGCTTGTTCTTGCTTGGATCACCCTCCATTATAGTGGGTCAGACCTGGCATAGGTTTGGTAGCCCTCATTCATTCAGAAGGCAAGGACTAAGTTAAAAAAAATAATTAATTAATGTTTTTGATAAATCTAAATATATTTATATATTCTCCGTTCAATTGTAATCGTCAGAGGCACTTAAACCATTAAAACGCCTTGCTAGTTTGACACGGGCTCCCAGCCTTGCCTTCTGCCAAAGACCAGCTGGGCGTTTTGTGTGTAGTAGCTCTGCTCCATGCTGCCTGAGGTTTGATTGCCCGACTCGAGTGTGTGTGTGGAAACTCAGTCAGATCGCTCGTCCGTGTCCAGACAAGATGAATATTGATATGGGGAGGAGTGCAGGACCCAACCTATTGTATTTACTCTTCTATTACCACATTCGTTAGCTATAAGAACATTGTCACGTCAACAAGAATATAGGGAAGGAAAAGAGTTGCGATAACTACCGCTGTAGGCAAATATCGGTTTTAACGCAAGTGTCACCACACATCCCATAACATAGCTGAGCGTATTTCATTCCGAAATATCCCAGTGACTATGATGCAGACGAAACCTTTCCATTGGATGAGGCAGGGTGGAGACCCCACTATTTCACCAGTCAGTACCATACCAATAAATTGTAACTGATTTGACAAAGCTGAATCTTGAACGTTATTTCTGCTGCACCAGTTTGCCGGGAAGAGAGAGAGAATTAAATTTATTCACTCTAACCACCGCAAAAGTAAAGTGCAAGAATTGCAACACATTACGTCATAGCAGAAATTCCTCTATTCAAGATTATTGACTATGAACCCTTTGAAAGAAAGGTTCTTTGGTCTAAATGTAAAAAATCAAAATCAAAGCATGTTCGAGATTTATGTTATCTTGCAAATAACTTTAAAAAACAAGAGGAATAACAAGCACTTCACCACTGCAGGGAGCACCCTTTACGGTTTTAAGATGTGGTTTACAGACAGGGCATTAAGCTGATTCTTGGTTAAGAGAGTGGTCACTATATCAGCATAATTTACAATGACCACTTATACAGACTGTTCTTGTTCTTTAGGATGGACGGAGGCTCTCGATGAAGCCGTGTTAATTGCTCGAAGGGCAACACAGCAAGAGGTAGGTTTCCAATTTCCACCTGGCAACCATTCAGAATTTGAACTGCAACCATCTGCCTGTGCTTCTGAGGGCCGTCTCCAAATGTCCACACGACTGTTCAGGGAGCCATGGGACTTGGAGAGCACGATTACCAACTCAAACCCTTTGGAAGACTGGTGCCCACAAATTTATATATTTTTTAAAGTCGCCGCTTTCATATCGCACCTTGCGTGTCCCCTTCAGAACAGTCAAAAGGTATTTCAAACCTATTGAAGTACTTTTAAAATGAGTCAGTGTAGAAGATGCAGCAGCCATTTGTGCCTTGCCAGCTCCAACATCAGAGATGTGATCATGGATGATCTGCTTTAGTAGGATTGATAGGGGGGCACAAAGAGCTCTCTGATTTTGCTTCAAATGGGAAGCCTTTAGTTTAACATCTAATCATGGAAACAGGGCAAGCCTCGCTGGCTGGACTGATCGGAACAGCTACTGAAACTTATGTCCGTCTCAGGCTTGGGGACAGACCTGAACTGGTTGTTTGTTGCACTGGAGCTTCAGTCTCGAGCTTCGTAGTTTAATTTAGAGATATAGAGTTTAGCGTATATATTCAGTCGCTGGATACCACCCTACCCCTCCCACCTATCTCCCTCCCCACTCCCCCCGTCCCCACTAAGTTCTCCCTCCCCTTCGTCCCGTCCTCCCTCCCTCCCTCCTCCTCCCCACCTAGGCCTCTACCATCCACCGCCATCTCTTGCCAACTCCCCCATCCCCATTAAGTTTTCTCCCTCCCCTCCCCCTTCCTCCCTCCCATCCCCCCCTCCTTTCCCTCTCAATCCATCAACATAAATAAAAATTGCACTCACTGAGCTCCAATTATAAACCAGGATCACACCCATGCAAGGATGTACAATTACCAGTAGATTACCTGACATTTATCATGTTCAGTTCGCTTAAAACCAAAAAATGATTGAGCATGGAGAAAGTATGAATAATAACCGTGCAGATGACACTAAAGTGGGTGGTATCGTGGATAGCGAAGATGGTTGTCAAAAGATACAGCAGGCTCTTGACCAGTTGGGCAAATGGGCTGAGGAATGGTGATGGAGTTTAACGCAGATAAGTGCGAGCGAGATGTTGCAATTTGGAAAGTCAAACTAGAGCAGGACCTATACAGTGAATGGCAGGGCCCTGGGCAGTGTTGCAGAGTACAGGGATCTAGGAGACCAAGTGCTTCTTTTTTTGAAAGTGGTCGGGGAATCCAGAACCAGAGGACATAATAGGAACCTGAGGGGCAACGTTTTCACACAGATGGTGATGGATATATGGAACTGTGCTGCCAGAGGAGGTAGTTGAGGCAGGTACTATAGCAACATTTAAAAGACATTTGAAGAGGTATGTGGATAGGAAAGGTGTGGAGAGATATGGGCCAAATGCAGGCGGATTGATTTAGTGTAGATGGGGCATCTTGGTCGCCGTGGGCAAATTGGGCCGAACGGCCTCGTTCCGTGCCCAATGACTATGACTCAAACTAAAATCAGCTTTACTGTCATTTCTACTGAAAGTGAAGACATTTTCATAATCTGTTTATAATATTGAGCAGTCTTGGGCTGTATAACTTATTGCCTTGAATATATGAATGTGATCTAGGTTACCTGGACTAATTCTAATCTGTAACAGCTGGTGCAGGCTCTATAACTGGCTCTTTATTTGAGAAGGAAAAACATTGGTAGATTCTATATGATGGATTAAAATGTAAAAAGTACCAGTAGAGGGAGTACTCAGTCAATCAAACCACGAGTAGGAAGAATTTCCAAAATGTTTCCCCATGATTGTTCAGAGATGGTGCAAGGCTCACCTGAGCCAAAGTGAGCTGTGCTGCCCTTTGTGTGTGAGTTCAGGTGTAGTCTAGGACAGGTGCCAGAGCATCACCAGAGCAACATTGTTTATGTGTTTGAGACTTGATAGAATGAACCAGTTCAGGGGCGGGGAACCGCTTCATGTTGGAATGCCGCATTAAGTTAGCTGTATTCTAATAAGGCCACATCCAAGAAACTTCAATTAGATATACTTCACGACATTTATCTTGAAAATTGTTGAAGAAATCTATTCCTTGTGTTCTACCCGTAAGAGTGCCCAGAGCGAGTAAATATTCGTGGCAATAAAATAGCCCTCATGACTTACAGATGGTTTAATTCTGGCTGTCAGTTGGGGAGGATTATTTTCTTGAATCTTCTTTTACTGTTTGGTATTTTAAATACGTTCATTTTAAGATAAAAATAAAAATAATAAAAGACGAACAAAAACATATTAATAAAAATAAAAGTATTTGTTCTACAAAATTTGGATTCATTCAAAAGGCCGCACTTAATGGCCTAAAAGGCCGCAGGTTCCCCACCCCTGAACCAGTTCAATACGTGGTGTCGGAAGAAGGAACCTTTAGAAAAGTTCAAAATGCTTCCCGCCTCTAACCTTCCTCTTCCTCCTGGTATTTTATCCTCGATGTGGAATCAACTACCTTGACTTCTCCACGTGCCTCACCCATTCCAATCTCATCCCACACTCCCCAAACACACAGGTCTCTGCTCTCTCCCCACACCAATGCCATCCCTGCCATCAAACCCGCGGACAAGGTTGGTGCTGTTTGGTTTTAGTTCTAGTTTTAGATCTACAGGGAGGAAACAGGCCCTTCGGCCCACTGAGTCCGCACGGAACAGTATACTCCCACGTTCCAAAGACATGCAAGTTAATTAGTCCCTAGTGTGTAAGATAGAACGTGTCTACGGGTGATCGTTGGTCAACACAAGCATTGTATCTCTAAACTAAACAAAACAAAACATTCTTTATCTTGGAAATCACCTCCATTTCTTCCTAGTTGTTCCTAGTTCTTCATTCTTCATTATCATCACTTCATCAGCCATGATCATATTGAGTGGCGGAGCAGGCTCGAAGGGCCGAATGGTCTACTCCTGCACCCATTTTCTATGTTTCTATGTTTCACCATTCAGATTTAAAAATGTGAATCAACTTTGCGATCCTGATAGAACTTGTGTACAGAATGACATAATTATGTATGTAATCCTCCCTCAGAGATATCTCTAATTTTGATCTTCTATTTATCCCATAATGTAATCATTCCCATCACCAGTGCTGTCTTTAGCTGCGAGGCAAGCTCCTGCAATTCTTCCTCCTGCATTTGACTGTCCACTTCTTTTCCCTCCCATTTTGATGGTCCTTCAAATATAGTGCCTTAAAATCTATCGACCAAACTTGAAATCATTGCTTGTACAGCTCAATGGTGTTGTTGAAACACCATTCATAAGCACCTTACAAAAAAAGCAAATATATGATCAGAGGAATGTAAAGGGAATGCAGATAAAATGGAGAGTTGGATTAGCCTGCAGAGTCTATGTTTAATCCAGGTAGAAAGGAGCTGCACATGCTGGTTTACACCAAAGATAGACACAAAGTGATGGAGTAACTCAGCGGGTCAGGCAGCATTTCTGGAGAAAAAGCAAGGTTGTCGTTTCGGGTCGTGGCACTTCTTCAGTCCCGACCTGAAACGTCTTCCATCCATTTTCTCCAGGGATGCTGCTTGACCCGCTGAGTTACTCCATCACTTTGTGTCTATGTTATGTTTAATCCTTTTGCAAACAAACCGAGATCCCATCGATAAAGATAAAGCTGACATATGACCGTTTCAACCGATTCATTTAACCCGCCACCTTGATACAGCACGGCACACTCTGCCAGGTCGTGTAGTCCTAAACTACAGCGACAACAAATAAAAATAAAAATGGACCTTCAAAAAAATCGGAAAGATAATGTTTTAAAATGAATAATTTATCGTGATTGTCTTGACTATTAGAAGCAAGAAACAGTGTTAGTCCTGGATATTATATCATTTTAATGGGGAGAAGCAATAATAGACATCCCAAGGTTTAGCATCCCTGGTTATATAAGTCAATGCAAGATATCCTGACGTTAAATGATAGAATTAGCTCATTACTGTAAAAAAAAATGAGTTTTCAAAATGCAATTCCACCTCAGGGGCCAATATTACATTTTATTTTATTTTATGGCAAGCAAAGCATTTTGGAAAATTAGCACTAGCTGCGATGAGCAGAAGCATGCAGTTCGAGTATAAGGGGAGAATTGTTTGGTAGTCATTTATAAGCTGTTGTTCTGAGGACATGCATTTGGATGACTGCTCCTGAAACTGCCATTGTAACAAAAACATATTTATACTCGTCAACAAAAGGTTCAGGTGAATATGCCTCAACAGTTTCCATACTGACAGAACCTCTTATTGCACAGTGTCTTTTAGAAAGTTTTTAAAACGTGGGTGGCACAGTGGGGCAAACGGAGAGGTAGTGCTGCCCTCTCTCAGCAACAGCGACCCAGGTTCGATCCTGACCTCGGGCACTGTCAGTGTAGAGTTTACATATTCTTGCTGTGACTGTGTGGGTTTCCGTTGATGCTCTGGTTTCCTTCCACACTCCAAGCACATGTGGGTCAGCAGATTTATTAGATATCAATGATACTTTATTGTCACATGTACATAGGTACTGCAACATTCTTTATTTTGTATACAATTCAGTAAATCTTACTCAACCCAGGCTAAATCATACCTTAGGACAAGAGTGGAAGAATAGAAGTAGATTACACTGCGGCAATACACAAGAGTTGCACCGTTTTTGATGAATTAACCAAAATTGGTTAATTGTATCTTTCCCAAGTTTCAAAGTTCTTAAATATAGATCCAGATTGATGAAAATCTACTAAATCTCAGTTCAGTTTAGTTTATTGTCACGTGTACTGAGGTACAGTGAAAAACTGACCATTGTAGCGTGCTGGGGGTACACAAAAAGCTGGAGAAACTCAGCGGGTGCAGCAGCATCTAAGGAGCGAAGGAGATAGGCGATGTTTCGGGTCGAGACCCTTCTTCAGACTTTGTAGCGTGCTATCCAGTTGGCAGAAAGACAATGCATGAATACATTCAATAGTACTGATAGTACATGAAAACATTCGATAATTTATATAGTATCATGTATCTATACACCATTTATGGTGTATAGATACATGATAAGGGAATAATGTTTAGTTCAAGACGTTTTGGGTCGAGATCCTTCATCAGCCTGACCAGTAAGTTCTGCTTTGATTTCAGATCTCCAGTAGTTTGCATTCAGATGCAAATTGATCATAACACAGTTGAGAGACTTGACTGACAAAATAAAAATTTCAAACAGTTAATTTATATTTTTGGTTTATGTCTGTAGGTGTTAAACGTTGGGAAGAGAATATCTTTGCGGAGCTCAGCCTGGAAGGAGTAGCTATGACCATCCAGACACAATACCGGAGATATCAAGAATGCACAAAGTATGAACAAAATCCATAAGTGATGTGGAGACACAGGAGACTGCAGATGTAGGAATCCCGAGCAAAAAACAAACCACTGGAGGGACTCAGCAGGCCAGGAAGCGTCTGTGGAGGCAAATGCTGGGTCAGGACCTTCCAAAATGTTGTCCGTCCATTGCCCTCAACAGATGTGGTCTGGACCACTGAGTTCCTCCAGCAATTTGTTACTTCCATAAACAATGTGTTCTTGATGATGTCCCTCATGTGTAATGTTCAATATAAGGCCAAGTGATTGGAATTTAATCTTAATGTTCAGTGTTTAGATACCAGGTCACAGACGTAAAGCTAGATCATGTCCATTCTCCTGCATGTGACTTATTGATCTGTATATTTCCATGATATTTAATAAAGATTAGGAGAACAAGAACCAAATGCTATAACAAGCAGATGCTGATTATACCAAAGAAAGACACAAAATGCAGGTGTAACTCAGCAGGTCAGGCAGCATCTCTGGAGATCATGGGTAAGTGACGTTTTGGGTCGGAAGGTTGATTGCAGGTTAGTTCCCAAATGTTGATTGGAGACAGGTGGCCCAGGGAACGGTTCATTCAAAATCACAAGCATGCCGTCAGTGTATTCCAATGTCAAGGGTTCGAACTGCCTCCATCAATGGCCTCGAGTATCCTCTCTGAAATGAATTTAGTGAGAATAAACTCAACTTCTCTTTTTAGCTGTGTCAGCCACGGGTCTGTGGGGAACACTCAAACATCTGTGATCCTGTCACTAATATCATTGAAACACATTGAGCTAGAAATGCGTTCACACAACTCTGAAATACAAGAAAAATACATTGTGTTGTTGAAAGATCAGTTTAAGGGCCTGTCCCACTGTATGAAGTAATTCAAGAGCTCTCCCGAGTTTAAAACAAAATCAGACTCGTGGTAATCACGTAGAATGTACGTAGCGGGTACGTCGGAGCTCGGGACGCACCTTAGCGGCTCGTAACGCTAACGGCAGGTACTCGGGAAACGCGATAAGCTCGCGAAGACTCGTGAAGATTTTTCAACATGTTGAAAGATGTCCACGAGAGCCCCGAGTACCGACGAGCGGCTATTACCGTAATCCTCCGAGTTCGAATCAGAGGAAACTCGGGAGAACTCTTGAATTAGCTCGTACAGTGGGACAGCCCCATCAGTCTGAAGCTGAACAATGTTGCACGATTTTCTGGGTGTCTTAGCACCCGCCTTAACAAATCATCACAGGACAGAAGTGATTGGACTTGGAAGGGTGCAGAGGAGATTTAAAAGAACGTGGACAGGATTGGATAAATGATAAATGAGGAAAGATTTGGCTCTTTATCCTTTGGAATGGCGCTTTGAGGGGAGACTTCCCTGAAAAATTATAAACGTTTGAAGAGCCTGAATGGATCCCATTGGAAGTTTCTACATTCTTTAGCCGAGGAATCAAAAACTAGATGGTTTTTGCATGTGGTTATGGTGCTCTCTGATGGAATGAGGCAGAAAAGCTGCATGCGCACTTGATGACCTTTGACCTGCCAGTGTCCGGGTCTAATGCTGGGGGTAGGGTGAGGTTGGGTTGTGAATGGCACAGACACAATGGACCGAATGGCCTCCTTCCGAGTCATACCTTTTCCTTGATTTGATGATTCTATGACTTTTATTTTTTGGTGAAATTTACATTGTCCACAGCACTTTACTTTTAGTCTAAATGAGGACTGTGTCGAATAACACATAATATGAGCCTACAGTGAGATGTTCAATTACACTGGGCTTCAAAACAGTTCTTATCTACTCACAAAGCAACCAGGTTTCACCAATTCTGTTTTACCTTGAACCATGCTATTTAAAAGTTAATAAGTCGTAGGAGCAGAAGTAGGTCATTTGGCCCATCGTGTCTACTCCTCCATTCAATCTTGGCTAATCTATCTTTCTCTCGCAACCCCATTCTCCTGCCTTCTCCCCAAAACCCTTGACACCTTTAATAATCAAGTATCGTTAATCTCTGCCTTAAAAATACCCTATGACGGCCTCCACAGCCGTCTGTGGCAATGGATTCTACTGATTCACGACCCTCTCCCTGAAGAAGTCCTCTTCATCGCCTATTCTAAAGGTACATCCCTTTAATTCGAGTTTTTTTTTTTTTTTTTTCTGTGCCCTCTGGTGCTGACGGCAGTTCCCAACTAAGTGAAAGATCCTCTCCCATCGTTCAAAATGCATTCATCACTGAGACCGAAACTCCCTGTAAATCCCTCAGAAAACCCTGACTGTGTACCTGGAAGTCTTTGTCTTGCCGTGCTGAATAGGGTCACAGTCACTCTCTCACACCTTCCTAGTAGCCACGTAATTCTGTACTGCTATTGCTAATCTGTGCCCCATCCATGCATTGATGCTCGGCCTGTCCCACTTGGCCGTTATTTGCGCATCATTTACGCGACATCATTTACGTGTTGTGAGACGTGGCGTAGGTAGCGACGTGCGGTAGCGCGCGGTGCCCCAGGATTTTGGAATTCTCAAAATCCTCGCGCGCCCAAGTGGGACACGCCCTTTAGTTTACGATGAAGCAGAAGAGACTTCATTTATTTTCATTTGAGTCTGCAGTCCCCTCATGATAAGGAATTAAGCAGTCAAGGAATTATTGAATGTCCTAGGATACAATTTCTTAGAACAGAACAAATACTTCCAAAGATGGACACAAAATGCTGGAGTTACTCGGTGGGGCAGCCAGCATCTCTGGAGAGAAGGAATGTGTGATGTTTTGAGTCGAGACCTTTCTTCCGACCGAGTCAGGAGAGAGGGAGACTTGAGATATGGATGAGTAAGTTAACGGAGTCATGAGATATGGGGAGAAAGCAGCAACGGGATACTGATTTTTTCTGATCAGTCATGATTATATTGAATGGCGGTGCTGACTCGAAGGGCCGAATGGAAGGTAAGACCTCCCTGGTGGAATAAAACTGGGTGAAAAAAAGGTCTTCCCTTCCACTACCTGCAGCCTCCGAACCACCTTCAACTAGCATCGCAACCGGCTTCGACTAAAAAATCACCGATTTTAAAAACGGCAAACTATTTTTAGTCGCGGCCGGTTTTGAATTTTTTAAGATAATCGCCGGAAGAAGCGGAAACCACTTTCGATTAGGGAGACTGACAAAAACCTCCGGGAACCGCACGGAAACCTTGGGTGGAGGGCAAAGTCTCCAGAGGTTTCCGTTCAGGTTTCCGAAGTGGGACAGGGGCATTAGTTAGCGAAATCAATACTCACACTGCTGGGTTGTAAGCTGCCCAAGCGAAATTTGAGGTGCTGTTTTTCTAATGCTCCCACTTGGCTTTGTGAGAAGACCGCTTATTACTGTGCAATTTTCAGGAGCTGTTGGAAATCAACTGCCTCAGATAAGTGATGTGTCACATCAGCTCAGCTGTGGGGAGTCTCCTAGCAACGTCAGCACTATGTGTTTGAGATTGGATTTGTTACTTTGTCATAAATTCTTTAAATGGATAACAAATTTGTTTCAAAAGTGTAATAGAATATCACTCATTCGAGTCCCAGACATGTACTTTAAGACTTGGAATTTTTAGTTTAAATCTATTGTCACATGTACTGAGGTACCAGTGAAATGCTTTTGTTGTGTGCTAACCAGTCAGCGGAAAGACAATACATGATTACAATCGATCCATCCACAATGTACAGTCACATGATAAAGGGAACAACGTGAATCGGCGAGAGATTTTGGAACTGCAGTCCAGTGCAAACAGTGGGTACTCCCATACTGGATGCAAAGTTAAGATTCCTTCATTACTACAGACTTAGAAGAACATTGCCTCTTTCTACCCACTTTCCAACAGCTTTGTGAGCTTTCTGGGTAAGTGTCCCATTTGTGTTTGAGGCTGATTCTCACGAGAAGCTGGGGTTGGGGTGATTACAAACTCAAGAAGATTGCAGATTTAAACTCTGGTTCAAGAACGTATTTAAATGGATAACTATATAAGACTATAGATCATCTTGGACAATACGGTTCACCCCCTCCATGACACACTGGTCAACCTGAGGAGTACCTTCAGCACCAGACTGGTTCCAGCAAGATGCAGTATAGAACACCACAGGAGATCCTTCCCTGTGGGCATCAAACTTACCTCCCCCCCCTCCCCCTCTTCTGTCTTGGGGTAGACTGACTCCCCTGCTCCCCCCCCCCCACCCCTCCCATCCCAAATCCTTTCCACTCATCACTTTAGTTTCATGTATCTTGTGTTTATGACTGCAGTTCGATTTCCCTCCTGGGATAAATAAGGTTGTATTGTATCGTATATAGGGTCGGTCCAATCCTGGGTCTCATCATGTGGTCCTATGCTCCCAATCCCGTCATTGGTCACTATTAAAATCAGTACTTTTACATTTCAAATATAGAAAGGGACAAAATATATCCCCACCAACTTAAAGAGACCAGTTAAAAAAACAAAGCAATATACAATGCGAACATCAATAAACACATGTCTATCCTCATTGGCCACAAAGTAGTCTTCTCACCACTCAATTGGATAATTCATGACCAGTCAAATTGTCTTCGCCCTCCCTTCAATGTCTAATAACTTAACAGCCAAATAAGACAAAGTGTCCAAAGAAAATGTATTTTTAAAGATTTTGTTTGATATAGAACATAGAACAGTCCAGCACAGGGACAGCCCCTTTGGCCAGCAATGTCTGCCAGACCTGATGCCAACATCTCATCTACCTGCACGCCATCCATTATCCACGCGCCTATTGAAAAGCCTCTTAAACGCCACTATCATATTTGCCACCACCACCCCCCCCCCCGGCACCGCCACCGCCCTCTGTGTAGAAATACTTGTTCCACGCATCTCCTTTAAACTTTGCCCTTTCTCGCCGGAACGCTATGCCCGCTAGTGCTGGATATTTCCACTTTGGGGGAAAAAAGGTTCTGCCTGTCTACCCTAACTATGCCGCTCATAATTTTGTATGCGTTCAACGTATTTTCAGGCTTTGCTCATTGGGTTGTGCCTTTAATTCCTGGAGAGTGCAGGGTAGTCGGTAGGGTATGGAACCAGACCAAGAGGCGGAAGGTCAGCCTGCTATGCCCTCTGTCTTTCCCAAACGTCCTATCAATACTCGGACCATGATTCAGTCACAAATTTCCAGAGTGCCTATTGTCTTGTTCATAATGGGATGCCTCGGGAGGGGGTTGGTGACGAACTGAAGCATAACGGCAAATGTAATTGGAGCCATCTCTTGCTCAGCAGCCTGAAGAGTCCCAGAGTTCCAGATTGTGTTTTGCAGGATGTCCCTGTTCTAAATAGAAAGCTGAAATCTTCCTCCCACTCAAAACAAAATACTCAGAATGATGTTAGGCTTGTAGAGGCAACAGACCACCCAAAGCCGCCTCACAAAGTAATTGGTGAAGGATAACCACGCGGCTTTCGTTTCATGTGTTGAGTAATCAGCAGTGAAAGGCGGAGGGTTAATAACTGATTTAACCTGAAATATCAGCCAGTCATCAGAAGAGCAAGAGAGAGAGAGAGAGAGAGAGAGCAGGCAGCCACACAAAGCTTGTGAGCAGCAATGGAACGGAGCAAAGTGTGGCCTGAACTCAGATGGTTGGAAATCCAATTACATAGCTGTCGAGGAAATACAGGGATTTCTAACTGGTACGAGGAGACAGTGAGAAAGGCCACAAGCGCCATAACAGCAATATCACTCTGTTCATGGCTTGTGATCATTAGCAGGCAGTGAGTCTCATTACTCTCCCTACTCCACTTGGGATAGAAATATCCACCGCAGTGCAAGTAATGACCACAAGTCTCTCTGAAACCATGTTAACTGACATGTTCTAGTGGCCCGACACTGACCTCCTCACTTGATTAACTGCCAAGACCTAGAAGCCAGAGGCCCCCAGGCACACGCGGGCTTAATTCAAATATCTACAAACATCGGTGTTTCCGATTAACCCTTCACCTGCCGGATGTTGCACCAACTTAAGGAATGTAGTTCACTTCCCTGTGATAATTTTTCATAGGCCACCGTCTTGTACAACAGCGTGTGAAGTTCTCTGGATGCTTTCAAGTCAGAGCTAGATAGGGCTCGTAAAGATAGCGGAGTCGGGGGATATGGGGAGAACACAGGAACGGGGTGATCAGCCATGATCACATTGAATGGCGGTGTTGGCTCGAAGGGCCAAATGGCCTACTCCTGCACCTATTGTCTATTGTCTATATAAGCGCACACTGCCTCCTGACGTCCAACAACTATTTTACAACCGAAATATAGTGGCTTAGAAGAGATGAAAGGAAAATATTTGGGTATTTTCTTTCCAGGCTGGAATTTGGACAGCATTGCCTGAGAAAGTGGCAGAGACAGAGACTGGTCATCCAAGAGAGCCCAGCCACACAATGGTTCTCCAAGGATAGACACAGAGGAAACAATGAGAAGAGGTGTTTTAAAGGTTGGCTGGCCATTGCACAGTGCAGAGAAACCTATCCAGAAACTCCAATCAGACATCATGTAGAAACAGGGAACTGCCGATGCTGGTTTACACAAAAGGACACAGAATGCTTTAGTAACTCAGCGGATCAAGCAGCATCTCTGGAGAACAGGGATAGCGGCGTTTTGGGTTGAGACACTTCTTCAGTCTGAAAAATGGTCTCAACCCGAAACATCTTCTATCCACTGTTACTCCAGCACTTTGTGTTCACTTTGGAAGCAGATATCTGCGGCATCTTTTTTAGCAAAGCATATGAGCTCACCATTCTATCAAGGATCAAAGCAACATCTATGCCTGTCGTTTCTAGACATGTGCATCATAACTTGTAAATATCCTGCTATTTCCTAACTCACCGAGTCTAAAACCGGGACTCTCTACCCAACACAGAGAGCACTCGAGGACTGCAGTGGTGGGAAAAGGAGGCTTACCACCACTTTCCCAAGGGTAAAGAGAGTGGGAGTCAATAGATGCTGGCTTTGCCAATGATGTCCCATGAAGAAATTAAGCAAATATGTTTCTCCCATCACCCAATTTTCCATTTCAGTCTTCTTCTTGTGTCCTTCTAATGACTAACTGGCGTTAAGCACGGACATTAAGTTGAGAGCAGGAATCTCACCGCAAGCACTAACACAAGCAGAAACTGATGGCCCAAAACTGTTCTGAAGTCCCTCTGAGATTTAATCAGAACTTGCCTTCATTTGGTCTCATCAAGGTGTCAGTCACCCCAAACCCTCATTAGAGTAACACAATGTGGCTCAACTTTCACTCCATTTGAAGGACACGATTCTTTTAAGAGGTCGGTTGCAAGCATTAAACAAGGTGGTATATTCAATGTCGAAAGTCAATAATGGGAAACTGATCCAATGCAGATGGATACTGAACTTGGTATCATGAACAACCTTAATTGCTAACTTCTGCATTAGATGTTGAGGAGAAGGAGGAACATTGGGAGATGTGGGAGGCCCCTGGAAATTATCCAGAAAAAAACATGCAAGTGGACTTCATTTCCAAACCCTCGGTGTAGCAGTACAAGGCTGCCTCTCACACTCTGCCTCACTCTCCATCCTAGCTTTTTCCTATCTCCAAATTGAGTACTAAATTTAACCTAAAAGTAAAATGGATGAGAAAAGCATTTTGAAGAAAGCAAATAGAAATAAATGTCCATTTAAGATTAATTCGTAACTGCGCCAAGAATGCCATGTTGACTACTTTAACATGGCTAGGATCAACATACAGACTGCTGAACACCCCAGTATAAAACAAAAGGACTTCTCCATAATTTGTCACGTGGTCTGCTTAGGATTAGAGGTAGTCACAGAGGGAAAGAGAGGGTGAAGCTTGGTACAAACATACAAACCAATAGACTTTTTTCAGTGTTGGCTGTTCCAACAACAGTCATGACATTCAGAACTATCAAGGTGAAAGCATTCTGCTGGATTGAGTCCACATCCATCTTTATGAGCATTTTCATTTCTCACATTTTTTTGTGATATTGGAGTTTATTTAGCTTCTCAAACATATGCCAGATCTCAGGGCAATTCCATCAGTCCCATTCCCCCCGTTACTGCTCTGTATTCCACTCCCTCTCATTGCTGGTCAATCTCCTCCCCCCCCCCCCCCCCCCCCCCCCCCCCCCCCCCCCCCCCCCCCCCCCCCCCCCCCACCCCACTCCGTTTCCCTGAGACATAACCAAGCTCAGGGTGTTTACAGAGGACAATTAACCTACCGTGACCAGCACGGCTTTGGGATGTGGGAAGAAACTGGAGAACATGGTGAAACCCACGAGGTCACAGGGAGAATGTGTGACCTCCACGCACAGGGCACCCGAAGTCAGAATTGAGCCCAGGTCACTGAAACAATGGGACAGCATCTCCACTGCAAGAAGTACTATTTAACATTCCCTCCACGACCGGTGCATTGTGATTGTAGTGTGGACTGAGGACTTCAGTGGTTCAATCTGAAGCACAGCCTGACATTCAAAGAAGGTAAGTGTATTGGCTTGTGTGAATGTATCAAGCCTCACTCTTGCTTTCACTCTGTGACTAGCATCTATCTCCTTTGTCCCAGTTGGTATGTGCTATGGGACGCCTGCTCTTGAGGAAGCAAATTACCAAAGCTCACCAGCACCTTTTCTAGGGGAATTAGGGATAGTTTAGGAAACTTCCCAGTTTCAATCCCATCCAAGGAGAAAATTGCCATCAGAGTCACATTCATTTCTCATTTCAATCCTTTCCCTCTTTGTCCTTGTGAAGGAATAATTGTCATCTCGTGAAGAATTATCTGAGAGCAGGAATTTCACACCGTACTAACTCACCTGGGTTTCTCACACGACATCTCCAAACCCATATTCTCTGCCACCAAGAAGAACAAGGACTTCGCTTTCAGATACCTGTCCAGGATGCACACAATCCTGACAGAAATATATTGCCACTCCTTCATCTTTGCTGAGTTAAGTTTAGTTTAGAGATACAACGCAGAAACAGGCCCTTCGGCCCACTGGGACCGCACCTTGCGTATTGACACTATATTATGCACACGAGGGACAATCTTTACACTTACCTACATACCTGAACGTCTTTGGAGTGTGGGACGAAACCGAAGATCTCAGAGATCTTAGTACATTCTCCCCGTAGAGACAGCACCCATAGTCAGGGTCGAACCAGCATCTGCAGCTCCTTGTTTCTACCATCTTCCATATGTCAACTTGGCTTGGAACCCAGTAAGTTGTGGAGAGAATGGAATTTCACATCAAAGGGGCAGGCAGAACCTAAGGGATCTCAACCAATAATACTAGTTGAGTGTTGCTTGGTGTTACAATTCCTTTGTTACACTACATGGTTGAGAGTTCCCGACACGTGGCATGCCAGTTTGTAGGAGAATCTTGGGGCCAACCATCAAGGTCTGCTGGAAACCACCCACTGTGGGAATGGTGGTAGGCTTCAACTTTAAATGCTCCCAATTATCTTGGCTCCTCAACTCTCTGGGGTAGAACTTAAAAATAGTACAGCACAGGAACAGGCCCTTGTTCCCATTTCTCCCTTTCCCCCTCCACCTGTATTCCTTTCTCTAGATTAACATTTCGTCTCCTCTCTGTATCTCCTGATCTCACACGTTTGTCTTTTCATCTCTGGCTTTTGTCCAACCATTTGATAATAAAGTCCCCATCACCTGCATCCACCTCTCACTTGCCAGGCTTGGTCCTGCCCCCACCTCTGTTCCAGCTTCCTTTCCCCTTCTACACACAGTCTGAAGATGGATCTTGACCCAAAATGTCACTTCTCCACGTTCTCCAGAGATGTCTGACGTTTCTGGCCTTCTGGCCTTTTCTTACCTCCAGTTCCCTCCCCTCTACTTTCAGCCTGAAGAAGGTTCCCGACCCGAGACGTCACCCATTCTTTTTCTCCAGAGATGCTGCCTGACCCGCTGAGTTGCTCCAACACATTGAGTCTATAGAAACATAGAAACATAGAAATTAGGTGCAGGAGTAGGCCATTTCAGCCCTTCGAGCCTGCACCGCCATTCAATATGATCATGGCTGATCATCCAACTCAGTATCCCGTACCTGCCTTCTCTCCATACCCTCTGATCCCCTTAGCCACAAGGGCCACATCCAACTCACTCTTAAATATAGCCAATGAACTGGCCTCAACAACCCTCTGTGGCAGAGAGTTCCAGAGACTCACCACTCTCTGTGTGAAGAAAGTCTTTCTCATCTCAGTCTTAAAGGATTTCCCCTTATCCTTAAGCTGTGACCCCTTGTCCTGGACTTCCCCAACATCGGGAACAATCTTCCTGCATCTAGCCTGTCCAACCCCTTAAGAATTTTGTAAGTTTCTATAAGATCCCCTCTTAATCTCCTAAATTCCAGAGAGTATAAACCGAGTCTATCCAGTCTTTCTTCATAAGACAGTCCTGACATCCCAGGAATCAGTCTGGTGAACCTTCTCTGCACTCCCTCTATGGCAATAATGTCCTTCCTCAGATTTGGAGACCAAAACTGCACGCAATACTCCAGGTGTGGTCTCACCAAGACCCTGTACAACTGAAGTAGAACCTCCCTGCTCCTGTACTCAAATCCTTTTGCTATGAAAGCTAACATACCATTCGCTTTTTTCACTGCCTGCTGCACCTGCATGCCTACTTTCAATGACTGGTGTACCATGACACCCAGGTCTCGCTGCATCTCCCCTTTTCCTAATCGGCCACCATTTAAATAATAGTCTGCTTTCCTGTTTTTGCCACCAAAGTGGATAACCTCACATTTATCCACATTATACTGCATCTGCCAAACATTTGCCCACTCACCCAGCCTATCCAAGTCACCTTGCAGTCTCCTAGCATCCTCCTCACAGCGAACACTGCCCCCCAGCTTAGTGTCCATCCGCAAACTTGGAGATATTGCCTTCAATTCCCTCATCCAGATCATTAATATATATTGTAAATAGCTGGGGTCCCAGCACTGAGCCCTGCGGTACCCCACTAGTTACTGCCTGCCATTGTGAAAAGGACCCGTTTACTCCTACTCTTTGCTTCCTGTTTGCCAGCCAGTTCTCTATCCACATCAATACTGAACCCCTAATACCGTATGCTTTAAGTTTGTATACTAATCTCTTATGTGGGACCTTGTCGAAAAGCCTTCTGGAAGTCCAGATATACCACATCCACTGGTTCTCCCTTATCCACGCTACTAGTTACATCCTCGAAAAATTCCACAAGATTCGTCAGACATGATTTACCTTTTGTAAATCCATGCTGACTTTGTCCAATGATTTCACCACTTTCCAAATGTGCTGCTATCCCATCTTTAATAACTGACTCTAGCAGTTTCCCCACTACCGATGTTAGACTAACTGGTCTGTAATTCCCCGTTTTCTCTCTCCCTCCCTTCTTAAAAAGAGGGGTTACATTTGCCACCCGCCAATCCTCAGGAACTACTCCAGAATCTAAAGAGTTTTGAAAGATTATCACTAATGCATCCACTATTTCCTGAGCTACTTCCTTAAGTACTCTGGGATGCAGCCTATCTGGCCCTGGGGATTTATCGGCCTTTAATCTATTCAATTTACCCAACACCACTTCCCGACTGACCTGGATTTCACTCAATTCCTCCTTTGACCCACAGTCCCCTGCTATTTCAGGCAGATTATTTATGTCTTCCTTAGTGAAGACGGAACCAAAGTAGTTATTCAATTGGTCCGCCCATATCCTTGTTCCCCATGATCAACTCACCTGTTTCTGACTGCAAGGGACCTACATTTGTTTTAACTAACCTCTTTCTCTTCACATATCTATAAAAACTTTTGCAGTCAGTTTTTATGTTCCCTGCCAGTTTTCTTTCATAATCTATTTTTCCTTTCCTAATTAAGCCCTTTGTCCTCCTCTGCTGGTCTCTGAATTTCTCCCAGTCCTCTGGTATGCTGCTTTTTCTGGCTACTTTGTACGCATCATCCTTTGCTTTGATACTATCCCTGATTTCCCTTGTTATCCACGGATGCACTACCTTCCCCGATTTATTCTTTTTGCCAAACTGGGATGAACAATTTTTGTAGTTCATCCATGCAGTCTTTAAATGTCTTCCATTGTTTATCCACCGTCAACCCTTTTAGAATTAATTGCCAGTCAATCTTGGCCAATTCACGTCTCATACCCTCAAAGTTACCTTTCTTTAAGTTCAGAACCATTGTTTCTGAATTAACAATGTCACTCTCCATCCTAATGAAGAACTCAACCATATTATGGTCACTCTTGCCCAAGGGGGCACGTACAACAAGACGGCTAATTACCCCTTCCTCATACTCCAAAACCCAGTCTAAAATAGCCTGCTCTCTCGTTGGTTCCTGAACATGTTGATTTAGATAACTATCCCGCATACATTCCAAAAAAATCCTCTTCCTCAGCACCCCTGCCAATTTGATTAACCCAATCTATATGTAGATTGAAGTCACCCATTATAACTGTTTTGCCTTTGTCGCACGCATTTCTAATTTCCTGTTTGATACCATCCCCAACTTCTCTGCTACTGTTAGGTGGCCTGTACACAACACCCACCAGCGTTTTCTGCCCCTTAGTGTTTTGTAGCTCTACCCATACCGATTCCACATCCTCCAAGCTAATGTCCTTCCTTTCCATTGCTTTAATCTCCTCTCTAACCAGCAACGCTACCCCACCTCCTTTTCCTTTCTCTCTATCCCTCCTGAATATTGAATATCCCTGGATGTTCAGCTCCCAGCCTACGTCACCCTGGAGCCATGTCTCCGTGATCCCAACTATATCATAATCATTAATATCTATCTGCACGTTCAACTCGTCCACCTTATTACGAATACTCCTTGCATTGAGACACAAAGCCTTCAGGCTTGTCTTTACAACGCATTTACCCCTTATACAATTTTGCTGAAAAGTGGCCCTTTTTGATTTTTGCCCTGGTTTTGTCTGCCTGCCACTTTTACCTTTCACCTTGCTACCTAATGCTTCTACCCTCATTTTACACCCTCCTGCCTCTCTGCTCTTGTACCCATCCCCCTGCCACATTAGTTTAAATCCTCCCCAACAGCACTAGCAAACACCCCCCAAGAAACATTGGTTCCATTCCATTCCAGGTGCAAACCGTCCTGTTTGTACCGGTCCCACTCCCCCAGAACTGGTCCCAGTGCCCTAAAAATTTGAATCCCTCCCCCTTGCACCACTTTTCAAGCCACGTATTCATTTGCATTATCCTCCTATTTCTACTCTGACTGGCCCGTGGTACTGGTAGTAATCCGGAGATTACTACCTTTGAGGTCCTACTTTTAAGTTTATCTCCTAGCTCCCTAAATTCACCTTGTAGGACCTCATCCCTTTTTTTACCTATATCGTTGGTGCCAACATGCACCACGACAACTGGCTGTTCACCCTCCCCCTCCAGAATGTTCTGCAGCCGTTCAGTGACATCCCTGACCTTTGCACCAGGGAGGCAACATACCATCCTGGAGTCTCGTTTGCGGCCGCAGAAACGCCTATCTATTCCCCCTGACAATTGAATCCCCTATTACTATTGCCCTTCCCCTCTTTTTTTTCCCCCCTCATGTGCTGCAGAGCCACCCATGGTGCCATGAACCTGGCTGCTGCTGCATTCCCTGATGAGCCATCTCCCTCAACAGTATCCAAAATGGTATACCTGTTTAGGAGGGAGATGACCGCAGGGGACTCCTGCACTACCTGCCTACTGCTTTGCTGGCTATTGGCCACCCGTTCCCTTCTTGTCCTCCTACCTTTTGCCTGCGGTGTGACCAACTCACTGTACGTGCTATCCACGACTTTCTCCGCATCGTGGATGCTCCAGTATGAATCCAGCCGCAGTTCCAATCGTTCAATGCGGTCTGCCAGGAGCTGCAGCTGGACACACTTCCTGCAAACGTAGTCACCAGGGAGACCGACCATCTCCCTGATCTCCCACATGTTGCAGGCTGAACAAACCACGGGGCCAATCTCTACTGCCATACCTTACTCCCAAATTACTAAAAAAAACACAAAAAACTTATCCTTTAACTTTACTACTAAATACTAAATCCCTAACTCCCAGAATCCCTCACTCCCAGAAGGCAGAAATGTAAAATTGTAAACCCGGGGTTGCACCCAATCAGCTGCTTCCTCGGGTCCTCTTCCACCAATCAGCGGCTTCCTCAAAAAACCCCCCAAAAAAAACCCACTTCTCCAAATGGAACGTTATGGATTTAGGTAAGCCTCTGAAAAAACAAGCCCCGCGCTAGATTTTAAAACCTACCGGTCGGGTGTCGCTCCTCCCCCTCCTTCACTTCCTCCAACGGCTCCTGTGGGCCTCTCAACAGTCTATCTACAGTATAAACCAGCATCTGCAGTTCCTTTCTACACACTTATCCAGAGATACTGCCTGGCCTGCTGAGTTGCTCTAGCAATTTGGGTCTTTCTTTGGATAAAGCTTGGAATTCAAATTAATGGTTTGGCCTGATGTCTCTCCCCAGTCATTCCTTTCAGAGCTCCCTACATTTAATCAACAGGGACAAAAGCTAAACCAAATCAGCAGACAACAGCATATAAACAAATGTTTTATTGCACACGGCGTTTGGAGTTTTTTTTCATAGAAAAAAGGTATTAACACAAGCATTTGCAAATAGAAGCAGATTCTTTATGAGTTATCCTTTTAAACAGTAAAATAGTCCGCATGCAATGGCGTCAGGGAACTTGCTTTGAAACAATCCACAACATCAGAAAAAAACCTCATTTGTGTCCTCTGTTCAAAACAATGCGCTTTTTTTTTGTTTTTCTTTTTTAAATAACATCACATTTTGATTTTTTTTTGTGCCCTGATCAGTCTGCAGAAGAAGAAAATAGTATTATTTATACAAAAAGTGTTCTTTATGTACAAGAAATATTTTTATTACAAATTAACAAGGGCAAGGGTGATGAGGGGGGGGGGGGGGGGGTGTAGGTTTGACCTACACCAGGGTGTAGGACTTTGAATAGGCTCCTGGCCCCTGCTTCTGTGACCTGCCCAGTCCAGCCGCGCTCATCTCTAGTAGCGAGTCTCTGGAGCCGCTGATTTTGGTGTGCGCGGGCAGCCGCGGTTCGGCGGGGGCACTGGCGCCGCCTGTGTTGGCGCTGGAGGCGGTCGTGTTGGAGGAGGTGGCGGCGGCGCGGCGGCGGGAGCCGTGGAGCCGGGCACGGTGAGAGTCCTCTGAGGTAAGGTGGCCGTGGCATGCGGGTGGATGGGCGGCTTGCTGTTGGGGTCCAGGGTCATGTGCCGGCCTTGCGCCTGGTACGCTCTGGCCACGCTCCGGATAGACGCTTCCCTTGGCGGCACCACGGGGCAAGGGTCGCCGCGGCCATCCGACTTGCGGAAGAATGCATCAGACTTGACGTACAGGGGGAGATTGCAATAATCACCTGCAAAAAAAATAAATAAATCAACGCAAAGGCCGAAACAAACGTATAATCCCACGATCACCCGAATGTTGTTACTTGTGGGCGGAGCACCAAGACAAATTCCTTGTATGTGAATACTTGGCCAATAAACCTACTTATGAAACCAATCCAACACCATTGTCCTATTTCACTGAGTGTTTACTTCAGTTGAAACGTCCTATAGATGGGATCTGTAGAAAGCATCATATTCCCAATTACATTACAGCTTGGTTTGGCAACAGCTCTGCCCAAGACTGCAGGAAGTTGCCATGTCCATCACACAGACTAGACTCCCCACCATCATCTCCAACTACACTCCACGCTGCCTCGGGAAAGCAGCCAGCACAATCAAGGACCTGCTTCACCCCAGTCATCACCTCTTGTCCCCTCTCCCGTCAGGCAGAAGAGCTTCTGCCCTACTGTTACCAAAGTGCTGAAGTGTTCCCATAAACTAGGGTGTAGTCCCAATCTTCTAACTTGCCTCATCGTGGATGTTGGACTTTTTACTATGTAACTTTAGTTTAGAGATACAGAGGGGAAACAGGCCCTTTGGCCCACCGAGGTTACACCGGCCAGCAATCCCTGCACACTAATACTAATCCTACACACACTGGGGACAAATTACAATTATACCAGGCCAATTTACCTACAAACCTATATAAAATAATCTTTTGAGTGTGGGAGGAAACTGGAGATTCCGCAGGAACCCAACGCGGACCGCGGGATGAGCATACAAACTCCGTATTGAGCAGCCCCCGTAGACAGTAACTGTTATGCAACAATACTGTAAAACAATATTCTGCACTCTGATATTTTTCTCTCTGCACTATTCATACCTGTGTTTGGCCTGGGTGTACTTATATATGTAGTATGTAGAAAAAGAGGGGTACCGACCCAAAACGTCACCCATTCTTTTTCTCCAGGGATGCTGCCTGACCTGCAGTTTACTCCAGCACTTTGTGTCTATTTTTTATGACGATTGAACAACACACAACCAAGGCTTTTCACTGTATCTCAGTCCATGTAGCAGACGTATAAACCAATATCCAGCTGCCATTATGCCTCAGCTGCTGAGCTTGGTTCTTGGTATCAGCCAGAGCTTGCACTGCCTGGTGTGTCACATCATCGCCCCTCTCGCCCTCTTTGGGATGTGGGAGGAAACTAGAGGGGGCCTGAAGGAAATGTATCAGGTCGCAGAAAGAACATGCAAACTCCACACAGACAGCACAGGGGGTTCGGAAGGAACCCGGGTAATCAACAATCGGGCTTGGATAAGGGCGAGGTCTGGCTTGTAGGCAGGGCGCCGACAGCAGACACAACAAACCCAGATGATCAGCCCTAGTTGAACCAGCGTTGCACACACCTGAGCCTACATCAAACAACCTTACCGATTCAGAAAGCCCGTTCAAGACAGAGATTTGTGAGCCCTGGGACCTCACATAAATAATTGCCCACGACCCATCACTCTACTCCATATGTATCATCATTTTCCAGAAATATTATGGATGTGTTCCATTATAGTTATGTTGCTGGATCAGTCATCCAGTGACATGGATTAACAATTGGAAGTCATGAATTTAAATCCAATGAAGGCAACCAGGGAACAGCAATTCGCAAAGTAAATCTCAATATAAAACTAGTAACAGTAACGGTAACCATATTGCTACTGGTTGCCTCAAAAAATGGCTGGGATCGCCAAGAAATCTCTCATCCTTAAGGATCCTCTCATCCCACTTTCCCGAGTTACTCACAAATTCTCCCGAGTTCTTCCCCTTTATTCAAACTCGGAGATGCCAGCCGTAGGTACTCGGGGCTATTCATTTTACTCGTGGACATTTTTCATCATCCTGAAAAAACGTCCCGACTTACCCGATGCCCTGAGTACCTACGGCTACCACATAACGAGCCGCTACGATATATCCATGGACTCTTACGGCCTCGCTACGGACATTCTCCAAGTTTGAATCGAGGGGAAAACCCGGGAGAATTCGTGAGTAACTCGGGAGAGTGGGACAGGCCCTTTACCCAGTTTAGCCTTTGTGTGACTACAGAGCACAGCAACATAGCTGAATTTTAATGACCTAAAATGGCCTGGCGTGGCTTGCAGTCCAGGGGAGATTATGTATGGGCAGGCAATAAATCCTGTCCTTACCAGTAGCATCTGCATCTCGAAAAATTAATAAATCCCAAAAGTATCCACATTGTTGAGAGTTGGTTTCTGTTGAAGGTTTACTGAGAGTCAATGTGTCAATGTGCAAAACAACAGCTACATATCTGCGCAAATGCAGACAGCCTGCATCCAAATGGGTCCATTATAAGTGATGTATCGCGGGCATTTTATATTACGTGATAAAATGTTGTTTTGGGAGGTTACGCTCATAACTGTAACCATAGTGATACAAGTTAATGATATGTACTCGGAAGCATTGCCTCAGAGCAAGTACGTTTAGAAAACTGTTTATGTCAAGTTCTGTATTAATCAAGGTGAGGGATGTTAATGCTGGGGGCCGAAACACTTCCTGTCATTTCTACCCAATGTCAGTGGGCCAGTGTTACGGAGGATAGCTCAGAAAGGGAGGCAGGGTGACGCAGCAGTAGAGTTACTGCCTGACAGCGCCAGAGACCCGGGTTCCATCCTGACTACGGGTGCTGTCTGTATGGAGTTTGTGCGTTCTCCCCGTGACCTGCGTGGGTTTTCGCCCACACTCCGAAGGCGTACAGGTTTGTGGGTTAATTGACTTTGGTAAGAATTGTAAATTGTCCCCAGTGCGTATGGGATAGTGTTGGTGTGCGGGGATCGCTGGTCGGTGCGGACTCGGTGGGCCGAAGGGCTTGTTTCCGCGCTGTATCTCTAAACTAAACTAAACTCTCTGCGCTGTTCTATCAATCCTTGGTAGGGTGAATAAGGCACAAAATAAACTCAATGTCCCACTCGACTCTCTGAGGGTTGATCTAGCACTGGTTGGAGTAATGTTCCCTCCACACAGTCGGTCAAACATACCCATGGCAAATGCAGGACAACTTAGGTGTGGGACATCTTGGTCCTATCAAATCTCTCCACAGAAGACAGAAGACGGTCTTGATCATGAGTAGGTCTCCCTGGATGTTGCGCGAGCAACTCATCCCTGGGCAGTTATAATATGGGTTACATGGTTTAAGGTCCCTCCACACTATCCCATCAAGCAGGCCAAGGGCAGGCAGAGAATGGGTTGGAAACTGAGCCAACTTCCTCTGTCCCATCAAACTGCAACAAGTGCAGTTTAGAATCAACATGAAAATCGCTTCCAACTTTCCCATTTAAATCCCAAATTCTGCTTATCTTGCCTCAACAACATGTAACAACGGACGCACAAGAGACAGGGTTCATGGGAAAAGACACAAAGTGCTGGAGTAACCCAATGGGTTAGATAACATCTCTAGCCGGCATGAGTAGGTGATGTTTTGAGTTGGAACCCTTCTTCAGACATTGCAGTTGGGGGAGAAAGCTGGAACAAAACGCTCTTCACTGTACTTGCGTATACGTGACAATAATAAACTAAACTAGACTAACAGATATTGCAATCCAGCAAGCTCCAGGAACAAGACCTGCAGTTAGTACTCTGTTATGCCGCAGTACCTCTTCCAGTAGTTTAACATGGACTAGCGGAAGATGGATTGGAAGTGGAATTCATTGTGGGGTCTTCCTCGAGCACTAAAGCCAGGGTGGTGAGTGGCACAGGCCTGGCACTGCTTACCAGCTCGATGAGCGATGGGCACGGCGACGTTCTTCCCTCGGTCCACGTCCTGGGGCTGTGGGGGCGATGCGGTGAACCGGCAGATGCCAGCCTCTGAGGGCGTGCTCATGGACGTCATGCTGTCAGCGTTATCGTTGGTGCCAGTGGTCATCTGGTCCGAGGAGCTGTCCGAGATGAAGCACTCGGTGATCTCAAACTTGGCGTGTTGCAGCTGCTCTTCCAGCTTGGCGTGCTCGTAGGCTCGCGCCAACTCCTCGTAGGTGGAGGAAGCACTCTCCGTGGAAACCATGCTGTTCCGGCCTTTGTCTTGAAAGGAAAAGCAATAGGATGGGAGAAGGTTGTAAGCAAAATAATGGAATCTGATAAATAACATTGCTTATCATCAGAGATCATAATCGACATGAGCCGCCATTTTCTTTAATCACCGTGGATTGGTACAACCGGAATGAGCATTTGAAACATATATTCAATGATGATTTTATCAAAATGTGCTGGAGAAGTTAGAGAAGGGGAGAAAAGTTGTCGGCCCACAGACAGCAGTTCAGGGTAAGTGAAGGGTGGAATGGGTACAATTAGAACATAGAAATGTACGGCACAGGAACAGGCCCTTTGGCCAACAATGTCAGTACTGAACATGACGCCGACTTAAACTAATTTTATCTGCTTGCACAGGACCCATATCCCTCCATTCCCTGCGTATTCATACAACTATCTAAAAGCCTCTTCAACGCACTATCGTATCTGCCCCCACCACCACCCCTGGCAGCGTGTTTCAGACAACTGTGTAAAACTGTGTAAAAAAACGTGCCCCACACATCTCCTTTAAACTTTGCTCCTCTCACCTTAAAGCTTTGCTGTCTAATCTTTGACATTACCATTCTGGGAAAAAAAGGTTCTGACTGTCGACACTATCTTTGCCTCTCATCATTGTACATAATTCTATCAGGTCTCCCTCAACCTCCAACATTCGAGAGAAAGCAATTCAAGTTTGGACGGCTCTTACAAGCTTGCCCCCACCTACATTAAAAGTCTTCTCACCCTCTACACCACCTCCAGGTCCCTCAGATCGGCCGACTTGGGGTTGCTGAATGCCCCGCAGTCTAGGTATAAGCTCAGGGGCGACCGACCGCGCCTTTGCGGTCGCAGCTCCTAGACTGTGGAACAGCATCCCCCTCCCCATTAGAACTGCCCCCTCCATCGACTCCTTTAAGTCTAAAAACGTATCTGTCCTCCCAAGCCTTTCCTGACGTCCTCTGAGCGAGGGCTATTTTGTATATATGTATGTAGCCTGCTTGTGTATCCTACTCTTATAACAAATGTAAAACACTTTGGTCAACGAGAGTTGTTGTTTAAATGTGCTGTAGAAATAAATGTGACTTGACTTGACTTACAAAAGACACAGTGGGTAGAGTGGGATTTGTGGGCTGTAGGATCCCGTGAGAATGAGAGTGTGTCGCCCATCACTCAGACTAAGGCCGTTGCTGTAGTCTGCATTTCAAAATTCAGCACTAATTATGTCAGTGGAGCTGCGGAGTCCAAACTGTGGCCACTATACTGAGATCTCGTTTAAAATTCCTCAAATAATTCCTCAAAGGATGAGAGGCAAGTATATGGCCACTTTTTTCTCTTTTTTTCTTTTTGTCCTTTTAATTTTTTTCTATTCCTCTCTTCTTTCTTTCTTTTATTCACTCTTTGGCTACGCTACTTTGGTAGCCTAGGGGCTTTATCTTTGCACATCTCTTTTTCCCTTTCTTGCTTTATCTCCTTTCTTTTCATAGCTAAAAAGTTAACATTGAAGCTGCACATTAACTGTATAATTTTATATGCCGTTGGTTCTATTTTTGTACATTTGCTTCAAATGACTAAAAATAAAATAAATAATAAAAGGAGAAATCAAATAAACACTTGAAAAATAAAAGTTGTAAATGGTGTATGATAAGAGCTGGGGAATAAAGCTCCTGTACAGCAGAAATCTCCACAATATATTATTTATATTTTCAGAATAAATCCTGGTGGAAGATATCTTTCCTTTAAAAGCATAAAGGATATCTTGTAGGATTTAATTGAGGAATAATAAGTAAATCCAAAACCCTATGCACTTCAGCCACTATGCATGTTGTTAGTCACAAAGCAACGAGGGTGTTTCTCAGCAAGAATACAGCTGATTAATGTAGAAACAAAGAACTGCAGATGGTGGTTTATACCAAAGATGGACACAGAATGCTGGTATAACTCAGCGGTTCGGGCAGCATCTCTGGAGAAAAACGATGGATGATGTTTTGGCTCGGCTTCTGAAGAAGGGTCCCAAACCCGAAATGTCATCCTCCTTTTTCTCCAGAGATGCTGCCCGACCCGCTGAGTAATGCCAGCATTTTGGGTCTACTCCTCCTGAATTTTTGAACACGGGTTTAGTGAGCTCAGGGCTAGAATTGAGTGCAGCACGTGTGAAAGGTATTGTGGATCGAATTGCACCATCATTCTAGATTTGGTACCTCCTTCAAAGCATTCTTGAAGGAGTGAACCATCTCTCAGGTACCAGCAGGCCTTGTAGGAGGGCCCATTGCTGAAAGTAAGAGTGTGGTGACAATGATGACCACTTGACCAAGCCAGGTTACCCTTGTTCTCACTGCATTAAGTTTCAAAACCACAGACATTTTTGTTAGTTTAGTTTAGTTTAGTTTGGAGATACAGCGTGGAAACAGGCCTTTCGGCCCACCGAGTCCGCGCCGACCAGCGACCCCCGCACACCTACATTACCCGACAATACAAGGGACATTTACATTTATGGAAACCCAATTAACCCACAAACCTGTACATGGAAGGAAACCGAATATCTTGGAGACAGGTCTTGGGGAGAACGTACAAACTCCGTACATGGTCGGGATTGAACCCGGGTCTCTGGCGCTGAAAGCGCTGTAAAGGGCCTGTCCCACCGTACGAGCTAATTCCCGACTTTCCCCTGATTCGAACTCGGAGAATTACAGTAATAGCGCTCGTAGGTACTCGGGGCTCTCGTGGACATTTTTTTACATGCATTTCCCGAGTACATGCCGTTAGCGTTACAAGCCGCTAAGAGACGTCCCGAGCTCTGACGTACCCGCTACGTACATTCTACGTGCTTATCACCAGTTTGATTTTTTTTTAAACTCGGGAGAGCTCTTGAATTACCTTGTACAGTGGGACAGGCCCTTAAGTCAGCAACTCTAACGGTGCGCCACTGTGCTGCCCTAATTATTTATTTTGCCACCCTTTTATGTTAAAGAGGTGATCATTGGTAGTAAGGCCAGCTTTTATTGGTCATCCACACTTGCTCTTAGCATGCTGATGGCCAGCCATCGACTTGACCCACCGCTGTCCACGTGACCAAGAGTGTTGGTCAGGAAGAAGCTCCGGGACGTAAATATAATGACAACAAGAATGACAGCAAATATTTCCAAGTCAGCGTGGTGAATGTTTTGGAGATAGTGGTGCTTCTGGACGTGTGTAACCCTGGACCTCTTGGTGGCTGAGGTTGTGGGTTTGGGAAGTGCTGGTGGCCTGGCCTGGATGAGCAACGGCATACAGATGGTTCACACTGCAACCATGGTAGGGTGGTAATAGACAGAGTGACAGGTGGGAGGGCGGATAGGGGTGTCCAGTGGTACACTTGCCAGTGGATTACTCAGCCAATGAGCTGCCGGAGGAGGTAGTTGAGGCAACAAAAGCTTTTCACTGTACCTCGGGTACACGTGACAATAAACCAAACTGAACTAGTTGAGGCAGGTACAATTGCAACGTTTAAACATTATTTACACAGGTACATGGATAGGACAGGTTTAGAGGGATACGAGCCAAACGCAGGCAGGTGGGACTAGTGTAGATGGGAAATATTGGCCAGTGCGGGCAGGTTGGGCTGAGGGGCCTGTTTCCATGCTGTAAGATGAGCTAGCGCGGCACGGTGGCGCAGCGGTGGAGTTGCCGCCTTACAGCGAATGCAGCGCCGGAGACCTGGGTTCAATCCCGACTAGGGGCGCTGTCTGTACGGAGTTTGTACGTTCTGCTCGTGACCTGCGTGGGTTTTCTCCGAGATCTTCGGTTTCCTCCCACACTGCAAAGACGTGCAGGTATGTAGGTTAATTGGCTTGGTAAATGTAAAATAAATTGTCCCTAGTGGGTATAGGATAGTGTTATTTGCGGGGATCGCTGGTCAGCACAGACTCGGTGGGCCGATAGGGCCTATTTCCGTGCTGTATCTCTAAGCTAACCTAAACTAAAGACTCTATGACTTACATCTGGCAATAAATACAGTATCACTTTCAAAATCTTTGTGGACATCCAAGCAAGGGCGGCTTAGACAATAGACATTAGGCAATAGACAATAGGAGCAGGAGGAGGCCATTCGGCCCTTCGAGCCAGCACCACCATTCAATGTGATCATGGCTGATCATCCCCAATCAGTACCCCGTTCCTGCCTCCTCCCCATATCCCCTGACTGCGCTATTTTTAAGAGACCTATCCAGCTCTCTCTTGAAAGCATCCAGAGAACCCGCCTCCACCGCCCTCTGAGGCAGAGAATTCCACAGACTCACCACTCTCTGTGAGAAGAGGTGTTTCCTCGTCTCCGTTCTAAATGGCTTACCCCTTATTCTTAAACTGTGGCCCCTGGTTCTGGACTCCCCCAACATCGGGAACATGTTTCCTGCCTCTAGCGTGTCCAAGCCCTTAACAATCTTATATGTTTCAAATTTTGATCGGACCCTCTGCTGCCCCTCTTACCGGTGTCCTGTGAGAGGCTGGCGCTGTAGCTGTCACTTTCTGTCACCGTTATTCCATGCTGCGACCCCACAGTCCTCCAGTCAGACGTCAAGGTTCGGGCAGGGGTGGAGGCCTGACATTTGGTCAGGGTCCACTGGCTGGAGTACCTGTTCCTCGTGCTGTGGGCAGATTTCACGCTCTTCCTGGCGACGGGATCTGGTGGTAAGCAAAACCAAGAGACTTTATTATAGCGTCATCGGGCCTGGCCCCATTTGGCCCAGTAAATTCCTGGCAAACATCAAGTGAGTATATTAATCACTTTCTTTCCCTCCCCAGTATCCCCCCCCCCCCAGATTCCATCACTCAGCTAAATGCTACAGGTACCTTACAGTAGGCAATTAACTACCCTCTGCCACTTTTTTGGGATGTGAGACGAAACCGGAGTATGTGAAGGAAGCACAGGGGGTCACAGGGAGAAGATGCAAACTCTGTAGGCAGGATGGAATCTGGGTCTCTGGTGCTGTGAGGCAGCTGCTCTATCAGCTGTGCCACCGGGCTGCCCCAACTGTGTTGGCAAAGGTGCTCTTGCCGATTCTCTCTTCATCACATCACCTTCTACAGTGCAGATCACTAACATTTTAAGCATAGAAAGACCCACATACTTACTCGTGCCTGGGCGGATGTCCGACATGTCGATCAGCGGCCCTGTGTTCTGGACCAAGGCTGGGTGATGGAGGGACACGCCAGTGCAGAAACTCTGGGGGTTGACCGATTCATTGAACTCGGAGTCTGTCACTGGGATGGTGGCCTTGTCGTCCCCTGCAGCAAAACGCAAAGCAAGAGGGTGAGGAACAGTGGCACGGACAGGGAACGGCCCTCACACAGGGAAGGAAACCGCGGCCTTTCTTGGCTTAGTCAATAAGCCTGAGTAAAGTTGTCTCAAGCACACTGTCTGGTGAAGGTTAAAGAGCAAGAGGTACCATAGAATAAAATGTTAGGTGAAGGTTTATTAATGTCTTGTGTAGCAAGGTACAGTGAAAAGCTTTGTTTTACATTCTATTCAGATTAGATAATAAATAGAATTAAGTCAAACTCAAGTACAAGAGACAGGGCAAAGGGGAAGATACAGAGTGCAGAATATAGTTCCGTAAGACCACAAGACATAGGGGAAGAATTAGGCCACTCGGCTCATCATCTACACCAGCATTCAATCAAGGCTGATCTATTTATCCCTCTCAACCCCATTCTCCCACCTTCTCCCCATACCCTTTGACAACCTTACTCAGCCTGATACAATAGTTCTCAGCACTGTAAGACATCAATTCCATAGACATAAGTCCAATGTCCGCAAATTAATCTGAGAAACGTCAATAATATCATTTTTCTTACACAGTTGAAGCAGATTGAGAATTTATTTTCACCTGTAGATATTCTAGTCGATGCATCTGCAGTAAACAGTGATGTCAGGGTCAAAACATGGTCTCAGCCCCAATATGGGATTGAATTTCGATTGGAACCAGTAAAACCCTTTAATATTCAGTCATTGACCAGAAAGGTTTAAGAAGGAACTGCAGATGCTGGAAAAATCGACGGTGGACAAAAATGCTGGAGAAACTCAGCGGGTGAGGCAGCATCTACGGAGCGAAGGAATAGGTGATGTTTCCGGTCGAGACCCTTCTTCTTCGACCCAAAACGTCACCTATTCCTTCGCTCCATAAATGCTGCCTCACGGGCGCTGAGTTTCTCCAGCATTTGTTGTCCACCTTTGACCAGAAAGGTGCTTCTCTCTCTCTCTCTCTCTCTCTCTCTCATAAATCTGCTGATTTTGAACAGATAGAATCCAAATCTTTTCTTTTTCTTGTTTCTGTTTATGCGGCAGGTTACACTATAAGCTGCACTTTGGTATTTTTCTCTTTGTTCTACCTGTTGTACTTGTGTCTGGTTTCATTATATTCATGTGTAGCCTTATCTAATTTAATTGGATAATATGCAAAAAGATAGCATTTCAATGTATCTGGGTAGACGTGACAATAATAAACCAAACCAAATGATAGAGGCAAGGCACTGAACGTGGGTGGTTCACATACTTGATATAACCCTTTCAACAGGATAGGCCATGAGACACAGATGGGCTCATGTTAGACTGCAGCCTCTTCAATGAGGATCGGCCATTTATCATGACGTGGGCCATTCGACGTGTGGAGAGCACTCAACAAGGAGTGGGCAGATTCAACAAAGATTCGGCTAATCCGCGGGACTAGGTTATTCAACATGAGTGGGCTACACAACAGGAGCAGCGCATTCGACAAGAATGGGGCAGGCAACAGGAGTTGGTCATTCATCAGGATCGGGCCTTTAAACAATTGCAAGCCACTCAGTAAGGGGTAGGCCATTCGATGGGAGTAGGCCAGCCAGAAGGGGAGGGGAGTTTAGAACTAGAAGGCACAACTTTAGGGTGAGAATAGAGAAATTTATAAGAGTTTTTTTGCACCCAGAGGATGGTGTAGGGGGAGGTGGGTGGAGGGGGGGGGAGGTGGTGGGGGGGGGGAGGGGGGGTGGCGGGGGAGGGGGAGGTGGGGGGGGGGGGTATGATAATTACACCATCTAAAGCTGGTACTTGGTAAGGACAGGCATAGAAGAATAGCAGCGTGTGCTGAGTTACTCCAGTACTTCATTCTTGTTTAAAAATGTAAACCATCATCTGCAGTTCCTTGTTTCTATATCTCTATTGCTGTCATGTACAGCTACTATTGGGGCTTTGTCATGGATTTTGAAAGAGGGGGCCACTCTGGCCCTCTGAAGCACCTACCCAGTTGTTTAATTCCCTCTTTGTCCTCTATGAGTAATTGGACTCTGGGAATGTCGATATGAAGTCGGGGTCCCTGTGGCTGCCCTTTCACCGGAGTGTCGAAGCTACGGTTGTTCTTACTGCAAGAAAACAAGAGAATCGGGAGTCTTGCATTGTCATGCATCCCGCAACAGAACAAACAAGTTCTTACTTTCATTGCATTTTCATTTTACTGCAATTCTTGCAACAGATATGCCAACATAGTACTCTGCAGACACCATCACGAGCAACAAAAAGGTCACTATATATTAAAAGAATCAAACAATAATCGTGCAAAGGCAAAAGCAATGCCCCTCACGTCTATGCAGTTTGGAGCTTGGATGGAGGTTGTGCTGGAGGAATAGCCTGACCGTTCCGTAATTTGTGATTAACAAAAATGACTAAATGTTTTTGTTCAGTTTGACACTTCACTTTGATGTTTTATGAAATAAAATTTGACAAATTTCAAGTTGGATGTTTGGAAAGTAATAGAATCTTAAAGAGCACAGAGCAATAACTAATAATCCAAGACATTGCAGATCACAAAATCGATCTTTGGAATCGAGCAATGGGCAATAAACTCCAAACGCACCAGCAATGTTCACAACATTGAGAATGAGACTCTTTTTTTTTTAATAAAAGGACACAGAACCCTGTATTAAACAAATCTCAGGTACAAGGCAAATGCCTTGCGGTAGACACTAAAGTGCCGGTCTGTAAGTGCCCTATACGTGGCGACTATTTGCATACCTTGGCAAGCAAAGAATTTCACTGCGACTTGTCAGTTCAATTCAGGGTATCGGAGCAGCAAATACAGTCTGGTTTTGGAAATAAGGATCGGTAATATTCCTGGCAAGACATTTTCTGTGCTTCTACTGTGGCCACAATAGATTTCCACTATATTTATTTCCAGGGTTCACCATTCTCCATGTTATTGGAAGTGACTGATTGCAAACAGTATCTGTGCACGCTGCATCACTGTGGATACTATTGTGCCTGTTTTCTAGTAATGTGTAAAGTGAGTTTCAAACTCAGGTTCACAGGTCTGCAGCTCTTTTAGAAGGATAAATTTTTTAGAAGAATTTGGAAGGATGAGAGGGAATCTAATAGAAACATATAAAATTCTTAAGGGATTGGACAGGCTAGATGCAGGAAAAATGTTCCCGATGTTGGGGGAGTCCAGAACCAGGGGTCACAGTGTAAGAATAAGGTGTAGGCCATTTGGGACTGAGATGAGGAAAAACATTTTCACCCAGAGAGTTGGGAATCTATGGAATTCTCTGCCACAGAAGGCAGTGGAGGCCAATTCACTGGATGTTTTCAAGAGAGAGTTACATATAGTTCTTCGGGCTAATAGAATCAAAGGATATGAGGGGAAAGCAGGATCGAGGTACTGATTTTGGATGATCAGCCATGATCATATTGAATGGTGATGCCAGCTCGAAGGGCTGAATGGCCAGTCCCACCATCCCAGGAATTAACCTGGTGAACCTACGCTGCACTATCTCAATAGCAATAATGTCCTTCCTCAAATTGGGAGACCAAAATTGCACACAATATTCCAGGTGCGGTCTCACCAGGGCCCTGTACAACTGCAGTAGGACCTCCTTGCTCCTAAACTCAAATTCTCTCGCAATGAAGGCCAACATGCCATTAGCTTTCTTCACTGCCTGCTGAGCCTTTCAGTGACTGGTGTACAAGCACACCCAGGTCTCGTTGCACCCCCGCTTTTCCTAATCTGACACAATTTAGATAATAATCTGCCTTCCTGTTCTTGCCACCAAAGTGGATAACCTCACATTTATCCACATTATACTGCCCACTCACCTAACCTATCCAAGTCACCCTGCTGCCTCATAGCATCCTCATTGCAGCTCACACTGCCACCCAGCTGTGTGTCATCCGCAAACTTGGAGATGACACATTTAAATTCCCTCGTCTAAATCTTTAATATATATTGTAAGTAACTGAGGTCTCAGCACCGGGCCTTGCGTTACCCCACTCGCCCATGTCTGTCATTCTGAAAAGGATTGGTTAATTCCTACTCTTTGCTTCCTGTCTACCAACCAGTTCTCTACCCATGTCAATACCCTAACCCCAATACCATGTGCTCCAATTTTGGACTAATTTTGAATGGCCGACTCCTGCACCTATTGTTAGTTATTTCATTGCAAAGGCCTGTGTTGGCGTCTCACACTGCTCCACTCTCTTTGCTTCCACTCTGGGTGATGCATTAACATCCTGTCTAATGAGGCACCTGTTCAAAATGTGTTTTTTTTTTAAAAAGCAAGATATGTCAGAAAACCTATTTTAGTTAAATCGAGAGAAGAACCGGTCACAGCTGGTGCTCTGAAGCTGCACCTGGAGGAAGATGCACTGCAAACGTTATCAACCCAACTACTGAGATGTCCCACATCACGGTCGTGCACGGCAGGCTGCGGTTCAATGGGCACTCTTCACGTCAACCAAGCACGAAAACCCGGGGCAGTGTGGATGCTCCCAGTGTGGACCCCAGTGCTCCCAGTGTGGACCCAGTGTGGCCCAGTGCTCCCAGTGTGGACCTGCTGGAAGCGCTGCCTCTCAGGTGAGACAGCAACGCAGGGGAATCTTGGGCATTTGAGGGAAATTGATTTCATTGAAGAAACATTAGCTAATATCGAGAATGTGCTGACAGAGGAGGAGGTGGAATCACATACACTTTAAGAAGCAAGTAGATGTCGCCTAAGTAGACGGGGAATAGAAGGGTCGCGTAAGTAGGCAGGGTGCCACGATTACACCATGGTACAGTTCCTGCCTCACAGTGCCAAAGACTCAGGTTCGATCCTAGACCATCAGATTCTGTACCGAGTTTGTATTTTCTCCCGGTGACCGTGTGGGTTTTCTCTGGGTGCTCCGGTTTCCTCCCACACTCCAAAGACAGTTTTTTAGTTTAACATAGACGTGGTAGGGTGAATGGGCCTGCTTCTGTGCTGCAAGTCTCTGTGACTACCACACAGGACAGAGTTTGCCAGTTCTCCCCGAGACCCTGTGCCTTTCCTCCACATCCCAATGACATGTAGATTTGGAGACAGAAGGAACTTCGGGTGTTGGAATCTTGAGGGGATAAAAAACAAAGCACCAGAGGAACTCAATGGGTCAGGCAGCATCTGTGGAGGGATGGAGTTTCCGATTGGGAGCCTCCTGCAGACATGTGGGTTGAGAGGTTAAATGGCCTGCGGGGATCTGGAGGGGGTGGTGTTGATGGGAATGCGGGGAGAATATAATGGGATCAGTGTAGGACGAAGGTAAAATGTGTGCTGGGTGGCCAGCATGGACTTGGTTGGCAGAAGGATATGTGTCTATGATATATGACTATAACCTATGACAGAGGGGTGAGTTGGGGAGACCTGGGATGAATGAGGTTGGTTTTTGGACATTCCACACCAGATATATTCAGGTCGATGCATTAACAGGTTCTTACCTGATCAGCATCTCTGCCAGGCTCTTTGCATCTAGAAATATTCAAAACAAAACATGATTAGTTTCAGACAAGAAGCACAAAGGGCCAATCTCTTGCCTGCCCCCCGGGGGCTGTGGTGTTGTTACCTTCAAGAGCTCTGCAATTTGAACAGTGACCCGAGCGAGTGGCGGCAGATTAATCTTGCGCGGTGATTGGCACGGCTGAGTGGCAGATTCCTGTCAGAAGCCCTCATGCGGCCAGCTGTCCCAGTGACTTCCCCAGGCACCGTGTTGTGACATTTAAATCGTTTACACTGCCACGGATCTTTGACATCCCGTTCCAGTGCGTTCTCCATTCCCTCCCCCCGGCCTGCCGAGGTGTGTGTGTGTGTGTGTGTGTGTGTGTGTGTGTGTGTGTGTCTGTGTGTGTGTGTGTGTCTGTGTGTGTCTGTGTGTGTCTGTGTGTGTGTGTGTGTGTGTGTGTGTGTGTGTGTGTGTGTGCACACAGCAGACATTGAATGCTGGCAACCTGATCCCAGGCGTGGGTGCTGGGGCTCGGAGGTGAGGAGAGCGATGCAGAGGGAGCCTCTGCCGATCGGACATCAGGAAGAACTGAGAATCGGTTTATGAGCTGATTGGTAATAGAAACAACATAGAAACAAGATGGAGATTTTAAAAAAAGGAACTGCTGGTGCTGGAATCTGAAGCAAAACACAAAGTGTTTGGGGAATGCAACGGGCCAGGAATGCAGCATCTGTGGGGGGAATGGACTGACGACGTTTTGTGTTGGACCCTTCTTTAGATTCTAAAATAAGCAAGATATATTGAGCCACAGAAATGTAACGATATAGAAGGGGAGATTCAGATTCAGTCTGGATCTGACTGGTTTTCCATCTCACTCTCGACCCTCCTTTCCTAGTTCTTTTATTCTTTTATTCAGCTCCAGTAACTCATGGACTGAATGATCTTGTTTACAATTAACACCATGGCAACACGGACAGTACCTTCTCAGATATATGCCCTTCAGGACGTGTCCTTTTAAGGGCATCTTTCTCCCCCACCACCTCTGCAACTTAAAACCAATTTGTTTTCTCTCTTTGCCTTTTCAGATGAAGGGTTTACGTCCTGAGATGTTAACCGTTTCTCCTTCCAGAGCCATTGCCTGACCTGCTTTCTGTGTGTATTGTAGGGAAGTATCGCAGATGAAGGGGATCACTCCGCTTCTGTTAGCTCACCCATGTGTGAGAGAGACCCTGCTGTCGTCCCCTCAACGTTTCCAACTGTCTATCCTGCCTCTGCCGTTCTACCTGGCCGTCCAACGCAAACTGCTGCCACCCACCCAGGGGGGAGCTCTCTCTGCCACCTGTACCCCCGCAGTGAGGCTTTAACGACACTGATTAAATCTCAGCCTGACTCGCTCCCTGTGCACCTGGCAAATATAACAGAGAATAAGCACGTAGATAGGGGCTGCAGAAGCTGGTTTATACCCGGAGATGGACACAAAGTGCTGGAGTAACTCAGCGAGTCAGGCAGCATCTCTGGAGAATCGGGACGGGTGATGTTTCCGGTCGTGTCCCGCATGGTCTGAAGAAGGGCCCTGACCCGAATTGTCACCAACCCTATTTCTCCAGAGATGCTGCCTGACCCGCTGAGTCACTCCAACACGTTGTGTGTCTCTTACTGCAGGTCCATGCAGAATTCATACAACACAATGAGATGGACTATTGGGAGATAGTCAAAGATCTAAAGAGTACGATTAAACAAAATTAGGGCGAGCAAAGTTCATTCAAGCTCTATCCACTAAATGGTCAGCACATTAGATTGCAGCTTCTTCCTGAAGAGAGGAAAAATCTCCAGGAGATTTTTGTTCAAACAAATGTTAAAGTAGTATTCTAAGAATGATAAAGTATTATGGCACAGATGGAGGCCATTCAGCCCATTTTCATGCCAGGCGAGAAAGCTATTCAGACTAATTTTGCTGTTGTGCTCTGTGCTTGTAGCTCCATCAAGAGTTCACAAAGAGCGATTAAAGGATGTGAAAATGAACAAGTAATATCATTCAATTGTTTCTTTCTTGTAAAATATTTCCACATGTTGCATTTTCCCAGAGGTCTTTCTCAAGGGCAATGTCTTCATCTCTTCAAGCTTGCAAATTGAATGATACCAAGGATTTTGACTGTGCGACTGCCCCCGTTCATTCAGTTCAAAGCTGCTGCAATGTCCCTCCTCAATCACCTGTATAAATGAACCAGCGATCCCTATCGGGCATGGGCAAGTACCAGAGAGGGCCCTTGGGTGCAATCAAGACTGGGAACGGAGCCTGATAAACAGGGCGGCACCGTGGCACAGCGGTAGAGACGCTGCCTTACAGCGCCAGAGACACGGGTTCGATCCTGACCACGGGTGCTGTCTGTATGGAGTTTGAATGTTCTCCCTGTGACCACGTGGGTTTCCTCCGGGCACCCTGGATCCCTCCCACACTCCAAGGACGTACAGGTTTGTAGGTTGATTGGCTTCGGTAAAAATAGTAAATTGTCCCTAGTGTGTAGGATAGTGTACGGGGTGATCGCTGGTCAGCACGGACTCAGGGTCTGTCTCCGTGCTGTATGAAGTTTGTAAAACTTGGATTGTATTCTCTGGGAGCACGGGGGATTGAGAGGAGGCCTGATGGGAGTATATAATATTACAGGAGGGATACATTGAGTAGACTTTTCCCAGGGTGGAGAGGTCAAAGACTAGACAGCGTTGCTTTAAAGTCAGAAGGGAAGACTTTAAAGCAGCTGTGTGGGACAAGATGCAGAGAGTGGTGGGTGCCTGGAGTCTGCTGCCTGGGCTGGTGGTGAAGGCAGATATGATCTTGGTATTTAAAGGCTTTTCGATAGGCACATGGGTACACAGGGAATGGAGGAGATATGGGATCACATACACGCAGAAGGGATTAGTTTAAGATAGAATTAAGTTGGGAATTAATGTTGAGCACAGATGTTGTGGGCCGAAGGGCCTGTTCCTGTGCTGTGCTGTTCTATGTCCCACAAGTGTTATGGAATATGGGGTGCAGAGAGGTTTATGGAAGTTAGTTCCCATTATTCCAGTGTATAATGGAATTGAAGGATTAGCTGATCCATTTCAGGGTGTCAGGAGTTATGGGGAGAAGGCAGAAGAATGAAATCAAGAGGGAATGATAGTTCAGCATGGTTGAATGGGCCTAGTGGCCTGATTCTGCTCCTTGAACCTATTAACTTATTTCCGTTCCCATGCTTCAAAAGACCCATCAGAGCAACATGGGTGGCACGGTGGCGCAGCGGCCGGTAGAGTTGCAGCCTGACAGCGCCAGAGACTGGGTTTGATCCTGACTACGGGTGCTGTCTGCACGGAGTTTGTGCATTCACCCTGTGACCACGTGGGTTTTCTCCGAGATCTCTGGTTTCCTCCCGCACTCCAATGACGTACAGGTTTGTAGGTTAATTGGCTTGGTAGAAATGTAAAATGTCCCTTTTGTGTGCAGGAGAGTGTTAGTGTGCGGGGATCACTGGTCGGTGCGGACTCGGTAGGCCGAAGGGACTGCTTCTCTGAGTTAGACAAAATTAAACTTGCAATCGTCCCACCAATATTTAGGTCCAGACCATTTGCTGATGTTCCCCACCCATCCCTGCTCACCCCGCAGTCTCTTCAGCCGCTTTTCCTTGCGTTTCTTCCGGATAATAAACAGGAGTGCCACGGCAACGGTTGCCAGGATCACAGGACAAGCAATGGTGAACAGCTTCTTCACATCGTCCCCCTCGCCTTGCATCGACTTGATCGGTGGGATCGTGCCTGAAATATTAGAACAAGGGAGAGAAGCGGAAATAAATCAAAATTTTGATAAGATTCACCTGGAGGTTTGCAGGGGGCCATGAACTGTAACAGTGGCGTTGAGACGGGTTACAATTGCCTTAGGCCCAAAATCAGATTACTGCATTTACTTCAGTGATTTTTTTATTATTTATAACGAACACATTTGTTATTTATAGATGACATAAAAATGAAATGGTTCCTCTCAGTTATCATGTGAGGTATCCACTCTGTCTCGAAGATCTCATTTATACTGAATCATGGATGTTGAGGTGAAAAAGATGTTAAGATTAAAGTAGCGATAACAATTTGTGCTCATATTTCAACTCTAAGGCTGCAAAATGTCCTTTGGAAGGAGGGTGATGATACATACCTCAAATATTTGTCCCAAAATGACTGCCGATTCTGGAGTGATTGGAGAATTCTCAACTACTTCCTCTGGCAGTTTGGTCTACATACCCACCACACTCTGTGTGGAAAAAAGTTGCCCCTCAAGTTCCCATTAAATCTTTCCTCTCTTAACTTGAACGTACGTCCTCTTGTTTTTGATTCCGCTAAATTGGGTAAAAAGAGTCTGTGCAAACACCCTATCTATTCCCTCGTGATTTAAGACACTATATCTCTTCACTATAATCCACTAAATCTGAACCAACCAAACCTATGCCTTCTAGTTCTTGATTTCCCCTACTCTGGGAAAAGGGCATTTATTCACTCCATCTATAAGATCAGCTCTCAGCCTCTGTGCTCTGGGGAACACAGTCCTAGACTGCCCAACCTCTTCCCTAAGCTCAGGGCCTTGAGTCCAAGCATATATCTAGTAAACCTTCTCTGCTCTCCAACCAGCTTCATGGCATTGTTCCAGCAGCAGGGTGACTGAACAGAATACCCCATAAAAGGGAGCCTCATCAACATATCACCAACTCATCCCACTGCAGGCACCCATTTGTGTTCTTAGTCAAAAGGCAGATTTATTGTTAAATATTCTTTATCCATATCTTTCATAACAATTGAAGTGTAATTCCTTGTGGCCTCCCACTGTGGAATGACCATTGTTGGGGATACCTAATAAGATAATGTATGGTCAGTATTTGAGAGAGAAAGAGTGGGGCGGCACGGTGGCCTTACAGAGTTCGATCATGATCATTGGGTGCTGCCCATTCGGAGTTTGTACGTTCTCCCTGTGACCAAGTGTGTTTTCAATAGACAATAGATGACAATAGAGTAGGCCATATGGCCCTTCAAGCCAGCACCGCCATTCAATGTGATCATGGCTGATCATCCACAATCAGTACCCCGTTCCTGCCTTCTTCCCATATCCCCTATCTTCAAGAGCCCTATCTAGCTCTCTCTGGAAAATATCCAGAGTACTGGCCTCCATCGCCCTCTGAGGCAGAGAATTCCACACTCACCACTCTCCGTGAGAAAAGGTGTTTCCTCGTCTCCGTTCTAAATGGCGTTATCCCTTATTCTGGAACTGTAGCCCCTGGATGCTCAGGTTTCCTCCCACATTCAAAAGATGTACAGGTTTGTAGGTTAATTGGCCTCTCTGAATTGGCCCTCATGTGTAGGATAGAGCTAGGATACAGGTGATCGCTGGTTAGCCTTGACCCGGTGGGACAAAGGGTGTTTTCCACACTGTATCTCTAAACTAAATTAAACTAAACGGAACAGGGGTGAGAGAGGATGTCAGCACCACGTCAACACTGGGTCAGATCATCAACGTGTTCTATTTAATTCTTGCTCCCATGTTAATCCACTTCTCCTTTGCCCCCACTCCCGGAATTAGTGAGCTCTACTCTCTCTGAGCGAAGAACCTCCTTTGACTGGAATTATTGGTGACTTGCAGATTTGAGGAGCGTGAGTGGGGAAGGTTCAGCGCTGGGGAAAACAGAGATTTATTAGTCGGCTCACCCTGGGGCTCTGTACGCACTGACAGATGGGCTGGCAGCTTTGGTTCTGCTGATGAGCGAATTAAAACACGGAGGAAAGTGCCCAGTCAGCTGGAGAGACCAAGTCCTATTACTGTGCAAGCCTGCTATTTTCTCTCCCCGCTCCGCCTCCTCCTCCTGACTCTGCCAGATCTGTGCACTAATAGTGCCAGTCAGGTAAAGGTTGCACTCTGCTTGCCTGTCAGCTCAAAGCACATCATCACCTGCCTCTGCCATGGACTTCACGCACCCCCCTCAGGCTCAACCCCCATGCACCAGTCTGCATTTGTTGCTACACGCTCGGAGAGACATGTCATAATAACCTCCCACTGCCCCCAAGCTCCCATAGCAAGGGCCAAGACCCATGCTGACTCTGTGGGTCACTGCATTCAAAATGGTCCGTCCCCCTGTGCACTTCGGCCTCTGGGCTACCAAAATGGCTCCCCCTGTGCACAGTGGCCCCATGGGTTATCAAAATGCCCCCCCCCCCCATGTATTGTGACGTGGGCTACCAATATGGGTCCCCCTGTACACTGCCGTCCTTCGGCTGTCAAAATGGTTCCCCCCTGTGCACTGTGGCAGGCCAGGCAGAGATGATTCAAGTGCACCCTCACTCCTAGTCCCATTGTGCCTCATGTCCAGGGCATTTGTCAATGCTATGGGGTTATTTTGCCCGGTCTTCTTTAAGATTATTTTTTTCTGTAGAAGCTGCCTGACCTGCTGATTCCCCCCCCCCCCGCATTTTCTGTGTTATTTCAGTATCTGAACTTATCTATGATTTTCATGTTTATGTAGAATTGATGCCTAGAAACCAGACAATGGATCCCATGGATCATTGCTGGTGTTTATGGTCCAGGCATGCAATTGGGGAGTCTAGTCTTCCCTTCCCAATTCAGTTCCTACATTCCAGGATCTACTGCCGCCTCATGGATGCATTGACTTGCTTTTTCAGAGGTCACTGCTTCCCTTGTTTGCTTTGTTAAGGGCCGGTCCCACTTGGGCGACCTAATCCGTGAGTTCTGGCGAGTTTGCCCTCGACTCATTCTCGCTGAATGGTCGACATGAGGTCGTAGGAGGTCTTTGTAATTCTCCTTCATGCTCGAGAGTGGTCCCCGTGTACTCGAGGCCTCAGCTAGGTCGCGGCGTATTTTTCAACATGTTGAAAAATGGCCCCGAGTTAAAAAAGGTCGCCTTGGAAAAAATCAATACTTTTTTGACTCGTAGGTTTAGTCGTCGTAGGTTGTAGTAGGTCGGCATGTTAGTCGTATGTATCGAGGGTAGTCGAAGATAGTCGTAGATAATCGTCATCATAGTCGTAGGAGATCTTCTTCACTCTCCACTATTCGGTGTCCATTTTTTCCGAAGCTAGTCGAAGCTAGTCTTCAACATAGTTGAAGGAGGTCTTCAACATGACATTTTTTCAAACTCTCCTAAACTCTTCTAAACTCGCCAATTAGGTTGCCGCAGTAGTACAGCCCCTTAAGTTCAAGGGTTGAGCATCACACTTATTGCCCATCCTTGACTGCCATGCAGAATGGGATGGGGTGCCCACACCTGAGAGCTTCACCAAGCCTTGCCAGAGGGTAAGTGAAGGGTGAACCATTTTGCAACATGGTCACATAAAGGCCAGTCTGAGGATATTGGTCAAATTTCCTGTCCTGAGGGACATGGGAGACCAAAGTCCTTGGTATTCGCTGACACATATGAAAACTCCGATCCCCACGCCAACCATTGATATTCCGCTGCTTTCCAGCGCAAGAATTAATTGTGGTCCATCACGGCCACATATCGTGGATATGGGGGGAAAGCAGGAACGGGGTACAGATTTTGGAAAGTCAGCCATGATCATATTGAATGGCGGTGCTGGCTCGAAGGGCCGAATGGCCTACTGCTGGCACCTATTTTCTATGTTTCTACCTCCTGGCAGACAACATTTAGTGGGCACCGCAGGAGTGGGCTCTGGGAGAGATGCACGATCCTTGCCCACACTCACAGTAATACGCAGCCAAGCTCATGAGTATCCGGCCCGTGGATAGTAAGTCAAAGGATAACGAGGTGTGAGTGTAGATTTTTACAACAATATGGTAATCTCGTTGTCACCATTACTAATATTAGCTTCTGAAATTCAAGTTATTTAATTAACTGAAATAAAAAATTCTTCCAATTCCCTGGTGGGATTTAAGCTCAGGTTTTGGCTGTCAAGCCTCTGAATTACTAGTCTAGTAACTTAACCACCATGTTCCCAGTGGTGTGCTATTAAAAAAAATATATATATAATTCTTATTAACTATACACCCAGCACTGCCTGGACATCATCACGGCACAGTGAGGGATGAACCTGATGTCATTTATGTTACATTTATTTTAATGTGAAACTGATTAACCCTCTTTTTTTACTGTCATGGTCATTGGATGGGCAATGTGACACAAAGAGGGTTGTTGGTTTTAACGGAAGAACATTCAATGTCTAACCAGAGACTAGGTAGAGAGGATCTATAAACAATCAAAGGGTAACTGCAGGCATGTGCCGTCAGGGTAGGCAAGGTAGGCACTGCCCACCCTTGACTAAAATTATAACATGGTAATAACTAAATATAAATAGTAAAGGCATGGGAGAATTATGCCTGTGTAAGAGATCGATCTCTTAGGTAGGCATCATTCTCCATGCCTTTCATCCGCAGCGCTTGTAACACGGGAAGCTCTGTGCAGCCCACGTGCCGTCAGCGCTGCCTGAAGCCGTCAATGACAAGCGGGGCTGAAGGCAGCAGAAATTCTGCCTTTGCAGCACTGCGCATGCGCATCGGTCTACTGCGCACGCGCAGAGCAAGTTTCTTGGCGGGGTTTTCAAATATGGTTTGTCAATATTTTAAGTGTATGTTAGGAAACAAAGAGAGAAGAATGGAGCTTGTGTACCAATAATGTGGTAAGTACATTTTGTGTTTATGTTTTTAAATACTGTATTTCCCGGGGTGTGTTGGGGGGGGGGGGGAGTGCGGCGTTTCACAGTGTTTGGGGAGTCTGGCCCGGGGTACGGTTGCGGGGAGGGCACGAATGTTATGTCAATGAGGGGATTGGGATAATGCCACTTGCGATGCTCCTTGCACGGAGGTGTGGAATGCCACCGCATTGAGGCCGGGGGGGCCGGGGGGGGGGGAGAAGTAGCTCGGGTGGCTGAGCGGCCGCCAGGCCGGACAGCGGAACCAGCCGCCACCTTAGCTCCTTCTGCCGGTCCCCGCTCACCTCGGGCAGCTCTCCGTCTACAAACCACTCTCCTGCCGCTCGCTGGCCTCACTCATGTCCTTAAATTCCGACAGCGCGATTGAGGCTACCCGGCTGTGGAAATTTAAGGATTTGCAGGAAGCCGCTGACATGAGCGAAGTCGGCGAACGGCAGGTGTGCCGACAGAGAGCACTGCCAGAGGTGAGCGGGCCGGCAGAAGGTGCTGAAGTTCTGCTGTCGAGTACCAGCGGCCGCTCGTAGCTCCCCGAGCTGCTTCTATCCCCAGCTACAGTGCGGGGGCTTCATGCCCGGAGAGCTGCGGCAGCGGTGAGTGAGTAAGTTTCGGCCATTATCCCCGACACCCTCCTTGTCAACACTCGTGCCCTCCCCACAACTTTACCCCTGACACAGACTCTCCACATGCTGTGAAAGGAACTGTTCCCCCAATTGGTCTAGGACTAGGAAGCCTTGGGCAAATTGAAATGTCACAGTTTATTTATTTATTTATTTATTTAACGGAGCGAACAATCTGCGCATGTGCAGTTAATATTTTTTTTTAGCGGACTGAGTGCCTACCCTGAGTAATTACTCACGGCACGTGCCTGGGTAACTGGATATCTGAAATAAAAGTGGAAACTGCTGGAAACACTCAGCAGTTCAGGCAGCATCTGTGGAGAGAGAAAAATAGAGTAACTGACCTGAAATGTTGGCTTGGTTTGTCTCTCCACAAGTTCTGCCTGACCTACTGTCTATTTTTGCTATTTTCGGTTTGCGTTGAAGTTTATACTTATGCGTATGATTGTGTTTATGTTATAAGGCCCACCACCGATTTTCCAGCACACCTTGGTTCCAGAACCTTTCTGGATTATCCGTTTTGCCGGACCAGCAGAGGCCCACGGCCTCCGAGTGGAGTCAAGCGGTACTGGAACTGTCTGCCTCGGCCGCGCAAAGTCAGCCTCGGAAGTCGGCTACGGGAACGGATCTGCCGGCGCAGTTGGGCTGTGCAACAGCAAAGAGTTGGGCCTTTTATCACATCCACATATCATGGTTCAAAAGTTACACGGAAGAATGAGGCAAGGGGAGATTTAGGGGAAGAAATGCAGGCACAAGAGACTGCTGATGCTGGGATCTGGAGCAGAGAGGAAAGTTGCAGATGTGTTTTGGTTAGATGTTGTAGGGCTATCATTTTATTCAGGTGCCCGGTTCCCTTATCATTAACCTCAAGGAACAGTATTGCCAAGAAAGCAATGAGAAGCCAGTAGATTAAAAGGTAAGTGGCCCTTCCTCCCATGACTTACTTCCATCATGGTCTAGGGTGGCAAACTGGGTGGTTTCATTGCCACAACCTGCACTGTTACAGGCTCGCATCTTCAACTCATACCAAGTGGCCTCTCGCAGGTCCTGCAGGAAGATCCCGTTGGATAGGTTGGTCCTCAAGGTAACCCAGGGCCATGTGCCTTTGGGACGGTAGTCCATGATGATAGCCGTGATGGGGCAGCCCCCATTGTTCCACCCCTGGAGGTTAAGCCTGGCGTGGCTGGCGTTGATGTGCGTAAAGAGGTGGGTATCTTTGTTGAACGCAGGTTCTGGAGCAAGAAGAGGAATGAAATAAGATATTTATTCCCATGACATTTCGGGTGAACGCTTTATGAATAAACATCTAAAACATTGTCATGTGTAATGATGATGTTCAAATTATCACAGTTTGGGCCCCAATTACTGTAAATGGCTCGACTGTAATCATGTATTGTCTCTCCGCTGACTGGTTAGCACGGAACAACACCTTTTCACTGCACTTCTGTACACGTGACAATAAACTAAACTGAACTGAACTGAAATCCTTCTTTAATTCTCAATGGGAAACCAAATTTAAATCCTGAACCAAGAAGGTTTGAACTTCTGGGGGCCATATCCTTAAAGTCCAGAATCATCATGCCCCAGCATCTTCAGCCCGCACTCTCTATTTGGCATAGAGTCAGAACCTTTTTCTCTAGGATAGAAATATCAAAAACTAGAGGCATAGCTTTGTGGTGAGAGGGGCACAGTTTAAAAGAGATGGCGGGGACAGTTTTTTTTACACAGAGGGTAGTGAGTGAATGCCTTTGAATGCGCTGCCGGGGGTGGTTTGGGTTGGTGGAGGCAGACGCAATAGCGACATTTTAGAGACTTGGATAGGCACGAGGATATGCAGGGTATGGAGAGATGTGGATTATGTGCAGGTAGATAAGAATTGGTAGTTCCCTAATGCTTGGCACAGACTTTGTGGGCCAAAAGGCCTGTTCCGGTGCTGAGCTGTTCTATGTTTTATGTTCTACTTGAACCTTTGGGCTGGGAACCATGGTGGGAATCTGAAGCCTAAAGTCTGGATCCATAGTGTTTGAAACAAGAAAAAAACAGACCCTTAAAGTTCGGCACTATAAGTCTTACAGACACCTTGTCAAGGTCAAGGTTGTATTTTAGGCTCTTTGGAATTGATAAGAATTACAATTGCGAATTTGATTTTTTTTTTAAACACAAATTTGCTGCAATTCAGTTGCTTCGGGACTTTACAATCTTTTCCCCACACATCACTGTACACAATGCAGAGGCAGGGAAATTATGCTTTTGTTTTACGAAACGCCACTCAGTCCTAAATGTACAATTGTGCCCGATTCGGGGCACTCGATTATCGGCGGTGCTGTTAAGGAGGAGAGGAGGTGATCGGGGAGATTTGCCAGAATAATTGCAGATTCAAGGTGCTATGGTTAAGAAGAGAGGTAAGAGAAGTTGGATTCCTCTCCTGACCACTAGAGGTGGTTAATGGGAGAGTGACGGTGTGTTTTAAATTACTCGGGTTTTGACAAGAAAAAGAAAAGGAGAGACCGTCTTCCCAAGGCTCTCCCATCAGGCTGTGGGTGAGGATGAGAGTGCACAGGGTTAAGAGATGTATTATGATCCCGAATACACTGCCTAAAATAGTAATGGAAACAGGTGCGATTTTAACTTTCAAAAGGAGATTGGGAATTGCTTGGAAGGGGAATATTCGCTGAGTCATCGAGTCATGAAATGATACAGTGTGGAAACAGGCCCTTCGGCCCAACTTGCCCACATCGGCCAACAACGTCCCAGCTACATTAGTCCCACTTGCCTGCGCTTGATCCATTCCCCTCCAAAGCTATCCTATCAATGTACCTGTCTAACCGTTTCTTAAACGATGGGATACTCCCAGCCTCAACTACCTCCTCTGGCAGCTTGTTCCATACACCCACCACCCTTTGTGTGGAAAAGTTTCCCTCGGATTCCTATTAAATCTTTTCCCCTTCACCTTGAACCTATGTCCTCTGGTCCTCGATTCCCCTACTCTCGGCAAGAGACTCTGTGCATCTGAGCTGTGGGGAGAAAGAGATGGGGAGTGAAGCCAATTTCTTAGCTCATTCAAAGAGCAGGCACAGGTGTATTGGGCTGAATGGCCTTCCATGATATAACAATTTATGATTCTTCTGGCTGATAAAGTTCTCATTGGCCAAGCAGTGAAATTCATCTCATGGTTTAATTTTGTAATCTAGTAAATAGAGGTACTAAAAAAATATTCACAGGAATTACTGGAGTTTATTCCCCATTCCTGTCTGCCCCTGTCGGGTGTGTTTTTGGGGCACTTGGCAGCATTAAAGAATGGTCACAGTTTTGCAGTTGGCAACAGGCAAGGTTCAGTTATATATATCAGTTTCTTCGCAGATGTTAGCAGGCAACTGAACCTTGCCTGTCGAGGCCACTAGTGGGAGAGTATAGGACCAGAGGTCATAGCCTCAGAATAAAAGGACGTATATTTAGAAAGATAAGGAGGGGTTATGGGGAGAGGGCAGCTAAATGGGGTTAGGAGGGAAAGCTAGATCAGCCATGATTGAATGATGGAGTAGACTTGGTGGGTTGAATGGCCTAATTCTGTTCCTATCATTAATGAACTTATGAACATGAATTTCTTTAGACAGAGGATGGTGAATCTGTGCAATTGATTGCCACAGACAGTTGATGAGGCCACGACATTGGGTATTATTTAGGCGCAGATTAATAGATTCTGGGATTAGTACGGGTGTCATGGGTTATGGGGAGAAGGCAGGAGAATATGATCTAGAGGGAAAGATAGATCAGCCATGATTAAATGGCAGAGTAAACTTGATGGGCCGAATGGCCTAATTCTGCTCCTGGGACTTATGAAGGCCAGTCAACCAATCTAGTCCATACTAACCCAGTGGACAATTCAGAGTTAGTCACAAACCCAGAAAGCAGAAGATTTCTAGAATAAAATCCATGAACCTGAACCTGAATAGCATCTTATTTTTCAAAGTTGTGATTTTGTCATCACCAATAATACCATGTTAATAATAGCTTTTTATTTCCAGACTATTTAATTAAAGCAAGTTTGGAGAAATTGAACTCGCATCTCCTGATAACTGGTTTCGTTCTCCGGTTTATTAAGTTGGTAAAATAATCGCAATACCTTCATATGGCTCATGAGCTAATTAGTTAGTTCCACCTCCAGGTTCAATGGCCGGTAGGAGGCAGTTTCCTGGCTGACTTACCCCTTCCATGGGTCTTGGCTTCAATAATCTCGCTAATATGTCCCGCCCCGACACTGTTCTTGGCCGCCAGCTTCACCTTGTACCAAGTACCGCATTTGAGGTTGTCCAGTTTGAAGGAGCGCTCGCCCGGGTTGATGAAGATGTTCTTCCATTCCTCACTGTTATCTACTGAGTACTGCAGCACAAAGCCTGTCGGGGAAGCAGGAGTGATGTCTCATTAGCACATTCAAATTGGATCGCCAGCTGAACGTCCCAGCGCCCATCAGCTCGCTGGCCAGTCAGATTTTGCTCAGCTTCGCAAAAATTAACCGTTTCATCAAACAAGACTCTTTTTTACTCACGAAGGCTCAGTGTTTCATGTGCCCTGAGAGGTTATTTACAAAAATAATTATCACTTGGAATTCGGGCAGGTACATAAGAAAGATAGGAAAGAGCTCATTGTACCAATGCTGCCGTTCAATAAGATCTAGGCCGATCTTCTACCACAGTACCGCTTCCAGCTCAGTCCATCGCACAGACCAGACTCCCCACCATCGACTCCATCTACACTTCACGCTGCCTTGGACAAGCAGCCAACATAATCAAAGTTATGTCCCACCCCGGCCATTCCTTCTTCGAGTGACACAGCGTGGAAACAGGCCCTTCGGCCCAACATGCCCACACCGGCCAACATGTCCCAGCTGCCCGCCTTCAGCCCATACCTCTCCAACCCTGTACCTGTCTAAACCTGTCTTCTCCATGCTCCCATCAGGCAGGAGGTACAGAAGCTTGAAAGCACGCACCCCCAGACTCAGGAACAACTCCCCTCCCCCTCCATAAATGTAGGGTACTGTCCTTTACCATATTGGCAATAGAGTTTGTCTACGGAGCTGTTGCACTATAATGAAGACACTCTGTATCTGTTGCTTGTACTTTTGCATATCCGCACTCTGTATCTGTTGCTTGTACTTTTGCACTACCTATTGTACTTGAATTTGTCTTGAATAAGTCATAAAAATGAGACTTTGTTGGATTTTTAAAATGAATGCATACTGCCTCTATATGATGCTGTGCAACAGGCTGCCTTGAGCATTTTTAATTATAGAAACTGTATCTGCCAAAGCATTTGGCAAACATTCATCTCTCAACCAACCTTACCACCAAACATTCTCATTTCAGACATCTGGGTGGTACGTTGATTGTAGAGTGGACCCCTGTAATAATCCTCGCTGCATGCTGCTTGCTAGTTGTTACATCTATTGCATGTTACAGGCACACTTCACAATTCTTTGCCTGAACTTTGATTTCTTCTTACCGCAAGGCGTTTTGGACAATCCGTGACAGCGGTGCAGCAGGTAGAGCTGCTGCCTCGTTGCTCTAGACGCCTGTGTTTGATTCCGACCGCCTTTCCCGTCTTTTAGTTTGGTTTAGTTTAGAGATACAGCGCGGAAACAGGCCCTTCGGCCCACCGGGTCCGCGCCGACCAGCGATCCCCGCACTATCCAACACACACCAGGGGCAATTTTTGCATTTACCACGCCAATTAACCTACAAACCTGTACGACCACGTGGACTTTGCACATTCCCCCTGTGACGACGCGGGCTTCCTCCAGCTGTCCCCACATCCCAAAGATGTAGGTGCTGCTAGGTGAATACGTCACTGTACATTGCTCCTAGTGTGTGGGGAAGTGGTGGAATCTGGAGGGAGGTGATGGGCCTGTTTCCATGTTGTATCTCTGTGACTCTATTGTCCTCTCCGGTTACTGGCTAGTTCCACCCTAAGAGTGTAACTCAAGCATGTTTGGCACCTTCAAGAGAAGAGGCAAGGAATAGGAGTGGGAATGTGGTCATTAGTTTAATTTAGTTTAATTTAGAGATACAGCGCAGAAACAGGCTCATCGACCCACCTAGTGCTCGCCGACCAGCGATCACTTCACACGTCTTTTTCTTCTTGCGTTTGAAGCAGATGAAGTTATGTAACGTTAACACTATCCCACACAATCTAGGGACAATTTACAATTTTACCAAGCCAATTAACCTGCAGACCTGTATGTCCTTGGAATGTGGGATGACACCAGAGCTCCAGGAGAAACCCCACGCAGGTCACGGGGAGAATGTGCAAAATCCACACAGACAGCACCCGTGGTCAGGATCGAACCTGGGTCCCCGGTCCTGTAAAGGCAGCAACTCTACCCCTGCGCCACCGTGCCGCCCTTAAATTACCCTCCACACGGTTACTCTCAACAGTGGCAAAAGGAGCAGGGAGCCAGAGAGCAAGGAGCAGAACAAGCAAAGGCATCGTGAGGAGGGAGAGACGAGACTGATGGGAGTGGCGACTAATACGAGAGTGGAAGACGGGCTATGAAACGGAGTCTGACCATGAATCCAGGACCACAGGTATTTGTGAGAATGGTCAATCCTGCAGCATCCAGTCATAAATTAGCAGTAATTTAAATGTACACAAACAAAGCGATGACTTTGCTCGTCACAATGATCAGATAAACAGCTTGTTCACATCACATCATAGTTACAGATACACATATAATACAGTATTAAGAAGTCAAGGAAACATTGATGTGTAATATTTCTGGAACGGGGGAGGTGGTAATTCACTAATCATTACATTATGTGCCTTGACAGATGGATGGAATGCTGCTTGGGTTGTGTGGCGCTGCTGGCATGTACTAGAGGGGGCGCTGTTTGGCATCTTTTGACGTTCGCTGCTCTGTGGCCTGATGTATCTTGACTACCAGGGTTTTGCCTTTTTCAGAGCAGAGGATTTCGACCTGCTCTCAGCAGATGTTCGGAGAGAGACCGTGAAGTCAGCAGACTTTGACACACCGGGCTTTCGCAGAGTCAATCCTCTGGTAAGGCAGTGAGTGGTCACACTGCACAATGTGCAGCTCCCATTTTCAGCAAGGCAACCACAGAACCTCGCGGAGACCAGTGGGCAGAGGAGAGAAGAATCACTGAGAAATCCAGTCAGCCTTTCCGCTGGTAGACACAAAATGCCGGAGTAACTCAGCGGGACAGGCAGCATCTATCAGTCTGAAGTCAATCAGTCTGAAGAATGGTCTTGAACCGAAATGTCACCCATTCCTTCTCTCCAGAGATGCTGCCTGTCCCGCTGAGTTACTCCAGCATTTTGTGTCCACCTTCGATTTAAACCAGCATCTGCAGTTCGTTCCTACAGCCTTTCCGTTGACTGGATATGGAAAGCACGCAGGGCGAAGTCTGAAGAAGGGTTTCGGCCCGAAACGTTGCTGATTTCCTTCGCTCCATAGATGCTGCTGTACCCGCTGAGTTTCTCCAGCACTTTTGTCTAAGCACGCAACAAAAAACTTTTCACCGGACCTCAGCACACGTGACAATAAACTATACCACATCAAATGTTTGGAGATATACCATGGGAACAGACTCTTAGGCCCACCAATTTCACGCTCCCGTGCACACTAGTTCTATGCTATCCCACTTTCTCATCCCCTCCCTACACTCCAGGGGCAATTTTTATTTATGCCCATTCACCAACAAACCCGCATGTGTTTGAGATGTACGAGGAACTCGGACCACCCAGAAGAAACCCACTCAGCCACAAGGAAAATGCGCAAACTCCACACAGACAGCACCTGAAGTCAGGATCGAACCCCAGGTCCCTGGCACTGTGCCGCAGTTGGGAAAACTAAACTCACTTTTCCCGCAGTGTGGTGAAAATGTGGTCACTCTGACAGGTGAATAATTGGTAATAAGTGGCACAGTTGGTAGAGTTGCTACCTCACAGCACTAGAGACCCGGGTACAACCCTGACCTCAGGCGCTGTCTCTGTGGAGCTGGCACGTTCTCCCTGTGAATGTGCGTTTCCTTCAGATGCCCTAGGTTCCACCCACATCCCAAAGACGTGCTGGTTTGTAGGTTAAATGGCCTCTGTAAATTGCCTCTAGTGTGCAGAGAGTGCTTGTGCCACTATAGTACAGAACAGGTGGGTCGAAGGGCCTGTTTCCATGCTGTATCTCTAAAAGTCAAACAAAACACTAAATTTAAGAGGAGTAGGAAGGAACTGCAGGCGTTGAAGAACTGCAGATGAGGTGACGTTTCGGATCGAGGCCCCCTGAGACCTTCCTCTCAGTCTGAAGAAGGATCTCAACACGAAACGTCACCTATTCCTTTTTTCCAGAGACACTACCTGACCCGCTGAGTTACTCCAGCAATTTATGTCTAAATCTAAGAGGAGACTGGAGAAACATAGGGGGAGGGTTATGCAGATGGACAAAGGAATGATGGAGGAAGGAATACATGGAGCACCAAACACAGCATGGGCATGTCGGGCCGAACGATCTCCTTCTGCTTTGTGCACACCAGGGTGTTCTAGGTCAGAAGGAAAGGAGGAGGTGGGAAGGAAGAAAATAAAGGCAGACAAAGCAGAGAGGAAGGAAGGAAGAACATGTCCAGGAGGGTCCATTTAGAGAAGGGACAGAGTCAGGGTAGAGTTTAACGGAGCTGAACGGACCCATATTAGCTGCTGGATGAGTGAGTGATCAACGGAATGAGCAGTCTGAGCTAAGGTTCACTTGCAAGTTGCCACAGGGCAACTGCTACAAACTGTTACAAATAGATTTGCAACCCAGCAAGTCTCCAGAGACCAGAAATGAAGGCGGCAGACTGAAAAAAAAAAGAGGTGGAGGTCCCTCAAAGAGTGAGCGTCACAGATGCCACCAATCACTTCAGAAGCAGTCACTCCGGCTGTGCAGGGGGAACAAAAACAATTTTTTGTCGTGGTCTGTTTGGTTATTTTGAAGGTAATGGGACTGGAGATTGCATTCCCTTTGACCACACGGAGCGTGCGCTCACAGTGTGATTGAGGGCAGGGCGTACACAGCGTGTCGTAAATCTCTAGTACACCGCTCTCGATGATTGCGATCTCCCTGCCGTGGATCAGATGGTGGGGGGAGAGGTGAAGATGGAGGGGAGGGAGATGACATGTCAACTAACGCACGCACGCACACACAACAGAGATCTCCAAACCGCAATCGTGATTGTGCCTGAGATCAGGCCTCCAATACTGGTCGGCCCTCAACGACGCTCCGCTCACGTGCATCAGCCACGCACACACGTACACTCACGCGCGCACAATCTTTCCCATCTCAGGCAGCTGATGTTTGCATTGGAAATCGTCCATTCTCCAAAGGCAGGCCTCGGGGAGTGACTGCAGCTGCACAAGGCCGTTGCTATGACAGCTGAGAGTAGCACCGAGGGATGATCGAGGTCCCGATTTAACTCTGCCCCAGTACGATGGGACTTATTTGGGCGAATCCATAAACGGATCGGACCCACTCGTGAAAATTCACGGCGCGGCCTGTCTTCAGCCAAAGCCACCCAGGCCTCTCGGCACAAACCAGGCTACCAAGGGCGGCCGCAGAAACATCCTGTTACTGGCCTAATCATCTGCAGGCTCGGACTAATGATCCAGAGACACAAGTTCAAATCCCTACAGGCAGCTGGGGAATTTAAAATTCAGCTAATTAAATCTATCTGGAGTAACATATAACAATGTCGGTGAGGCCACTAACACTGTTGTACGAACTAATTTGAAATTTAAGGAATGAAGTTTGCCATTGCTACCTGATCTGACCTATATTGACCCCGGACCCAGATAGACACAGAGTGCTGGAGTAACTCAGCGGGTCAGGCAGCATCTCTAACTGTTGTCTGTGTCATTACAGCTGTTCCACTCTTTTACACCTTTACTCTAACGGATCTGTACACTGTGGGCCGCTCGATTGTAATCAGGTATTGTCTTTCCGCTGACTGGATAGCATGCAACAAAAGGTTTCTCACTGCACCTCAGTACACGTGATGATCAACTAAAGTGAACTAATGTAAACTAAAATACTACGATGTGTCTCCTTGTCTCCTTTCTATATCCTTTTGTCCTCTTTTGTCACCCTTCTCATCTCCTGTATCCACCTACCACTTGCCAGTCTTTGTCCTGCCCCCACCTCATTTCCACAATGTCACCTATCCTTGCCCTCCAGAATGCTGCCTGACCCGCTGGGATATTGCAGTATTTTATGTTCTACGCGAGGCTTCAGCGCCTCAGTTCCTCGTGTCTCTCCACAATGTAACCTGCTGCCTACGGCCCAAATTGGAGGAACAGCACCTCATATTTCCCTTGGGTAGCTTTCACCCCAGCGGTATGAACATTGACTTTGATTTTAGTTTTAGAGAGACAGTGTGGAAACAGGCCCTTCGGCCCACCGAGTCCGTGCCGACCAGCCATCCCCGCACTTTAACACTATCCTACACACACTAGGGACAATTTCCATTTATACCCAAGCCAATTGACCTACAAACCTGTACGTCTTTGGAGTGTGGGAGGAAACCGAAGATCTCGGTCTCAGAGTAAACCACGCGGTCATGGGGAGAATGTACAAACTCTGTACGGACAGTACCATTGGTCGGGACTCACGGGTCTCCAGCGCTGTAAGGCAGCAACTCTACCGCTGCGCCACTGGTGCTGCCCTGTGCTATTTCTCTAACTTCAAGTAACACTTGCTTCCCCTCTCTCCCCATCCCCCCATCCTAGTTCTCCGACCAGTCTGGCTGACCCCCTGATTAAATTTAATCTCTCCATTCTACATTTTCCTTGATCTCATCCCCTTCGATCTCCCATTTTGCCATCTTGTCCCTGTGTCTCCCTCTCCCAGACTCTCAGTCTGAGGAAGGGTCTCGACCCAAAACGCCACCTGTTCCTTCTCTCCAGAGCTGCTGCCTGTCCCGCTGAGCTACTCCAGCATTTCGTGTAATCTCTCAAGTAAACCCGCATTTGTGGTTCCTTCCTACACCCTCAAGGCCAATTCCCTCAACAGGGAAGAACAGGGGCATTTCCTTTGTGCATAGGCCCAGCCAGAAGCAACAGGGTCGCATTCAGAAACATTACCGTTCACGTCCACCGTTGCTTTCGGGGGCATTCTCGCGCAAGGGCTGCTCGCGGTTCCATTCACATTGCCCATTCATTTACCGATGCTGCAAATGCAAATCAGCAAGAACAGCGAGTGCAAGCTAAATAGGGAATGACAGGGGTTGGGAATCTTTAGAAGGTTCAAAGGACGATTAACTCAGCGGCTCATCCGAACGTTTAAAAAAAAAAAAATTAAACTGCATGTGAAGGCTAAATACAACACCTCCGTGTAAATAAATGATCACAAAGAACAGAGAATGCTGGAAGCTCCGCAGGTCTGTCCTCCCCAGAGAAAGGGAAACTATTGGACGGAGATTCAATATGTAATCATGACCATTTTTATTGGTATGACGTTTCGGGTCCAGAGCCCTCTTGAGTCTGAAGAAGGTTCTCGATCCGAAACGTCACCCATTCCTTCTCTCCAGCCTGTCCCACTGAGTTACTCCAGCATTTTGTGTCTATCTTCGGTTCAAACCAGCAGCTGCAGTTCCTTCCTACACATCTTGTAGTGCCGTTAATGTCTTCGACATTGAGGGGCTGAGTCCAGTGGGACACCTCTCACATAGAGGAAGGGATATCATCCCAGTGGGCCCCATAAGTGGCAAGGGTGTTCTGTTTAAAGATAGGCATAGAACACGACTGGGTGTATAGAAAACACATGAAGAGTTTTTACACAGATTTCACTTGTACATATGTTCTGATAAAGTAAATTTTTTTAATTTATAAAATGTCCCACGATGCTTTATAAAACGCATTGTTGAGTATAAGCTGCAGCCAAATGAATTATTAGGATAGATAACCAGCTTAATCAATGTTCTTGGGAGAAAGAGGGAGGGGAGAGAACGGGGAAGAGAGAGGGGGAGAGAAAGGGGGAGAGAAGGGAAGAGAGAGGGGGAGGGAGGGGGAGAGAGCAGGAGTGAAGGGGAGAGAGGGAGCGAGAGGGAGGGAGGGAGGGAGAGGGAGGGAAGGAGGAAGGGAAAGGGACAGTGGGGGAGGGAGGGAGGGAGAGAGAGAATGCAGGCTTTGTATTGTTCTTTTCACTTTGGTGCAAGATACTCCTTTAAATAGCTCTTACAATTTAGAGACACAAGGAACTGTGGAGCAAAAGACAAAGTGCTGGAGGAACTCAGCAGGTGAGGCAGCATCGATGGAGGAAATGGCAGATGATATTTCAGTTCTTCTTCAGACTTAAAATGTGTCTTTCCTGTTGCCAGGGTCGTGACCTGAAACATCCCCTATCCATATCTTCAATAGGTGCTGCCTCCCTGCTGAGTTTCTCCAGCATTTGTATATATTTTCTTGTAAACTAACATCTGCAGTGCCTTGTGTCAACCATATCTCCATCTTCAGCTGAGCAGAAAACATTGATAATTAATATGAAGCACCTTCAGACTTCCAACTGCCATAATGATTGTGGTAATGCTGGCTATATATTGCTCAAATTTCAGAGAGGAATGAGACCTATCCGATGACAACAAATTGCCTATTCCACATTAGGTTAGCAAGGGTGATTTGATTAGTACGGGTGTCGAGGGTTTTGGGATGAAGGAGGGTGAATGGGGTTGAGAGGGAAAGATAGATCAGCCATGATTGAATGGCGGAGTAGACTTGATGGGCCGAATGGCCTGGTTCATAATTTCATAAGTTCAGAAGTGATAGGAGCAGAATTAGGCCATTCAGCCCATCAAGTCTACACCACCATTCAATCATGGCTGATCTATCTATCCCTCTTAACCCCATTCTCCTGCCTTCTCTTCATAACCTCTGACACCTGTATTAATCAAGAATCTCTCTATCTCTGCATTAAAACTATCCATTCAGGTGACTTCCACAGCCTTCTGTTGCAATGTATTCCACAGATTCACCACCCTCTGACTACAGAAATTCCTCCACATCTCCTTCCTAACGTCCTTTAGTTCTGAGACCAAGCCCCCTGGTCCTAGACTCTCCCACCAGTGGAGACATCCGCACCACATCCACTCTATCCAGGCCTTATTAGGTCATCAAAATTGGTACTTTAGCTGACACTATGTCTGTAATAGAACATAGAACATAGAAATTAGGTGCAGGAGCAGGCCATTCGGCCCTTCGAGCCTGCACCGCCATTCAATATGATCATGGCTGATCATCCAACTCAGTATCCTGTACCTGCCTTCTCTCCATACCCCCTGATCCCTTCAGCCACAAGGGCCACATCCAACTCCCTCTTAAATATGGCCAACGGACTGGCCTCAACTACCTTCTGTGGCAGAGAATTCCACAGATTCACCACTCTCTGTGTGAAAAATGATTTTCTCATCTCGGTCCTAATGACAGGGGGAAGAAGTTCGGCCCTTTTGTCCTGATGCAGTTATTGAAACTGGTTGGTGATCGCTGGGCATGAACAGAACTGTCCTTTAGTTCTGATAACCTCTGTAGTCAAATAGCAGATTGACACAACCAGCTTGCATGTTGTGAATGCCTCCTTCAACAAAGAACCCGGGGGTTGGAGCCCAAGAGAAAAAACAGAACGAGTTGGACTCAGCAGCTTGCGAATATGAGTGGGAAAGAGAGATAATTAGAAAACAATGCATTTTCTGTGCCATTAGTTGTGCTACATTTTAATTTCCTTCACACACACACAATATTGCTTTTGCAACTTGAACGGCCCCGTGAACAGCTCTGAGCTTTCGGATTCCTGCAATGTTAAATGAATCGCTGAATGCGTACAGACAATAACATTGCGTTTTTACATTCCATAAATTGGATCACAGAATTTTAATACTTTGCAAAATCAATAAAATCTGGAAGGTGATCTCTCATCCAGCTCAGCTCTGAGATTTCAACTATTCCCTTAGTAGCTGCAGGCAAACTCAATCCACATGTAAGATGTGCTCAAACCAAACGTAACCACAGGCTCGATGCAGGGGCAACTGTGGAGCAAAATGTGATCGTTTTAGATTAAGGGGGAGATATTAGGACAGATGAGATTTCGCTCACTACCTTACGCAACACAGTTTAGTTTAGTTTAGAGATACAGGCCCTTTGGCCCATTGAGTCCTGCACCAACCAGTGATCCCTGCACCTTAACACCATCCTACACTTTTACATTTCTACCAGGCCAATTAACCCTCAAACCTGTACGTCTTTGGAGAACAGGAGGAAAGCAAAGTTCTCAGAGAAAACCCACGCAGGTCTCGTGGAGAACAGGGGGAGGCTATTTGGCCCATTGGCTTTCTGGCAGCTCTGAATCCTGTTCCTTTCCACTTAATTCTCTGTGGTTCAACAACTCAGTTTCTCTCACATTCCCAGAATTTACCCATTCCGATTCTTTTGCCACTTACCCACGTGGGGTGACTTACAGTAGAAAAATTGCCAACATGTGTTAAAATTGTGTAGAAAGGAACTGCAGATGCTGGTTTATACCGAAGATAGACACAAAGTGCTGGAGTAATTCAGCGGGTCTGGCAGCATTACTGGAAAAAAAAGGTGGGTGACATTTCGGGACCTGATGAAGACTGAAGAAGGGTCCTGACCCGGAATGTTACCCATAGTTTTTCTCCAGAGTTGCTGCCTGACCCGCTGAGTTACTCCAGCACTTTGTGTCTCTTTTATAATTGATTGATTGAAAGATTCAGCGTAGAAACAGGTCTTCCAGCCCACTGAGTCCATGCCGACCATTGATCACCCACTCACACGAGCTCCCTGTACACCCACTTTTGTGTCCTTTCCCTACACACTAAGGGGCAATTTTACAGAGGCCAATTAACCTACAAACCTGCACATCTTTGGGATGCGGGAGAAAAACCGGAGCACCTGGAGGAAACCCATGTGGTCAACAGGGAGAGCCTGCAATCTCTGAGGTAAGGATGGAACCTGGGTCTCTGGCACTGCAAGGCCACAGCTCTACCAGCTGAGCCACAGTGCCACCTTTGTTGAATGTGCAAGGATACCAGAGCATGTGGTACACACGCTTGTGTGGTCAGATGGAGAGCGTGCTAACTGCACAAGGATAGCACTGGAGGTTGGGATCAAACCTTTCTTACAGCCAGGAGATTCTTCAGGGTGCGTACGGCAATGAAGGGAAATGCTGCAAAAAAAAATCTTAGAGAGGGGTATAAAATCGTGAGAGGAATAGATCGGGTAGACGCACAGAATATTTGGCCAAGAGCAGGGGAATCGAGAACCAGAGGAAATAGGTTCAAGGTGAAGTGGGAAAGATTTAATAGGAATCTGTGGGGTGACATTTTCACACAAAGGGCAGTGGGTGTATGGAACGAGCTGCCAGAGGTGGTAGTTGAGGCCGGTGCTATTGCAATGTTTAAGAAACAATTAAACAGGAGGATGTATAGGACAGGTTTGGAGGGATATGGGCCAAACGGAGGCAGGTGGGACTGGTGTTAAAGAAGGAACTGCAGATGCTGGAAAATCCAGGATAGACAAAAGGCTGGAGAAACTCAGCGGGTGCAGCAGCATCTAAGGAGCGAAGGAGATAGGCGACGTTTCGGGTCGAGACCCTTCTTCAGACTGGGCAGGCGGGACTGGTGTTGATTTGACATGATGGCCGGAGTGGGCAAGTTGGGCTCAAGGCCCTGTTTCCATGCAGTATCACTACTTGCTCATTGAGCCAACTACAAAGTAAATACTCCATGGAGGCATTCTTCCACATCTATCTACTCACTGTGCATGCACCTCTTTTGCATGTTAGCAAGGTCTGGGTACTCTCCTGAGCTTGTGAATGCCTTACCCAGTCCAGATACCCTGATCGGCTCTGTGCAGAAGCTTGTCACACCCAATCCACACCATGATGGCAGTCTAGATATCTGTTGATTGAATTGAATTGACGCTAAAGTGCCCAACGCACTCACCGAGCACGGAATGGTCAGCTGTTAGAAGTAATATTTATGGCCCTCTGACCCCGGCATTTAATAGGAATTCGTTACACACAACAAACCGCAAAGCGCAGTGACTGTGGGGGAGGGCATGCGTCACCTTTGATCTCAGGTACAGTTGCTTGCTGAAGTAGAAAGCTCTTATACTGAGCATCTCAGAGACACGAGCGACGGACCTGATTCAAGCCTTGTCTTTCTCCGCTCCTGCTTACAGCACAGGAACAGGCCCACAACGTCTCTGGCAAACCGGTTGCCAAGATAGACTAATCCCATCTGGGCAGCATGGAGGTGCACGGAGGTGCAGCGGTAGAGTTGCTGCCTTACAGCCCCAGAGACCCCGGTTCTATCCTGACTAGGGGTGCTTTTCTGCACGGAGTTTGTATGTTTTTCCCAATGACCCGAGTGGGCTTTCTCCATGATCTTCGGTTTCCTCCCACACTCCAAAGATGTACAGGTTTGTAGGTTAATTGGCTTGGGATGAATGTAAATTGTCCCTAATGTGTGCAGGATAAGTATTGATTTGTGAGGATCACTGGTCAGCACAGACTTGGTGGGCTGAAGGGCCTGTTTCCGTGCTGTATCTCTAAACTAAACTAAACTAAATGAAAAAATCTGCCTGCGCATGATGCATACCCCTCCATTCCCTGCATCTCCATGTGCCTAAGTAAAAATATCTGAAATCCCACTATCTCATCTGCCTCAACCATCAACCCTAGTAGCGTGCTTCACCAACCTCAGTGTAAAATAAACTTGCCGCCACATCTCCTTTGAACTTTGTCCCTTCCCATCTTTCAGCTACGCTCTCCGGTCTTTGACATGTCCACTCTGGGAGAAGGTTTCTGACTGTCTACCATCTCTATGCCCCTCCTAGCTTGACGTACTTCTATCAGGTTGAGCCACCAGGATAAGCAAAAGCCAACTGCTATTTCCATCGAATTCCTTGTCCTGTATAAATGAAGTGATGTTCTTGTTTCACCAGATCTAATAAAACACGTTGCATTTCAAATTGATAGTGCGGTTATTTGAACACTGCAAGCCGCAGTCGCAGTGGGGAAAGGAAGGCTGCTCTGACTTGTATGTATGTGTAAACAAATGCTCCAAATACCTCAGTGCATTTCCCTTCAACATTCAGTGCAACGACCTTTAGTCAGGGCAGGGCACACACAAAAACGTGCCTCTGCCCCTGTGTCCAGGATCCCTTTGATCCCCTTGACTTTCCTACAGCTCTGGAACGCTGTTGCTTATCCCCCGAACGCTCCAGACAGCTCTGCTTATTTTCTGCATTTTCAGAATATGATTTCCTTTCTGCTTATCGCCCAACAAAGCAGAGGGACCAGATGGACCTTTTCATACCTCTAGTTTCCCTCTTCCCTGACTCTCAGTCTGAAGAAGTGTCTCGACCCGAAACGTCGCCTATTCCTTTTCTCCAGAGATGCTGCCTGACCCGCTGAGTTACTCCAGCGTTTTTTTGTGTCTACCTTAGATGATGAAACTATTTTTTCTCCAGACAGAGTTAATTTCCAAAATGCGAGAACAAGCTGGAAAAGAGAGGCAGGAGTGGAACAAAGCCAAGCAAGTGATAGGTGGATTGAAGTGAGGGGGGGGGATTGGCAGATGGTGGAGTAAGTGACAAAGGCTAGAGATGAAACGGAGACAGATAAGGAGAGAGGAGGACCAGTGAGTGAGTGAACTGTGATGCCAGAGAGAGGAATATAGGTGGAAGTGGACAGATTTAAGGTAGGAGGAGGAGACCAGAAACTGCAACCTCTGGGACGGAAGGAGAATGGGGGCAAAATCTTCTAAATTAACTGGAATCAGGAAGTAATTTTTGTGATGTTACCTCTGGATTTGTTTCTGTAGATGCTGAATCTATTGCAGTTTGGACAACCGTGAGTATTCATTTGTGAAGGAGATTGGGGGGGTATGGTTTAGTGTCAAAAATAGATGTTATTCTTAATTTTTTAAAAAAATAGAAGAACACAGTGCAAAGCTGTGACAACATAAAGAAGAATTGAGTTGCAGATGAGCTGTGAATACAGGAGCTGGCATGAGGTGCCCCAGGCACCACCTTCAGGTAATGACAGCACCGTCCCTGAGTTTAATAACTAATTAGCAAAATTAAAAGCAAATTTTCAAACGCAGCTGTTGGACGAGGTCCTGTCCGTACCAATGTCATGGACAAAGAGGTCCCTTTCTCTTCATCCCATCCCTCAGATGGGCTTTCTATTTAATGAATGCACTTAAGATTTAAGCATTAAGTGCTCTAAGGTCCCGACCCGAAACGTCACCTATCCATGTTCTCCAGAGATGCTGCCTGACCCGCTGAGTTACTCCGGCACTTTGTGTCCTTTTATGTAGAGTTAAGTGTTGTGCTGAGGCCAAGTGCCAGCTCTTGTACACCTCCTCATACCCACCCCTTGCCCAGGACCCCACAGATGGACACCTGGGCATTATATCCCAGGCTGTTATTGATCATGATAAATATCTTACCCTTATCTGACCACCTCCAAAAAATACATCACCTCACATCTTTTTCAGGATTCAATTCCATTCTGCATTGCCTGATTTGCCAGCTGTTGAAATATCGAGATAAAGACTAGCTCCTCACTATGAACAACACCAGCAACGTTTGTGTCATCTGCCAACTTACTATTCATACATCCTGCACTGACATCTAGGTTGTTACTGTGTATGATAAATGGAATCGTTCCCAGCACCGATCCCCGTGATATGTCTGAAGAAGCGTCTCGACCCAAAACGTCACTTATTTCCTTCACTCCATAGATGCTGCCTCACCCACTGAGTTTCTCCAGCATTTTGTTCTCTCTCTCTCTCTCTCTCTCTCTCTCTCTCTCTCTCTCTCTCTCTCTCTCTCTCTCTCTCTCTCTCTCTCTCTCTCTCTCTCTCTCTCTCACACAAATCTGCGATTTTTCCAGTATCTGCAGTTCTTTCTTAAACCTGTGGTACATCTGGTCACAGTCACAGTCTTTCAATGACAAAAGCAACCTTCCACCATCTCTTTGTGTCCTCTTTTGGATTGAATTTGCCAATTAGCCTTGCATCCGCTGGGCTGTAACCTTTTTGGATCAGCCTTCCATGCCTCGCTTCTGTTCAGCTCTAACCTTCTGGTGTAAGGTTATTGACCTGAAATGCTGATAAATATTGTCTGGCTCGCCGAACATTTCCAGCATCTGCACAATGCAGATAAAATATGTTCAAGTACTCATTTACCATAGAGTGCCATAGGACCAAACCCTTCCATTCATTTCAAGCGATGATATATCAATATTGTTCATCTCCATTCATTCGCTGACTACAAAAGCTCCATCCTGTAATCTTATGACATGTTCATCTCATTTTCCACTGTAACTCCAGACATCCAAACTTTTAATGAAATTTGTCTTTGAAAACTTTCACTTTGAAATTACATATCTTGTGCAACATCTTACCTGTGTCCCTCTATCATACCTGGCCCCATATGGTTATGTCATTGGATTTAGTCTGCAATTGACAAACACATATTTGGAAGGGAAGGGGGGGGCATATTTGTGTGTCTTCAGTTTTAGAGATACAGCATGGAAACAGGACCTTCAGCCCAACGAGTCCACAGTGATCATTGACCACCCATCTCTTGGCCTCTTCCAACCAGCCACCCTCTGCCTCCGCAAGGGCTGAATCTCCATCTCCTTCCCCCAGCTGTGTCTCCACCCTTGGCTTCCCTGCTGGTCCTCACCATCAACCCTCCACCGCCCGCTCCTACCTCTCCTCCTCTCTCAACTATCCTTCCACACACTAACGAGCGCCAACATCAGTAACTGGGAGGCACAAATTCAAGGTGAGTGGTAGGAGGATTAGTGGATAATTAAGGAGAAATTTGTCACTCAATAAGAGTCGCAGAGTTGTGGATCTCACTGCCGGAAAGAATGATGGGGGCAGAAATCTTAACCATATTTGAAACATCTTGCATTTTGGCCAATGCTCTTCAGTTCAATGCGCTTCCTTCACTTAGTGGTCACTTGACATCTGCTGGACCATAATAAGCCTTACCATTAATGCAGGACAAAGAGGGCCTTGTCTCTCAATTGGATGTGCTTTTGGGAGCAGAGCATAGGAGCAAAGAGGTCCTTTTGCAGTTTTACAGAGCCCTAGTGAGACCACACCTGGAATATTGTGTGCAGTTTTGGTCCCCTAATTTGAGGAAGGACTTTCTTGCTATTGAGGGAGTGGAGAGTAGGTTTACAAGGTTAATTCCCGGGATGGCAGGACTGTCATATGCTGAGAGAATGGAGCAGCTGGGCTTGTACACTCTGGAGTTTAGAAGGATGAGAGGGGATCTCATTGAAACATATAAGATTGTTAAGGGCTTGGACACACTAGAGGCAGGAAACATGTTCCCAATGTTGGGGGAGACCACAACCAGGGGCCACAGTTTAAGAAAAAGGAGTAAGCCATTTAGAATGGAGACAAGGAAACACTTTCTCTCACAGAGAGTGGTGAGTCTGTGGAATTCTCTGCCTCAGAGAGCTGTGGAGGCAGGCTCTCTGGATGCTTTCAAGAGAGACCTAGATAGGGCTCTTAAAAATAGTGGAGTCAGGGGATATGGGGAGAAGGCAGGAACGAGGGGATGATCAACCATGATCACATTGAATGGCGGTGCTGGCTCGAAGGTCCGAATGGCCTACACCTGCACCTATTGTCTATTGTCTATTGAGTCACCATTTTGAAAACTATTTTGAACAATGGTGACTTTGTTGCTGGATCCAAGTTTGACTGGGAGACTAAGCCCAATATCCGTAAGATTTCTATTCCCTGTATCTCAGTCACAATGTTTAGCTTTGGCCAATAAATGATCAACATGGTCAAGTTATAGCATTATGGTTGCCCATATCTGTTTCTTAATATTATCTTCATCTACCTCCAGTGTTTTTTGGTTGGGTAGGGGGGGCATATTTGTGTGTCTTCAGTTTTAGAGATACAGCATGGAAACAGGCCCTTCAGCCCACCGAGACCACAGTGATCACTGACCACCCACTCGCACTAGTTCTATGGTATCCCGCTTTCATAAGTGATTGGAGTAGAATTAGGCCATTCGGCCCATCAAGTCTACTCCGCCATTCAATCATGGCTGATCTATCTTTCTCTCCTAACCCCATTCTCCTGCCTTCTCCCCACAACCTTTGACGCCTGTACTCTGAATTTCGCATCCAGTGCCTAAGGATTATGGGCAAGTTACAGCGGCCAATTAACCCGCAAACTCGCACGTCTTTGGGAATTGGGAGGTAACCGGAGCACCCTGTGGAAATAGGGATAACATGTGAATTCCACACGGACAGGTCAGGATTGAACCCGGGTCTCTGCCGCCATGAGACAGCAGCTATATCAGCTGCACTACTGCGCCGCACTGATTCATATATACCCTGCTGCGGGAATAACTAATCGGCAGCCGACTTCTAACTACACTTGGCCGGCAGTCTTTGTTTCTGCTATGAGCAGTCATGGTGCCAGGGTAACCCTTCCTTCAACCCTGGTTGGTTTTATCAATTTTCGCTGCTGCCAATGTGTTGCCTTAAGGCGAACGGCCAACTGCATCAGGACAGAATGTGGTGCCAAATATGCCCAAAGTTAGTAACAAGTTAAAGAAGTGGGCCTTACCTTCAATGCAAAAGCACTGAAGTTATTATATGAAGTTAAGTAGTTTAGATTAGTTTAGTTGATTGCCACCTGTACCAAGGTACAGTAAATAAAAATGGTCGCGTGCTAACCAGTCAGTGGAAATACAATACGTCATTACAATTGAGCCAGTCACAGTGCACAGATACATGATAAGGGAATAACGACAGTGCAAGATAAAGCCAGCAAAGTGCGATCAAAGATAACCTGAGGGTCTCCAATGAGGTAGATAGTCAGTCGCTCAGTAGATCGGTAGATAGTTAATGCCATTGATAAACCATCATCCTATTTCTTAACAATATTGCTCACTTTTTACCTAAAAAGTAAAACATCTCAGCTGTGCATGAAACTTGTAAATTAATTTAAATAATAGAGCCGAGAACCTTTTTTTTAAGAGCTGATTGAACTAAATGGCCAATTCATGATGCAGTTTTTGCGTTCTGACCTCAATGTCTCTGGTTAAATCTCTCTCTCAGGTAATTTGGTGCAGTAACTTTCAGCTCCTGACTTCCTTAAATCTCTTCACTGATTCAACATGATTGTCCATGAACCTCCGTACACATTCACTCCTATTAATAACAATCCTCTGTTTTAGTTTGGCTTAGTTTAGAGATACAGCGCGGAAACAGGCCCTTTGGCCCACCAATTCCGCATCGACCAGCGATCCCTGCACACTAACACTATCCTACACACACAAGGGACAATTTTACATTTATGCCAAGACAATTAACCTACAAACCTGTACATCTTTGGAGTGTGGGAGGAAACTGAAGATTTTGGAGAAAAAACCCAGGCAGGTCATGGGGAAAAGGTACAAACTCCGTACAGACAAGCACCTGTAGTCAGCTTCGAATCCGGGTCCCTGGGGCTGTGAGGCAGTAGCTCGACAGGAAGGCCACCTTGTCGCCTTCTGTCTTTAATTGCTTGTCTACCATACGATTTGCATTTCTATGGTACTGCATTCTTACAAGTTAGCCTAACGAATGCAACACTTGAAGTGTTTTTGAAAGTCAAACAGCGATGTTTCAGCTTGCTGCCTTCATCCAGTGTTGTAAACTTCAGTTGCAACTATCATGGATTCAAGACCAACTCCAGAGTGAGAGCACAAAAAAATTTAAGCTGGCTCTCTGGTGAGGTACTGAGGCATATGGGTGACATAAGGGCAATTTACAATTTTACCAAAGCCAATTAACCTACAAACCTGTACGTCTTTGGAGCACGGGAGGAAACTGAAGCACCCACGCAGCCACAGGGAGAACGTATAAACTCCGGAGAGAGAGCACCCGCAGTCGGGATCGAACCCGGGTCTCTGGCGCTGTAAGGCAGCACCTCCACCACTGTGCCACTGTGCCAACCCTGAACATACACAATGAGCGAGCACCCCATAGTGCTTTTAACCCTCTGACCGCATTCCTGAAGGACTAACAATTGTCCTGTTCCTAGTTCTAGAAATGTGAATGCTAGAACTCTAGAGTCCTCAGCATTTATCTTGTTGCTGCTTCTCACGATCTCAATACCAACCCTTGTTGAAATCATCTGACATAACACACATAAGTCAAAAGTTCCACTTCGGCACTTGTTACATTTTACAGACGAGTACTTCACTGGTGATAAGAAATGAATATTTCTACCTCATAGACTTCCAGCAGTGACAACTCTGTGGCAGTCGTAACTTTGAAAGCGTTACAGTTGACTACCAGCTAATGGATGAGGCCAACACCCAGCAGGTGATGAGTTCAACTCCCACGAGAGTAAACCACGGTAATGAATGTTATAAATGCATAAATTTTCCATAGTAGAATCAGATGAAGGATTGAGGAAGATTGTGAGTTATCCGAAACGCGCACTTATTCATGAATGTTCACTAGATAGGGGAGCTTGTCAATGTCATTTGGTCTGAACCACATGAGATTCCAGTTTCCCACTACTGTATCAACTTTGAAATAGTTACTGTGTAATATGAAACTTCTTGTAATTAATGGTGTCAAGTAAAAATAACAGCGTTTGGACCTTTTGCCACTGTCATGATGACGAAAACAATCGCGGTCCGATCTCTTTCATACGGAGGGTGGTGGGTATATAGAAACAGCGGCCAGAGGAGGAAGTTGAAGCAGGGACCAGAACAACATTTAAACCATGCTTGGACAGGTACATGGATAGAATTTAGGTTTAGAGGGATATGGTCCAAACGAGAGGAGGTGGGACTAGTATAGATGGGACATCGTGATCTGCAGAGGCAAATTGGGTCGAAGGGCCTGTTTCTGTGCTGTATGATTCTTTGACAAATTCTTATTTTGTCTGCCTAACCATGGGTGCCTGAGAAAATGCAAAGGCCACCTCACCAATGGCTAATGATTGGAGCCCATGATTGGATGGATTCTGAATAAATAAACGGTTCGACGGTAACTCTTCCAATGTTATGGTTGCTGCAGAATGTCACTGTTGAACATCCACAAGTAGAAATATCACTTTCTGGCAGAAACAAACACCTGTGATGCTGGTTCATACACAAATGGAAACAAAGCGCTGGAGTAACTCAGCAGGTCAAGCAGCATCTCTGGGGAACCTGGATCCAAAGTTTTGGAAATACTCAACGGGTCTAGCAGCACCTTTGGAGAACGTGGTCACAAAAGTGCTGGAGTAGCTCAGACTGAAGGCCAGAGTCAAATGGTTTGCAGAAGGGTCTTGAACTGAAATGTTACCTGTCCATGTTCTCCAGAGATGCTGCCCGACCCACTGAGTGACTCCAGCACTCGGTATCACTCTCTAGTCACCTGTAAAGCACTCACCTGCAAAATGTAACAAATGTTGGAATCTATGACTGGGTGGTTTCTGAATAAATGCAAAAGGCTGATGGAGATTATATTAAAGGAAAGCCAGTTAATTTCAACAAACTGCTACACAGAGAGCAAATATTCATAATGTCATCCAAGGTAGATCCTGCCGGCAGGAATAAACCAAGGCTTAAATATTTTACCATCAGTCATTCACCTTGTACCCCATGTGGCAAATGTTGCAAATACTCTTCTGACCCTTCACCATAAAAATCACATTTATCTTAGAAAGATGTGGAAAATGAAGCCAGGAAGTGTATTCATGCCTCCAAGCAATGCCCAAAGCATATTTTTTGTGATATTCACAGCAGAAAGGATGAGATATCCACAGTTCCAACTGCTTCATCACCTCTCTGCTTGAACATAAGAACACTGGGACACAAGTGAGTCATTTAGCCCGTGATCTCTTACAGATTTTCAATAAGATCTGCTAATCTGTCAGTGGAGCTCAAATACCTCCAACCTTTGAGAACAATTAGTTCCTGATTCGTGACCTACAGATAACGACGTTGCATGAGGAAGTGAAATCCACCACATTCATCCTTTGCATGCTTCCTGCCAACACCTGAAGATAGACACAAAAAGCTGGAGTAACTCAGCAGGTCAGACAGCATCTCTGGAGAGAAGGAATAGATGACGTTTCGGGTCTTGACCCTTCTTCAGAAAGGGCAGGCTCTGCTGACTGGAATTAACTTAAAATATCCAGTTTTTACAGCTACATCACAATGGGCCAAATTGTCACCCAAATTCCAACGATTCCATGGTTTTAAAGGTAAGATTTCTAATCATGGTCTGCACTACTTTGCATGAAAAGCTTTAGTTTTTGCTTTCTTCATCTATTCACGGACGCACATAATGTATGTGTGATTTATGTATAATTTGGTGTATTTGCCTGATTTTGCAAGATTTTCATTGTAATGGTAGCTCATACTTGTTCACGGCAATACACTCGATTTGGCATGACTTGCCCGCCTTCCATCTGATGTCCATCCTCATTCCACCAGGAAGGTCAATAATTCTACACCTGCATACTCCATGGTCCTCCATGGCTCTATAACTCAGCTTTAGTTTTGAATGTTTGTTCGCAGTATGTTCACTACACTCCAGGTACTAATGACTGTACATCCTGTGAATGTAGGAGATGGAGGTGGGCTAATTGAGGTATTTCAAAAGCATACACAACTGGAACACAAGCCTAGCCCACCATTTAATATGAACATGATCATGGCGTATCCACTTTAGACCTCAAGTCCTCCTCTGGGCCAGATCCTCTCAGATCTCAATCCCCTGATCCTTACAGCAAAGGTCGAGGTGAGGTGAGGTGAGGTCTAATTGAATGGCACTGTTCCCTGAGTCTAAAGAGCCCATCCCTTAGGAACAGCACCTCATATTTCGCTTGGCTAGCTTACTACCCAACAGTATAAACATAGAATTCTCAATTTTTAGGAACCTCTCTGGTTCAGGTCTTCCAGAAATGCTGCCTGACCCATGGAGTTAAGGGCCGGTCGCACTTGAAGGCGATTGCGTGCGTTTGGCGCGACCAATCGGAAGCGGAGTTCGCGCTAAGTGCGCCCTAAGTACGGTACGCGCTAAGTTTGACGTCATTTGCACACATACTTACCAATCAGCAGGGCAGGAGGCGGGCTGACTGAATTTGGGCGTCGCACGGCGTCGGGCGGTGATGTCACCACGCAACGCCACGCGCTAGGCGTAAGCCGTCAAGACGCTGCGTAAGACGTCAAGACGCTGCATACGACTGCAATGCGCCTGCAGGCCGACAGGCCGTTGGCGCGCGAAGATTTTGGCCACTGGCAGAATTTCGGAGCCCCGCGCGATGTTGGGACCAGCCCCGCACAACTCCGCTTCTAAGTGGGACCGGCCCTGTGCGGCCATACGGTGCCCGTACACCTCAAGCGACCACGAGGTCACGTAATTTGCGAGCCAAGGTCGCGTAAGTGGGACAGGCCCTTTACTCCAGCAATTTGTGTCCCTGTTCCTTTGTTCTCCAGAACAGTTCCTTTAAGGTTGTTGCAATCACTACTGATGTGTGACTGATGTGCAGATTGCAAGCCCGTAAACAAAGTGCCCTCAAATCTGGGTTTCACGCTGCCAGCCCTGTTTTGTCAGGCAAAAAATTATCTTTATTAATCCCCCACTAGTGAATTAGAAGAAAATCTACTCAGCAGTAATTTCCTGTTTAATAACATTACTGCCTCTCACGCAGGGCAACAAACAGCACAAGCACACAGCAGCAGAGATAGAGTGCAGGCCAACCCAGCAATTAATTATGAGCAGGCAATTAATTACCTACACCCATCACTAAAATCCCTTCTCTCAAATTTGACTTGTTGATAAACTTTTTCCCTTAATTGGATTACAGATATTAAAATCTGAGCTTGCATATAAAAAGAGCAAGTGCCTTCATCTCCATCCAGACTGCGGCAAGGAACGGTTTGATTGCCATCATGAAATTGTCACGTCAATTCTGCCCGACTGCTCCTGAATATTAACCCCTCCAAAACAGAGACCAATAAATGCTGGTTAATCAAGGGATGTGGCTGTCCTTGCAAAAAGAAACAAAGAAACCTAGTATGTTGGTCAAGCAAATAATTAATAAGGCAGCGTGCAGCCTCCAGTGTTAGAGAATCAGAGGGAGATGCAGCATGGAAACAGGTCCTTCTGCCCAACCAGTCTGCACCAACCAACTTTTGACATCCTTTGTTCCTAACCCCATCCTAAACCCACTTTTCTCTTCTCTCCACATTCTCCTCAACTACTCACAAGTTTTTCACTCAAAGGGTGGTGGGTATATGAAACATTTAGACAGGTACATGGATAGGACAGGTTTAGAGGGATATGGGCCAAATGCAGGCAGACATGACTAGTGTAGCTGGGACATGTTGGCCGATATGGGGAAGCTGGGCCAAAAGCCCTGTTTCCACATTGTATGACGCTATCTGCTACTACTCACCTTTGCACTTGGGGTAATTTACCTACCAATTCACACGCTTTTGCATTCCAAGAACATGTTCAACTGTACAGGGTCTTAGGGCAGCCACGCCAGAAGGAATGTTTTAGAAGATTGGCCTTGTTTAAATTTGGGTTTATTATTGTCATGTGTACCGAGGTACAGTGAAAAGCTTTTTTTTTTGTTTGCCAATCAATCAAGTCGGATAATATTATCCATTAATACAATCAAACTAAACATAAGTACAAAATGTAGAGTGAAGAGAAAGATACAGAGTGCAGAACGTAGTTTAGGGAAGGCAGCACAGTTTAGGGAAGGCAGCACAGTTTAGGGAAGGCAGCACAGACGACACAGCAGGTAGAGCAGCAGCCTCACAGCTCCAGTGATCCAGGTTCAATCCTGATCTCTGTGCTGTCCATGTGGAGTTTGCACATCCTCCCTGTGACCCCATGGATCTCCTTTGATGCTCCCCTTTCATGCAGGTGGCCAGGTTAGTTAGTTGCTGTAAATTGCTCCTCGCGTGGAGGTGAGTGGTAGAAATGGGAGAAGCTGGTTGGAACTTGGGGAGAATAAAATGGAATAAGTGTGGGTGGGTGACTGGTGATCAGCTCGGACAGTGGTTGAAAGGGCTTGTTTCCATGCTGATAAAGGTCCAACGGGAAGGATTGAGCGGAGTGGAGTGTAGATAATGAGTGGTGATCTTACTGAAGCATAAAAGCATCTGAGGGGGCTAGGTAGGGAAAATAGTGAGAGGTAATTTCCCTTGGGAGCAGGGGGAATCTCGAACTAGGAACTAGAATCCTAATCTAGAACTAGGTAGCTTAATCTCAGGCTAATGGCCATTATCCTAGACAACTGTGGAAGCAAAGTCATTAAATATATTCAAGGCCAAGGCAGATAGATGACTGGTCTATGGGGGAAACCAATGATGGCAGGGAACAAGAGACCATGGAGTGGATACCAATAACCAGATCATCCATCATCTAATGGAATGGCAGAGCGGGATTGCTGAGATAAACTGAATTAAGTGTTAAATTAAATGTTGGCAAGTTAAGGGGCTGTCCCACCTGGGTAACCTAATCCGTGAGTTCTGGCGAGTTTGCCCTCGACTCATACTTGTAGCATGGTCGACACGAGGTCGTAGGAGGTCTTTGTAACTCTCCTTCATGCTCGAGAGTAGTCCCCGTGTGCTCGAGGCCTCAGCTAGGTCGCGCCGTATTTTTCAACATGTTTAAAAATGCCCGCGAGTAAAAAAAAGGTCGCCATGGAAAAAATCAATACTTTTTTTACTCGTAGGTTTAGTCGTAGTAGGTCGTAGTCGGCCGGCAAGTTAGTCGCAGGTAATCGAGGGTAGTCAAAGGTAGTCGTAGATAGTCTTCATCATAGTCGAAGGGAGGTCGAAGGAGGTCGAAGGAGGTTGTCTTCACTCTCCACTACTCGGTGTCCAATTTTCCCGAAATTGTCGAAGCTAGTCTTAAACATAGTCAAAGGAGGTCTTCTACATGACATTTTTCCAAACTCTCCTAAACACTTCTAAACTCGCCAATTAGGTTTTCCCAAGTGGGACAGCCCCTTTAAGCTTAGTTTAGTTTACATTAGAGGTACAGCGTGGAAACAGGCTCTTCAGCCCACCGAGTCCACACTGACTAGGGGTCCCCGCATATTAACCAGGCCCGTACGAAGCTTTCCAAAACTGCAGCATGATCTTCCAACCTCTATACTCAGCCTGACCCGCTGAGTTACTCCAGCACTCTGTGAAACGTCACAGAACGGGGCAAGATTAGCAAGTTTGCTGAGGATACAGAAGTGAGTGGTTTTGCATATAGTGAAGATGGTTGTGAAAGATTGCAGCAGGATCTGGATCAATTAGCCAGGTGGGCAGAGGGATGGTTGATGGTTGCATGGTTCCTTGAAGGTCTTGTCGCAGGTATATCAGGTGGTCAAAATGTATTTTGGCACTTTGGCCTTCATCAGTCAGAGTATTGAGTATAGAAGTTGGGAGGTCATGTTGCAGTTGTATGAGACGTTGGATCAGTCCAATCAGGGTTGTGTCTTCCGCAAACTTGAGAAGCTTGACAGAGGTGTCTGTGGAGGTGCAGTCATTGGTGTGGCGAGAGTAGAGGAGAGGGGACAGTACGCATCTTGCGGTGCTCCTATGCTGAGCATTTGTGGGTCCGAGCTATGCTTTCCCATCTCACATGTTGCTTCCTGTCTGTCAGAATGCTGGTGATCCACCGACAGAGGGGTTCAGGCACAGTCAATTCAGAACGTTTGGAGTGTAGTAGCTCTGGCATCTGGCGGTCTAGGTGCTGGAGGATGAAGTGCAGGCACAGATTGACTGCGTCATCCACAGATCTATTGGCCCAATATGCAAAATGCAGAGGGTCCAGCAGAGGGATTGCGATATTTTTCAGCTTGGCCAGCACAAGCCTTTCAACGGTCTTCATGACTACAGAGGTCATTAAGACCAGTAATCCTTACCTTTTTGGGTACAGGGACAATAACGTGTGCCACCAGGGGGGAAAGGACATTGGACCACTGTTATACGCCGTTCCGGAAGGGCTACAAGGCCATTTCACTCCCTCCCCTAGGAAAATCTGACCACGCTGCCATTTTCCTGCTGCCGGAGTATAAACAGAGGAGAGTTCGGGAAGTGGTAGAGACGAGGGACATAAAGCGGTGGTCCGACCAGTCAGAGGCCAAGCTGCAAGATGCACTGAGCGATGTCGACTGGAATATGTTCCAAGCAAGTTCCAGCGATGTCAGTGAGTTCGCGGAGGCAGTCACGGACTTCATTGCAACAATAGCCGACAACATCGTCCCCACGGTAAGGGTTAGCATTTTTCCTAATCAATAACCCTGGGTAGACAGGTCCGTTCGTGTTGCCTTGAATGCTCGCACCGCTGCCTACAACTCGGGCCTGGCATCAGGAAACATGGACGTCTACAAGGTAGAGTCCTACCGACTGCGAAGGGCAGTGAAGGATGCAAAAAGGAGGTACAGGGACAAGATGGAGTCACAGATGGCGCAGCAGGACACCAGACGCCTGTGGCAGGGGCTACGGACTATAACCAACTACTGGAGCACCCCACCCTCATCCGCAAGTGCCGGCACCTCCCTAGCTGATGACCTGAACTCTTCTTACGCTCGGTTCGAGATGGGCAACGCCACCCCAGGTCTGCCGACTATCGACAATACCGCCAGCAGGCTGGCTAACGAAGCTGATGGGAGGAATGAGCACACATTCTCGCTGTCCGAGCACGATGTGAGGAGGGCTCTGACACGGGTGAACACGAGGAAAGCTGCAGGTCCCGATCTGGCATCTCGGGGCGCTAGTACCACTACAATATTACTTGGACAAGTCCATAGTCCCTGTAACCATTGTACCTGTATGCCTCCCCGCATGCTTTGAGAGGCTGGTATCCCAGGTTTTGCTGTTCAAGACTTATTCACTGGAATTAGGGCTCAACAGCCTGGGCCCTGAACTTTCTCACCACCCCGGAATACATCGAAGTCCCTCACCCTGAATCCCCCCCTCCCTGTACACACATGATTAGGTTCAGCTCCAACTCGATTATCAATGCCTGATCTCAGACAATGATGAGAAGGCCTACCCTGCACCTGTACATCAAAAAAACGAAGGAGCTGATCGTGGACTTTAGGAGGGCACATCATCCGAGGATGTACACACCATTGAGGATAAGTGGGGATACTGTGGAGGGTGAGCTGTTTTAACTACCTGGGAGTCCACATCTCTGAGGATATGACATGGACATCACACGCTGCAGCACTCGTGAGTAAGGCAAGGCAGTGTCTTTACCACCTCAGGCAATTGAGGAAATTCAGAGTGTCTCTGAGGATCCTCCAGTGCTTCTACTCAGCGGCTGTGGAAAGCATCTTGTCCGGAAACATTACAATCTTGTTTGGGAACTGCTCTGCCCAGGCCAGGAAGGCTCTGCAGAGAGTAGTACATTCGGCCGAACGCACTATGGGAACTTCTCTCGCCCCTCTGCAGGAACTATACATCAGGAGGTGCAACTCCAGAGCCAATAAGATAATGGGAGACCCCTTCCACCCCTGCAACGGACTGCTATGTCAGGCAAACGCCTCCGTTGCCATGCTGTGAGAACGGAGAGGATGAGAAGGAGTTTCTTCCCAGAGGCCATTCGGACTGTAAACTCCTATCTCACCAGGGACTAACTCTACTAACTTACTGTACCACAATACCGCCCACAATATTTAATATGGAAAAGAACATGTGATTCTGTTTGTAGTTTGTTGGTTGTTTGTTTGTTTGTTTTTTGCACAAAGTCCGCAGGCACGGCCACTTTTCATTTCACTGCACATCCCGTATGTGTATGTGACGAATAAACTTGACTTGACTTGACAATGGTGGAGACTTTGAAGCAGGCAGGGACAGTGCATCTTTGCAGGAACTGGTTAAAAATGAGTAATTGGGTGTGAAGTGTTGGTTGGGATGGGAAAGGGTCCACTCTTTTCATACTGGAGTCTTGCCTTAAGTAGGTGTGAAGTGGTGAATGGGAAGGAGAGAGTGCAGGGTCCATTCTTTGCAGACTGGGGTCTGGCTGTGTTTTGTTGGGGAGGGGGTACCAGGGTTACCTTCTGATTTTCAAACCTGCAGTAAAACCCATTCAGGTTGTTCGTCAGCTGACGATTGTCCAAAGAGCGGGGGCCTTCCCTCTTATAGCTGGTGATTTCTTGCAAGCCCTTCCAAACTGTGGAAGAGTCACTAGCTGAGAACTTGCTCCTCAACTTCTCAGAGTACCTGTCCTTGGCAGCTCGGATTCCTCTTCTTGGCTCTTTATTGCTTAGGCTATCTTTTAACTCTTTAACGATTTGGCTATTGGCTTGACACATATTTGCACCCCCCCCCTCCCCTGCTGATCTCGAAATGGAAATGTTACATCTGAATATAATGATCCCATTAAAATGTATATTTATGTTACAAACTATGGAATTCATATTTTTCAGTATTGTCATCGAGGAAAAGACAGCAGTTCCAATTGTTTAAAATTATTTATATGGAGGAGAAAATATAATAATAGCTCTAAACCTACCTTAATTTTGCTATCTCACTAAAGATAATCCCCTTTTCCCTCTTCCCTCCCCATCTCTCTCTCCCCTCCCCCTCTCTCTCTCACCTCCCTTCCCCTCGCTCTCTCTCTCCCCCTCCCACATCCCCCTCTCTTTCTGGTGGGGGGGGGGCAAAGATGAATGTGGCGCAGGCCCAGCAGGGGCCCAGCGGGTGTGGGGCGATGAAGGTGGCGTGGGCCCAGTGGGGGTGGCGTGGGGGGAAGATGGCTTGGGCCCCGGCGGCGGGGGGAGGCAGGGGGAGCAGGCCCCGCCACAGCGGCGTCTGGTGTTGGGGTTACAGCCGCTGGGTTCAGAGTCAACCACTCCTGCCCGGTGACGGGAGAATGGTCTCCTGGTCTGATCCCGCCCGGGCCCACTGCGCACGTGCGGAGAGATGGCGTCATTTTGCGTCGCTTCCCCAACTGCACAGGCGCAGATGGTCGCATTTTTTTCTCCCAAATCATCCAGCGGCCGGAACCAGAATTTCGGGCGTTTTTCCGACAAAGTGGAAACGCTGATATTTTTTTCCGATGCTTTTTTTTTGCAATTTTTTTTTTCCCGAAAAGAAAAATTCCTATTTTTGGGGTTTTTTTGGGGATTTTTTTCTTACACTGGGGGAAAAAAGGGGGGTGCGGTCGCACCCAACGCACCCCCCCCCCCCTTTGGACGGCCATGTTAACTCTATTCTATACACTCTAGGGACCATGTACAATTTTACCAAGCCTACAGACTTGCACTTCTTTGGAGTGTGGGAGGAAACCAGAGCTCCCTGGGAAAACCCACGCAGGTCACAGGGAAAACGTACAAACTCCATGCAGACAGCACCCGCAGTCAGGATCGTGGCCTGGTCTCTGGCGCTGTGAAGCAGCACTCTACCGCTACCCCACCGTCTTGCTGGGATGATTTGTTTTGGATATAATTGCCGCAAAATTCCTCCTCAGTGCTGCAGTGGACTACAATGGCCCACTGCTGGGCTGGGTACTTGTCACTGGCAAGGAGCAACTGTAGCCCCTTTGTAGTTCTTGTGCAGAAGAATATGGGAGTAAAGCCAGGGACAGTGGACAATGAGTCCTGATTCTAATAGTCATACAGCACGGAAACAAGCTCTTCAGCCTGGCTTGTCCATGGTAATAATGCTTAAATTTGGCCCATATCCCTATAAAGCCTTTCCCATCCATGTACCCGTCTAATTGTCCTTTAGACATTGTTATTGTACCTGCCTCCACTACTTCCTCTGGCAGCTCGATTCCATTTACCCACCACCCTCTGTCTGAAACAGTTGTCCCTCAGGTTCCTATTTAATCTCTTCTCTCTCACAAACCTATGCCCCCTAGTTCTTGATTCCCCAACTTACATAGAAACATAGAAAATAGGTACAGAAGGAGGCCATTCGGCCCTTCGAGCCAGCACTGCCATTCGTTGTGATCATGGCTGAAGTATGAATAGTTATTCCCTATTAATAACCCGTGCCAGCCTTCTACCCATATCCCTTGACTCCATTAGCCCCTAGAGCTCTATCCAACTCTCTCTTAAACCCATCCAGTAACTTGGCCTCCACTGCCCTCTGTGGCAGGGAATTCCACAAATTCACAACTCTCTGGGTGAAAAAGTCTTTTCTCACCTCAGTCTTAAATGGCCTCCCCTTTATTCTAAGACTGTGGCCCCTGGTTCTGGACTCGCCCAACATTGGGAACATGTTTCCTGCATCTAGCTTGTCCAGTCCTTGTATAATTTTATATGTTTCTATAAGATCCCCCTCATCCTTCTAAACTCCAGTGAATACAAGCCTAGTCTTTTCAATCTCTCCTCATAGGACAGTCCCGCCATCCCAGGGATCAATCTCGTGAACCTACGCTGCACTGCCTCAATTCCAAGGATGTCCTTCCTCAAATTAGGAGACCAAAACTGTACGCAATCCTCCAGATGTGGTCTTACCAGAGCCCTATACAACTGCAGAAGAACCTCTCTGCTCCTATACTGAAATCCGCTTGTAATGACTGGGATAAAGACTGTTTGCATTCACCCTATCTATTCCCTCGTGATCTGATAGAGACCCACATTCCCCCTGGGCTCCAAGGAATGAAGTCCCAGCCTGCCCAACCTCTCCCAATCTTCCAATGTTTTCTGGTGGAAACTGATTGCAGGAGCTGGCGCTGAGGAACCAGTGCACACACAGGTAAACTAATTAGAAACAAGATTAATTATAAAGGCAAAGAGAAATGCAAGAGGAATAATAATCACATACTTTTACATTATGCAACCCACAGCCTTGAGTCACTTTACAACCGACAACATAATTGAAAGTTGTCATTGCGCTTCCATTGTAAGAGACCTGGCAGCCAATTTGAACGGAGCAAGATCCTGCAAAGAGCAAAGTAATAATGACCAGACAACCTGCTGCAACTATGGTGGTTCACTTCCCCTCCCATTCCTAATCTGACCTTCCTGTCCTAGTGAAACCCAGAGCAAATTGGAGGAACAGCCCCTCATATTTCACTTGGGTAGTTTACACCCCAGCGGTACGAACATTGACTTCTCTAACTTCAAATAGCCCTAGTTTTCCCTCTCTCTAAATCCCCTCCCCCTTCCACGTTCTCCCACCAGTCTTACTGTCTCTGACTACATTCTATCTCTGTCCCACCCACTCCCCTGACAACAGTCCCGAAATGTCACCCATTCCTTCTCTCCAGAGATGCTGCCTGTCCTGCTGAGTTACTCCAGCATTTTGTATCTACCTTCGATTTAAACCAGCATCTGCAGTTCTTTCCTACATCCTGCCATTGGATCTTCTTCCAAGTATTATTACAGTACATTTGTGACCCTAACTGGGGGGCTCAGGATAGATGGATGGATAGATGGATAGATAGATAGATAGATGGATAGATAGATATATGGATAGATAGATGGATATATCGATGGATAGATGGATGGATGGATAGATGGATAGATAGATAGATAGATGGATAGATAGATGGATAGATAGATGGATATATGGATGGATAGATGGATGGATAGATGGATGGATGGATAGATGGATGGATAGATGGATAGATAGATGGATAGATAGATAGATAGATAGATGGATAGATATATGGATAGATAGATGGATATATGGATGGATGGATGGATGTATCGATGGATAGATGGATGGATGGATAGATGGATGGATAGATAGATGGATAGATAGATAGATGGATAGATACATTGTCACATGTACTAGGTACAGTGATATTCTTGGGTTTGCATACAATACACAATTATGCAAAGAGCCTCCATTTTATCAGGCGCCAACAAAGTTACAAAAGTATTAAATATTGTCCCGGTGGTCCCTCTTCCTTTTTGGTGCATCCCCCCCTCCCCCACCCCTTCCCAACGTCAGGTCCCACTTTGTTCTCACCCTCCCCCACCCCGCAACATCCTGCGATGAGTCGGGGGGGGGGAGGGGGAGGGAATGGAGGGTAGGGTGACGATAGTAATCAGCGTGGAGGCGATAGTGGAGAAGACAAAATGGTGGCATTGGTAGAATGTGGTCGTTTTCTGCGACTTCACCCATCTCACCTCACTGCCACATCTCTCCCTCCCAATATTACTGTTTGCTTCAAAGGATTAAAAAAACACCTTGCTTTAGACTCTCCACAACAACCTATACCTGGAGCCAGTGATGCGCATACAAGCCACACTAGGAGGCCCTGCTTAGGCTACGCCACGTAAATCTCCTACCCAGCAATACTCCTGATCGCAATTGCGTTGTAAAGATTTTCCAGGCACACGATCAAATCTAATAAAACCATTTTGTTGACGATTAGATCTAGATTGAATGTGCGGCCCCAGAATAATGAATCCTCAATTCAAGATTTCCATTCCTAAGTAAAACAGGCATTATCACAACCGAGTAGGCAGCAGAGGTTGTTCGACAGCAACCTGCTTTTAATCCATTCGCGCTTTTGTGTGGAAATGTGATGATATAACCAAGGACACCGGGAACACTTAATGATGTTTTCAAGATTACAAAGAAGATTGACAAGGCTGAACACACACAGTAGTGAAGAGTTCAAATGGCTGTGTTATACATGAATTATAAGAAACATAATATTTCCTCACTGTAATAACAGATCCATGGATATCAGGAAAGCTCACTCAAATGGGCAACATAAATTGATTCAAATTAATGAGATTTTGCAAGAAAATAATTTGAGGTATAGGACTAAAGGATGAAAAGATGGTGCTATTTATTAAAGAGGTTTGATGAGACTAAAAGGATTTTCTAGTGAACAAAAACGATATCTTTTATCACAGCTGATACAAGGAGAATTTTGTGCAGGCTAGATCAGCAAGGTTCACAATCTCAGTGAATTACGTATGTTCAGAAAAAGTAAAACTAAATTGTGTTTTAGTTTTAGTTTTAATTTTAGAGTTGCAGCGTGGACACAGGCCCTGCGGCCCACGGAGTCCACACCGACCAGCGATCATCCGTACTCCAGTCTATCCTGCACACAAGTTACAGAAGCCAATTCATCTACAAACCTGTATGTCTATGGAATATGGGAGGAAACCGGAGCACCCGGAGAAAACCCACGCGGTCACGGGGTGAACATACAAACTCCGTACCCGCAGCACCCGTAGTCAGGATCGAACCCAGGTCTCTGGCGCTGTGAGGTGGCAATGTTACCACTGAACCCCTGTGCCACAGAAATGCAAGGAATTCCAGTTGTGACAGAGCGGGCAGTGCAATGTTGGAACATGCCTCCCCTCTCGGTAACTTGCTGGGCTAAATAGGTGGGTGGACATAGCCAGGATCTAAAGCATGACCTACAGGTGAAGCACCAAAATGGCGTTGAGATCTTGGCTTTCAGAGATGGGCAGAGGGGTCTCTGAATTGGATGGGAGAGGAGAGGTCTGCCCATTCCCCTCATCTCTATTTGCACCCACCAGTGCTAATACTAAAGAAGGGTCTGAAGAAGGGTTTCGGCCCGAAACGTCGCCTATCTCCTTCGCTCCTTAGATGCTGCTGCACCCGCTGAGTTTCTCCAGCCTTTTGTGTCCCCCAGTGCTAATACTACCTCTAACCAGGCCGTTAGAGACATCTTCCACCAGGTGGCAGTGTTGAGTAGCGGGAAGGTACTGAGGCCAACTCGCCGAACAGAATCACAATAGTAAGATGCACCATGGGAAGCATCCTATCAGGAATGCATCACAGCTTGGTACGGCAAATGCTCTGCCCAAGACCGTAAGGGATTATAGAGAGTTAGGAATGCAGCCCAGTCCATCGGTCCATCACCCCCGCCTTGATTCCCTCTACACTTTACGCTGCCTTGGGAAAGCAGCCAACATAACCCAGGACCACAGACCCCACACATTGTCTCTCCTCCCCTCTCCCATTGGGCAGACACGTTGCGTTGTTACCTGCGTTTTCTCTGTAGCTGCAACACTATATTCTGCACTCTGTCCCACCTGACATGCCCATGTACGGTAACATATTCTTGGCTAACACCCAAGGCAACCTCTGTTACTCTATCCCCGGTATACATGACAATTAGCAGCCAACCAACCAACCAGAATCACTGCCACTGTGGACCTGAAACCTCGGCAAAAGTCACATAAAACGAATGAAATGAAATAAAATATTACCAGGGAATGTTTCTCGGACAGGGCACCAGGACAGAGATGCTCTGCCCTGACTCACCTTCATCAGGCTTATGGGCAATCCCTTCCAGTATGTCACCAATTTTGAACACAGATACAGCACAATAACAATTCCTCTGGCCCATAATGGCTGTGCAACACATGATGTCAAGGCCAAATCTTATCTGACTACAGATAATCCACATCCTTCCATTCCCTGCATATCCATATGCCCATCCAGAAGTCTCTTAAAGCCACTATCATATCTGCCATCAACTATCGCCTCCAGTATTACGTTCCAGGCACTCACCAACCTCTGTGTACAAAACTTGCCCCGCACAGCTTCTTTACACTTTGCCTCTCTCAACTTAAAACTCTGCCCACTAGTATTTGAGTTACTTGAACGTTAGCGAAGGGCAAACCTGCAATATGATCATGGCCGCCCATCCAAAATCAGTACCGCGTTCCAGCTTTTTACCCACATCCCTTGATTCTTATCGTGATTCATGTCCAATTGAACTCTCAAAATCCAACAATATCCAGGCTGTGCGATTTCATCAGAGTGGTGCCTTGACCCAGTTAGTTAATACTGTGGCAAGCTGACAAGCGGAAACAAACATGCGGCAACGTAGGTGTAACGATACATTAAAGACTGATGCTTCCAAATACAGAGCGAATGTCAGTGCTGCGGAATGAACACCTCCAAGTACCTCGGATTGAACTGCCGCCATTGTCGCCCGGGATCCAAGCCAGTGTAATGGAAGAGGCAGATGTCCGTGATACCGTCAGCCGAGGCTGGTCAGGTGGGACTGGAAAAGAGGACGTATATTGTAAGTGAAAAGTAAATTCAATTATTACATATATCAAATTTAATAACAAGGTTTGAGGTGCAGTGGGTTCTGAGTTGAAGAACGATCTTATTGAAACATAGAAGACCCTAAAATGGGGTCTTGTATGTCTGAATAAGGGTTTCGGCCCGAAACGTTGCCTATTTCCTTCACTCCATAGATGCTGCCGCACCCGCTGGGTTTCTCCAGCAGTTTTGTCTACCTCCTAAAATGGGGCATGACTGGGTAGATATTTTCACCAGGGGAGGGGGGATCTCACACGAGGGGACAATGTTACAAGATCAGAATGTGGACATTTAAAAGTTCCATGGAATTCTTTGCCCCAAAGTCTTGTAGAAACTGGATCATTAGATATTTCTAAAGTGGAGGTAGATAGATTTATAAATGACTAGGGAATTGAGGACTGAAGAACTGGCCCAGAAGTGGAGTGGGGGTCTGTGGTAGACCATCCATGAGTGTATGGATTGAAGGGTTAAGCTGGAGGGTTTGGGTGCATTACTCCGTCTCCTACTTTATTGTGTCCTTATGTTCTTGAGACCTCTTACATTTATGGACCACTGGTTTTCATCTAACCCAACTGATGAGTTAGAATTTCTGTCAGAAGGCTATGGATCCCATTGTAAATGGAGCTGACCAGTTGCTAGAAACACTTGGCTACAATCAAGGAACAAAAGGCTTTAGAAAGGGGTAACGCACTGGATTATAGCGGAATAAGAGACTCCGGCTTTGAGGAGACAATAGAGAATCTGGGGATGAGAAGTTGGGGTGGTTTAAAAGAGATATGTTAAATAAGGTCTTCATGATATGCGGTCAGTGTTTCATTTTCAGAACTAATGGTGGCCATGGAGCTAAAATGAACAATACAAAGGTGGAGTTGATGTGACGTGGAATGCAGAAAGGGTCACAGAATCAAAGGCAGTACTATATTTTAATAGGAATTGAATAAATACTTGGTGGGTCTTTGGTGAAGGGGGTGAGGAGTGTATTCAATTGGACAATTCTTCAAAGTGTAGGGATGTGTGAAAAGAGGAGGAAAGGTTTTCCTCAGGCCAATTCAGTTCTATTCTGGAGTAAAGGCACTACCTTGAGATTATCAAGGGGGATAAACATGCACGTCCATAACCTTATGTTATTTTAAATGTTTTTGGTTGGTATTTGGGGAAGTCCAAACTCCAAACATAAATGCCAGTGCAACTCCATTGTTGAGACACAGCCAGCGTGGCGAAGATTTTTAAGATGATTCCAATTTGAATCACGATCATTAAGAATAAGGGACGAGTGGAGATAAAGGGATTTGGGGCAAGATGTCCAGAGCTTGAGGGAAACTAGCTGAAGACATTGTCACCGTTAATGTGGCAACGTTGAAGCGCATGGAGGAGGAGTAGGAAACAAACGCTCACCAGGTGAACACACTCACCTTGCACCAGGAGGTTGACAATGATTGTGTCGAAGCCCCAGGTATTTGTGGCCATGCAGGTGTAGTACCCAGAATCCTCTGCCTTGACCGAGCGAAGATACAAGGTGCCGTTGTTGTAGATCATTCTGTGGCCATCGACTTGCACTGGGATAGCAGAGTGCTCACTGCAACAGATACCAAACTCTACCTAATTATCACACAAGATGGCACCGTACTTCCATTGACTTCCCTTCCCATTGAGATTTCCCATTGCGACACATCCATACAAGGAAGGACATGAAGCGTCCAGAGAGACTGTGTAGATACCATGTAGTGGAAAGGTTCCAGCAATTAAGGGACAGGAGAGGCAGGGGTTGTTCTCATTGAAGCAAAGAAGGTTTGGGAGGAGATTTTATGGAGGTGATTTTGTGGAGGTGTACGAGAGCATGATGGGTCTTATTTAGGGTGAACAGAGCAAAGTTCTTTGCCTCAGCAGATAGTTTAAGGGTCATGAGATATATGGACATAAAAGTCTAAAGGTACCAGGGGACTGTGATGGAAACAAAATATTACTTAGAGAGAAAAAAAAATTACTCAGAGAAACAATATTACCCAAAGAAGAAAATATTAGAAAGTGGTTATGAATTGGGATTTACTGGTTGTAACAGTGGTGGAACTGAATCAAGCAGAGCCTTCAGAAGGGAATTGGATGGGCACTTGTGGGGATAACTTGCAGGGATATGACGAACGGGAGGAAGATAGTATGACTGCTTTACCAGGAACCAACAGAGTATTTGTGTAGGAAGGAACTGCAGATGCTAGTTTTCACCGAAGATAGACACAAAATGCTGGAGTAACTCAGTGGGTCAAACAGCATCTCTGGAGAAAAGGAATAGGTGACATTTCGTGTTGAGACCCTTCTTCAGGGTCTTGACCTTGAAATGTCACATGTTCCCTTTCTCCAGAGATGCTGCCTGACAGGCAGTGTTATTCCAGCATTTTGTGCCTATCAACATATGCGCACTTGTTGGGCAAAATGGTCTCCTCCAATGCTATAACAATTCTATAATTGGATTTGATTCCGGGAAGACCATATTTTTTTGGTTGGTTGTTACAATGTTACATAAGTTGTCACATGAGTCGGAGATCTTTTTGACGTATTATGTTTTGCTGTGTCGCCTATATTGCCTTCTTTAGCCTTGGGTCTTCGTTCACTTGAACTGAGGTTACCAACTCTAGATGGGCATAGTCATAAGGTCACAAGGTCATAAGTGATAGGATTAGAATTAGGCCATTCAGTCCATTAAGTCTACTCCTCCATTCAATCATGGCTGATCCATCTCTCCCTCCTAACCCTATTCTCCTGCCAGCTCCCCATAACTGACACCCGTACTAATCAAAAATCTATCTATTGCTACCTTAAATATATCCGCTGACTTGGCCTTCTGTGGCAAAGGATTCCACAGATTCACCACCCTCCGGCTAAACAAATGTCTCCTCTTCTCCTTCCTAGTCCTGGAGCTTTGTTCATACGACGACCTGTTGAATGATCTCACCCTCACGTTCCTGCAGCACATTCGTCACCATCTCCTCATGGCAAGTGGATGATTCCTTACTCACAACCAAAGAACCCGTTTCCACTAAAGGAAAGACACGGAGTGCAGGAGTAACTCAGTGGGACAGGCAGCGTTTCTGGAGAAAAGGAATAGGTGATGCTTTGGGTCTGAACCCTTCTTCAGAATGGAAGATTGGGGTGGTGGGGGGGGGGGGGACACAGATGACCTCAAGAGTGGAGTCCATAATGGTCCAATGTTGGTTGGGGAAGATGTGCTAACATGCAAGATATAAGGTAAATAGCATAATTTTCTGATCTCCGTGGTCCTTTCAGTGACTTTGGTGCATTTCTAAGCTTCATAAGTCAAACTAGTAAGATGACTAAGTGTGTGTGTGTGTGTGGGGGGGGGGGGGGGGGGGGGGGGGGGGGGGGGGGGGGGTAGAGGGGGAGGGAATGCAGGAGTTACTTGAAATGAGAAAAATCAATGTTCATGCAGCTGGGTTGTAAGCTGCCCACGGGGAATTGCTTTGGGATATGGTCTGAAGAAGGGTCTCAACCACATCACCTACTCCTTCTCTCCCGAAATGCCGCCTGACCCTCTGAGTTACTCCAGCATTTAGTGTCTATCTTCGGTGTAAACCAGCATCTGCGGTTCCTTCCTACACACTTGCTTTGAGATGTGCTGGGCCACCAGAGGTCCGAGGGAAACCCGTGCAGTGACAGGAAGGAAGTGCAAACACCACACAGGTAGCACTGGGGTCGAAGCCCAGTCATTGGAGCTGTGAGGCAGCGACTCTTCTGGTTGCAACACTCTGATCCCCACAGGCCGTTCAAAGTTGCTAAAGCGGTTTTATTCAAAGCTGCAATGATTGAGCCTGCGGTTGGCAGCATCAGTGTTCTGGAAATAAATGTTTGGTTGCAGGAGAGTGCGGGAAGTTCCTGGAGGGCTGGTAAACCATTTGTGAGAGGTGAACGAGCTTGTCTGTGAAGGCCTGGGGAGGGCACTTCTGATCACATTCACTAACGGATTCAGGAGACACTGCTTGCAGACTCGTCTTTGAGACGCACACAGAAACATCCTGCATATAAACCTAGTTGCAGGAAGGAGCTGCAGATGCTGATTTAAACCGAAGATAGACACAAAAAGCTGGAGTAACTCAGCGGGACAGGGAGCATCTCTGGAGAGAGGAAATGGGTGACGTTTCGGGTCGAGACCCTCCTTCAGACTATTATAACCTATTTGCAGCCTGGGCTTCCTCCAGGAGGATGTCTTTTGGTCAACATATGGCAGAATGACATCGTTTGGATCACAGCTTCTCCGATGTAGATGTAGTTGCAGGCTCCATTTTGTCCATGTTGCAGGAATCACTCCATTTATAACAATTGGCCAGAATGAACGCATTTTCTATGAACACTTTTTAAAATGCTTCTCTCCATTCCCTTTTGTTAAATCATATATAATACAGAGATCGTTACCTCCAGTTAAATAGATTCCATGCATAGATTCTAAACACAGAGTATGAATTATTATAACATAAAAAATGTAAGGAATAATATCATACAGTGTAGCTTCAAGGTTATGGTATCTTGTTTGGTCAGGAGTGTTATTATTTGTCAGACTGCATTGCTGCCCCAGTTCTTGTTATCATCCTTCATCTCTCGATGAATATCATTAGACATCTAAGCGGCAATCATTTCCATGGCAACTGTCTAAGCTGTTTGCATTATTGGTCAACGGTAACATCATTCTGAGGGACAGGGAGACTTGTCGGCATTCCCTTGCTCCCCGCACCGTGCAGGACCTCAAAGAGCCCTGGAAAGCCTGCCGGTGGGGGTGCACTGCGGGCAAAGTATTGGAGAGGGATCTCAAACGCTTTATGTGTAGGAGTGAAGCGCTGGAGTACCTCAGCGGGACAGGCAGCATCTCAGGATAGAAGGAATGGGTGACGTGTTGGTGCGTCAGGGGAGACACAGAGATATAGATGGGTAAGATGCGACAATGATCCCAACACTGCAGGTTTTTACCACTGACAGATCGGCCCCACTGAACATTTATGATCTAGAGGTGGGGAATTCACAGGTTAAAGGCGTAAGAGCTAATCGTGTGATCTGTTTGCTTAACACAATCTTCCACGTTAACCTATTTGATCTCACCCCATCGGAGATAGAAACATAGAAACATAGAAAATAGGTGCAGGAATAGGCCATTTGGCCCTTCGAGCCAGCACCGTCAATCGATACGATCATGGCTAATCAAAATAAATCAATACCCCGTTCCTGCTTTCTTCCCATATCCCTTGATTCAGTTAGCCCGAAGAGCTCTATCTAACTCTCTCTTGAAAACATCCAGAGAATTGGCCTCCACTGCCTTCTGTGGCGGAGAATTCCACAGATTCACAACTCTCTGGGTGAAAAGGTTTTTCCTCATCTCAGTCCTAAATGGCCTACCCCTTATTCGTAAACTGTGACCCCTGGTTCTGGACTCCCCCAACATCGGGAACATTTTCCTGCATCTACCTTGCCCAACCTCTGAAGAATTTTGTATGTTTCTACAAGATCCCCTCTCAACGTTCTAAATTCCAATGAATACAAACCCAGTCAATCCATTCTTTCGATATTCCCTGTGTTCTTCCCATCCTACCTACCTGTCTTTGGTCCACTTGACGGTAGGTCCTGGGTCACCCACAGCTCGACACGGCAGAAACACATCTTTCATCCAAGGCGTCGTCACTGTTCCTCCGAACGCAATAATCCTCGCTGGGGCTGCAATTCAAATCAAGGAAGCTTTACCTTTTCGAGTCTTGCTCTATGTTATTTACCACATAAAATAGTGTACAGTCCCACGTCTTGTACGGAATACATCAACTAGTAACGGAGGTACAATCCAGAGCTCGAAGTCTACAATATATTACACAACACATTGGTACCTTGCATTCACTGCAGATTCACCTCCAAGTCACACAGCCTCCTTATAGCCCCGTCCCACGGTACGAGTTCATTCCAAGAGCTCTCCCGAATTTAAAAAAAAATCAAACTCGTGGTAAGCACGGAGAATGAACGTAGCGGGTACATGGGAGCTCGGGGACGTCTCTTAGCGGCTCGTAACGCTAACGGCAGGTACTCGGGAAGATTCGCTAATGTCAGGTAAGCTCGGGAAGACTCGTGACGATTTTTCAACATGTTGAAAAATGTCTTCGAGAGCCACGAGTACCGACGAGTGGCCATTACCGTAAATCTCCGAGTTCGAATCAGGGCAAACTCGGGAGAACTCTTGGAATGAACTCGTACCGTGGGACAGGGCTTTAACTGGGAACTATATCACTGTTTGTTCATCATTAGTGGATCTGAAATCTGGAACTTGTCCCTACATCACATGTCTGTGGGACCACTTCCACCAAAAGGCCCACTGTGGTTCAAGTCAATGGTCACCATCACCTTGTCAAGGGTGATTAAGGAAGGCGACAAATGCTGGCTACATTCCATAAATACAAAGGATGGATAAATATACAATATACCATGGTGTAAGGGGTTTAGAGCATTGGATATTTGGATTTAGTGCAGCGGTAGAGATGCTGCCTCACAGCACCAGAGACCTGGGTTCGCTCCCGACTGCGATGCTGTCCGTATAGAGTTTAGACGTTCTCCCTGTGACCGTGTGGGTTTTCTCTGGGTGTTCCGGACTCCTCTCACATTTCAACGATTTGTCGGTTAATTGGCTTCTGTAAATTGCCCCAAGTGTGTAGGATGAGAAAGTGGGATAACATGGAACTAACGCTCGGCTGATCGATGGTCGGTGTGGACTCTGTGGCTGAAGGGCCCGTTTCCACACTGTATCTCTGAACTAAACGAAACTATTCACAGTTCACAATCGTCGTGCACAGTACATTGTAACAGGTACAATATAGTGAACGCAGTACACGGCACTTTGAGTATTGTGAATAATGCCATCCACAGTCTGCAAAATATATATTGTAACATGCAAAATAATATTGTAACATGCAATCCAGAAAATTTAAGGACAGTTTAAAGTATGGCGCGTAATGCATTGAACAACCCCAGGCCAATTCAAGGAAAAAATACTTCTCTGACAATGAAGAACAGTTTTCGTGAACCATAAATCCATGTCCAAGGTGTGTCGTAATATTGACTTCAATTATATCACTCCTCCATGACTAACCTCAATGGATAGCTTAAGCAAAGAGCCAAGGGTTTGTGTGCTCGTGATCACCTTACACTTCAAATGATTTGGAATAATTCATTTGTGATTGCAAAGTACCGACTGAGGTAATGTTCCACTGACATCAACAGCAATCCAGCATCCTGTGTTCTGTTTGTGTAATATAGATGATAACGAGGAGGCTATTTTACCCACTCAATTGTCCCACTTTCCCTCAGTCAATGTCTACAACTGGAACTAGCAACTGGGCTCATGGTATCAGATCCCACCTGTTGATCCTGCATGGTGGGGTGGGATTGGGATTGGGGTTATGACCAATTGAACGCTGAAAGTGGGGTAAATGGGCAATACAGGAAAACATTAATAGGGGATGGGACTGCTTTGTGAGTCGGCAAAGACTAAATGGGCCAAAATAGCTTTCTTAGGAAATAAGAAGATCCCATGGAAAGGCAGAGGTTGGCTTAACTCTGGGGGGATTTCACAGTATAAAATAGCAGGCTGGGACTTCATGCCCTGATCTTCATCTCTGGGGCTATGGTCAGGGGTAGGTATGAGGAGGTGTCCAAGAGCTTGCACCTGGTCTCAGCACAGCACTTAAACTCTAAATAAAAGGACATAAAGTGTTGGAGTAACTCAGTGGGTCAGGAGGCCATCTCTGGAGAACATGGATCGGTGACATTTCGGGTCGAGATCTTCAGACTCAGAGATGTTGCCCGACCCGCAGAGTTCCTCCAGCACCTTTTTGTGTCCTTTTGTGTAAACCAGCATTTTAAGTTCCTTGTTTCCACGTTTTCTCACTCAGCTATGGTCCAAGATGAGACCTATTAACTGGGTCTCCAGTCATTGGGCAACTGTACAATGGTCTACTCTGGCAGGACTATGTAGCTCAGCGCACAATCTCAACATCACTGGGCCATAGATGGCTACTGACTGAGATGTCCAGCGAGCAAGATTATTTCTTCAGTCGTGCCGTTCTCCGACATGCAGGTACAGCAGGCAGTGAAGAAAGCAAATGGCAAGTTGGCCTTTATAACAAGAGGAATCAAATATAGGAGCAAAGAAGTCCTTCTGCAGTTGTACAGAGCCCTAGTGAGACCACACCTGGAGTATTGTATGCAGTTTTGGTTCCCTAATTTGATGAAGGACATTCTTGCTATTGAGGGAGTGCAGCGTAGGTTTACAAGGTTAATTCCCGGGATGGCGGGACTGTCATATGCTGAGAGAATGGAGCAGCTGGGCTTGTACACTCTGGAGTTTAGAAGGATGAGAGGAGATCTCATTGAAACATATAATATTGTTAAGGGCTTGGACACACTAGAGGCTGGAAACATGTTCCCGATGTTGGGGAGTCCAGAACCAGGGGCCACAGTTTAAGAATAAGGAGTAAGCCATTTAGAATGGAGACGAGGAAACACTTTTTCTCACAGAGAGAGATGAATCTGTGGAGTTTTCTGCCTCAGAGGGCGGTGGAGGCTGGTTCTCTGGATGCTTTCAAGAGAGAGCTAGATAGGGCTCTTAAAAATAGCGGAGTCAGGGGATATGGGGAGAAGGCAGGAGCGGGGTACTGATTGGGGATGATCAGCCATGATCACATTGAATGGCGGTGCTGGCTCGAAGGGCCGAATGGCCTATTCCTGCACCTATTGTCTATTGTCTATTGTCTATTGTCTTCCTTTCAACTCCCCAATCAAAATGGCAGAGACTTGTCAATTAACTGCTACTTCAGTGATGTGCGAGGGGCGTGCGAGACTCACACCACCGCTTAAGCGGACAAATCTATTTGCAGGCTGTTTTTGTTCAGTGAATCTGTTTACCATGCCTCCACACTCCAGGGACAGCTAGGCTGAAGGCAGGCTTCAAAAGGGAATCAAATCCCTTTTGCTGTCGAGATGCCAAACTAACAAGCAACTGCATACACTCTTAATGAAGCAGTGAGCTCGAGAAGGCAGTAAGAGGGAAACTAAGAGCATTACTTACCTTGTTATCATTTACCAATGGAAAGACTTGACCTGTGAGGTTAATAATACCCGTTCAGCACACAAGCTGACAATGAGCATTTACATAAGATCGGCAGAAAAGGCTCGCTGATTGAAAGTTCAATCAGATATTGAAAAACATTAGGAGAAGCTCACTGTGACAAAACGGAGACGCAGACAGGATACAGCTCACAGCTTAATCAGCACACCTTCAAATGCTTCAAAAAGAGAGCATGAAACCAAATTGCACACCTCAAACAGCGAGGCATTTGTTAGCGGTGCCCACCCTTCTGATGAAATGGCTACGGGTGTTACAGCTTTGAGTAATATATCAGCTCTGTCTGCCAGTTAACCCATTCCGGTTTAGCGAGATCTGCCGGTCATCTATCTGTGATCTAGGCTCAGCTTCCTTCTCTCGTCATTACTGCAATCTTGTTTGGTCAGCATGGGCCACAACCCTGTGGTTAGCGACACCTCACACAGACAGTGAAACCCAATCTGCCACATCAACCTATTTGATCTCACCCCATCAGAGATATTCCCTTCGTTCTTCCCATCCGAGCCCCACATCTAATTCAACTAAGAACTAACTTGCTTTTTTTCCCCCCTCCCTGGTTTGTTGACGAGTCTAGAGTCAAGAGTGTTTAATTGTTAGGAAGGAATTGACACAAAATGCTGGACGGAATTGTTAGTAACTCAGCGGGACAGGCAGCATCTCTGGAGAGAAGGGATGGGTGGCTGAAGGTGGGTCTCGACCTGAAACGTCACCCATCCCTTCTCTCCAGAGATGCTGCCTGTCCCGCTGAGTTACTCCAGCATTTTGTGTCTATCTTCGGTGTTTAATTGTCATATGTACTGACATTGGAACAATTACATTCTTACTTGCAGCAGCAAACAGCCCTACAAACACAACATAGATAATACTGTATATATTAAACTCAAATTTCAATAAATTAGTAAATTCAATAAATTCAAGTGTCTTGGACCTGGAATATTAATTCTGTTTCTGATTCCACAGACGCTGTTGAGTTTTCATAGCATTTTGTATTTTTATTTAGTAAGGATATGGAACCTGGAACATAGAACAGTACAGCAGAGGAACAAGCTCTTTGGCCCACAATGTCTGCGCTGGACGTGATGCCAAACTAACCTTATCTGCCGGATCCATATCCCTCTGTTCTCTGCATATCCATGTGCCCATCCGACAGCCTTGTGAATGTCACTATCGTATCTGCCTCAACCACCACCCCTGACAGTGTGATTCAGGCACCCACCCACCTCTGCAATAAGGAGCTTGCCCCGCAGTCTCCGTTAAACTTTGCCCCTCTCACCTTAAAGCTGCGCCCTCTGCTCTTTGATATTTCCCATGTTATTCATTTGTGGAGTTGAACGAGACTTCAAGATTCAAGATTCAAGAGAGTTTATTGTCACGTGCCCCAGACAAGGCAATGAAATGCTTGCTTTGCTTCAGCACATTGGTGCCATTTTGTCCCAGGAACTACTTGAGGGCGTTTGTCAGTGGGCCAGAGATGGGCTAGTGGCTGGGAGGCTGGGATTAATTCTCCACCCACACAAGGTGAGCGACAGGTCACTCCAGGTGCTCCAACACTAACACTTAAAGCATGCCCGTTGAACTTTTATGTTTAATGGAATGCACGTTAAAATGGAACGCAGTTTACTTGACGTCACTTTAGAGGTACAGTACTGCAGCAGGCTGTTTGGCCCACCTAGTGTGCACTGAGCAGCGATCACCCCGCACACTAACACTCTCCTGCACGCTGGAGACAATTTACAATCGTTACCGAGGCCAATTAACCTACAAACCTGCATGTGTTTGGAGCGTGAGAGGAAACCGGACCACCCAGGGAAAACCCACGAGGTCGCTGGGAGAATGTGCACACTCCGTACCGACAGCATCCATAGCCAGGATCAAACCTGGGTAGTATTTACTTCAAAATGTGCAGTATTTTGAATTTGGTAGTGAACACGCTCGTCTGTGAGAGATCAGAGGCTTGTTCCTCCATCTTTGTTTCCAGATCAAAGGAGTGACATCACTGAACAAAAATAATATCCTGCAGATGATCGAAATCTGAAATAAAGCTGTCAAGGCAGGAAATACTCGGCAGAACTCTCAGCATCGGGGACGGGTAAAAGATAAATGTTTCAGGTCTTTGGCATCTGACGAAAGCCATCATTGTTAACTCTGTTTTTCTCTTTCTCTCCTGATGTGCTGCGTCCGTCAGACTCTTTTCACTGAACTGGTTAATGTGAGTTAACTGGGAGTTTGGTGACAAATGTATGGAGAAGGGGTGTGCAGTTTAGCAGAAGAGTGGTTACAATACTCGACTGTAATTCTTAATCTAAATCCCACCATGGCAGCTGTGGAATTTAAATTTAAAGTAATAATCTGGAATTTAGGGATAAAATCCAACAACAAGTACGCAGTTTTAATACCGATGGCAACCAAAAATTATCGGATTGTTACAACCCATCTGGGTCACTAATATCCTGCAGGGAAATCTCCCGTCTTTGCACAGTTTGAACTATATGCAGCTCTAGACTCACTCTACCTGGTTGCCTCTTAAAAGGTGTCTGAAATGTACAAACAAGTCATTCACCAGCTGAGATATTTCAGCTGAGGTCTTCCAGTTGTGCTGAGATATCTGGAACTATCAGTGGTTGCTCTGTCACCTACTGTAGCCCTTTTATAGCAGGGTCCCAGGGCCGAACACTGCACTCACCCACCTCCTGCCTCCTCCTATTCCCACACACCCCGTAATAGGCACTGGCGCAAAAGAGCAAAATAAAGGAGAGGTGCTGGAGCGAAAGGGCCAGTCGATGTGTCATGTCGAGACCCTTCATCTAGAGAGGCCCAGTCATGTTCCAATCCAAGGTGGCACAGTGGCGCACTGGTAACGTTGCTGCCTTACAGCGCCAGAGACCCCGGGTTTGATCCGAACTATGGGTGCTGCATGTATGGAGTTTGTACGTTCTCCCAGTGACCGCATGGGTTTTCTCCGGATGGCCCAGTTTCTTCCCACATTCCAAAGACGTACTGTTTTGTAGATTGATTGCCTTCTGTAAATGGCTGCAAGTGTATAGGATGCAAAATTGGAATAAAATAGACCTCGTGTACGGGTGATCGTTGGACGTCGCAGACTTGGTGGGCCGAAGGCCTGCTTTAACATATTAAACTAAATTAAACTAAACTAAACTAAAACCAAACTGAACCAAAGGTCCCGACCTGGAGTGTCCTTTTTCTCCAGAGATGCTGCCCTACCTGCTGAGTTACTCCAATACCTTTGTGTCTATCTAACTAAACTGAACTTGTCCGTGCCGACCGAGCTGCCCCATCTGTGGCAGTCCCAACAGCCCACGTTTGGCCCATTTCCCTGTAAACCTTTCCCACCCATGTACCTGGCCAAGTTTCTTTTAAAATGGACAGGTACACGGATAGGAAAAATTTACAGGGAAATGCGGCAAATAGGTTGTGGATAGCCTTGGGGTCCTGCCTCCCTCCAGGAATGTGCATCGCATTTCATCTCTCAAAGTATTTGCACTGTGCTCCAAAACGCGAGGTGCAGTTGCAATTACAGTTGAACCCCAGATTAATGCCAAGGAGGCGAGTGGTGATTGTTGACGTACCCTTTGCTGCAGGTTCCCCAGTGACCTTGTGGCTGGCGTTGCCTCGGCCGGCCGACGTGACGGCTGCCACCCAGAGCAAGTACTGCTGCTTGCTGTTCAGGTTTGGGATCTGGTAGTACAAAGTCTCCGGTGAAGCCTCGTATTCACTTGGTGCCTGCGCGAGAGAAACAGTGTTGGATTAGTCCGTCGCAGCTTCATCTGTCCTGTTGGGCAGTGGGTTACAGTCCTGTTCAAGTTCAAGTGAGTTTATTGTCGTGTGTCCCTGATAGGACATTGAAATTCTTGCTTTGCTTCACCACACAGAACATAGTAGGCATGACTACAAAACAGATCAGTGTGTCCATATACCATTATATAAATATACACACACGTGAATAAATAAACTGATGAAGTGCAAATAACAGATAATGGGTTATTAATGTTCAGAGATTTGTCCGAGCCAGGTTTAATAGCCTGATGGCTGTGGGGAAGTAGCTATTCCTGAACCTGGTCGTTGCAGTCTTCAGGCTCCTGTACCTTCTACCTGAAGGTAGCAGGGAGATGAGTGTGTGGCCAGGATCAGGATCCTGTCTCAACTGTTCAGTCACTTCAGTCTGAAGATGGGTCTCGTCTCAAAAAGTCACCTATCCTATTTGGTCCCCTAATTTGGGGAAGGACATTCTTGCTATTGAGGGAGTGCAGCGTAGGTTTACAAGGTTAATTCCCGGGATGGCAGGACTGTCATATGCTGAGAGAATGAAGCAGCTGGGCTTGTACACTCTGGAGTTTAGAAGGATGAGAGGGGATCTCATTGAAACATGTAAGATTGTTAAGGGCTTGGCCACACTAGAGGCAGGAAACATTTTCCAGATGTTGGGGGAGTCCAGAACCAGGGGCCACAGTTTAAGAATAAGGAGTAAGCCATTTAGAACGGCGACGAAGAAACACTTTTTCTCACAGAGAGTGGTGAGTCTGTGGAATTCTCTGCCTCAGAGGGCGGTGGAGGCAGGTTCTCTGGATGCTTTCAAGAGAGAGCTGGATAGGGCTCTTAAAAATAGTGGAGTGGGGATGATCAGCCATGAATGGCGGTGCTGGCTCTAAGGGCCGAATGGCCTACCCTTGCACCTATTGTCTATTGTCTATTATCCATGTTCTCCAGAGATGCTGCCAGACCCACTAAAATGCTCCAGCACTTTGTGTCCTTAGAGTCCAACTTTATCCAACTGCTCAGCTTCTTACACTTGGCATTCAATAGATTGGCTGTATTTAGAGAAGTGCCAGACACACAGTAGTAGTAGTAGGAGAAGAGAGGATTTTTATTACGTGAAACGTTTGAGTTTATTTGGGCTGAAGTTTAGAAATACTCCAATCGGTAAAGGATATTAAGACCATGAAAAGCAAAAACAAAGAACGATAAGTGATTTTGAGAGGGGGAGAATTGCAAAGTTGGGAAGTTATGGTAAACCTGCACCAGGGTGGCACAGTGGCGCAGTTGGCAGAGCTACTGCTTCACATTGCCGGAGCCCCGGGTAGATTCTGACCGGAGCATTTTACTGCACCTCAGTGCACGTGACAATAAACTAAACTAACCGTGACTCTATAAAAGGTGAAAATGTCGCTCGTTGCAAACTATACTTGGTCATGTCTTACCAAGAGGCACCAGCTTAAAGCAACACATTTGCCAACTCGTGTGTAGGAGAGAACTACAGATGCTGGTTTAAATCGAAGATAGATACAAAATGCTGGAGTAACTCAGCAGGACAGGCAGCATCTCTGGAGAGAAGGAATGGGCGACTTTTCGGGTGAATGGACTCAATTTCTCTTTCATTGGACCGAACTTGGCCGGTTCCTATTTGCACACCTGTCATTCCATTGATTTTGGTTTCTGGTTTACAAATCATCTTGGCTACGAGGAGATCAGGAAGGACACAAACAGAGAAAGGAGGTTGCGTTCTTTACAAAGCCCGAACGCCGGCCCCACGGTGACAAGGTGACAGGAGGTCTGCAAATTGCTACTTATCAAAACCTCTGCTTCAAATTCATTTCACTATCCGAGCTGCGTGTTGCCATGGAGCTGTAATCTGTTCATCAAAGCGGCTAGTTAAAACCATGGGGATCTGATACAGTTATTTTGCCGGCATGTTGTCAAAGTTGCCTTGGAGAAATCTACAATAACACTGGAAACAATGCTTCTAATTCCGGCGAGAGTATATTACAACAAAATAAAAAGGAAATGTCATTTTTGGATCCTGCAATCATAGTAGGGTTTTAAATCCTAATGTCCCAGAAAAGGAGATCGACATAGAACCCCCTCCTCCAATTGTCAATTGAATGTATCAATGGAAACTATTCTCTCTCCACAGGACATGCTGGCTTGCAGTGTTAAAATACGACGGTTCTTTCTCTGACTGCCTAGCTTCCGAATGGTGTGTAGCTGGACTTGTCAGCTGCAGGAGGGTTGCATTAAAGGTGCCCGAAGACCACTCTCAGTGCCAAGGATCAACAGGTGATGATTTTAGGCCTGCAATTTTCTAATAAGGCATGGTCCGTGCTGGGGGAGCCAAAATAGGGCTGTCAATCCTTCACCAATGCCCCGGGCATTCAAAAATTAATCTGCAGAAAGCAGCTGCAAGCTGTTCTGGAGAAAAATCACAGCGTTTTAAATGAAATTCATCTCTTTTTCTTTTTCCCAGAAAACGATTGTTTATTCATGATCAAAATTCCGGCAACTCAGGGCGGGAAGGCACGGGATGACAGCTAATCAAGAAATGTCTTATCAGATGAAAGTAAGGTTGTTCTCTTTCCAGTTTGCCGTGGGGTGGTGGTATAAGTTCATGTCATTGGAGCAAATTAGGCCATTCAGCCCATCAAATCTATCCTGTCATTCAATCGTGGCTGATCTACCGTTCCCTCTCAGCCCCATTCTCCTGCCTTCTCCCTGTAATCTTCGACAGCTTTACTAATCAAGTACCTGTCAATCTCCGCTTTAAAAAATACCCAATGACTAGACCTCCACAGCAGACTGTGGCTATTAATTCCACAGACTCACCACCCACTGGCAAAAGAATCTCCTCCTCATCTCCTTTTTAAAGCAACGCCCAAGGTATGTTGGAAAGATAGATGTGACAGGAGATGGACGTTGGAAAAATAGGTGGTGAGGGTTGAACATGTTGACGAAAGATTGGTATTTCCCCAATTAATGGTGGCTCTGACTCTTGGTGACCAAATGGACAAACGTAAAATGTTACACTCTGTGGCTTAGCTACTCTTGTCTGTATGTCAGATCTGTGTGGTGGCACAGAGTTGTTGCCTCTCCACGACCTGCAATCCTGACCTCGGGTGCTATCTGCGCGAAGTTTGCACGTTCTCCCTGTGACTGCATGGGTTCGCTCCGAGTGCTCTGGTTTCTTCCCATATTCCCAAAAGGTGCGGGTGTGTGAGGTCAGTTTGCCTCGGTAAAAAAGTCATCTGTAATGGATAGGGAGTGAATGAGAAATTGGGATATCGTAGAACTGGTGTAAACGGGCGTTTCCATGCTGTATCACTAAAACTAACAACTAAAACAAATCCCACCATGGAGACTAAAGCACAAAATGGTTAGGTTGGTGTTGGCGTTGTGGTATCGATGGAGCACCTCAGTGGCTGGCTGTGATACAAGATGTCGGACATCCCCCACTCCTAAAGTATTCCACGCTGCTTATGTGAAGAAGAGATGAGCTGCCCCAACCTCCTGGTCAATATTTACCCCGCCTCACAAAAAATAATTGTCATCAATTGCTGTTAGCAAGAACTTGTTGGGAGTAAATTCACTTCTGTGTTTTCTCCATTATAATAAAATCTATACTTAAAAAGTACCTCAGAGCCTTTGAGGCATCTTGAGTTCATTAAAGCTGCTTTTGCAATGCAATTGATTTTTTTTTTGCCTATTGAAAGTATCTCCCTATTTGAGTTACAGAAGCACTAATAAATGGTAGAAAGAGACTGACTAAGGAATAGTAATGTTTGAAAAGCAGGGGAAAATACTCTAACATGGTACTTGGCCTGGACCATTGCTGGAATATGTTGACTTAACAGCATTATTCCTCCTCATTTCCAGCATTTCTAAGATCCTATATTGCATCCTCTTACAGGTTTTTGTTTCCATCCTTCCCAGTGTTATCAAATCGTACTATCCAGTACCCAATATAATCAACCCATAGACAACTACCGTAGAGAGTGCAAAGATAAAAATACCAGAGAGCAGAATGTAGTTTTACAGCATTATTGCATTGCAGTTACAGAGAAAATGCCCATTACCCACAATGAGGTAGGTTGGAAGATTGGGACTACACCCTAGCTGATGGGAGAACCATTCAGAAGTTTGTTAACAATGGGGAAGAAGCTGTTCCTGAGGGAGAGGAGAGAAGAGGGAATGACCGGGGTGGAAAATCCTTGATTATGTTGGCTGCTTTCTTGGGGGAATGTGAAGTGTTGATAGAGTGGAGGATGGTGATATCGACATCCTTTAACATCCATTGATACAGGCTTCTGCTGTAAAACGGGAATGTCGTAAAGAGCATGGGCAATGGTGAGGGTGGAAAAATGGCCTGGAATTAATTTATTTCCTATGCTGGCTCCAATTCAAAAGTCCAAAAAATGTCAATTTCAAAAACATAGAGGTTCAAATAAATGCCAATCAAAAAATCCTGAGAGGAAGCTTCATAATCAAGTTTTGAATGAGTCCAGACCAATCCTACATTTAATTGGTGCAGGGAGGAACTGTAGATTATGGTTACATTTAATTGGTGCTTTTCTGAATTTTATCTTTCCATGAAATGATTGCAGTTGCAATGCAATTGTCCCAGAGTTTCGGGGAATTCACGGAAGCTTTGGGGATTGATGGGAGGGGAAGGGGAGGTGTAAAGCTGGAGATTTCAAGATGACATTCAGAAATAAAGGACGTTATTTTAGGAAGGAGATGAGGGGAAATATCTTTAGTCAAGAGGGTGGTGAATCAGTGGAATTGTTTGCCACAGAAGTCTGTGGAGGTCAAGTCAGCAGATATATTTAATGCATAGATAGATAGATTCTTGATTAGTAGAGGTGTATGAGGTTATGGGGAGAAGGCAGGAGAATGGGGTTCGGAGGGAGAGATGAATCAGCCATGATTGAATGGCGGAGTAGACTTGATGGGTCAAATGACCTAATTCTACTCCCATCACTTATGACCTTATGACCTTGCGGAAGGCTCCCTGCCTTTGTGTGAGCTTGTGTCACAACATCTATTAAATTGGAGTCCATGGAGCCCTGGGGTCTGAGGTAAACCCTCTGTTAAACAATGAATTCCATGCGGTCAGCCTGTTTGTGACAGGTGAGCTGCTCAGGCCCATGTTCTGTGGTCTGGAGCCCACACTGATGCTGGACAGGTGTGCACTGGCGAGGGTGAACCACACTAGGCAGCTCCACCAACACCAGCATGTTCCGAGGAAGCCTGGCTCTCAATTACTGTGTTTTTGCAGGTCGCTGAACGACACCTAAACACTTTTACATTTATACCCAGTTTCTGAATACAATTAAATTGTTTTCAATATTCGCTGAGTGGAAATTGAAGCCCGGTATTTTCTGTATGAGAGTGGGTGTTATGCTGCTTTTATTCAGATGATATTTGATTGATGCTTGTTAATGTTTGAAAGGAATTTGGCTTTGTAGAGAAAAGAAATCCCCATTTGATATCAGAGGATTTACACTTGAAAGGATGCATTTTGAAACATGATTAAACCGCTCTCTACATGAAGCAGTTTCATATTATGAGTTTCGTGTGGTATTATGATTTAATGGAGGTCTGAGATTATTGATTAGTTTCCTACGTGGTCCTTCTGCTGAAGGAGTTTGTGACACTTCCCTCTCTCCCTGTGATTGCCTCTGGATGAGGCACCAGATCCCCAGGTCAATGTTATCCCTAGCCGGCTGGTGAGACAATGATATATGATCTTGACAGTAGAGTAGACAATAGACAATTGATAATAGACAATAGGTGCAGGAGTAGGCCATTTGGCCCTTCGAGCCAGCACCGCCATTCAATGTCATCATGGCTGATCATCCCAAATCAGTACCCTGCTCCTGCCATCTCCCCATATCCCCTCACTCCGCTATTTTTAAGAGCCCTATCTAGCTCTCTCTTGAAAGCATCCAGATAACCTGCCTCCACCGCCCTCTGAGGCAGAGAATTCCCCAGACTCGCCACTCTCTGTGAGAAAAAAGTGTTTCCTCGTCTCCATTCTAAATGGCTTACTCCTTATTCTTAAGCAGACTTGTCGGGGAGCTATCAGTGCCAGGCCTGAAATGCTCAGGGGAGCCTGAACAATGTTTCCCCGTCCTGCCTCACTGCCCAGAGACATGCGTAAGCATACATAGTGGGAGCGGTGAAACTACTGGATTATTGGGTAAAAAGCTACCTGGTTCAAGAGTATCCCCTCTGGGGAGGAAAGGAAATCTGCTCTCTCTGTGGACACCAACATCAGACCCATCAACGTGTCTGAATGTCAAGTGCCTCCTCATTCCAGTCACCACCAATAATGGACAAAATCATGAGAGGAATAGATCGGGAAGACGCGCAGAGTCTCTTGCCCAGAGTAGGGGAATCAAGCACTAGCCTATTCCCGCTCTAATTTCTTACATTGTCAAGGAGGAGTTCAATAGAATGTTACAAGTTTCCCAGCCAACATTGGATCAGCAATAAGGGGTCTGGCAGGATCTGATGCTGGAGCTGCCTTTCATTTCCCAGAGTTCCTGGGGGTATATTACTGATTATTTAATGTTAATGCATAGTTGGGGGGGGGGGAGAAGATTTCCAACTTACTGGCTGCCCAGACCCTGGGCTCGAACAGAAGATGGTGTATTTGCGGATGATCCCATTTGGCTTGGTCGGAGGGAGCCAGGACACGACCACGCTGCTGGCAGAGGAGGGGACGGCTTTGATTCCTGCAGGTGGCCCTGGAACTGAAGCAAAGAAGAGGCATAGTGTGAAATAAAGCAAAGCCGCTTTAACAGCGCTTAGTCAAGCTGGTTGCTAATTCCTAGAACACAGAACAGCATGTGCCACAGACAACCTGCCTTTTCATCCAACACATGATAAACAAATTGAAACTCTTGCTTGCCAAAGTTCCGATTGATCAGCCCTTGTTTTCACAGAGACCAAATTACTCATTTCATGATGTTAAGATCTGTAAGAAATATCTGCATTATACAAGTCAACCACTGGTGTTCCAGCAACTGGTAGTCCGGCACCTTCGTTAATGCAGATAAAATTACGAGAGAGCATGTGAACCCCCCCCCCCCCCCCCCCCTCAGGGAACACCCCCCGAAAAATGTGGTGCCTTGGCCGGGTGAGACAGCCGATCTTGGTCTCATCGGGACTTCAGCGGCTGATCGGCGGGTGGAACTTGCCCCCTGCGGCCGGGGCTCTGGAACTCCGGCCTGGCCAGATCCGTTCCCATTGCCAGCAGGGAAGAAACGGTCCCTGAATCTGGAGATGTGCGCTTTCAAACATCGGGTGCCTCTCGTCCGATGGCCGGGGTGAGACTGGTCCTTGATTATGTTGTTGGCCTTGCCGAGGTAGCGGGATAAACATTCTGTCCACATGGTTTTTCTTTTCCTGTTCAATGTAGTAAAGAGCTCTGCATACCAAGGGGCCTGTCCCACTTTTGCGTCATTTGCGCTTCACGCAGATGGCGCGCGAAGATTTTGTACGTCACAAAATCCTGGGGCGCTGCGCGTCACTGACTACGTCACCACGCATCACGTGCGCATCACGTGCGTCGTGCGTCGTGACGCGTAAATGACTACGTGCCAATGACGCCCACGTGGGACAGGCCCTTTACTCTTACCAAGATGAATAAGTGGGAATACTGAGTCACCTTCAATGCTTCGAAGAGACAGGAATTCAATTCAATTTGCATATCAATTATCTTAACTGCTGCTTTAGGAGTTAATAATAAAACACGCAATCCATCTGCTGAGTAAAAGTAAGGTTCATCTTTTCAAATCCTTTCCTGCCATGGATGTGTAAAAAAAAAAAGATTGGCCTTTAATGGTTAGCGATCGTCAGATGCTCACAGCTGGCCCATCCTCTGAATGCCGGGAAATGCCTTGGTGTCTCCTGTTTGGAGCTGCTGCACTCAGCAACAGATGCAGCTGTGGACAGATGGGGGAGTTCAGGATCATCCTGACCTCTCCATTGGAGGACGGCCTGAGACATCTTTCAAACTGGGCACCGATCATTCCCTGCCGGCAATCTGTACTGCTAACACCGTGACATTGTTCTGGTCTTACATTCTCCACACTAAATGGGTCATTATTACGGACGTCTGGGTAAGGGAAAATAATCTCAAAGTGTGTTTCTTTTTTGAACAGCCATCGGGTTTAGGTGACTGCCTGTAGGTATGAGTCTGGAGAAGGGTCTCGACCCGAAACGCCACCCATTCCTTCTCTCCACAGATGCTACCTGTCCCGCTGAGTTACTCCAGCTTTTTGTGTCTATATTGGGTTAGTGACCTTGCTAAAAGGTCCTAAGAGATGGTAGTCAATATGTGGGTACAGAAGGTAGTTGAGGCCACAGAAGGTAGTTGAGGCCAGTTCGTTGGCCATATTTAATATAGCACTCGAGTTGGATGTGGCCCTTGTGGCTGAAGGGATCAGAGGGTATGGAGAGAAGGCAGGTACAGGATATTGAGTTAGATGATCAGCCATGATCATATTGAATGGCGGTGCAGGCTCGAAGGGCCAAATGGCCTGCTCCTGCACCTAATTTCTATGTTTCTATGTTTCTATGTTTCTATGTGGGCAGTCACTTCTCAGGACCTGTTTGGGCAGCTGCATATGTGATCCAGAGATATTAATTGGACCTCTGTAAACTGAGGGCCTTTCTTGGTCGTGGCTTCAAAAGCCTGGCCACACAGAAAATTCTTGATCATAATTGAGGCTTGGAATGAGTGGATGTGGAGAGGATGTTTCAGGGACTAATTTACTGTTGCGTTGTGTCTTTTAAAAAAAAAATAATTCTAAAATGTAAATATTCTGTTCTACTCTGTTGTGTTGTGTTGTTTTTGCACAACCCGCGCGCATCGCCACTTTCGTTTCACTGCGCATCTTGTGCGTGTATGTGACAAATAAAGTTGACTTGACCAGTGGGAGAGTCTAGAACTAGAGGTCATAGCCTCAGAATTAAAGGACGATCTTTTAAGAAAAGAGAAAAGGAGATTTTTCTTTGGTCAGAGGGCGGTGAATCTGTGGAAGTCTTTGCCACAGAAGGCTGTGGAGGCCAAGTCAGCAGATTTTTTTAAGGCAGAGATAGAGAGATTCTTGATTAGAACAGGTGTCAGAGGTTATGGGGAGAATGCAGGAGAATGGGGTTAGGAGGGAGAGAGAGATAGAATGGCCATTATTGAATGGCAGAGTAGACGATGGGCCGAACGGCCTAATTCGATTCTTATTCCTTATGACCTTATGAGATCCTACGAGTGCTATATTAAATTGAATTGAAAGATACAGCGTGGAAGGCCCTTCAGCTCACGGAGTCCACTCTGGCCATCCTTTGGATCACCCATTAGTCCTGGTTCTCATACATTTACAGAGGCCAACTAACCTACAAACCCGCACGTCTTTGGGAATCGGGAGGAAACTGGAGCACTCATGGGGGGGGGGGTGAAACCACACGGCCACAGGGAGGAACTTGTAAGCTCCACGCAGACAGTACCTGAGGTCCGGATCATATCTTGGTCTCTGGTGCTGTAAGGCAACAAGTCTACCGCTGCACTACTGTGCTGCCCTATCATACATACATTTAGGCAGACTCCACCAAACCAATCATGCTGTGGACAGAACTAACCCACTGGCCGTGAGAGGACTTCATGGATTATAGGATGAATGGTGTCGCCAACTGAAAACATTGAATGAAGCATTGAAGCAAGATAAGGGCACTGACACACCATTAGGTAGAAGAGGTTCTGTTACAATGATCTAGTCCCCACAGCTGGGAATGTTAAATGCTGCAATTTCTACCGTATTGATTATACTTCAGAAATAACCCATCTGGGACATTAATAAAGATATAAAAGGCATAATATAAATGTGAGTCTTCCTTCCAAATAAAAGATGCACAGGACACAAATGTCAGGTGACTGGATAAGTAATCAGAGACAATCCGTAGAAAGATTTTTCTTAAACAGAAAACTGTTGTGATCTGGAAAGGACTGATGATATTGGATAAATATTTGAAAACTAAGATAACTAAGTCCAAATAAGCCTGCAGTTAACAAAGATGAAACTGCAAAAGGGTGCCGACCCAAAGCTTTGTCTGCCCGTATCCTTCAATAAATGCTGTCTTACCCGCTGAGTTTGTCCAGAAGTCTGTTGTTTGGGGTCAAGATGGCAGCAACTGCAGTCCAATTGCCCCCAAGGCCCATTGCTCTTAACAGAGGGTTCAAGATCCAAAGGGTGGCACAGATTCCAAGTAATTGGTGGGGTTAGTGGGGAGGGCTAGATTTTTGAGCAGAGGGTTTGGACCTCACACACAGACGTGTGTTTAGAGCATTTTAGACATACTTTAGAGCCCTTCAGCCCAACAAGTCTGCGTCGCCTAGCGATCTGCACACTAACACTATCCTACACGTACTGGCGACAATTTACAGTAATACCAAGCCAATTAATCTACAAACTTTGGAGTGTGGGAAGAAACCGGGTATCCCGGAGAAAACCCACGCGGGCCACCAGGAGAACGTGCAAACTCCATACAGACGGGCACCCGTTGTCAGGATCGAACCTGGGGTCTCCGGCGCGGTAAGGCAGCAACTCTACCGCTGTGCCACTGTGCCGGCCCCCCCCCCCCCCCCCCCCAAAAAAGTGATATTAAGAGGGCGTCCCACATATTCTACATGTCTCACATGGTAGGGACAGAAATCCTTAATGCACTAAATAAGTGGCTGGATATATACTCGAACAGTGGTAACCCCCGCGACTAGGGCTGGAAGATGGAACGTGGGTTAACATTTCCAACTGGCAAGGACTCAATGGGCTGAATGATCTCTTACTATGTTGCAGATTCTTCATAATACATGAAACAAAAAACTATCCCCTTTAAGAGTCCAATCGCTCTGAGAATAAATATACTAGTTCCAGAGAGGACTTAATACTGTTGACAACTCCATATATAAAAGAGAGAGGTAGCGGGAGATGGGGGGAGGGGGGGGGGGGGGGGGGGGGGGGGGGGGGAGAGAGAGAGAGAGAGAGAGAGAGGAAGAGCAGGAGAGAGGGAAAGGGAGAGAGGGGAAGGAAGTGAGGAAGAGAGAGGGAGGGAGGGAGAATAATCACGTTGGCCTTATTCCTACTCTGAGGTTCTTATGCTCAGATATATATCAGGCAGCTGAAGGAAGATAGACTGGGAAGGGTGACAGGATGGAGAGGGGTGGGTGGTTGGGGGGGGGGGGGGGGGGGGAGGCACAGTCTATTTAAGTGGTCTGATAATTAATAAGAAATGCCAGCTGATGAGACAGAAGCCAATGGCATTTGTCACCAAATCCTACCGCACGCCAGTTTTGTTACATATTGAATTTTGAGAAGCTTTACAGGTATTAAGCACTGTTTCTTGCTGAGAGAGGGGGAAGGGCTTTGGGGAGAAGAGAGACATTACTAGCAGGCAAGAGCTTAATCCTCCATTTTTCAGCATTATATGCTTAATGTGAAAGCATTATGATTGGACCGATAAAGATAAATTCCAATATTTAAGACTTCTGGGGGCTGCATCGTCACAATTTAATCCATGTACAAAGTTAATCCACATTCTCTGCACCTGTTTAGAATGGCAGGGTTTGAATAAGAACCTATGTATGTAGATTAATCTGTGACAAAGGCCCTTGGCACAAATCCTTTATTTCTTCATAAAAATTGCATCAATGGAGCCGACTTATTTGATTTCTAACTTCAGGCTATTCTATTTACAGCACAAGCGACAAATTCTGCGCAAAATATTCAAATGGCAAATTACTGAATAATTGGGCCTTCGTTACGGCTGCCAGGAAATGTGGTTGGAAATCATCGCAGTGGCTATTTCTTAATAACACTAATATATAGTTTTAACATGCTCCAGCCCTGAATGATGCCCTTAATTCTCATGTTAACAAGCTCCTTCTTCACCCTGTTCGCGGGGCTCATTTAGTGTGGAGTCGTGCGAGTTCTCTAACGCCACATACCGTGCTTTTAAAAAATCTCTGGCTGCCCTCTCGGGTGAATAGAAAAAAATCCTAGCTGACTACTTTACTCAAGAGGTTTCTGATTTGTTTTCATTTGATGTTCTTGAAATGGTAATTCCTTGGACTTTACTTTTGTCTTTAGAGATAGAGTGCAGAATCAGGCCCTTTGGCCCATCAAGACCATGCTGACCAGTGATTACCCAATACAATAGACAATAAACAATAGACAATGGACAATAGGTGCAGGAGTAGGCCATTCGGCCCTTCCAGCCAACACCACCGTTCAATGTGATCATGGCTGATCATCCCCAATCAGTACCCCGTTCCTGCCTTCTCCCCATATCCCCTGACTCCACTATCTTTAAGAGCCCTATCTAGTTCTCTCTTGAAAGCATCCAGAGAACCTACCCCCACCTCCCTCTGAGGCAGAGAATTCCACAGACTCACCACTCTCCGTGAGAAAAAGTGTTTCCTCGTCTCCGTTCTAAATGGCTTACTCCTTATTCTTAAACTGTGGCCCCTGGTTCTGGACTCCCCCAACATCGGGAACATGTTTCCTGCCTCTAGCGTGTCCAAGCCCTTAACAATCTTATATGTTTCAATGAGATCCCCTCTCATCCTTCTAAACTCCAGAGTGTACAAGCCCATCTGCTCCATTCTCTCAGCATATGACAGCATATACACTAATACTATCCTACACACTTGGGACAATTTACATTAGCCTCTCTATTCTGATCAGTCCTAAGCCAAGGATTACCATGGGAGGGCACTAAATGCTCAGCGGGACAGGAAGCATCTCTGGAGAGAAGGAATGGGTGTCATTTCGGGCGAGACATGGGCCTGTGACGATGTTAGAGATACAGCGCAGAAACAGGCCCTTCGGCCCAATGAGTCCGTGCCGACCAACACGAGCACTATCCCACACACGAGGGACAATGTGCAATTTTTACCAAAGCCAATTAACCTGCAAACCTGTATGTCTTTGGAATGTGGGAGGAGACTGGAGCACCCGGAGAAAACCCACGCGGTCACGTGGAGAATGTACAAACTCCATGCAGACATCACCCATGGTCCGAATTGAACAAAACTAAACTAAACCCAATGACTTGGCCCCCACAGATTCACCTCCTTCTGGCTAAATAAATTCCTCCTCATCTCCATTCTAGAACAGGGCTGATCCCTGACCTCAGCACCATGTTCCAGCTCTAACTTCATTAGTGAATCGATCTAATTTTTTGTTCCATATTTATTTAATTTCGATTCTCCCAGTGCCTGGACCAACACTCCAAGGTCCATGGTTGCTGGTCTAGTAATCAAACTACACTGCCACTGTTACTAAAACTACACCCTCAAGTCTGTGTAACTCAAGCTGTTATCTTGAGATATATCTATGAGAGCAGTCCTGAATTGCTATCTAACTTATTGGTGACCCTCGGGTTATCTTTGATAGAAACATGGAACCTTCGAGCCAGCACCGCCATTCATTGTGATCATGGCTGATCGTCCCCAAATCAATAACCCGTGCCTGTCTTCTCCCCACATCCCTTGATTCCACTAGCCCCTAGAGCTCTATCTAAAGGGCCTGTCCCACCAGCATGCGACTGCATGCGGCGAGCGCGACCAAACGTGGTGGCTTGAGGCGTACGGCCTCGCGGGGCCGGTCCCACTTCCAACCGCGGAGCAATATGGAGCTGGTCCCGACGTCATACTCACCAATCAGCTGGGCAGGAGGCGGGCTGACTCAATTTGGACGTCGCACGGTGTCGGGCGGTTACGTCAGCACGCAACGGCACGCCGGGCAGTGACGTCATCGCGCAACACCACGCGCTAAGCGTACGCTGTCAAGACGCTGCGTACGGCGTCGAGATGCTGCGTACGTCCTCAATGCGGCTGCAGGCTGACAGGCCGTTGCCGCCCGGGATTTTTGGACAGTGTCAGTTTATCGGAGCCCCGCGCGATGTCCGGACCAGCCCCGCACAACTTCATACAGCTCCGGCGATCGAAGTGGGACCGGCCCCACAAGGCCGTACGGCTCAAGCGACCACGCTCGCCGCATGCAGTCGCACGCTGGTGGGACAGGCCCGTAACTCTCTCTTAAACCCATCCAGTGATTTGGCCTCTATTGCCCTCTGTCGTAGGGAATTCCACAGATCGGACTTTACCTTGTACTAATCGTTATTCCCTTATCATGTACGCTGTGAACGGCTCGATTGCAATGATGCGTGGTCCTTCCGCTGGCTGGCTAGCACGCAACGAAAGCTTTTCACTGTAGCCCGGCACACGTGACAATAAACTAAACTGAAACTGAAGTGGTAGAAACCAACCTGCCCCAATACGCACGTACAATATTAATCAACCAGAAAAGCAGAAAGCCCTGAGGAGATCCGGCTGGCCACAAAGGTAAAGCCTCGTGGAAGTGAGCAAGCCTGGGTTCATTTATTAATATGAATTAATTTCCGCAAAAAAAGGATTATCATATTAAACGTGTCTGAAAACAACATATGACAGACTCATCTGCATTCTAGAGGTGCTTAAATATGTAATAATTACCCAGAGAACTTGGATTTCCTTTTGAATTAGAATATAAAAACCCTTCTGTTAACTCTTATGCAAAACAGGGATTAGTTAATGAAAAAAATATGCAAATACGTGGGGCTCACAGTATTAAAAAAAAATAAAACAGATGCAGATCCTGCTTCGCAGAGAAAATGGGTCATCCAGTTGATCTGGCAGAATTCCACCAGGATTTACTATCCACTGCAATCAAGGGACAATTAATAACCTTGGAGGTGGCGTGTTATAATGGATTTGAACATGATAGGATTTGTTCTGGCATGAACTGAAGCCTTAATTTCAGGCTGCAGTCTATAATTAGGTACATTTTAATTTTAAATCACTTCACCGGTCGTAAGCCAAGCTTGCTGGACAAGATGCAACTCCCGCCGCATTCACTCCCACTCATTCTCAACTCGCAGGTTGTCCAGTGCAATAATAACCCCCCCCCCCCCCCCCACTGGGAAAGCTGTAGTGGGCTCTGTTCTCTGCGGGACCCCCGGGGGTTCAGTGCGTGCAGGGTCTCTGGGTGGTGTGGAAGGACCATGCCTAGATTGCAAATTGAGCTCGCATGTCACATCTCTCAAGCACAGCTGCATTATAAAGAAAGGCCCCGTGATGCCACAGTGCTTCAAGACCACACTTCCTCTCCCTCTGGGGTGGTTGCCCGCCCCTGGAGCTCCCCCGCTTTTTGCAGTGTGGCCACAGACGCAGACCCAGACACAGACCCAGACCCAGATATAGGCGCAGATGAAGACGCAGGCTTGCATCACACCCCATTCCCAGCCGCTCAGCAGGGTGGGGGTTGGGGGGCATCTCCGGACTGGAGCCGTCTGCACTCATGGCACACCTTCAACAGCCAGCCAAGTGCCCAATCCCCCCCCCCCCCCCCCACCCCGCTCCAAACACCCAACATCTGGTAGGAAACGAAAATGTTGCAAAGATTAAAATGCTGAAAACAAAGGAGATATCCGCCGTTTTTGTTTTCCGCATTTTTATCTATGGAGCATTTTCCTACACACACACACACTCACAAATACACAAACACACGCACAAAAGCACACATAAAGAAAGATGCAAATTCAAATACACACCCATGAACATCATCTCAAACACACATAAATCCAGACACACACACACACAAACATTGTATTTATTAACAAATCTCCATCTTACACAAGAGCGCACACACGAAGGTGCTCACTCGTACACAGGCATATGCACACACCCGTGAAGCACACGCACACACACACACGCACACACGCAAACATGCACACATACGAAGAAACACACAAACATACACAAACATGCACACACACACACATGTGCATGAAAAAGCACACACACATATACAAACATACACACGCACACACGCACACGCGCATGAAGCACACATACATATACAGACACACACGCTCAACCTCTGCCCAGCATCGGATTCCCTTCATTGTTTTATTCGCCCAGTTGTCACTCACGAGATTGTTACGGAACTACACCGTGGGGTTATTGGAAGTTTCACGGCCCGCTTTCCAACTTACCTCTCTATTCCACCAGTTACATCCTCAATAATCTTCAGTCAGTTTGGCAGACATAAATTCCTTTCATAAATCTATTTTAATTTTGTTCAAATCCTGTTAATATTTTCGAAGTGGCTGTATTCACATTCGCAATCACATTCATTTCAATAGATTCAAGGACGAGACGAAAGCCTCCCGAAAGAAGTGTAACAAAGAGGAGAAGAAGCATTCAGCATGATATTGTGATCCATGCATAAGGAGCAGACAAAAGCCCTGTGTATGGAAAGCACCAGTTCATAAACCATCCAACATAAGCACCCCGTTTAAATGCCCTTTATGTTCGCAATCTCACTCCCATTCCAACCCGTGGCCTCCTCTACTGCTGCAGTGAGGCCCAATGTAAACTAAATGTGTTAGAAGGAACAGCAGATTCCAGTTTAAACCCCTAGTTTAGTTTTGTTTCGTTTTGTTCAGAGATACAGCAAGAAAACAGGCCATTCAGCCCACAGTGGCCAGCAATAGTTCTAGCCTACACACCAGGGAGCACCTGTAGTCAGGATCAAACCCAGGTCTCTGGCGTGTAAGGCAGCAACTCCACCCGCTGCGCCACTTATCATGCTGTTGCTTTCTCATCTCGTTTCTATAACATGTCTTGTTAAGTCAGCACTCATGCTCCTTAGCACCTGATCTATCTTAGCCCATCTCCACACAGTTTTGAGTCTTACACTTCACTCCTTGGCCTAGCTCTGCTTTGAAAATGGTGAACCATCCATGCCTTCTCTTGTTATAGAGTCACAGAGTGATGGTGGCGCAGAGGTAGAGTTGCTGCCTTACAGCAAAATGCAGCGCCGGAGACCCGGGTTCGATCCCGACTAACAGCGCTGTCTGTACGGAGTTTGTACGTTCTCCCAGTGACCTGCGCGGGTTTTCACTGGGATCTTTGGTTTCCTCCCACATTCCAAAGACGTACAGGTTTGTAGGTTAATTGGCTTGGTGTAAATGTAAAAATTGGCACGTAAAAATTGTCCAGCTTCCAGTGGACTCTTCGGAAGTAATGAGCACAGGTACAAGATACAAGGTCCAGAGTCATACAGCGTGGAAAAGGTTCCTACAACCCAAGTTGTCGAAGTCGAGCAAAATGCCACGTCCAGAAAAAGACACAAAGTATTGGAGTAACCTGGTTAGGCAACATCTCTGGAGGACGTGGATTGGTGACGTTTCGAATGGTGGGACCCTTCTTCAAACTGATTAGGCGGGAGGAGTGGTTGAAGGTAGGAAGAGAGGCTGGACTGGAGAAAAGCCTGGCAGGTAATAGGTAGATACAACTGAGGCATTTTTTTGATAGGCAGATGGTTAGCCAACATGATCTCCAGAGATGCTGCCTGATCCGCTGAGTTACTCCAGCACTTTGCGTCTCTTTTTGTAAACCAGCATCTGCAGTTCCTTACTTCTACTGCCCCTTCCAAGCCTGGCTAAACCCTTCCCAACCATGCACCTCTATAAATGCCTTGAATGTTGTTATTACATCTGCCTCAATCATTCTGTAGAAGGATCCTTGACCTGAAATGTTGACTGTTTCTCTTCCCACAGATGCTGCTTGACTGACTGAGTTCTTCCAACACTTTCTGTGTTTGTTTCAGATTCCAGCATCTTTTTATTTATTCGTTGTGTTGGTTTTCCACCCACTCGTCTCCCCCATCAGGCACTTCACGCTTCAATGTTGAAGATGATAGTCATAGAGGCATACAGAGTACAAACGGACACTCTGGCCCGGCCTGCTCACACCGGCCAACATGACTCATCTAAACTAGTCCCACCTGCCTGCGTTTGGCCCATATCCCTCCAAACCTGTCCTCATAAGTGATATGAGCAGAGTTAGGATAATCGGCCCATCAAGTCTACCCCGCCATTCAATCATGGCTGATCTATCTTTCCCTCTTAACCCCATTCTCCTGCCTTCTCCCTATAAACCCTGATACCCATCTGTCCAATCCACGTACCTGTCTAATTGTTTCTTAAATGTTTCATATTGTTATATTTCTCATACTGTTCCCATAATAAGCCCCACGAGATGCTAGATAACTGGGTGGAAGCAAATCATCCTTAATCCCGAAGGGTTTCCTGAGAATAAGTTTTAGTATTTTACCTACTATTCATGTTAGGCTACATGCTCCAAACTTCAACGTAAAATGCTGGAGTAACTCAGTGGGTCAGGCAGTATGGGTGGTGGGAGTGGACAGGCAATGTTTCAGGTCGGGACCCATCTTCAGATCCCATTCTTGTGTCCCCATTTTGCTTGTGCTCCAAAGTTCCTTGTTTAAATAATGGGATTATATTTTACCATTTTACAACCTGCAGAATCTGTTCCATAATTTATAGAATTTTGCAAGACGGAACTCATACATCCACTATGTCTAAGGTTCCCTTTTATGTACTCAGGAATGCAAATTTTCAGCCTCTGTGATTTATTGGCCTTCATTTGTTCAGTATTATATTTTTAATAACACTAATTTCCTTTAACTACTCCTTTTCTTGAGACCTTTGCTTCCCTTACATAATTGGGATGTTACTTTTTCCTTCTGCCTTCTGTCAGGAACCAAAATTTTTCTTTAATTTTGCTGCCATTTCTTTCTCCTCATAAATGTGCCTTTTTCTAACTGGGAAAGAGCTTCATTTGTCTTCATATTTGTAGAAGCTTTTACAGTCCACTTTCATATTCTTTGCACATTACTCTCTCTCTCTCCAAATCAAAATCTCAATCTATTTTCTATTGAATTCTAACCTGTTCCCAATCCTCAGGCCTGATGCTTGTAACTGTTTATGCCTCCTCTTTAGATCCAATATGATTCTTATCTTCTTTTGTAAGCCACGGCTTTGGCACTTTTTTCTTTTGTATTTTTGAAGGGGAAAGATCTAAAAGAGACCGAAGGGCCCACTCGATGTTACGATGAAAGTTCTGATGACTGTTCAAAGCCAATTGGACAGGTACACAGATAGACAAGGTTGGAAGGGAGATGAGCCAAATGCAGCCTAATGAGACCAGCTTAGTTCAAAAATTCTAGGAGCAGAATTAGGCCCTTCGACCCATCAAGTCATCTCCGCCATTCAATCATGACCCATCTACACTAGTCCCACCTGCCTGCGTTTGCCCATATCCCTCTAAACCTGTCCTCATAAGTGATTGGGGTAGAAATAGGATATTTGGCCCATGAAGTCTACTCTGCCATTCAATCATGGCTGATCTATCTTTCCCTCTCAACCTCATTCTCCTGCCTTCGTCCCATAACCTTAGACAGCTTAGATAGACATCTTGGTCAGGATGGATGAGTTAGGTCGAAAGGCCAGTTTCTATTTTATATGACTTAATTAGTCCACGGCTCCCAAAAGGAATGTATAACTCGTGCAGTTCTGGCATTCACTCCTTAAATGGTAGCCATCACCTAACCACCGCCATGCTTTAAATGAAGCTCTCCCATCTACACCTAAAGTTGGCCTGGTTGGAGCGCTTGAAACCTTATAGTTCTACTCCCTGCTGCTATGGTAGGAAAAGATTAGCCAGCGAAGACTAGCAATTGAGGAGGTAATTATAACATAGAAACGTAGAAACGTAGAAAATAAGTGTAGGAGTAGGCCTGCACTGCCATTCAATATGATCATGGCTGATCATCCAAAATCAGTACCCCGTTCCTGCCTTTTCCCTATATCCCTTAATTCCATTAGCCTTAAGAGCTAAATCTAACTCTCTCTTGAAAACATCCAGTAAATTGGTCTCCACTGTCTCCTTCTGTGGGAGAGAATTCCACAGATTCACAACTCTCTGGGTGAAACAGTCTTTCCTCATCTCAGTCCTAAATGGCCTCCCTCCTATTCTTAAACTGTGACCCCTGGTTCTGGACTCCCCCAACATGCGGAACATTTTTTCCTGCATCTAGTCTGTCCAATCCCTTAAGATTAACAGCGGCTGGGCGGCCCCTGTACCTCTCCCGATTGAGATCTTACATGGAATCTACAGCAGAGAAAATGATTGTTGGTCTATTCTACAATTTCATGCTCCCCTCAAACTTTCACCCTACTGACCATCAGTGAAACATGAAATACCCTTCCACTTCTTTCTCATTCATGCACTTTTTAAAGTTCCTCTTATATGATCAATGCAATTTTTCTGAGCCACTCCCTGGCAGGGGGCTCAGCACTGCCTGACAATTGCCTCCACTGTACCAGGACGATGCCTTGTACAATGCCCTGTGTACAGAGGATCCAGACTTAAGTGTGTGCTATGTGTACATAAAGAATTCGATTGTGTTTAATGGGCCGGATCATGCTGCTGGCCATCAAGTGGTTTTCATTAAAAAGCGCTGGCAAACTGGTGCATGCATGCACGCCAACGCATAGTGTGGGCAAGCAACTGTGCATTGAAGTGTGGAAGCACAGAAAGTGCTGAAGATCAGATGCAGACGGATCAGATCATTCACTCCCTCGAACTCATTGCTGAGCCCAGAAACTTTCCATAACTTCTTGCGCTTAGCATCTTGGTGCCATAGCCCCCCCCCCCCCCCCCACACAATCCATCTTGGTGTAACTGAGGCAAACCCCATTCAGCTCAGTTTAGTTTATAGTCACGTGTACTGAGGTACAGTGAAAAGCTTTTGTTGCGTGCTAATCCAGGCAGTGGAAGGACAATACATGATTACAATCGAGCCATTCAGAGTGTACAGATACAAGATAAGGGATTAACGTTTAGTGCAGGGTAGAGCCAGTAAAGTCCGATCAAAGGTAGTCTGAGGGTCCCCGATGAGGTAGATGGAAGTTCAGTTCTGCTCTTGGTTGTGGTAGGATGGTTCAGTTGCCTGATAGTGCTGCATTCATCAATGGGTAAGTGGGCTGTTATTAACCATATAACAACCATATAACAATTACAGCACAGAAACAGGCCCTCTCGGCCCTTCTAGTCCATGCCGAACACTTACTCTCACCTAGTCCCATCTACCTGCACTCGGACCATAACCCTCCATTCCTTTCCCGTCCATATACCTATCCAATTTATTTTTAAATGATAAAATCGAACCTGCCTCCACCACTTCCACTGGAAGCTCATTCCACACAGCCACCACTCTCTGAGTAAAGAAGTTCCCCCTCATGTTACCCCAAAACGTCTCTCCCTTAATTCTCAAATCATGTCCTCTTGTTTGAATCTTCCCTACTCTCAATGGAAAAAGCGTATCCACGTCAACTCTGTCTATCCCGCTCATCATTTTAATGACCTCTATCAAGTCCCCCCTTAACCTTCTGCGCTCCAAAGAATAAAGACCTAACTTGTTCAACCTTTCTCTGTAACTTAGGTGCTGAAACCCAGGCAACATTATAATAAATCTCCTCTGTACTCTCTCTATTTTGTTGACATATTTCCTATAAATTGGCGGGCAAAATTGTACACCATACTCCAGAATTGGCCTCACCAATGCCTTGTACAATTTTAACATTACATCCCAACTTCTATACTCAATGCTCTGATTTATAAAGGCCAGCACACCAAAGGCTTTCTTTACCACCCTATCTACATGAGATTCCACCTTCAGGGAACTATGCACAGTTATTCCTAGATCCCTCTGTTCAACTGCATTCCTCAATTCTCTACCATTTACCATGTACGTCCTATTTTGATTTGTCCTGCCTTCTTTGTTTTTGCTTAATTATGATGTTTGTAAATTAATTTGGATGTTTGTAAATTAATTATTTGGATTCGTATTCATACGTATTTTAACTTTTAAATGTTTTAAACTTTCCGTGACTTTTGGAGGGCACAGTTTTAAGGTGAGAGTATCTGCAATGGCGAGGCCCAAGTGTCAGAAGTAAGTTCATTGAGTTGAAAGGTTTTATTCTCCCCAGCTGCTGCCTGACATCTCACGTGTGAAGAGTCCCGACCCGAGACGTCACCTATCCTTTTTCTCCAGAGCTGCTGCCTGACCCGCTGAGTTACTACAGCACTTTATGTCTATCTTTGGTATACACCAACATCTACAGTTCCTTCCTACGCAGCTTGACATCTGAAGATTGATGTGCTATTCCAGAGGATAGAAGGTTTATTGGGGTTTAAAGAAATGGAGATAAAAACCAAGAGGAGTCAACGGTGAAGGACGAGCTGATGGTGAGCATCAAAGCGTAAGGACTTGCTGAGTTTTCTCACTTGGACTCTGCAACTCTGAAACCATCGAGATTATTTTGGTGCTGACAGAAAAAATTGTTACAAGTGCATCCCTTTGTCAACCACCACTGCAATAACACCAACAAGATCCGCATTAAACATTCCCAACAAGCAAGAAGCATTTTAATACAATATAAAAGAAAAAAAAAACCAGTGGATATTGGAAATCTCAATATTACATTGGGAGAACTTAAACAATGGACAATCCACGTTGAAGCTGAGATACGGGAGCATTAATAAACATTACGATCATTAGCGGACATTAAATGTTTGGACAAAGACAGCTGGAAACCAAGGATAAATCTTTGGTTGCTATGGAGAGAGCAACAAGACACGGTCCCACGGCAGTGATAACATACCACTAAATTGTCACTGTGACAAACATGATGATGTAAGCCCATTAAACTCTGAACCAGCCATGAACAACCATGACAGGCAGTGCTCCTGCAGGAGGCAACGGTCGAGATAAGGATGCCACAAACAAACACAAATACTATCAAGATTCATTAATATCAAACTTTTTTTTACTGCCACTGTGCTGGCCGAGAGCGGTCCTGGCCTAATGGGAAAACAATCAAAGGATGCAGACGTTGAGTAATTGTGAGTTTGGTCAACTGGGTGGTGAGAAAGATAGTTAAATAAGTAATCTGTGGGCGTGAAAGTGTATGTGTGTAGATGGTGAGTGCATTCAGGTGAATGGATCCTCAATCGGTGCACAATGTCAGAGATGGGAAAGTCTTTCATCATTTCTACATCACATTCCAACATGATGTAACATTATCGAGTTACATCTGCAGTTCCGGCATCCTACACCAGTGCAGGGTGGCGCAGTGGTGGAGCTGCTGCCTTACTGCACCAGGTTCGATCCTGACTATGGATGCTGTCCCTGTGATCTGCGTGGGCCTTCCCCAGGTGTTACGGGTTCCTCCCACATTCCAAAGGTGTGCAGGTTTGTAGGTTAATTGGCTTTGGTAAAAATGGTTAATTGTCCCCAGCGTGTGGGATAGGCCAGTGTATGGGGTGATCGCTGTTTCCACACTGTATCGCTAAAGTTTAAAGTAAAGTCTGAATGTTGTTTTAGGTTCGTTGTCCTGGTTGCGCTGCTCAATACTGGGTCAGCACCAGCATACCTCATCACTCAGAACCGTGAAGGAGGACACTAGCTGGGTTCTACAGAGAGAAGAGAGAAAAGCTTCTTACTGTCTTCTTTCGTCTGCGCGTACATCACCAGACTGCGCACGCCATCCCCCGCCTGAGTGAACGCCAGCACTTGGACGCTGTAGTTGGTGAACTTCTCCAGACCGTGCAGCTCCACCCGTGAGTCCAACGTGGTGACGTTCCGCATCTCACCCCAGTCTGGAGCAGGGCACAAAGAGGAAAGGTCACTCCTACCTTCGTAAATTCATTAAATTTATAGGAGCAGAATTTGGCCATTCAGCTCATCAAGCTTACTCCGCCATTCAATCATGGCTGATCTATCTTTCCTTCTTAACCCCATTCTCCTGCCTTCTCCCCATCGCCCCTGACACTCAGAAGGTTGTGTTAATGCAACCAACACCCATATTGCAATGGATGGACTACACAGTGGTCTTTGAACCCAGAACAGGGGATCACGGACCCATCTGCCTGCAGCTTGTTGGGGACCTGTGGTGAATTTTTTATACTTCAGAAATAAAATATATTCATAAAATAAACACAGGAAGGTCATTACTATCTGTACACGGTTTTCTTTATATTCATAAGTTCATAAGTTATCGGAGAAGGATTAGGCCATTTGGCCCATCAAGTCCACTCTGCCATTCATTCATGGCTGATCTATCTTTCCCTCTCAACCCCATTCTCCTGCCTTCCCCCTATAACCCCTGACACCAGTACTGATAAAGAATTTGTCAATCTCCGCCATAAAACTATCTGTAGACTAGGCCTCCACAGCCTTCTGTGGCGATGAATTCCACATAGTGTTAGCAAATCAATAACATTCATTTTACAAAGCACCAACGACACACTTTGAGTAGAACAAGTACAACATGAAAATAGTCCCTTTGGCCCACAGTGTCCATCCGAACATGATGCCAGGTTAAACCGATCTCCTCTGCCTGCAGTTGATGCATACCTCCCAGTTCCTTGCATATCCATGTGCCTATCTAAACAAACTTGAAATGCCACTCTCGTATCTGCCTGAGCCACCACCCCTGGCAGCGCATTCCAAGCACCTACCACTCGCTGTGTAAATAACTTACCCTGCACGTCTCCTTTACACCTAGCCCCTCGCACATTACAGCTATGCCCTCTATTTCCTTCCTGGGGGAAAAAAGGTTCCGACTGTCCACCCGATCTGTGCCTCCCATAATTTTACACACCTCTATCAATTCTTCCCTCAACCTCCGTCATTCCAGGGAAGCAAGCTAATGCCATTCATTTACCCTCTTTAAACGATGCAACCATTAGGTGTTTTTTTTTGCGAAGCTGTTCCACAGGACCCAGTCCCTCAGCGTCTCGAGGTGACAGACATGAGGTTGCCACCCTTCCTTGCAAGGCCTCTGCATTGGCATCCCTCAGTACATAGTCGCATGTGCCATTTGGACATCTCACTGCATAGTCATACAGTCAAACAGCATGGAAACAGACCCTTCGGCCCAACTCACCCATGCCAACTGAGATGCTCCATCTACTCTAGTCCCACCTGCCAGCGTTTGGCCCATATCCCTCTAAACCTTTCCTATCGACGTACCTGTCCAAATACTTCCTCTGGCAGCTCATTCCACAGACTCACCCTTTGCGAAAATGTTCCCCCTCGGGTTCCTATTAAATCTTTTCCTTCTCACCATCCTCTGGTTCATAATTCCCCAACTCTGGGTGATGGTCTCTGTGCATTCACCCTATCTATTCCCCTCATGATCTTATACACTGTAACATCACCCCTAATCCTCCTGCATTCCAAGGCATAAAGTCCCAGTCTGCCCTGCCGCTCCCTATAACTCAGGCCCTCGAGTCCCGTCAACTTCCTCATAAGTTTTCTCCGTGCTATTTTCAGCTTAACAACAATCTTTCTCTAGGAGGGTGATACGATCCCGAGTACTTGTCTCCAGCTCTGGATTCCACCACTTTGTGTGCAGAAAATGAAAGAAAGTTCTGAGAGGGTTATGTAAAGAACAGGCTGTGGTTTTTTTTACACAGAGGAGACAGAAAAAAACAATGCAAACCACAGAAAATGTTCGCTCCCTACTATTGAAGTTGTCTTTCATATTGTGGCACCTTTTTGTGTATAGTTTCACAGAGATTTCTTTAGTATACCAGTAATCCATAGGTTTGGGCTGATGAAACAGAGACAGGAACTCTAATCTTGCCACAGTAATTGGGGATTCAATTTCAGTCAACTAATCAAACTCTGCAAATAAGAAAGATGGACACAGTGCTGGAGTAACTCAGCGGGTCAGGCAGCATCTCTGGAGAAAAGGGATGGGTGACGTTTGCCATTGATTATGTTTATTTCCCTTGAGTTTGACCTCTCAACATGCGACACTTCAGAATAGCCCATCTGCCACCTCTCTGCCCAAGAATTTGTTTATTCCCAGCTCATGCCATTCTTACCAGAGTGCTACGAGATAGACACAGTGGTGGTGAACATGGTGTGTCCAGGAGATCAGGGAAATCATCACGTTTGGTGTCTTTCTGCAAAGAATGTCTCCAGTTCTTGACTTTTACACTGGGTGATGAATGGACTACTTTGCAAAGCAAAGAGCCATGTTTTGGGGTGGAAAAATGCAGCCAGTCTATTACCTTTGGTGCAACCATGGTTCTTACATCTTTGAAAGGGAGAGAAAGCTTTGCAGAGAGACTGAAAAGTGTTCAATGTTCAGCTGAGGAACAGGAGCCAGTAGCTCACCTCCATCTTGATGTAGGGACCAGTAGATGACACGGAAACCCTTCAATACTCCGTGCAAGGTACTGCGAGGAGGTGGTGACCAAACAATGGTGATGACATCTGATGAGATTGATACAGCCTTCACGTTGTCCGGAGGTTGGCTGGGAACTGAGAAAACACGCGACAACAATGGAACAAATTAAAATACAAATCAAACCTCAATCAATGCACAAACTAAACTGACCCTCACCAAACAATGTGAAGATAGTTTAGGGATGACCAATCTCCCAGATGTGCACCATCCTTTCATAAAAGGCATATCAGAGGAACAACTTACTGACGCATATGATTCTGGTTACTATATGCATCTCACTGAAGCACGTTCCCAATATTATCCTGTCTATAGGAACAATAATTGGTAACCTGTGGACATTAGTGCTGATGATACCAGGTATGGATGAGTCTCTAAGCGTCAGGACCTGCTTGGAAACAGTTGGGTACCTTGGGTTTCCTGATGCTTCCTGTGCACTATGTAACATTGCACTAGATGTCAACTTATGGGGGGGGGGGGGGGGGGGGGGGGTGTGTGTGTGTGCGTGCGTGTGTGTGTGTGTGTGTGTGTGTGTGTGTGTGTGTGTGTGTGTGTGTGTGTGTGTGTGTGTGTGTGTGTGTGTGTGTGTGTGTGTGTGTGTGTGTGTGTGTGTGTGTGCGTGCGTGTGCGCATATGCATGCCTGTGTCTGTGTGCACATCATCCCGACCATCCAGAGGACCGGGAACAAATGGTCAGGAAGTAAGAAGCATTCAGATGAGCACAGAGTAATACAGTGCGGAAACAGGCCCTTTGTCCCAACTCGCCCAACAATGTCCCAGCTACCCTAGTCCCACTTGCCTTCGCTTGGTCCATAACCCTCCAAACCTGTCCTATCCATGTACCTTGAATGAACAGACGTAGGTGGCTACAGATTAAATGTGTGTAGATGGGAGCAGTGTAGAAATGTATAATGGTTGGTTTGGACTAAAGGGGCTGTTTTTGTGCTGTTTGACTTTATGAGTCTATGCTCTACGAGGTAAGTATCTGCTGCTGCAGGTAAATGATGTTTGACAAAATTCCATTATATGAATTCACAAAACTCTGTGCAGCTCCACAGAACCTCTCGACCGGAGTCTGATGAATAACGTCTCTCGGCCTCATTTTCAGATAGCATGGAAACCTCTTGTTTTTACTTATCTATCCCTTTCTAATGGTGATTTCCTGCTGAGAAACACAGCATACGTGCATCTTTACACCCTCCATTTCTCCCTGCTGGAGGCATTGAAGAAGTGTCCAGTTGCACACCATCAACTTAAAAGACAGATGGTCACCTATATCGACACAGATGGTTTAATACAGGTTATCAACAGGTTTGTGTGCACCGTTGAATCAATTAATAATGTAGCCTGGCTGCAGGATATGGCGCTGAAGCAGTTTGAATTGTCCGTCACATTTAGGGCATCCTGATACAAAGCTCTCACAGCTTGCTTTTGTCCTGCAAACAGAGATGAAAGATGTGACAGATTTCTAAGGAGATCTCGATTTTTGGCAGACAGCTGCGGCCATTTCTAAGGATAAAGTGTGCAGCCTTCTCCTCTTTCACCTGAAACCAGTGAGACTGCAGCCAGTATACCACAGGCTGAGCATGTCTAAACTATCCGGCGGGTCCAACCTCATACAGCGCTGATAGGATCAGAAGAAACAGAAGCAAGACTAGGAGGCACAGTGGCGCAGTGGTAGAGACCCGGGTTCGATTCTGACTACGAGTGCTTGTCTATACCGAGTTCTCCCCGCGACCTGCGTAGGTTTTCTCCGGTTTCCTCACATGCTCCAAAGATATACAGGTTTGTAGGTTAATTGACTTGGTATAATTCTACAATTGTCCCTAGTGTGTGTAGGATACTGCGGGTATCGCTGGTCGGCACAGACTCAGTGGGCCGAAAGTCCTGTTTCCATGCTGTATCTCTGAAACTAAAAGTAGGCCATTCAGTCCTTCAACCCTGTACATTCATTATGTTCATAGAAACATAGAAACATAGAAAATAGGTGCAGGAGTAGGCCATTCAGCCCTTCGAGCCTGCACCGCCATTCAGTATGATCATGGCTGATCATCCAACTCAGTATCCTGTACCTGCCTTCTCCCGATACCCCATGACCCCTTTATCCACAAGGACCACATCTAACTCCCTCTTAAATATAGCCAATGAACTGGCCTCAACTACCTTCTGTGGCAGAGAATTCCACAGATTCACCACTCTCTGTGTGAAAAATGATTTTCTCATCTCGGTCCTAAAAGACTTCCCCCTTATCCTTAAACTGTGACCCCTTGTTCTGGGGTTCCCCAACATCGGGAACAATCTTCCTGCATCTAGCCTGTCCAACCCCTTAAGAATTTTGTAAGTCTCTATAAGATCCCCCCTCAATCTTCTAAAGTCCAGAGAGTACAAGCCATGTCTATCCAGTCTTTCTTCATATGGAAGTCCTGCCATCCCAGGAATCAGTCTGGTGAACCTTCTCTGTACTCCCTCTATGGCAAGAATGTCTTTCCTCAGATTCAGAGACCAAAACTGTACGCAATATTCCAGGTGTGGCCTCACCAAGACCCTGTACAACTGCAGTAGAAGCTCCCTGCTCTTGTACTCAAATCCTTTTGCCATGAATGCTAACATACCATTCGCTTTCTTCACAGCCTGCTGCACCTGCATGCCTACTTTCAATGACTGGTGTACCATGACACCCAGGTCTCGTTGCATCTCCCCTTTTCCTAATCGGCCACCATTCAGATCATAGTCTACCCTCCTGTTTTTGCCACCAAAGTGGATAACCTCACATTTATCCACATTATACTGCATCTGCCATGCATTTGCCCACTCACCCAACCTATCCAAGTCACCTTGCAGCCTCCTAGCATCCTCCTCACAGAGCCCTGTGAATTATTTTATTTCAGATAGTATGGAGTAAATAGACACAAAACTCAACAGATCAGGCAGCATCTCGGGGGGAAAAGGAATTGGTGAACTTTCCGGTCCGAACCTTTCTCCAACCTGCAGAAGGGTTCCGACCCAATAAATCAACCATTCCTTTTTTCCAGAGATGACCCGCTGAGTTGCTCCAACATTTTGTGTCTATCTTTGGTATAAACCAGCATCTGCAGTTCTTTTATTCACAGGTAGGCTTGTTTTGAATCAGCCTTCACTATGACTCCTGGCAGCATCTGCTCGGTGCCACACACTCTCTGTGAAAAGTTTTTTCATATGTTCTCTCTGAATCAACTATCTCTACTAGATCTGCAGTTCCTTCCAGCACAGCTCTAATGATGTCCCTGAGCTGGTTTGTTCCACCAGAGAAAATAGCTTCTCTGTAAAAAGTTTAACTAACTTTTTCCAATAATATTAAACACCAGTTTAATATTAGATCACCCCTCAGCTCCCAACTTCAATGGGAACAAAACCTGATGTTAATGCAACCTATAATTGCAACTGTACCCACTCTTGAAAAGCACATAGGTGTGAGGGGTGGTGGGGGAAAGGCAGGAGAATGGGGTTGAGAGGGAAAGATAGATCAGCCATGATTGAATGGCGGAGTAGACCTGATGGGCCGAGTGGCCTAATTCTGCTCCAATAACTTATGAACTTATAACCTGTGGGGGGTTTTTTTTTTAAACACAGATCTTTCTTTCCTCATGTTTCAAGTCAAGTCTAGTCAATTTTATTTCTATAGCACATTTAAAAACAACTCTCGTTGACCAAAGTGCTTTACATTAGTGCAGGTACTAACGTGCTAAAAACAGTGGTACACAGATCAACAAAACACACATGAATACTAACATACAGCACTCCCTCAGAGGACCTCAAGAAAGGCTTAAGAGTAGAAATAAGTTTTGAGTTTAGACTTAAAAGAGTTGATGGAGGGGGCAGTTCTGATGGGGAGGGGGATGCTGTTCCACAGTCTAGGAGCTGCAACCGCAAAAGTGCGGTCGCCCCTGAGCTTACGCCTAGACCGCGGGTTGGTCAGTAACCCCAAGTCGGCCGATCTGAGGGACCCGGAGGTGGAGTGGTGGGTAAGCAGATTTTTGATGTAGGCGGGGGCAAGCCCGTTAAGGGCTTTGTGTACAAAACGAAGGAGCTTGAAATTGATTCAGAACCGCACTGGGAGCCAGTGGAGAGAGGCCAGGATCGGGGTGATGTGGTCCCGTCAGGAGTCTCGCTGCGGCGTTTTGGACCAGTTGCAGGCGGGACAGGGATGATTGGCTGATGCCAGTGTAGAGGGAGTTGCGGTAATCAAGGCGGGAGGAGATACATGAGTGGATGATCTCTTTGAGGTCGTCAAATTGGAGGAAAGGTTTTCTTTTAGCTATCGTCCGGAGCTGGACGAAGCTTCAGGGAGTGCATACTCAATTGTAGGAGCAACCTTTCCCTGAGCATGAGGGCCGACCGATGCGAAGGTGGCTGTTCTGAGGGAGAGTGATTCTCAACTGGTGTAAGGTCGTCCCCCCCTCTCTCTCTCTCACTCACCAGTCCATCATTTTGTTCACACTTCTCTACTCTTCTACTACTTCCGTGCATCAATCGCGGCAGGTGTCAACACTTTGAACCGTCTCAATTGATTAAAAAAAAAATCAATAACCACATTTGTCGAACAGAAATAAAACGAATCAGCTGCTAGCACTTCTATTCTCTTGATAGCTGCGAAAAACTATATGGGTCAAGGGAAGTGCTGTTGGATGATAATATTCAGTCTATTATCGTCGCCTTTGCCCTCTAACCCTCACCAGGTCTAGGCAGCAGTTCACAGTCAATCTCCAGCACCTCAGAATCTCAAAATAATCCAATTGTTTTGTCGGCCACACTCACAACACTTCCCCTCATTAAAATGAAGGTTCAGGCATCACATTCTGCCTTCTCAGGTGTATGAAATAGTGACAGCTACAATATGGGAAATTTGGCCAACAATTTGCCCCCATAAACAGCAGTGTGATCGTGACAAGTTTTTTTTGTTTCGTGTTGGCCCAAGTCAAATCCACTCCGCCATTCAATCATAGCTGATCTACTTTTTCCTCTCAACCCGATTCTCCGGCCTTCTCCCCGTAACCCTGGTCACCCGTACTAATCAAAAATCTATCAATCGCCACCTTAAAAATATCCACTCGATTAGAATTAGACACTCTCTTCTAATTTCCCTGCCTCCTCCCTTCCTCTGACATAACTGGTCTTCCCTTCACCCAACTGTCAGGCACTGAAGCTACAGAATAGCCAGGTAGGAGGATGTTGGTCAAGACAGGGTTAATAGTCATCATCACAGTGGTGAGTGTGTTCATCCTGTTCCTTAGAACAATGAATAATCTTACCAACTACACTTAAAATGTGACACCCTGAGAGGATGCTTTAATTACTTCAATTTGCATACAGTTAAATTATCACCTAAAGCAGATTATTAACCAATTAAATAGTCTGTTTAATGTTTAGTTGAAACAGGATGAGCTATTGAGCGGCAAGATTCTTCCCCACTCTTTCATTCCTTCTCTCCTCCCCCCTTCTCCTCTCCCCCTTCTCTCCACCCCCCTTCTCTCTCCCCCTTTCTCTCCTCCCCCTTCTCTCCTCCCCCCCCTTCTCTCCTCCCCCCTTCTCCTCTCCCCCTTCTCTCCACCCCCCTTCTCTCCACCCCCCTTCTCTCCTCCCCCCTTCTCTCCTCCCCCCCCTTTCTCCCCCCCTTCTCCCCCTTCTCCTCCCCCCTTCTCCTCCTCCCCCCTTCTCTCCCCTTCTCTCCTCCCCCCTTCTCCTCTCCCCCCCCTTCTCTCCTCCCCCCTTCTCTCCTCCCCCTTCCTCTCCTCCCCCCTTCTCTCCTCATACAGTTAAATTATCACCTAAAGCAGATTATTAACCAATTAAATAGTCTGTTTAATGTTTAGTTGAAACAGGATAAGCTATCGAAGCGGCAAGATTCTTCCCCACTCTTTCATTCCCTCCCTCCTCCCCCCTCCCCCCTTCCCTCCTCCCCCTTCCCTCCTCCCCCCTTCCCTCCTCGCCCCCTTCTCCCCATCCCCCTCCTCCCCTTCCCTCCTCCCCCTCCCTCTCCTTCTCCCCTACCCTCCCTCCTCTTCTCTCCCCCTTCTCTCCCTCCCCTCTCTCCCTCCCCTTTCTCCCTCCCTTCCTCCCTCCCCTCTCTCAACCCCCCTCTCTCAACCCCCCCCATCTCCCCCACTCTCCTCGCCCTCTCTCCCTCTCCCACTCTCTCCTCTCCCCCCCCCTCTCTCTCTCCCCTCCCACTACCGAACAGGATACAGAATTAGCTTAATGGTTGGAAACAAAGGGAGGTGGTGGAAGCGTGTAGGAAGGAACTGCAGGTGCTGGTTTACTCTGTAGACACTAAATGCTGGAGCAACTCAGCGGGACAGGCAGCATCTCTGGATAGAAGGAATGGGTGACCTTTTGGATCGAGACCCTTCTTCACACTGAGAGTCGGGGGAACGGGAGACAGAGATATAGAAAGGTAAAGTGTGAAAACAAGAGATCAAAGTGGACGATGATTAAGGATGATGTAGAATAGATCCTTGTTAGCTAGGGGAAGGTGACAACAAAACATACAAAGATAAAATGTAATCCAGAGGACAGCCAGTCTGGTCAGAGAACTAGGGTAGGGAAGGGATGGAGAGAGAGGAAAATGAAGGCTTACTTGAAATTAGAGAAGTCGATATTCATTCCGCTGGGTTTGAAGCTGCCCAATATGCGGTGCAGTTCCTCCAATTTGTGTTGGGCCTTACTCTGATAGTGGAGGAGGCCCAGGCCAGAAAGGTCAGTATAGGAATGGGAGGGGGATTTAAAGTGTTTAGCAACCAGGAGATCATGTAGGTTTAGGCAGACTGAGGGGAGGTGATCAACCAAACGATCGCTGAGCCTACTCTTGGTCTCGCCGATATATAGAAGTCCACTCCTGGAACAGCTGATAGAGTAGATGAGGTTGGAGGAGGTGCAAATGAACCTCTGCCCCACCTGAAAGGACAGAGTCCATGGATGTCGTCGAGGGAGGAGGTATAGGGGCAGGTGTTGCATCGCCTGTGGTTGCAGGAGAAGGCACCTGGGGAGGGGGATGGTTTTGGTGGGAAGGGATGAGTTAACCAGGGAATTGCAGAGGGAACGGTCTCTGCTGAAAGGGATTGAGATGGGAAGATGTGACTAGTGGTGGGATCCTGTTGGAGGTGGAAGAAAATGTCAGAGGATTATGTCCCCTATGCGACGGCTGATGGGGAGAAAGGTGAGAAATAGGGGGACCCTGTCCCTGTTGCGACTGGGGGGATGGGGAGCAAGAGTGGAGCATAGAAGGGGGGCTAGTGAGGGCCTCATCTATGATGGAAGAGTGGAACCCCTGTTCCCTTAAGAATGAGGACATCTCAAATGTCCTGGTATGGAACCCCTCATCTTGGGAGCAGATGCGACGTAGACAGAGGAATTTCAGAGCAGGGGATAGATCCTTTGCAGGAGACAGGGTGGGAAGAATACGCCGGGAGCAGGCGGGGCTCACCCGCAGTGGAACCGGGATTCCGCCTAGAGTCCGAGGCGTGTCTCCTGCTGAAGGCCGGGTACCGGCGAGGTGGAGGGATTCAGAAACAGCGGCAGACACTGGATAAAGGGCTAAGGGCCCGGGCGAGGAGAGGGACCACGGTTTGCCAGACAGACTTGATGGAGGCGACAGCTGCAATGGGCCTTTACACCAGCTGCAGCTGCGAGTTTGGAAATGGTGCCAAAACTGTCGACTCTTGCGTATGGACTGTGTGGGCTGTTTCTATGCATTCTGTACTTGATGGGGAAGTGTATGGCAATGATCTTACTGATCTGTATGCAGAAAGGAATGATCAAGTGTACCTTGGTACATACACCTGATGATGGAGAAACAATGAATAGCGAAGGAGGGCAAATGGGAGAAGAGAGAAAGAGTGAGGGGCAGTGAGGCGGGCCGGAGGTGGGAAGTGGAGGATAAGGCGTATGGGAGAAAAGGGGGAGAGCAGTGAGATTGGAGGGGAGAGGGACAACAGGATAGACGGGGTCAGGTGTAGTGAGGGGGAGAGCAGGGGAATGGAACAAGGTGGGGGGGGGGAGAGCAGTGAACAAAATGGGGAGAGGGAGGGGGGAATGGAAGAGGAGAATCAACACATTAAGGGCGGCACGGTGGCGCAGGGATAGAGTTGCTGCCTTACAGCGCCAGAGACCTGGGTTTGATCCTGACTACGGGTGCTGCCTGTACGGAGTTTGTACGTTCTCCCCGTGACCATGTGAGGTTTTTTTCCGGCTGCTCTAGTTTCCTCCCACATTCCAAAAACGTATGGGTTTGTTGGTCAATTGACTTTGATTAAAATGTGTGTCGGAGAGTGCTCATGTAGGAACATAGACACATAGACAATAGGTGCAGGAGTAGGCCATTCGGCCCTTCGAGCCTGCACCGCCATTCAATGTGATCATGGCTGATCATCCAACTCAGTATCCCGTACCTGCCTTCTCTCCATACCCCCTGATCCCTTTAGCCACAAGGGCCACATCTAACTCCCTCTTAAATATGGCCAATGAACTGGCCTCAACTACCTTCTGTGGCAGAGAATTCCACAGATTCACCACTCTCAATGTTTTTCTCATCTCGGTCCTAAAAGACTTCCCCCTTATCCTTAAACTGTGACCCCTTGTTCTGGACTTCCCCAACATCGGGAACAACCTTCCTGCATCCGGCCTGTCCAACCCCGTAAGAGGGGATCGCTGTACCAGCAAGGTGGGCCGAAGGGCCTGTTTCCACGCTGTACCTCCAAACTAAACTAAACTCAAGACACAGGAGTTGATGCTGAGACGAGACAGATCTCCGGGCTATTGGCTGGCATTTCAACGTACACCTACACGGAAAAGCCCACTCAACTGGACCCTTGCCAACAGTGTGTTCACTCTTTGCAAAATCAAACTACCAGCTAAGTCAGTCATGGAGCTGTAATTTATGTAACTCTGTCATGAGAATCCAGAACTCTTTCTTCTGCAGTTGCAAGTGTTAGTAGCAGAGCAATCTTCCTTCTCTTTATGCCTTAGAATACTGTGACATCAATTATACCATGCTGAATTGTGCTGATAACAGGCTTAAGAGATAGTGTGCCTGCTGACGGTGTTAGGTGATTACAGGGTGCTACACTCATTAAAAACTGATCATTGAATTGTAAATCCAAGCTGACATCACTCTAATTAGACCGCAGATCCACTGTAATTTGGATTTTGAGATCCTATAAGTGCTGATTGGTATTTCTTTGTTGCAAAACAATTATGATGAGAAAGAGGCAAATATCAGATGGGCCTCGCTCGCCTTCATCCGGCAGAGTCAAAATTATAGCTTATCATAAATTGTCACCGATCACGAAAGAAGCCCGCCAGTGTTTACTCGATGGGAAGGCACAAAATGCTGGAGTAACTCAGCGGGACAGGCAGCAACTCTGGAGAGAAGGAATGGGTGACGTCTCAGTCTGAAGAAGGGTCGCGACCCGAGACGTCACCCATTCCTTCTCTCCAGAGATGCTGCCTGTCCCGCTGAGTTACTCCAGCATTTTATAGACAATAGACAATAGACAATAGGTACAGGGAGTAGGCCATTCGGCCCTTCGAATGGCCTACTGGTCATCCCCAATCAGTACCCCGTTCCTGCCTTCTCCCCATATCCCCTGACTCCGCTATTTTTAAGAGCCCTATCTAGCTCTCTCTTGAAAGCATCCAGATAATCTGCCTCCACCGCCCTCTGAGGCAGAGAACTCCACAGACTCACCACACTCTGTCAGAAAAAGTGTTTCCTCGTCTCCGTTCTAAATGGCTTACTCCTTATTCTTAAACTGTGGCCCCTGCTTCTGGACTCCCCCAACATCGGGAACATGTTTCCTGCCTCTAGTGTGTCCAAGCCGTTAACAATCTTATATGTTTCAATGAGATATCCTCTCATCCTTCTAAACTCCAGAGTGTACAAGCCCAGCTGCTCCATTCTCTCAGCATATGACAGTCCCGCCATCCCAGGAATTAACCTTGTAAACCTACGCTGCACTCCCTCAATAGCAAGAATGTCCTTCCTCAAATTAGGGGACCAAAACTGCGCACAATACTCCAGGTGTGGTCTCACTCGGGTCTACCTTTTTGTGTCTACCTTTGATTTAAACCAGCATCTGCAGTTCTTTTCTACACACAGTGTTTACTCATTGCTGTATTTCCTCATCGAGATGTGAAGGGGGCCCTTCTCCAGAGGGTGGCAATGCCCAGTTAACGTTCTTTCACTTTGTGCAATGAATAGGCGAGACTCTCACAGAGAGCTCGGCCACAGGGAAACAGGCCCTTCAGCCCATCTTGTACATGTCGACCAAGTGGTCCATCCGAGTTAGTCCCATCTGCCTGTTCCTGGCCCATTATCCTCCAAATCTTTCCTATCCATGAACCTGAACTAATGTCTCTTACGTATCATAATTCTCCTGCCTCTACAGTTCCTCTGGCAGCCCATTCCATATACCTTCAGTGTGCAAAGGTTGCCTCTCTGGCCCCTTTTAAATCTTTCTCCTCTCATCGTTAAACCCTAACCCTCATCTTAAACATATGCCCTCTAGTTTTAAACTCCCTTGCTGTGGCTATTTCACCTTATCTGTGCCTCATTATTGTATATACCTCAATATGCTCTCTGTTTTGGGTATCATGAGCTCCACACAATCTAGAGCCTCTTTAGATCCAATCGGCCCATCCCTTTGCCTGCTACCCCAAAGTTGCTCATGAGTGACCATGTGGCCAGGCGGCAACAGAGGGGATGGGAGTGTGGGCTGCCTGGCCACAAGCAGACTCTGACGGCAGCCAATGGATCTACCACAGGGCAGCACAGTGTGTAGGAAGGAACTGTGCAGTAGCAAAGTTCAGTCTCACAGCATCATGGAGCACAGAAACAGGCCCTTCAGCCCAACTCATCCATGCTAACCATGATGCCCATCAATGCTAATCCCATTTACCTGCATTTAATCCATATCCTTTACATTCAATGACTCAATGATACTTTATTGTTACATATACCTAGGTATAGTGAAATTCTGTTTTAGCATACCCACGTTTGATCCTGATCTCGGATGGTGTGGAGTTAGCACGTTCAACCTATAACCGCATGGGTTTTGTCCGGGTGTTCCAGTTTCCCCCCATGTTCCAAAGACATGCAGGTTGGTAGGTTAATTGGGGACCCTAAAGTGCCCCGAGTGTATAGGATGTCGTAAATTGGATAATATGGACACTGTACAGGTATATGGCTGGTCAAAGGTCGACGTCGATTCGGTGGCGGGAGGCCCTGTGTCCATGCTGTAAACTAAACTCACAGTCAATGTGAGGTCAAATGAAGCTGCACCATTATCCCAACATGGACACAAAAAGCTGGAGTAACTCAGCGGACAGGCATCATCTCTAGAGAGATGGAAAGGGTGACGTTTCGGGTCGAGACCCTTCTTCAGCTTGTCTCGCTGAGTTACTCCAGCTATTTGTGTCTATCTTCGGATTAAACCAGCATCTGCAGTTCCTTCCTACCATTATCCTAACATTTTTTATACAAGAGGGAGAGCAGTAGGACTCTCTCCTGTGCAAACGGTGTTTACTTTAGATTTTAGACTTTAGAAACGCCGACCAGTGATCACCCCATACAACAGTATTATCTTACACACTAAGGACAATTTACAATTTTACAGAAGCTAATTAACCCACAAACCTCTGCTGCCACCAGTGGATCTACCACAGGACAGCACAGTGGTGCAGTAGTAAAGTTCAGTGTCACAGAGTCATGGGACACAGAAACTGGCGGTGTGGGAGTATGGGAGAAAACCAGAGCACCCGGAGAAAACCCATGCAGTCAAGGGGAGAACGTACAAACTCCATACAGGCATCACCCGTAGTCAGGATCAAAACCAGGTCTCCAACGCTGCGAGGCAGCATATCTGGATCCTGTTGAATTAATGCTGGGTATCCTGACACCAGAGTGATGTTTTACTCAGGGCTTTGCCTGACCTTGGAGCGCTGGACACAGATGCCTCAAAGCAAAGATAAAAAGGGTCTCGCCCTGAAACGTCACCCATTCCTTCTCTCCGGAGAGGCTGCCTGAGTTACTCCACCATTTTTGTCTATTTCCAATTCCAACCAATGGGTTGAATGGTGACCTTTCTCCACGGGTTGTAATTGTGGGTCCGTGACTGAGATCCTCAGTTGGGATCAAGATTCTCTCTGTGCTCAACTCTACCCACATTAACCACCAGTGATCGAAGTCCAGATCTCAGTGATAAATTCCACCCACAGAGTCATGGGGAGACACAGCATAGAAACAGGCCCTTCTGCCCACTGAGTCCATACTGACCATCACTCATCCATTTACACCAATCCTACATTTGTTCCATTTTTCATTCCTGCCACATTCTCATCAACTCCCCGTAGATTCCTCCACTCACCGACCCACTTGCGCCAATTTCCAATGGCCAGTTGATCTACCAACCCGCACGTCTTTGGGACGTGTGAGAAACCTGGAGCACCTGGGGGAAACCCACGCAATCACAGGGAAACATGCAAGCTCCACGCAGACAGCGCCTGAAGTCCAGATTGAACCTGGGCCTCTAGCACTGTGAGGCAGCGGCTCTCCTAGCTCTGGGCCTCTGGTGCTTGGCATCTCCCAACGTGCACAAAAGGTATGAAGGATAGCAGCCACACAAAGACCATTCTGTATCTTACCATCCTCGAGCGTTGTCGCATTGATCTCGGAGGAACTCGGACCGGTGCCCGCCCGGTTGAATGCCTGCACGACCACCCCATACTGAGCAAACTTCTTCAGGCTGTCCAACGTGTACACCTCGCTGTACCCCGTGGCTTTCATCTCCACAATACTGTACTGCCCGTTGCTTCCAGGGCCATTTTCCCGGTAGCCAATCTGGTAGCCTCGGATCACTCCATTCTGAAGCTCCTTCCTGGGTGCCTGGAGATCAAAACACACGGCGTTAGGTTGGGCAGTGTAGTCCGAGCTCTCCATTATGAGACAGGGAAGGTAGTCTGAGCCACAGAGTCATGGAACACAGAAACAGGCCCTTCAGCCCAACCTGTCCATACTAACCATGATGCCCATCAATGCTAATCCCATTTGCCTGCATTGAATCCATCTCCTTTAAATTCAACGATTCAATGATTCAATGATGCTTTATTGTTACATATACCTAGGTACAGTGAAATCCTGTTTTTGCACAACATACAGAACGTACGCAAAGTGTCTCCACATATCTGGCGCTGACAAAGTTACTCATTAGAGTCCAGATAGTCCCTCTTTGATCTTGCCCCCCCCCCCCCACTGGTTCCATCTTTGTTCTAGGCGGGCCGACTGCCCCTCCCCGTAAATCATTTCCTATCCATGTATCTATCCAAATGTTATTTTAATGTTGTTATCACACCAGCCCCAACCACTTCCTCTGGCAGCTTGTTTCATATACATACTACCCTCTGTGCAAAAAAATTGCGCCTCTGGACTCTTTTAAATCTCTCCCCTCTCATATTAAACCTACACACTAGCTTTAGACTCCTCCAAAGATTGTAACCATCCACTTTGTCTATGCCCCTCATGATTTTTATACAGCTTTACAAGGTCATCATCCTTCAACCTCCTGCATACTAGGGGAAACAGTCCCACCTATCCATCTTCTCCCCATAACTCAGACCCTCCAGTCCCAGGAAAGGGCTTGTGAATCTATACTGCATTCTTACCAGCTGCTGTGATATTCTTCCCACAGCTGAGTAACTGGAACTTCACATAATGCTCCAAGTGTGGTCTCACCATCGACTTGCTCAGTTATAACATGACACCCCAACTCAAGGACTCAGTTCTCTGACCAATGAGGCCAAGCATGTAAGATGCCTTCTTCACCATCTTGTCTACCTGTGTGGCCACTTTCAGAGATCTATGTACCTGCATCACTCTGCATCTTTCAGAGATCTGTGCCCCTAGCTCACTCTGTTCTGTCATTATCTCCTGGGACACACCGTACCATTTACAGTGCAAGTCCCACCTTGGTTTACCTTACCAAAGTGCAACGCCTACCATTCCTACGATTTAAATCCTATCTGCCATTTCTTGGCCCATTTCCCCAGTTTATTTAGTTCCTGTTGTAATCGTCGATAAACGTCTCTGTATGTGTGCGCGGCTGTGTGGTTGCGTGTACAGTGTGTGTTGTGTGCGTGTGTGTGTGTGTACCTGTGTGAGTGAGCATGTTTTGTGCATTGTGTGCGCATATTTCTTTCTGTGGTTTGTCCGTGAGTTTATGCATTTCTCAGTGTGTGTGTGTGTGTAAAAGAGGGAAATAATTATATGCCCAGCAAGATGTTATTCAGACTGACGAAGGGTTTCGGCCCAAAATGTTGCCTATTTCCTTCGCTCCATAGATGCTGCCGCACCCGCTGAGTTTCTCCAGCACTTTTATCTACCTAAGATCTTATTCAAAATCGAAACCTGAAAACAGAAGCCATAATCAGTGGGAACTGAGAAAAGATGAAGAATTGGGTCACGATTCTAAAGTTCCATTGTGTAGGGGCAAATTAACGATTGAGAGAACAGCAGGCAGTGTGATCCGGTTCAATTTTCCAATGCTGAATAAATAATTTTCCATTTACCTGCAAAAAATTGACATAAACCCTAAAAGAAACAATATCTTCTCACATAGAACAAATTGGGAAGTCAATCTAATTTGTAATGATGCTTTATTTTAATGTATTGGAAAGCTGAATGCTACAGGCAACAGTTTTAGATGATAAATTCTTCTGTCCGTGTTCATAATAGAAACTTACTATGTGAAATTGTCACACAGCAGTTAGATTCTCTTGCGTTTATGGATTAGGCCCACACCTTTCCGGGTTAGTGGAGTACCTGTATCAGTTAGATGGAGTCAAGAGGGATCTGCGTGAAGCTAGTTTGAGTACTTCATGAAATCAGTTTAGTATGGAGATACAGGGCAGAAACAAGCCCTTCGACCCACGAATTACGCACCGACCAGTGATCTCCGTTCACTAGCACTATCCTGCAATTTTTACTGAAGCCAATTAACCTACAAATGTGGGAGGAAATGCTGAAGCACCCGGGGGAAACCCCACGCGGTCATGGGGAGGACATACAAACTCCGTACAGACAAGCACGTGTGGTCAGCTTTGAACCCGGGTCTCTGGCGTAGTTAGGCACTAACCGCTGCACCGCCATGCCGCTAGTTGAAGAGATTTTTTTTCTTTGCTATTTAAATCACAGACACAAAACCTCCTCGTGGACTCAATTGCCCAGTGGAATATATGTAAATCTTTTCTGAACTGAGATGCTTTTCTTGAATGATCCATAGCCTCATAAGGAAGTTGTATGTCCTCCGTGTCCATTGGAATTCTATTAACAATATTTATTCTAGTTCAACTTTAAATTAACTGGTACATATTATCCAGCAGCCACTCTCGAATAGCTACAGTTCCACATTTCTCTATTGATTTTCCTTGATTTATATGATAAAAATCTTACTAAAACAGGCTTTGAGTTAATTATTCAGAGTTCTAAGGATTTCCTTTTATTGCCTCATTCTTTTTGGGAACAGTAACTCGCATTGTCATTCCTGCTTGCATTTTTTTCTTGCTCTGGTTCCTTCCCCGACTTCCCCTGGCGTCCAAGAACAACCATTGAAATGACTGCAGGGCCACTCTAGACCTGACGCACTTCAGGCAAGGACTGTCTGGTTTTGTTCCCCACCGTATGCTGCCATCTCACTTTGGGCAAGAGTGCATCAGCATTGATGAGCCAAGAATGTGAAAGCTCAGCGATTTGTCAACAGTAACTCACCCCCGCCTGAACCAAGGACTGAAGACCTGCAGTTCATAGTCATGAAAGGTTACGGCATTGAAAGCAGCTCTTTTGGCTCAGTATGCTCATTAACTCTATTCCCACCAAGTCGAACAGATAAGGAGATTTTTGGAGAGAAATGGGCTGAAACCTTGTAACTCCAAGCACCAAAATGAGATTTTGAGGACCATTTCCAATTCTTGGTCTGCAACCTTAATGGTTGTCAAAGTTCAATATCCCTTCCAAAGATCTTCTTCATGTTCTGGTAATTTCTGTCCAACAGCCTGCCAGGCAGTGACAATAATAGCAAAGCTTTCCTCCCTAATCTTCCCTCAATGAGCTTCAATCCATTAGTTTCAATCATTAGTTATTGATTAGCTATTTATTAATTATTGATTATTAATTATTAATAATTATTATTAATTATTGATTGGTTATTGATTAATGAGCTTCAATCCATTAGTTATTGATCTCTCTGACAAATAAAATATGTCCTTCCTGTTACCTTGCAAAGACCTTCAAAATGTTATGCAGCTCAATGAACTGTCCTCTGCTCTAAACAACATAGCCTAGCCTCGATATCCTTGTCCCACAACTAATATTTTCCGTCTATGAGAACATCCACACGAAGATCCTAAAAACGTAAGACATGGAAACAGAAGTAGCCCATTTAGCCTTGAGCTCCTGCTCTGCCATTTAATACTATTAAGGCTAATCTTTACCTCAGTGTCACTTTCCTCTGCTAGTTTCAAGTTTACAAGTTTACATTTATTGTAATCACAATATGTTAACATTTAAATATATATCAACTATTGAAAACCACATGGCCCTCTTGGGTACAGTTTTTCAAAAATCTATTTAAACACATTTCCTTTCATTTCAGTCCTGAATGGGCATTTTTTTCAGATTTCCATCATTTGAGATTTGCTTTAAATTTAAATTTAGTCGTTGTGGCTTTTACCAATGTAAAACGCTGAAGATGCTTCCAAGACTTGCCCATGCCGACCTAATCTACACTAGTCCCACCTGCCTGCATTTGGCCCATATCCCTCTAAACCTATCCTATCCATGTACCTGTCCAAATGTTTTTTTAAATGTTGTGATGGTACCTGCCACAACTATGTCTTCTGGCAGCTCGTTCCATAAACCTACTACCCTTTGTGTAAAACAAGTTGCCCCTCAGATTCATATTAAACCTTTCTCCCCTCTCCTTAAACCTATGTCCTCTGGTCCTTGATTCCTCTACTCTGGGTAAAAGTCTGTGCATTTACCCAATCTATTCCCCTCATTAGCGGACTTGTGACTGGAAGGAACTTTGGTGCTTTCCCACTGTTGACAGGATTTGAAAGCACTGTTGGGGAAGTGCTCGGGCGTGGCTCTGATGCTGCACCTCTCCGCGGACCTGCCTCAAATTCTGTTTCTGGGTGACACAGACTCGCACCAGGGGAACACAAAAGAGGCAGGAAAGCATAGGAACTCGAGCTTACTAAAATGCAGAGAAATAAAATTACCTTCCAGGTCACTCTAATGCTCTGAGATGTGACGGGCTCCAATATGACATCCATGGGTGGGCCGTCTGGAGCTGAAAGAGAGGAAATGCAGATCCAATGTTAGATATATGGATTTTGGTTATATGGATATTAGATATAACCATATAACCAAATTGTTATATGGTTATATGGTTATATATGGATGGGGCATTTCCATTGGGTTCACTTGCCACCACTTCTTAAGCCATAAATAATTACTTGATTTTTTCCATGGTAGATACTTCCAAGTTTTCAACTCAATGGAAAAATCACAAGTTGTCTATTAAATACAGGAGACGCATGAAGTGGACATGAGTCAAGAACAGCAGCAGCAGTGCCTCCACCTGGAAAACCAGTGGCAGTGGGTTCAAGTCCTCAAGTGGTCCTCAAGGAACACTGCACTGTTGGAGATGCTGGGTTTCAAATGAGATGTGAAACTAAGGTGCCATCCGTTTGCTCTGGTGAAGAACATGGCAGTTTGCGGACATGCATTGTGTTCTCCTGGTGTACTCATTCCTTAACCTGCACCCGCCGGTCACACAGCAGTAGAGTTGCTACCTTACAGTGCTTACAGCACCGGAGATCCGGGTTCGATGCCGACCAAGGGTGTTGTCTGTACGGAGAGTTTGTACGTTCTCCCCGTAATCGCATGGGTTTTCTCAGAGATCTTCGGTTTCCTCCCATACTACAAAGATGTACACGTTTGTAAGTTAAATGTCTTAGTATAAATGTAACTTGTCCCTAGTGTGTGTAGGAAGGTGTTAATGTGCGGGGATCGCTGGTCAGTGCGGACTCGGTGGGCTGAAGGGCCTGTTTCTGCGCTGTATCTCTAAACTAAACTAAACTAAACTAAACCCACAAAACCAAATGCTAGGTTATTTACCACAACCTGATGATTGAATTTGCTTGTGTTAGGAGAGAGACTGAGTTTCAAGAGTGCACTAATGGTTGTGGTCTCCTGAGATACCCTGACAATATGAAATGTTCCTTAGATATGCAAGCCCTTTGCTTCTTAGTCTCAAACATAGCTCTAGAGTCTTATGGATAAAAATAAATCCAAATGGTATAAATCCAATGCCAGTATTTTGTTCCCAAATTCTAATTATGGTGAATAAATGTTCTTTCTTTTTTGCATATCTCAACTATTGTCTTAGCTAAAAAGAAGATTGTACGTTAAGAGTAGAAATGTCATAAACTAGAGGCATAGCTATAAGATCAGAGGAAGAGAGTTTAAAGGCTGGTGCAGGTTATTTTATTCACAGAGAATGGTTTAGATTAGAGATACAGCGCGGAAACAGGCCCTTCGGCCCACCGCGTCCATGCCGACCAGCGATCCCCGCACATTAATGGTGGATTCCTGAAATGCGTTGTTACGGTGTGGTGGTGAAAGCAAATAGTGGTGTTTAAGAGGCATTTAGATAGACACATGAATATGCAGGGCAAGAGGACTATGGATCGTGTGCAAGAATATGAAATCTATTTTGGTATCATGTGCAGCATAGACAATGTGGGCCAAAGGGCCTGCTTACTTTGTTTTTGTTTAGTTTAGAGATACAGCACGGAAACAGGCCCTTCAGCCCACTGCGCACCAACCAGCGATCCCCGCACACTTACACCATCCTACACACGCTGGGGACAATTTACATTTATACCAAGCCAATTAACCTACAAACCTGTATGTCTTTGGAGTGTGGGAGGAAACTGAAGATCTTGGTGAAAACCCACGCAGGTCATGGGGAGGATGTACAAACTCTGTACAGACAAGCGCTCTTGGGCAGGATCGAACCAGGGTCTCTGGCGCCGTCATGCAGTAGCTCTACCGCTATACCACTGTGCCGCCCTGCATTTCTACGCCCAATGCTCTATGATGTTGCCCAGGTACACATGTTAATGAAGAACCTGTCTGCGGGTCAATAACCAGAGGGGCATCTACATCCACAGAACCAGTCTAAAGAGAAAGTCAGCCTCTTTGATAGGATAGTCGGGGGAGAGTTAACAAAACTAAAGTGATTTAAAAGCGTTCGAATAATACAGTTAAACATATTGTAATGATTGCCTTAATTTTATAGAACAATACAAAGACAATTAGGGCGTTTAAACTATGTGAATAAAGGACAAAATATGTGCTTTTCCGTAGCTTGGACTCTGTCATTTGCCCAAGAGATCCAATTAACACAGTAATTCAGTTGCTCCATATTTTAGTGAAAGGAACGTTACGGGTTATTTACAGTTTAGCACTTACTGTCTTCGAGTGCTCACTTGGGGGACCTGTATCGAACAACAAAGGTTCCCCCAGCAACCAAACTGTTGCCAATCAACAGAAGTGCCAAACAACCAATCGACGAAACCGCTTGTGACCATCCAAACAGAAACAAAGAACCAAGGCTCCACAAGGTCACACGCAGTTGTATAACGCACACGGGCAAGTAATGGCTTGACCACTTTGGTCACCCTCTTATCCCAGGTTACGGTTTGAAGCCTACTTCAGGACCGGAATATTGTTGCACTGTCAATTAAAACTCCAGTGGCAATGTTCCCAATTACGAGTTTCAAAAGATATTCGGACAGATGTATGGGCAGGAAGAGTTTAAAGGGATATGGACCAAATACAGGCAAATGGGACTAGTGCAGGATGCCAATTTGGTCGGCATGGATGTTTAGCCGAAGGGCCTTTCTCATGCTGTATAGCTCTATACCTCTCATTAACAATCATCTCTGCAGCTTTACCACAGATGAGACACTGTATTTGGCAGCAGTGAATGGACTTTTGTCTTTGAGTCAAGTCATTATTTTATTATTATTAATGTTTAGTGTTTTTTGAGTCATTCGTGACTGTCACTGTATGCCATGTTTTTACGTGGGCGGAGCACCAAGGCAAATTCCTTGTATGTGAATACTTGGCCAATAAATTTACTTACTTACATAATTCTGGGTTTCAGCAAATTCAGCGTGAAGGTCTGGGCTAACACCTGGGTAGGGCAGTGCGAGTGCTGTAATGCCAGAGGTGCCATCTTGGGACAACCTCAGGGGTGAAGGTGGCCAGAATTTCCCATTGGTAAGGCTTGAGATTTAGCATTGCCAACTTGAACCATTGGTTTTGATTGTGTTCGCCATTTTCTTACCGATACGCATTGCACCATCTTATTCTGACTTCCTTTCACCCGAAGAAGGTCTGAAGAAGGGTCCCGACCCAAAACAGCACCGATCCATGTCCTCCAGAGATGCTACCTGCCCTGCTGAGTTACACCAGAACTTTGTGGTTTTTTTTCTCTCGCTTTCATCTCTGCATTACTTCACAGAAGAACGGGTAAATGTTCCCCAGTGACCTGGCCGATAATAATCCATCAAGCAACATTACTAAAAAATAGATGATCTGGTTATTATTCTTCAGCTTCTGGTCAGAACTTACTGCGCCCAAATTGGTTGATATATTTACTACATTCCACTGCAGGAATACTTCAATGGTTGCAGAGAGCTTTGGTGCTAATACAAAGCCCTGTCCTTCTCACTCTCTGATCATTCCACTTCATTCTCAGCCCCACTTTCTAGCTTACTCCAAAACCTTTCATTATTAGTTTATTTCTTCCTCAATGCTTTATCGTCATGAAGTGCTTTTGAATTAACACACAGAAACCCAAGAAACATGTAACAGGTCAGTCAGCATCTGTGGATATTATTGATTATTAGTTATTTGATCTGTGTGATATTACATATATGGGCCAGTTAAGATGCAGCTAGTCAGAATTTCATATTCTATTGCTAGTATATATGACAATTATGACCCTTGATTCTTGACTCAATCATATTTCCTCCTGCGAAGTGGAGTTTAATCCTTTTTAGTGGAATACTAGACCAAGTCCTGTCCCCTCAACGGGGAGTTGCAGGGTGGGGGTGGGGGTGGCCTGCGGCATCAAACACACACACACTAACCCCTCCCCCTTGATATTATATTAATATTATTTATTCGCTCCTTTTCCCCCATCCCGCGCCCTATCCACTCACACATAGCCCCCAACTGCGCAGGCGCAGCTGGAGATGGAGGGGGGTGGAGGGATGGTGGGAGTGGATAGAGTGGGAGAGGGTGAGGGGGGTAGAGATTCTGCAAAATTATTAGCTCAAGCCTGTATCCTACCTCTGTCACATACATCCTGAAAGTTCAAATCTGAAACCAAGGCGGGATGGTGACGTAGGGGTTGAGCTACTGCCTTACAGCGCCGGAGACCCGGACTTGATCCTGACTATGGGTATTTGTCTGTACGGAGTTTGTACATTCCCCCTGTGACCTGCAGGGGTTTTCTCCGAGATCCAAAGACGTTCAGGTTTGCAGGCTAATTGCTTGGTATAAATGTAAAATTGTCTCTCGTATCTGTAGGGTAGTGTTAATGTGCAGGAATCGCTGGTAGGTGCGGACTCAGTTGGCCAAAAAGTCTGTTTCCGCGCTTAATCTGTAAACTAAACTAAACTAAATTAAAAGTGGAATATATGTGTCATGGCCTATGTATTCTGCTACACTATTTGCTCTAGCCTATATCCTGTCTCTGTCACATGCATCCTGAAAGTTAAAGGAGTATATTATAGTTGATGTGACTTTCAATTCAAATAGTCATTCCTATCACCTAGGATGATGGATTTAAGACAGTGGTTTACTAAGCCAAACACAAGGAACTGGTTTACAAGGAATAAGAAACTGGTTTACAGAGAAAGGCACAAATCATTGGAGTAACCAGCGGGTCAGGCAGCACCACTGGACAACATGGATAGTGAGATTTTGGGTCAGGACTCAAGACGTCACCGATCCATGTTTACCAGGGATGCTGCAGACCCGCTATGTTACTCTTGCACCTTTTTCTTTGGTTTAATAAGTCAATACACTTTGGAAAGATGAAGGTAAACAAAAGTGCTGGAGAAACTCAGCAGGTGCGGCAGCATCTATGGAGCGAAGGAAATAGGCAACGTTTCGGGCCGAAAACCTTGGAACCTTGATTTGGTGATATTGCGTCTGATCCTCACTGAATTTGCGATCACACGATATCAAAGATAATCGGCATATAACATTAATTAGGGCATAGAGGAATTGTTTATAACGCAGTAATCCACTGAACTCCAGAAGAATGTAACTTGTCGAGACAAATATTCCCAGAAGTATTTTCAGCACCAAGGAAAGCTCCCTGCTGTCGAGCTGGTCCCAGCGGTTTCCTGCATCAAACTTACTTACAGCAGACTGAACAAAGTCTAGACTAGGTTTTGAGTACAAATGTGAGGGAGGACTTAAACGAGTAAACGCGAGAGAGTGATAGATTGTGGCTAAGGGTCACCAGAGATGAAACAAAACTTCAGGCTGTTCCGGTGAGCGTCTTCATGAACATTGAGCGTGTTTCTATCTGAAGCTGCAATCACGTCGTATCAGGATTAAGCACCATGTAGCATTAATTAGGCCGGTGAGATCACTGAAACTAGCCCTTCTCACACTCAGAGGCTCAGAGAGGGCAATCAAATTACCTTTCATGATCGAGTCGTAAGGGTTGTGATCAGATGACTGTGCTCTGATTGCTCTAACCAGTTCCTGATTGCAAACGAGTAAAAACCGAAACACCCACAGTGGCTTCCCAATGGTTCAGTAAGTGAACATACCGTCTAATAAACAAAGGTCAAGCACTGTCTTCTAACAGGTTTGCTCGACCCAACTAACAGAATGAAGCTTGGTCTGTTTCCACAAAGATAAAGAAAGAGAAAGCTAGCCAGGGTGCACCACCCCTGTGTGCATGGACAGATGTTAGGTGGAAACAAAAGTAGGTGCTTCCTACCGTCCCTTGTCCCTTATCATGTATCTATACACTGCATCATCGTTGAAAACATTAGCGATGCAGTGGTGCTGGATTCCGACAGGAATGTTCCTTACAATGCGATGTACGACAGTGATCGCAACTTCTACTGAAGTGTGGATGGCCAATGGCTCGCTAGAAGCTCATCCGCCCTTTGACAGGTCTTGTTTTTGGTCCTGCTGGGGGTCCACAGCCCCCTCCTCACCTGGAAAACCAGGTGGGGGAGACGGTTTAGTCGCCGACTATCTGACCATGGAGCACGGGATTACATGGCACCCGTGGCGGGGGGGAGCTCCCCCCTACCTGAGCTAAAATACACTGTAAACGGTTCGCTTGTAAACATGTTTTGGCTTTCTGTTGACTCGTTAGCACACAACAAAAGCTTTTCACTGTACCTCGGTACACGTGACAAGTAGACTAAACTGAGCTGGTAAACAGGCTTGGACAGACACTCTCAGTGGAAGCTCTCTCTGATAAATAGATGACTGGGGATGTCATTTAAGACTGAGGTGAGAAAAAAAACGTTTTCACCCAGAGAGTTGTGAATTTATGGAATTCCCTGCCACAGAGGGCAGTGGAGGCCAAGTCACTGGATGGATTTAAGAGAGAGTTGGGTAGAGCTCTAGGGGCAAGTGAAGTGGAGTCAAGGGATATGGGGAGAAGGCAGGCACGGGTTATTGATAGAGGACGATCAGCCATGATCACAATGAATGGCGGTGCTGGCTCGAAGGGCCGAATGGCCTCCTCCTGCACCTATTTTCTATGTTTCCAATAGATCTGACGTAAATAGATGTCACTCTCAGGTAAATAGATGCCTGGAATTCTCAGCAGGCTATAGAGAAATCATCATCAGAAGAGAGGGAATTGTTAATGGATAATCTATGCTGGAAACATTAGAACTAATCGAACTACCAGAAGGTAAAAATGAGTGGTAGAGAACTCATATGTGATGCAATATTCAGTGATCCATCATGCTGAAAAATGACATGAGCTTCTGCAATCTAATTTTTTTGGAATGCCTTTCAAGAGTTGGCTGCCATATCTGCCTGACCAAAGGACTTCACATTTTAACAAGGGATTGTTCATGTGAAATCTTTTGGCTTGACAAATTGATCCACTAATTGTTACCTATTTCCTCTGTGATCAAAAAGAATGGCTTAGAGCAAAAATAATCTTCATGGATGCCCAGAAAAGTGGTGATTCCAGATGTGTTTGGGAATGTATCTGCTGTGTGGTCGTGTGGTCAAGGCCAGTTAAACGCTGTGTGTAGGAAGGAACTACAGATGCTGGTTTACACCAAAGATAGACACAACATGCTGGAGTAACTCAGCAGGACAGGCAGCATCTCTGGAGAGAAGGAATGGGTGATCTTTCGGGTCGAGGCCCTACTTTAGTCTGATGTTCAGTCTGAAGAAGGATCTCGACCCGAAACGTCACCCATTCCTTCTCTCTGGTGATGCTGCCTGTCCCGCTGAGTTACTCCAGCATGTTGCGTCTATCTTTGCAGTTAAATGCTGGCACCATCAAGGAAACAGGAATGACCAGAGATGTTGTCCTTTGTGCATTAATCTTCCCAAGCAAACAAAAGGCTTGGCATTGGAGAGTTTACTGTTTCAAGCTAACAACTTGGTGTTACATCAGGGAAATGGATAAATTGATGACTACGGACATATTTCAATTTTACCGGAGGCAATTAATCTACAAACCTGTGTGTCGTTGGAGTGTGGGAGTAAACCGGAGCACTCGGAGAAAACCCATGCAGGTCACCGGGAGAACGTACAAACTCTGCACAGACAGCACCTTGTGTTCTGGAATGATCTCGGGACTCTGGCGCTGTAAGGCAGCAACTCTACCGATGCGCCACCGTGTCTACCAATCTAGAGCAACCTTTGCTCCACTGATTGCAAACTTGTATCCTCTCCTTCCCACTAATTCCTTCATTTCTGGCACAATTTCAATAAAAACACTAATTTCTTTCAAATCCCTTGTTATTTGTCCTTAAGTATGCTGCCCAGATTCGAACACATTCAGTGTTCAAATAATGATTTAGTATAACTTCCCATGTTAATCACATTCTTGAAGCAAGCTGAATCGGGACACAAGGGCAATTTGTAGTTTGGACAATTCAGCGCCAGCGATCGATCGATGGTCGGCCCGCATCGCTCTGACTTGGTACCTGCTTCCTCTGTGCTGACGGTTAATTCTTTGCTTGAGTCACTTCTGCCGATCTTGTTGAATGAGTAGATCCGTATGCTGTAGACAGAAGCTGGGTGCAGATCCACAATGTTGGCCTGGTTTATGGTTGGGTTGATGTTCCGTGTACTCTGCTTTAAGTTCCACGAGTCTGTTGGGAGGGAAAGAAACAATTGCTTTGTAAATGGGATCTGAGATGATGACGTTGAACCCAGGGGGTAAAGAGGGAAAAATCACTGAGATGAGAGCTGGTGCTCGCAGCTAAGATGCAATTGGCACCTTCAGCTTTAAGGCTCGTATCTCAATGCTCCAACCTTGCTTAGTTCAGTCTAGTTTAGTTTAGAGATACAGCAAGGAAACAGGCGCTTTGGCTCATCGAGTCAGCGTCGACCAGAATCACCCAGACACAAGTTCTATCCCACACAATAGGAACAATTTTACAGAAGCCAATTAACATACAAACCCGCACCTTTTTCTGGAATGTGGGTGGAAACTGGAGCACCTGGAGAAAAAAACCACGCAGTCACAGGGAGAACACACAGACAGACCCATAATCAAGATCAAACTCAGTCTCTGGCACTGTAAGGCAGCAACTCCTCCACTGCCACTGTACCGCCCCTACATTGCTTTCCTGCATTACAATCGTAACGACCCTTTGAGAACATTTAATTGGTTATAAAGTAATTTGGGATTTCCAGAGGTTATGAAAAGTGTAATAAACCTGTAGGTATTTCCCTTTATATAAAAATGTCCTCTGTGCCTGAAAGTGCAATGGGCAGAAAGTCTCTTTGCTCCCAGTCTGGGTATTAACCACTCCCATTCCAGTAACATCTTAATATAACGATGCTTCAATCAAATCATTAGATAATTCAATCATTTAAGCAAGATGTTTCCAGCCTGTCATTTCATTAATGTTGCTTAATTCTAACAATTCAATCTTTGTATGGGTGAAAAGTGGGATTGAGTTGTGTAGGAAGAACTGCAGATGCTGGTTTAAACTGAAGGTAGACAAAGAATGCTGGAGTAACTGAGCGGAGCAGGCAGCATCTCTGGAGAGAAGGAGTGGCGCTTCGGGTCTGACTGAAAAAGCCTCTCGACTCGAAACGTCACCCATTCCTCCAGCTTTTTTCCAGAGATTTTAATGATGAATTCATAAACTTCTCTGAATTAGGCCATTCGCATGAGTTACTCTCAGCTAATTCATGTGTTTATCGGCACTTCGAGCCTGCACCGCCATTCAATATGATGGCTGATCATACTCAGTATACCTGCCTTCTCTCCATACCCCCTGATCCCTTCAGCCACAAGGGCCACATCCAACTCCCTCTTAAATATTGAACTGGCCTCAACTACCTTCTGTGGCAGAAATTCCACAGATTCACCACTCTCATCTTGGTCCTAAAAGACTTCCCCTTATCCTTAAACTGTGACCCCTTGTCCTGGACTTCCTCAACATCGGGAACAATCTTCCTGCATCTAGCATGTCCAACCCCTTAAGAATTTTGTAAGTCTCTATGAGATCACCCCTCAATCTTCTAAATTCCTGCGAGTACAAGCCGAGTCTATCCATTCTTTCTTCATATGGAAGTCGTGCCATCCCAGGAATCAGTCTGGTGAACCTTCTCTGTACTCCCTCTATGGCAAGAATGTCTTTCCTCAGATTAGGAGACTAAAACTGTACGCAATACTCCAGGTGTGGCCTCACCAAGACCCTGTACAACTGCAGTAGAACCTCCCTGCTCTTGTACTCAAATCCTTAACCCCTGGCACTTAATAATCAAGAGTCTGCCTTAAAATATCCATTGACTTGGTCTCCACAGCTGTCTGTGGCAATGAATTCCACCGATTCACCACCCTCGAACTAAATACATTCCTTCTCATCTTTTTAGAGGTACATCCTTTCATTCTGATTCTATGGCCTCTGGTCCTAGACTGTCCCACTAGTGGAAACATCCTCTGGTAACATCACATAACGAATATATAGTGCAAAGTCTCATTACTGAGGAAAAGTACAGCCTCTACATTCCATTCCACATTGGAAAGAACAGTTTCAAGCCAAAGCTTAGCTTAATTTAGTTTAGAAATACAACACGGAAACAGGCCCTTCGGCCCACCAAGTCTGTGCTGATCATGATCCCCGCACACTAACACTATCCTACTCACACTAGGGAGAATTTCCAGTTTTCACCAAAGCCAATTAACCTACAAACCTGTATGTCTTTGGAGTGTTAGAGTAAACCGGAGCACCCGGAGAAAGCCCACACGGGTCACGGGGAGAATGAACAAACTCCGCATAGGCAACACCTGTAGTCAGGACCGAACCCGGGTCTCTGGTGCTGTAAGCAAGCAACTCTGCAGCTGTCCCACCATGGTGCCTAAAGCTACAGTAAATCTGACAAAAGGACTTTATCGAAAAGAATGATTTGAGCAAACTTGCATTTCCTCAATGAACCTATCTATAGAAAACAACGATAATTATGATCAAATCTAACAGATGCTGTTTATAGGCAATAACAATATCTGGTCAAATATCTCCCTTACATTGATTTATTTCTACTGATAAACATGATAGAAATATATTACATGTATGCATGAATTAGCTAAAAAAAGTGTCAGATTAGAATTGATTATACAGAAGTATGATGAATGAAACGCCCAACAATCTTATCAAACTCTGATAGAACACATTGTGTATAATTAATGTCTGCAGCCCTTGTACAATATTAATTTACAAAATTTAATCATATTTTAATCTCTCCTGGTATGGCAGCAACAGGATTTAGTTTTCTTGCAATGAATTTAAATTGTCAATTAGATGCCTTGAATAACTACTGCAGACCCCTTAATAATGTCATGGGAACTGTGCAGAAATTGGATTTTAAACACAGCACAAAGGTGGCATTTAAGGAGCCGCCAATGATTTCAGAGCGTAATAATCAATAAGCTTCAGTAGATGGGCACTTCTTCATGGTTGACCAGGCAGGCATAAAACCCTAATGGAGAACCACAAAGTATCTGAAAATTAGTCGCAACCTGCATTAACGTACAATCTTAACACTATTCAACAGTTTTGTTTTGTTTAGTTTAGAGATGCAGCGCAGAAACAGGCCCTTCGGCCCACTGAGGCCGCACCGACCAACGATCCCACACTTTAACACTACCCTTCGCAAACTAGGGGACAATTTTTACATTTATACCAAGCCAATTAACTTACAAACCTGTACACCTTTGGAGTGTGGGAGGAAACCCAAGATCTCAGAGGAAAATCCATGCAGGTCATGGGGAGAAGGTACAAACCCCGTACAGGCAAGTGCCCATAGTCAGGATTGAACCCGGGTCTCTGGTGCTGTAAGGCAGTATCTCTACCGCTGCGTCACTCTGCCGCCCGTGCCTGAATGTTGGGCTTGGCGGGCATGTTTAAGGTTGCAACTTGTTATTTGCGCTTCTGGCATGCCATTAGTCGCTCAATCAAAATTCTACCCTGCACACAAATCACCGGATGCTTAGAAAAGGATGCAAAATGCTGGATTAACTCAGCAGGTCCGGCAGCATCTCTGGAGAGCATGGATGGGTGACGTTTCAGGATGAGGACCCTTCTTCAGACTGGTTCATTGAGGGGAGGGGAGGGGACGGTTGCTAGGGGGAGAGGCAGGACAAAGCATGGCAGGCAATGAGTGAACACAGGTGAGGGGGTGGGGGGGTGGTTGATAGTCAGATGGTCAGAAGACCAGAGATTAAAATAGAGACAAATTGAGGTGTTGGGCACAGGTCCAAGAGCCTCAATGCTTCAAGTGGTGCTGTCAGAGAGTTCAGGATGTCCGTCTTCCTCCTGGTAGGTGGTTGCATTAACTGATGGGCTTCACTCCACTAGCCTCTTTGCATCCAATGTCCTCACCAACCATCCCCATCCCCATCATCTGCAGATCACTCCATTATCTGCAGCTCACTCCATTATCTGTTATTGAGGGAGTGCAGCGTAGGTTTACAAGGTTAATTCCTGGGACGGCGGTACTGTCATATGCTGAGAGAATGGGGCAGCTGGGCTCGTACACTCTGGAGTTTAGAAGGATGAGAGGGGATCCCATTGAAACATATAAGATTGTTAAGGGTTTGGACATGCTAGAGGCAAGAAATATGTTCCCGATGTTGGGGGAGTCCAGAACCAGGGGCCACAGTTTAAGAATAAAACTGAGACGAGGAAACACTTTTTCTCACAGAGAGTGGAAGTCTCTGCCTCAGAGGGTGGTGGAGGCAGGTTCTCTGGATGCTTTCAAGAGAGAGCTAGATAAGGCTCTTAAAAATAGTGGAGTCAGGGGATATGGGGAGAAGGCAGGAACGGGGTACTGATTGGGGATGATCAGCCATGATGACATTGAATGGCGGTGCTGTCTCGAAGGGCCGAATGGCCTATTCCTGCACCTATCGTCTATTGTCAATTGTCTATTGTCTGCAGCCCACTCCATTATCTGTTTGAATCTTCTTCCACGCAAAAGTTCCATCATAGCCCCATGCTCACACGACCCTCTCTCTAACTCCTTCCTCTGTGGTCCCCACAATGGGAGATTATGGGTAAAGAGTCCCTTTTATCAGGCACTTTGCTTTGAACGTTGAGCATGCAACAGCCCAGTGTAATGGTTGCTGTAAACCACCACTTAAGCAACTCTGACGATTTTACAAGAACACAGCAACCACTACAGCACAGACGGAAAGATGAGGACAGATAACTAAATGTTTGGGCCTGAGGAACACTGTAAAGAGAGTGCGGGAAGGAACTGCAGATGCTGGTGTAAAACCAAAGACAGACACAAAAAGCTGGAGTAACTCAGCGGGACAGGCAGCACCTCTGGAGAGAAGGAATAGGTGAGGCTGACATTTGTCTTGAACCAAAATATCACCCGTTCCTTCTCTGCAGAGATGCTGCCTGTCCCACTAAATTACTCCAGCTGTTTGTGTCTATCTTCACCGTAAAGGAGAGGATAGCAGTGATATGCAGAGGTTAAGGGAAGGAATTCTAGTTTGGGCCTGTATTATCGGAAGGCAGAGCCGGATGTAGTTTTGAGATCAGGATGAGTGTGGAGGGCCCAGGTAATTAAGTAACCAATGTGCGTCCATGAATTTGTGCTGGATGAATGAGACTTGGTACGAGATGGAGAGTGGGAGAGTCATGTTATATTGAAGGAAGAGACCAACTGGGAAACTACTGGAATGATCAAAAATACATTTGGGGAGTTCAATGGCTGATGAAAGCGTGACTGTGTTATATCCGGGCCGGGTTGTGGAGATGATACGGGGCTGGATGCTCATCCCAGGCTAAATAGGATACTGTTTCATTCCGGTTTACTCAATGGGAAGGTTGGGGACTGGAATGATTGGCAAAGGAATGAGGCTAACATGCTCCTTGGAAGACAATGCTGAAGGGGGAGGTGTTTGCCATTGAAGGGAGGCCAGCGACGACCCACCTGACTTGTTCTTGTACTCAATGTCAAAGCCGAGGATGAGACTGTTTCCATCAAATCTCTGAGTCCAGCGGAGGTTCATGCTGCGCGCCTTGACTTCTCTGATCTCCAGCTCAGGAGGGTCAGGAGGCTCTGTAGGGAAGGCAGGACAGAGATGTGCATGAGTTAATTCACCCTTCAGTGTACAGTTTCTTCTTTGCCATCCATAACATTTCTACCTCATGTATTATTCCCTGCAAATGATGCAATTCATCTTCTCAGAATCAAGCAATAACCACAATTAATGTTTTCTAGGAACAATCATGCAGTGTGTGATGGTTTATAAAACTCTTGTCAATAATTTTGCTACCATTATTTTGAAAATAATTTAATAGTGATTCAACGTACAGTTTGTACGGTCTCACCGTGACTGCACGGATTTTCTTCAGGTTCTCCAGTTTACTCCCACACTCCAAAGGCGTTCAGGTTTGTAAGTTAATTGGCTTTGGCAAAATTGTAAGTTGCCCCAAAAGTGTGTGGGATAGTGTTTGTGTGTGGGGTGATGGCTGGTCGGCACAGGCCCAGTGGGCCGGAGGGCCTGCTTCTCTAAAGTCGAATATCTAAAGTAAGAAAAGGTTTGGGCAACTAACCGTAGCTTTCCACCTTGCTTACCATCGCAAACACCTTGACAGCGATGATGTCAAAAGGGCAAACCTCTTGAAGAACTGAATCAATGAAGAGCAGGAATGTAGTTAATTAGATCATTTAACTCTCCGCTGCTTGCACCATTGCACTTTACTGTGACGTGGCTGGTGGCTCCATGACCTTGTCAAACCTCCACGCTAGGGATTTAGTCAGCTCCAGGTGGTTCATCAGTTTAACAGCCTCAGGTCACTTTGCCAATGGGATGAGAGTAAATTCATGACTTTGATCATTACTGACTATAATCATAAGGCACCTGCCTTGACGTTGCTTTGTAATTGCGATAGGTGTACAGGCCATTGGTGAGACTAAACCTGAAGCAACGTTGGTCATCTTCTTCAGCGGGGATTGGAGGCATTTCAGAGAAGGATCGCTTGATTGATTCCAGAGCTGAAGAGGTTTTCTTACAAGGAAACGTTAAGCAGGTTGGGCCCACACAGATTGGATTTAGAAGAATGAGATGCGATCTGCATGAAACACATTTGATTTCAAAGGTGTTGACGAAGTAGACGGTGAGAGGATGTTGCCCGACATGGGGGAAATCAAGATCAGGGGGCATGGTCTCAGTAAAGGGATCAGACATTTAAGATAGAGAGATGCGAGGGAATTCTTCTCTCAGTAGGTTGTGTGGCCATTGAAATACTCTTCCCCTGGCAGCTTTAGCCTCAAGTCTCAAGGTTGAGGTAGATGTACTTTTGGTACACAAAGTACTCAACCTGACATTAAAGTGGTGCTGAAGTACCAGGAAGACCAGTGGAGCATGCTCCTGTTCTCACTTCTTGTATACTTATGAAGATAACCATGTCACTTTCAAAACAACTGAGCAAACTGTAAGTCACCTTCATTGAAAAAAAATGTTCTTTGGATTTGTGAACCTATTCTCATGCATTGTTGCTTTCTCCAAATCTTGATGCTTCTCTTGAATTTAACTCTGTGTGTTGAGATGGTTCAACGGTTTGGCATTGTAAGTAACGGCGGTGGGTTAAGTTGTTCCAATTTCAAATGCTGCTTCACATAGAATTAGTCTGTCGACAACTGACCTCAGCATCCACAGATCTCTGAGGCGGAAATGAACAAGAGTTCCCAATTATGTTGGAAATGCAGGCGGAGATATCAGAAAACTAAAATTCCGTGATTCCATCATGGTTTCTGAAGCATGAGCAGGAAAGGTTTGGCTCATGGTCCCAAGTAAATAGAAACCATCAGCTCATCTCCTGATGTGCAAAGTAATACATAAATAGATTATGTGCACAGAAGAAACTTATTATAAGCTCCCATCAAGAGCTTATTTGGTTTTACAGTGGCTGACTAAATGCTTTTGGAGCCAACTAACCAATTTCATAAAATTCTGCGGTAAATATGCATGTCCTAAACTTCTATGCCTTCTATCTGAGATCAGGGCAGAAAGTAATTTGTGAGAAAAACTTTGCACAGTATTTCTTCAGATACATTTTTATTGTGCTGAAAAGCCAATTATTTAATATTGCAGACCCCCTTATGTTTCATGCCCTTGGAACTATCAGTAATGGATGTGTATTGTTCGACTCTTTAATTCAGAGAATTGGATAACCATTTATCTTTCGTTTAGTTTAGTTTAGATATAGCGCAGAAACAGGCCCTTCAGCCCATCAAGCCCACGCCGACCAGCGATCCCCTTACATTAGCACTATCCTACACACACTAGGGTCAATTTACAATTTTTACCAAAGCCGATTCACCCACAAAACCTGTACGTCTTTGGAGTGTGGGAGGAAACTGGAGCACCCGGAGAAACACCACGTGGTCAAGCGAAGATCGTACTAACTGCGTCGAGACGGCACCCGTGGTCAGGATCGAACACGGGGCTCTGGCGGTGTAAGGCAGCTCAGAGTACAAGGCAGACACAAAAAGCTGGAGTAACTCAGTGGGACAGGCAGCATCTCTGGAGAGAAGGAAGGGGTGATGTTTTGGGTCGAGACCCTCAGACGTTTTGTGTCTATCTTTGGCTTAAACCAGCATCTGCAGTTCCTTCTTACATGATCCGAGTACAATGTAGCCATTACAATTTTTTTCTGGTTGAAAGTTCAAAACTTCAAGGAACACTTGGGTCATCTCTGTTGCATGCAGTGAAAGTGTGGCAAAGATAAGTACACCTTTATACAGGTTGACCTTTGCTTCCACAACCACTTTAGTTAGTTCTGAAGGGTACCATATTTCAGAAAGAGTTCAACATGCAAACATCATTCTTTTAAGTGCTTTGTGTAAATAAAAAGGAAGAACTTCCATCACTTTTTATTTTATTACCTACCATTTAATAAATGGGGTAATAGTACCTAAAAGAAACAATAGCTTTTCCCAATCCCTAAGCTAGATTTTCCAACAGCACATATTACAACAATACCTAATGTGATTCCCCACAGTTTGAGCCATATGGTTCAATGTCAATTGATTGTACACTGGAATGCGATTCCCTTGTGCCTCTCTCAATCCCAGCCATTCATGCATGGAGGATCAAGCCGACTTCTCACTTCCCTCAGCTCATTGCGGAGGTGAGATAGAATGTAGGATCAGTAATATCTGGACCTCTTCTGAGGCTATTGGGGATAAACCCGTGATTGGTCACTGGTTGAAGGTGTACTAGTCGGCTGCGCACTGGACTCTAAACCAGCTAAACCAGAAGGCAAACACAATGCTAGTATTTATTTCATGAGGGCTAGTATTCGAAAACAGAGAAGTGACGCTGAGGCTCTATAAGGCGCTGGTCAGGCCGCATGTGGAGCATCGCGAGCAATTTTGGGCACCATATCTGAGGAAGGATGTGCTGGCTCTGGAGAGGGTCCATGGGAGGATTACAAGAATGATCCCAGGAATGAGTGGGTTAACACGATGAGCGTTTGACGGCACTGGGCCTGTACTCGCTGGAGTTTAGAAGAATGAGGGGGGATCTCATTGAAACATACTGAATAGTGAAAGGCTTGGATAGTGTGGATGTGGAGAGGATATTTCCACTAGTGAGAGAGTCTAGGACTAGAGGTTCAGAATTAAAGGACGTTCTTTTAGGAAGGAGATGAGATGGAATTTCTTTAGTCAGAGGCTGGTGAATCTGTGGAATTCTTTGCCACAGAAGGCTGCGGAGGCCAAGTCAATTGATATTTTTAAAGCAGAGATAGATAGATTCTTGTTTAGTATGCGTGTCAGGGGTTATGGGGAGAAGACAGGAGAATGATGTTAGGAGGGAGAGGTAGATCAGCCATGATTGAATGCAAAGTAGACTTGATGGGCCGAATGGCCTAACTGCCCTCTTCACTTATGATCTTATGAGCTAATGTTCCTTCTCTTTTGGCTCACTTGCCTCGTTGAATGTGGCTGAACCAAACCAGGGCAATAAGAGGCCTATAATCTACATTGAATCTAGACTGTAGCTGACAAGATGCTGATGACAAGATTAATGAATATGGAATAATTTCCATGGTCCATCAGAACCCACCCATCAGTATACAGGCCTATTGATAACTATAACCTATACAATACTATTGATAAACATAAACAATGTTAAATAATGCTTCATTAAAGCGTGTGCTTAAGAAGCCCTCTGTTATTTTGGCTGTCAATTTAAACATTTGCAATTATCAGTTCTAATGCATCCTAGTGGTGTGGTGTGCTGCTTGGGATGGGGAACATTCATGGAAATGCTTGAGTACTAGTTTGAAACACTTTGCACTTTAGGCTGCAATTGGGCCCAGAACCATTCATTCATCATCGATGAAAACATTAGCGGCGCAGTGGTGCTGGTTTCCGACGGGAGCGGTGACCGGCGCACCACACGTCTCTGTCCTCCAGTTCCTGCGGACGTCCGCCGCTGGAAGTAAAGGATATTGGTGTGTGTGCTTTATCATAATTCCTTACAATGCTATGTATGACAGTGATCGCAACTTCTACTGAAGTGTGGATGGCCGTGGGCTCGCTGGAAGCTCATCCGCCCTTTGACGGGTCTTGTTTTTGGTCCTATTGAGGGTCCACAGCCCCCTCCTCACCGAGCAAACCAGGTGGGGGAGACGGTTTAGTCGCCGACTATCCGAGCATGGAGCGGGTAGCAAGGGATTACATGGGACCCTGCGGCGGGGGGGAACCCAGGACTGAAAAAAATGCATGTGTACTCTGTTATGTTTATCAGCAGCAAGCTTTATATCTGAGATGAATTGAGCCAAAATATTCATTGCATGGATACCTTGAACTGTGAGCTGAATGAGTCCTCGATCTTCTCCATAGGAATTGATTGCGTGGCAAGAGAAGAAGCCAGAATCTCCACGATCGGCAGGTATGATCTGCGGGAGACAGCCAGACAACAGGACATGTGTTGAACAATGCACCAAGTATTGGTATTCTCTAGTCCAATGCACTCCTGATTCACTGAAACAGGAGCTAGGTTTTCGAATATGGCTCTTATGGAAAACATCTCCATCAGAGTAAAAAACTGGAAGGGCCACGTGTTAGCCTTTCTGGATCCAGGATTAGTTGTCCATGTGCGACCTTACTGGGATCCAAGGCATCCATGGTGCCACAAAAATACACAATTAAAACAAATATTTTCACCTATATTGAGCCTAAATGGAAGCAAACCTCACATTTAAACTATTGCCAAACACTGTTCTTCCAGCCACCATTCACCCACTTCCAAAATTCCTTGTCTGATCCCAAACGCAACTTAAATCCTTGGGTAACATCAGCCCACTTTGCCACTGATGAGTTGATGCAGTCCTGTCCACATTTGCTTGGGCAATTGAAGCCTGTGTTCCAGTGAGCTTGTACCAGTCCAGGCCTCATCCTATTTCTAGGCCAGTTTATCATATCTTATCTACAGGTTAAATTCATGTTTCATGAACCAGACGCTAACATTGAGCTGATTCCTAAATGACAGGTACTATCACAATGTTTAAGAAGCATTTAGATGGGCGCATGGCTAGGATAGGTTTAGAAGGGTATGGGCCAAACACGGGCAGGTGGGACTAGCCCATCTTGTCCTTACTGGCTCTTAGAGAACGCACATCAGTCCCTTTGCACAAGCTATCTCCCCACAGTCTGTTCTCACTCACAAGCGAATCAGCTCCCTTCTGATTCATTCGCCATCCAACAAGGGACAAGTTGCCGTTATGAACAAACCCAACAAGCTCACCTCTTTGCAGTGTAGGAGGGGAGGCGAGCACCCAGGGGAATCCCTCTCACAGAGGGATCATGCACTGGATGTCGGGATGGAAGCTGGGTTGCTGACTCAAGAATGCTAACCCCTGCACCACTGTGTTCCTGTAGCATTGAGCCATCACATCAAATAGCCGTAAATTTCAAAAGTCGTGTGTCGCAGAAATCCCTCTGTCCTTTAGCAACATTGTCATCCAGAACGTTGTGAGAAATGAACAGATAATATACTTCACTTTGGTTGGACACTTCTTAAAAATTAACATGGAGGACCCTGCATGCTTATTGCAACTCAGGGTTAAAACTGTGCAAATTTGCAGTTGAAAATATAAATGTCAAGGTGACTGGAAGTGCAGTGGAGGCGACCTCCGTTAAAATCATATAAAATAGATTCTATTTTAATTGGAGACATAGACCAAAACAGCAAATGAGGTAGTTAGAGTATTCAATTAAACGTTAAACGTGCTCAGTATCTTCAGTTTTGCAACCCCTCTTTTGTCAAAAGCTTTGGGATTGATTCTAATCAGTGCTGCGATATTTCTCACTTGGTATTCGTTGTTCAGTTTTAATCAGACTCGGCAACTTGAGGTTGAAAAAAAAGTGGCGATTAGACTGGAGCGGCAACACTGCTGATCTATTAAAGGCCCTTGGTTTTTTTTTTTTTTTCGTGAAGTGGCAATTTTCCCAGCTGAAGATTCTTGTTCTTACACTATGGGGATAGACTACAAATATCAAATATCAAGCCACTTATTCCAACCTGATAATACTATTCATTCTAGTCACAGAATTAAATCCAACCTTAGGTAAATATTCAACTTCATTCTAAGCCACAATTTAAAAAAAAAGTCTACCTTGTATGATATCAACTGGTGGGCTTGAGAGATCTTCTCTTTCATTTATCATGACCACAGTGGGGCTCACGTTGTCGACCTCCCCGTGGTGAGCCCTGTCAACTGACTTCAGTCAGGCGAACGACAACAAACGGAGACAGCAGCAGCGCCGTAGCTTGGCGCCAACCCGAAGCATGCGCCCTTTTTAGGGCGGGCACCTACGGATGTCGAACCGGATGGCATCACCCTGCTGCGGACTTCTGTTGCCTCAAACGCAAGAAGAAGAAGACCACAGTGTCTCAGCCAACAACTCAACCTCTTTGTTGCTCTGCTGATCACGTCTGCCTCCACAAACCTTTCCATCCTTAAGATGTTCGTTTTTAATCAATAAAGACTATGTTACTAAAGCTTGGAATTTAGTACGGCTGCTGCAACAGGATAGATGAAGGGTACCAGAAGCATCCCATCCCTGGAGGTCAGTCTATCCCCAAGAGGAAATTCTGCCTCATTAATTAGGAATCCAACTTACCAGGATAGACACAAAATGCCAGAGTAATTCAGAGGGTCAGGCAGCATCTCTGGAGAAAAGGAATGCACGATGCTTTGGGTCGGAACCCTTCTTCAGAATTAGAGATAGAGGTGATGGGGGGAGAAACGGGAGGCAGAAAACAAAGATCCTATAGACCACTCCTTCTAAAGGCAATGGGCCGGCGTGTAGTACGCAACGGAGCGGAACGTGGGCCTTTTTTTCATCCATTTCAGTAACCCGACCCGACTCGCAGTGTAATCAACATTGTCAGGGAACAGTTTGTGTTAATAAATTATAATTCTGAAAATGAGGAGATGATTTTTACCAAATAACTTTTATTTTTACGAGGATGTTTCCGTAACCGGCTACCGTCTCCGCACTAGTATCCTACGGGATCTTTGGTGCGGAGACGGAAGCCGGTTACGGAAATGGGGCCGAAAATGACCCATGAATCTGCCCATGACCGTCCTACGTCTTTTACGTCGAGTGATCTATCTTGATCCGCTATAGGATCTTTGGCGGAAAAGGCCAGAACAAATCAGGACTGGCAACAGATGGAAAGGTGGAGTTCCTGATCACCCATTGTTGTCTGGGGAAGATGTGCTAACAAGAGGGATGTAAGGATACGAACAGTGGAATTAATTGGTTTAATAATGAATGTTCTCTTTCTATCCTTTCACAGCTCTTGACTGCATAGAAAGAGAACATTCATTATTTGGCATTCCTTGTTCCTTGTTTAAGACTAGGATGGGTGAGGAGGGGAGGGGGGGGGGGGGGGAATTGCAGGAGTTACTTGAGATTTGAGAAATCAATGTTCATACCATTGTATTGTGAGATGCCCAAGTAAAATATATGGGATTGGGAGTTACTTTTCCCTACGTCAGATAAACAGAATGGACCACCTAAATCTCCACTTTTCCATGGAAAATCTTGCATTCCTAAAGCACTTTCCACAAGGTCTGAGCATCACAAAACACTTCACAGTCAATTATGCGTCGTCACTGTATCGACACAAGAAACCTGATGGTCAATTTGAGCACAGCAGGTTCTGTACAAAACTAATGTTAATGGCCAGTCACTTAAGTAAGTAAGTAAGTAAGTTTATTGGCCAAGTATTCACATACAAGGAACTTGCCTTGGTGCTCCGCCCACAAGTAACAACATGACATCCAGTTTGTGAAGTTGCTTCAGAGGAACTCTTTGGCCTGCTAGAATGGAGAAATGCCTCTGCTTCTTTCAACTGGTGGCACTTTAGTTTGACATCCCCCTGTTTGGTAGTTGCAGGCAAAAGTAAGTTCTATTCTGAGCTAGTGAGGCAAAATGTCCTCATGGAGATAGTTGAGTGTGGACTGAATTCCAGGGGCAGGACGCTCTTGGGATTTATCATCTATCCTGTTGCAGTAGCCATCCTAAAGTGCAAGCTTTATTAACGTAGTCTTTATTGACTAAAACAAACATCTTAAAGATGGAAAGGTTAGTGGAGGCAGACGTGATCAGCAGCGCAACAAAGTAATTGAGTTACGGGGGTTACACAAAATGCTGGAGAAACTCAGCGGGTGCAGCAGCATCTAAGGAGCGAAGGAGATAGGCGACGTTTCGGGTCGAGACCCTTCTCAAAGTAATTGAGTTGCTTGCTGGCCGGGACACTGGAGCTGCCCAAGACAAATGAAGGAGAATATCTCAGTTTACATTCTACGAGATGGAGTTTTTTTTATTGTGGCCAAGAGTGAAGTTGAATATTTACTGAAATGTGGACTTAATTCTGCGATTAGAATGACTAGTGTTATTGGGTTGGAAGAAGTGACTTAATACTTGCTGTCAACGGCCACAGTGAAAGAAGAAGAATATTCAACTGAGAATATGATGCAATTATGAACACAGAACGCACCGAACACATGAAGGGCCGAATGGCCTCCTCCCGCACCTATTTTCTATGTTTCTATGTTTCCATTGATAGGGGACGATCAGCCATGATCACAATGAATGGAGGTGCTGGCTCGAAGGGCCGAATGGCCTCCTCCCGCACCTATTTTCTATGTTTCTATGTTTCCATCCCTGTGATGAACTGGCCAACCAAAGAAGTACAGAGTTCCGATTATTTACTTAATATCACTGATATTATGACAGGACACATTTTAATTAAAAAAAACAAACAAATTTGTCAATTTTCCTTTCATAGCTCTGACTGCATAGAAAGAGAACATTCATTATTTGGCATTCCTTGTTCCTTGTTTAAGTCTCACATTCTGCCCGCTGCAGTCACCTTCTATTCTGTTTTTCCTCACACACATCCAGCGTCCCCTTAGTCCCTTGTCCACTATGATCACCTCACTGATCATTCTCTGGGGAAATAAGTTTCTCTGGAATTCTTGATTGAAGTTATTCGTGACCTCCTTACCTTCACGGCGCTTGGTTCCGAAACTTCCCTCGATGGGCGGAAATGTTTCCTCTGCCAAGCCTTAGTCCTTTTAGTAAATCGTCGCTCGGCAGACTTGAGTGGAAAGGTTCGATGACTTACCCTCAGAGTGGAGACGACTTCTTCACCATTGTCCTTGGTGGCTACTGAGTATCGGAACATTCTGTCGGGGTCGATCACTGTGTCCTCCTTCTCCCAGCGGATGATGATCGGCCGCTCGCCGCGGGCCGTGCAGTTGAGCTCCTTGTTCTGCCCCTTTATGGCAATGGTGGTGTTGGGGTGTGACGTGATCATCGCAGGGACTGGGTTAAAGAGGAAAGAGGTACGACAGTTCAAATCAGTGGGAGCGGCAGATCACAGGATGGGTCATGTGTAGCAAGGAACCGCAGATGCTGGTCTGTACCGAAGATGGGCACAAAGCGCTGGAGTAACTCGACGGGTCAGGCAGCATCTCTGGAGAAAAAAGATGGATGACCTGAAACGTGAGCCGTCCTTTTTTTTCGAGAGATGCTGCCTGACCCGCTGACTTTCTCCAACCCTGTGCTGCCTCCTATCAAAATGGGCCTTTAAGACCAAGTTAAGACTCTATATTTTTAAGAACTTTGAAACTTGACGGATACAAGATGGTGGCGGAAACGTGGCAACTCTTGTGTACTGCCTCAGTGTAATCTACTATTCTACGATTCTTCTACTATTTGTGGGCGGAGCACTAAGGCAAATACCTTGTATGTGAATACTTGGCCAATAAACCTACTTACACCCTTGTACTTAAGTATGATTATGCTTATGTGTTGTCATATTTTACTGAACTGAATGGAATAAAGGAATTTCACTGCACCTTAGTTCATGTGACAATAAATTACCATAAACCATTGAACCATTGTACTAAGCTGATATCAAAAGGCAAATTAATATGGAGATAATATATACAGTAAATGACAAATAATGGATTTATTATTTTGTCGTTGCACAAGATGGCTGTCCACAAATGACATCATGTATTGGTATTACACATATTTTAGTACATAAATAAATATTTATTCATTAGCAGATTGGGCAATACTGCCAGGGCCTTTTGCGGAGCTCCGGAACATAAAAGGCTCATCTACAACTCTCAGCAACTTACCTGCATCAGGGAAACGGCAGTAATCGGTGCCGTTTCAGACAGGCTGCTTGGGCAGCTGAAAGCGCTGGCAATTTTGCGATCTCCCGCAGCTGCGGGTGCCCCGGACTTTAAACTTTCCCACTCTGGCTGTGAAACTCCCGACCCGACTGAGGATCCCAGGTACGGCACCTGGAAACCCCGGGATGACCTCCAGAGCCGACGGGCTAGATATCCCAGGAAAAATGAAGCTGGAGCTGCCGTCTGTGAGGGAATCCCCGTTCCAGCGCAGGTCCGCAGAAACAGCAGGTACAGTCAACCCAGTACCTGGAAACAAAGGGGAAGCCTCCATAGTGTCCGGAAACGTGGCCGGCGGGCAGGACTTCAGGTCAGACTGAAGCGCAGGGGACTTCGGCCCCCTCTCCCTACTATCCTACTGGCCAATGTACAGTCCCTTGAAAATAAAGTGGAGGACTTAAGGGCAAGACTGCTTTATCAAAGGGAGCTGAGGGAATGCTCTGTGTTCTGTTTCACAGAGACATGGCTCACCCCCAGCTCCCAGACTCAGCGGTCCAGCCTGAAGGGTTCTCCATCCACCGCATGGACCGTACACTGGCATCGGGGAAAGGGAGAGGAGGGGGCGTCTGCCTCATGGTCAACTCTGCGTGGAGCTCAGACGTGGCAGTCCTGTCCAACTCCTGCTCTCCACATCTCGAACATCTGGCGGTGAAGTGCCGTCCCTTCTACCTTCCGAGGGTAGACGTCCGTCTGGCACTGGAGGAACTGCACGCCGTGGTCAACAAACACCAGACGTCTTACCCCGAGGCTTTTACCACCATTGCTGGGGACTTCAATAAGGCAAACCTCAATAAATCACTCCCCAACTTCCACCAACATGTCTCCTGCTGCTCCAGAGGACCAAACACCCTCGACCACTGCTACACCACCATCAAGAATGCTTACTGCTCTATCCCTCGCCCTCACTTCGGTAAATCCGACCATTCTGTGGTGCTGCTTCTCCCTGCCTACAGGCAGCAATTAAAGAGCGCACCCCCAGAGGTGAGGACAGTACAGAGCTGGTCGGGGGGGGGGGGGGGTGGGGGTGGGGGGCAGAGGAACAACTACAGGACTGTTTGGAGTCTGTAGACTGAGCAATGTTCAAGGACTCGGCAATGGACTTGAATGAATACGCCACAGTCGTTACAGACTTCATTAAGAAATGTGTGGAGGACTGCATCCCTACAAAAACCTTCCGAGTGTTTCCCAATCAGAAACATAGAAATTATAGAAATTAGGTGCAGGAGCAGGCCATTCGGCCCTTCGAGCCTGCACCGCTCATCAGGGAGCGATGACCTTGGATGAACTGTGAGATCCGCACTCTTCTGAAGACCAGACACCGGGCATTCATGTCTGATGATACAGTGGTCTACACGAAGTCCAGATACAACCTTGGTAAGGCCATCTAAAAGGCCAAAAGGGAGTTCTGCTCCAAACTGGAGGATGAGACAGATGTTCGGCAGCTGTGGCAGGAACTGAATGCAATCACCTCCTACAAGGCGAAACCAGGAGGCAGCTCGGATGTCGGCGATACATCACTCCCTGATGAGCTCAATGCGTTTTACGCACGCTTTCATATGGAGAACACCGATGTGCCTTCCCGAGCCCCCATTCGCTGTGATGGTATTTCAGTCTCAGTCACAGAGGCCGACGTCAGGAAATCCTTCAGAGGGGTGAACCCTAGAAAAGCGTTGACCTGATGGCATACCTGGTCGTGTTCTAAAAACCTGTGCGGACCAACTGGCTGGAGTTTTTACGGACATTTTCAACCTGTCACTTCTGAGGCCTGAGGTTCCCACCTGCTTCAAAAGGGCATCAATAATACCGGTGCCCAAGAAGAGCAAGGTGACGTGCCTCAATGACTATCGACCTGTGGCACTAACGCCTGTGGTGATGAAGTGCTTCGAGAGGTTGATCATGGCGCAAATCAACTCCTACCTCGACAAAAACCTGGACCCACTGCAGTTCGCTTACCGCCACAACAGATCAACGGTGGACGCGATCTCACTGGCCCTCCACTCCGCTCTGGACCACTTGGACAACAAAACCTCATATGTCAGGCTGTTGTTCATTGACTACAGCTCGGCATTTAACACAATTATCCCCTCCAAGCTGGTTACCAAACTCGCAGAACTGAGTCTCTGCGCATCCCTCTGCAATTGGATCCTCGACTTCCTCATCCACAGACCACAGTCTGTTCGTATTGGTGGAAATGTGACAGAATCTATAACAATCAGCACGGGAGCACCTCAAGGCTGCGTGCTCAGCCCCCTGCTGTACTCACTCTATACTCATGACTGCGTAGCCGGTCACAGTGCGAACTCCAACATCAGGTTCGCTGACGATACCACTGTTGTGGGACGTATCACTGATGGGGATGAGACGGAAGAGAGATCGAGCGACTGTCCATATGGTGCCAGCACAATAACCTGGCCCTCATCACCAGCAAAACCAAGGAACTGATTGTGGACTTTGGAAGGAGTAGGATGGGGACCCACAGTCCTGTTTATATCAATGGGTCGATGGTTGAAAGGGTCAAGAGCTTCAAATTCCTGGGCGTGCACATCTGTGAAGATCTCTCCTGGTCCGAGAACACAGATGCAATTATTAAGAAAGCTCATCAGCGCCTCTACTTCCTGAGAAGATTACGGAGAGTCGGTTTGTCAAGGAGGACTCTATCTAACTTCTACAGGTGCACAGTAGAGAGCTTGCTGACCAGTTGCATCGTGGCTTGGTTCGGCAACTTGAGTGCCCTGGAGAGGAAAAGACTACAAAAAGTAGTAAACACTGCCCAGTCCATCATCGGCTCTGACCTTCCTTCCATCGAGGGGATCTACCACAGTCGCTGCCTCAAAAAGGCTGGCAGCATCATCAAGGACCCACACCACCCTGGCCACACACTCATCTCCCTGCTACCTTCGGGTAGAAGGTACAGGAGCCTGAGGACTGCAACGACCCGGTTCAGGAATAGCTACTTCCCCACAGCCATCAGGCTACTAAACCTGGCTCGGATAAAACTCTGAACATTAATACCCCTCCATCTGTTATTTGCACTTTATTAATTTATTAATGAATGTGTGTATTTAAGTATATAACTGTAGTCAATGCCTACTATGTTCTGTTGTGCTATGCAAAGAAAGAATTTCATTGTCCTGTCAGGGACACATGACAATAAACTCTTCTGACTTGACTTTCACTTTGTTTCCCATCTCAAATTGCTCTCAGCAAGATGACGCTGAGTTGTTTAATTGAACGATTTATTGCAATTTTTTTTTTGTCTCTCTGTTTCTCTTTCAGCTGCTATCTGGTCTGCTGAACATTTACCATAAGATCTAGGAGCAGAATCATCAGCCCACTCAGTCCACTATACAATCATGGCTGATCTATTCATTAGTCTGAAGCAGGGTCTCGACCTAAAACGTCACCTCTTCCTTCGCTCCATAGCTGCTGCCTCACCCGCTGAGTTTCACCAGCATTTTTGTCTACCTTCGATTTTTCCAGCATCTGCAGTTCCTTCTTAAATATTTTCTCCTTTTAATCACATTCTCCTGCCTTTTCCCCATGACCTTTGACATCCTTACTAATCAAGAATCGATCAATCTCTGTTTTAAAAATATCCAAATGATGTAGCCTCTACGGCCACCTGTGGCAGTGAATTCCAACACTGTTTCATTTTTAGTTCGATTAAAGTTTAGTAAGGGAGCGGAGGGCATTATTTAACTCTGAGATGGACTCAACTTGCTGGAGTAACTCAGTGGCTAGGCAGCATTTCTGGAGAAAAAGGATATTTCAGGTGACATTTCAGTTCAGGACCCTTCTTCAGATTGATCCTGTTTGAAAAATATTTTTTTCTCCAGAGATGCTGCCCGACCCGCTGAGTTAAAGGCCTGTCCCACTTTCCCGAGTTATTCACAAATCCTCCCGAGTTTTCAAACTCGCAAAACATTCGTAATGAGTCTGTGGGAGGCCGTAGGAGTCTGTGGATATATCGTAGGGGCTCGTTATGTCAGCCATAGGTACTCGGGGCTATTTTTTTACTCAATGGACATTTTCCAACAGCTGAAAAAATGCCCCGACTTACCTGATACCCCGAGTACCTACGGTTGGCATAACGAGCCGCTACGGTATATCCACGGACTCCTACGGCCTCCTACGGACTCGTTACAAACATTCTGCGAGTTTGAAAACTCGGGAGAATTCGTGAATAACTCAGGAGAATTCGTGAATAACTCGGGAAAGTGGGACAGGCCCTTTACTCCAGTATTCTGTGTCTATCTTTGGTATAAACCAGCATCTGTAGATCTTGGTTTCATACACCATGCTTTAACTCTTCGTGTTTATGCCAGCCCTTTGATGCAGCCGTTCATTTGATGCCTCTTTCCAATAAATTTCCCACGGCCCAGTAAACGTGCTCGAGCATTACTAGTAGATTTGTTTCTTTCATCATTCCAGGCAACTTATTCCAGGCCATAAAAAGCCGCTGTTAAATGGAAATGCACCTTCCTGCTGCTCCCTTCCTATTCACTTTGTTTAAACGTTGGAAGCTGTTGTCAGTGGATAGCGCAGAATCAGGAAATTGTGGGTTCAAGTCGGGCTCCACAAGCTCCAAGATAAAAACTCTCGGCTCAACCGGAAATTAGGTTCATCTGACATCATCTTCGGCATGGCTGAAGAAGATGAAACTGTGCTGTACTGTTCTATGTTCTTAATACCACCTCTCCACTTTGAGCTAGGGGCAGCCCAGTGGTGCAGTGGTCGAGTTACTGCCTTACAATGCTGGAGACCGGGGTTCGATCCTGACTACGGGTGCTGTCTGTACAGTTTGTACGTTTTCCCCATGACTGCGTGGGTTTTCTCCGGGTGCTCTGGTTTCCTCCAACACTCCAGAGACATACAGGCTTGTTGGTTAATTGGCTTTGGTAAAATTGTAAATTGTCCCCAGTGTGTAGTTTAGAGCTAGTGTATGGAGTAATCACTGTTTGGCATGGACTCGGTAGGTTGAAAGGCCTAAAAGTCTAAAAAAAACCTCCCACACTCAATGGGGTGCTGCAGTTTCTGAAGAGTGCGTTGAGGACATTGATGAATCTTTTCCAGTGTTTATTTGGTCATCTCTTCCCGTGACAGAGCCTGGAATTGAGTGTTTAATTTGGATGCCTGGTATCAGGTATCTGAATGACACAGCTTGCCCCACTGAGCTGACTGAAAGTAATTAGGAACTTGCCGCTGGGGATGTTGATCTGCGGGAGATTTACTGCCTGGTCTATTTGTGAGCTCAGACCCACAGCAAAGCGCATGAATCCTGACTGCCCTCTGAGATGGCCAAGGAAACTCCCCATTTACAGATGGTGCCACACCGGCATCTATTCAAGGGTAATTAGCAAATGGCAGAAAATGCCAACAATCCCCATGTCCCATAAATGAGCTTTCAAAACACCGCTCCTCCTTTTCAAATTCCTATTGTGTGGTCAGCATCATTGGACCAGACCCTGAATTAAACAAAACAAAATGTCGCCTATTCCTTTTCTCCAGAGATGCTGCCTGACCCGTTGAGTTACTCCAGCATTTTGTGTCTATCTTCGGTGTAAACCAGCACATGCAGCTCCTTCCTACCTGAATTAAACTAACAAGCCAAGGAGGAAGCACGCTACCACAAATACCACATGTATTTGTTCTATATCTCGCCATATCACTGTCCATATCTCTCGTTTCCCTTTCCCCTGACTCTCAGTCTGGAGAAGGGTCTCCACCCAAAAAACGTCACCGATTCCATTTCTCCAGAGATGCTGCCTGACCCCCTGAGTTACTCCAGCTTTTCGTGTCTTTCAGCAGCAACAGGGATGCTTTGGCCCAGAGCCCCGTCTGCTGGGAAGTGTGGACTGAAACCAAGATCAGGAAGTGGCTCTCTGTTTAATCAGCTCAATGTTGCTGATACAACCTTTGTTTGGCTAATGAGGAATTAAATTATTCATGTACTAGTTTCATTAAATATTTCAATTAGTAATATAATTAATAATGAGTCCATAAACTTTTATGTACACAAAAGAATGGCTGCTACAGTATTGTGCTTGGAAGAGCTATTATCAGTGGTGCCTGCAGGAGCCGCAATAGATTATACTAATAAAACCTTCCAAAGCATAGCCCCGAGCGAACTGGACTGTACTTCACGAGCTGAAGGCTGCAGATTACACTGGAAACGGGCCGTTAATCTTACTTTAGGAAAACAAATCCTGCTTTCAGATAAGTCATTCCTCATCCTCGGAGCGAGAGAATGTACCTGCATTCCTGGGGTCTCTGCCTTGTTACTGTGGTTACATTCAGGTCCTCGTTTATAACTGAATGACCCTTCACTGTGGCAAAATGGAGGTGGTGCGACTGGGGTGTTGGAGGAGGGGGGGGGGGGGGGGGGGGGGGGGGGGGGTAACGATACAATATTCAGTTGAAATGCAAACCGTTATCTGTGACAGAGGAAATACCAGGACTTCCTCAGATCTTTTAATTCCAATTTTTTCGAATTCCTTCTTTGAAAATACCATACCGTGTCGCGGATTTAGTTATCATACAACTCATGTGGCAGTTCCTAGTCTGACACTGCGGAAACCGTGTGGGACGGACATTGTGGACTGAAGGGCCTGCTCATCAGCCTGCTGCAGTGCGCTATCTTCTGTGTTCTAAGATCACCGGAGCAACTATTAGAGCTGCCGCCACATAAAGCCAGAGACCCGGGTTCAAGCCTGACCACGGGTGCTGTCTGTACGGAGTTTGCACTTTCTCCCTGTGACTGCGTGGGTTCCCTCCAGGGGCTCTGGTTTCCACCCGCACTCCCAAGAGGTGTGGGGTTTTCCCTGGAGAGGGAACGCGCATTGTGTCCACAGGGACTCTGGAGGCCTTCCGTGAACGAACTTTCTTTGTAAATGCCAATATAGGCACTTTCTGCGGGAGGTGTGGGGTCCCGAATGTCGGGATTGTTGAACGCTGGTCACCGCGGGAGGTCGAATGTATTGTTGATAAAAATGTTAATATTTTAATTTGATAACTTTGTTTGTAAAATGCCAATATTGGCATTATTTGATCATGTTACTTCTTTGTATTTTTGTTTGTTCTGAATAGAAGCATTTTATATGGAAAAAAAAAAGAGGTGTGGGGTTTGTAGGTTAATCGGCTGATGTAAAATTGCCCCTAATGTGTATCAGAGTGGATCAGAAAGTGGAATAACATGGAACTGGTGTGAGGGTATGATCGATGGTCAGACCGGAGATAAATGGGCAGAAGGGCCTGTTTCCATGCTGTATCTCTAAACTAAACTAAACATCGAGGATGGTAGTATGGCTGGAGTTTCCAGAGATAGGAAGAATAGAGCACAGAACATTTAATTCTACTGACAATTGATCTAATGGCAAATGTTATGGATGGGAGTCTTAATCCCAGGTTTGTTACTGTTGGTATTTCACTCTCTATTGGGTTGTTCGACGCACCGTCTGAGATGATTGGCAGAAGCTAACAATCCCAGAGGGGTTTTCACTGGTAAAGGCCAGGAACACATTCTCACATTGTCCTTGTCCTCAACGCACCTCAACTTGGGACACCTGATAAAATATCCCACAAGACTGAGAGACTGCCAACAATTGCTGGATCATTTCCACTGGTGTTCAGTGCATTGTGTTATGATCTGCCTCGTTATCCGTGCAGTGTAACGACCTATTCATTCTGGCGCGTTGCACGTGTTTGAGTAGGGAAAAGGGAAGAAGGGTGGCGCAGCGGTAGAGTTGCTGCCTTACAGCGCCAGAGACCCGGATCCGATCCGGACTGGACAGAGTTTGTACATTCACCCCGTGACCTGCGCGGGTTTTCTCCGGGATCTCCGGTTTCCTCCCACACTCCAAAGATGTACAGGTTTGTAGGTTAATGGCTTGGGATAATTCTAACTTGTTCCTTGTGTGTGTGTCGTGTAGCATTAATGTGCGGCATCGCTGGTCGGCATGGACTTGATGGGCCGAAGGGCCTGTTTCTGGGCCGTATCTCCAAATAACTAAATAAACAAAACTAAACTAAATGAAAATTGAGAGCAGACCCCAAAGATTCCTAACGTGTTGAGAGTTTCATTCATTTTACTGATTATGGATGATCAGCCATGATCCCAATGAATGGCGGTGCAGGCTCGAAGGGCCAAATGGCCTCCTCCTGCACCTATTTTCTATATTTCTATGTTTCTCTGTAACTTTTCAGGTCGGTCGGACTGTCCAGTCTGAAGAAGGGCTCTGACCCGAAATGTCACCCATTTTCTTCTCCAGGTATGCTGCCTTCCCGCTGAGTTACTCCAGCACTTTGTGTCTCTCTTGAGTTGCATGATCTGTTCTCAAGAATTAAATGTAGAATGTACAACTGAATCCTTTTGCAGTCCTTGGAAATAATAGGCAGCTTGCAGTAAGCCACAGATTTAGCGAGGAAACTGTCTGCTCTGAAATCTTTATTGCTTCAGTCCTGGGAGGGAAGCCTTGTAATAAATTAGCAGGAAGTATGGGCACGGAGTCTGACGTGGATTCCCAGGCCACTGGATGTTTCTCCTCTTTGCACTTTCTGCTGCCAGACTTATTCTCACAATGCCCAGGCGAGCTGTGTGCTGCAAGCTAGCCTCAGGCCCAGGCACGCTGAGTGTGGCTGTAAATATACATCATTGAACAGGCAGGTCGGAATACAGGAAGGGATTTACGTGGCATCTTCCCAGGGACAGGTGAGGGCTTGGCTCCGTCCCCATTATCCGTCCAATCTTGCACCCATTGACCCCCGTGACTGTCGGCATGGGATCTTGTCCGCCCACAGCCCAGCCAATTTCTGCACATTCCCACCCCTTTTTCTGTGCCTCGAGGCACCTTAAACCAACATTTGACTTTGGAGCTTTGTCACTGGGGATAATGCAGCGAAACACTGCTGCAACGTTCCGCACAGAGAGAGATCCTGTAAAGACCCAAACAACTCGTTTCAAGCTGTGACCTTTGGGGGAATACAGTTGGCCTGGGTGCCGCAGAAAACTCCCTTGTTTCTCTTTCAGAATTCACTGTAGGATGGGTGACTCCAACCAGAAACTGCACAAGGGGCCACAATTAAATTTCTTGTTGAAAAGACAGCACCTCTTAGACTGCAACACTCCTTCAGTATGGTACTAACATGTCAGAGAGCGCATCTGTCGATCGAAAGGTCATAAGGAATAGGAATAGAACAGAATTATAGGAATAGGAATAGAATTATAGGAATAGAATTATAGGAATAGGAATAGAACAGAAATAACTTAATTAGGCCATTCGGCCCATCAAGTCTACTCTGCCATTCAATCATGGCTGATCTATCTCTCCCTCCTAACTCCATTCTCCTGCCTTCTCCCCATAACCTCTGACACCCATACTAATCCAGAATCTATCTATCTCTGCCTTAAAAATATCCACTGACTTGGTCTCCACAGCCTTCCGTGGCAAAGAATTCCACAATGGGAGATGGGATCAGTTGATGAGAGACTCTGATACTGCCCTTCATAACCATGTCTCCATGGACATGTTTGGTGCACTTTTACAGGCCATATTGTCTGGAAATATGATGCCATGCGGTCGTACAATGTCTTCCAGCCTTATGAACTGGGCGGCGGGGTGGTGCAGCTAGCAGAGCTCAGCTCCAGAGACTCTGCTGCGTTCCTGACCTCAGGTGCGTTCTGTGTGGAGTTTGCACGTTCTTCCTGTGGCTGTGCATGTTTTCTCCAGGTGCTCTGCATCCCAAAGACATGCGTATTTTTAAATCCGTCCGCTTTTCTCTCATGCACAAAATAACTTAATCACTGTCGATTTGGCAGCTTCCACAGTTGAAGGACACCACAAATGTCCACAGCAGTGGGCCATAGACTGGGTTCAATCCTGACCTCAGGTGCTTTTCCCCTCTCCCTGTGACCATGTGGGTTTCTTCTGGGTGTTCTGGTTTCCTCCCACATCCCAAAGATGTGGGGATTTGTCTGTTAATCGGCCTCTGTAAATTGCCCTGAGTGTGTAGGTAGTGGATGCCAAAGTGGGATAAGTCCATAAGTGATAGGAGCAGAATTAGGCCATTCGGCCCATCAAGTCTACTCCACATTCAACCACATTCTATCTCTCTCTCCTAACACCATTCTCCTGCCTTCTCCCCATAATCCCTGATAATATAGAACTAGAGTGAACAGGTAATTGATGGTCAGTGTGGATTCGATGGGCTGAAGGGCCTATTTTCATGCTATATGTCGAAACTAAACTAAACTAAGCCCAAAACAAACTAACCTTTCTCACCACCGGCGTGCGACCTGCTATTTCAGGATCAGGACTCAACAGGTTTCAGTCTTTTGTCCTCATCATTTATTCACGAGCTGTTGGCGGACAGACTGACTGAGTGCCTGTGATGCGTTTTGCTGGTATCATGTCTTAGCACAGTGGGCGAGGTGGGAAGAGCAGCATCGTGTGGAAAGGTTCAATCAATAGACCACAAGACCCTCCAGGAGCAGATATCGATTCCAGAGACATGACATTGTCAAGACATGATGTAAGTGCCCTCTGGCTGCGAAATTACTTACTGCTGATCTGCTGCAGACTTGCCTAAAACTACTCGCACCTCTTCATATTTAATGAACTCCCTACCTCCTTCCTATACCCCCACATCACGCCAATGACATCCATTTGCTGCTTGCAAATAAAATGAAAGGTAAGGTAGCCAAATGAGGGATGTGACAGTGGTGCAGCGGGTAGAGCTGCTGCCTCACCAGCGCCAGAGACCCCTGACCGCGGGTGCAGTCTGTGTGGAGTTTGCACGTTCTTCCTGTGACGGCGTGGGTTACCTCCGTGTACTTTGGCTTCCACCCACACTCCACAGATGTGCTAGTTTATAGGTTCATTGGCCTCTGCAACTTTCCCCAAATGTGTCGGGAGCGGATGAGAAAGTTGGATAACAGGGAACGAGTGTGAACGGGAGGTTGATGGTCAGTGCGGGCTCGGTGGGGCAAAGGGCCTGTTTCCATGCTGTGTTTTTCAATCAATCAACTAACATTGTCAATTGAGCCCACTGTAATAATACAACCAAGTGTTTGAAGGTGGACTGAGGAAGGGTCTGGAGCCCAAACATCACCCGTTCCTTTTCTCCAGCGATGCTGCCTGAACCCGCTGAGGCACTTTGTGTCGATCTTTGGTGTAAACCAGTATCTGCAGTTCCTTCCTAAACAAGTGTCTGAAGGGGTTTGATACATTCAGCAATCTAAAAGGTTCAAACTCCAATCCTGCACTTCTGATTTAAGCCCCATTGTCATTTGTTTTTTTGGAAGTCATCAGTCGGGCTTGTTATGATCACGTTGCCGTGGGTAACTCGTTCCTACCTATACCCCTGTACATCTTTGGAGTGTGGGAGGAAACCGTAGCACCCGGAGTAAACCCACGCAGTCACACGGAGAACGTACAAACTCCGTACAGCCAGCACCCGTCATCAGGATCAAAACCAGGTCTCTGGTGATGTAAAGCAGCAACTCAACCGCTGGACCAATAGACAATAGCCAATAGGTGCAGGAGTAGGCCATTCGGCCCTTCGAACCAGCACCGCCATTCAATGTGATCATGGCTGATCATCCACAATCAGTGCCCCGTTCCTGCCTTCTCCCCATATCCCCTGACTCCGCTATCTCTAAGAGCCTCATCTAGCTCTCTCTTGAAAGCATCCAGAGAACCTGCCTCCGCCGCCCTCTGAGGCAGAGAATTCCACAGATTCACAACTCTCTGTGAGAAAAAATGTTTCCTCGTCTCCGTTCCAAATGGCTTACTCCTTATACTTAAACTGTGGCCCCTGGTTCCGGTCTCCCCCAACACCGGGAACATGTTTCCTGCCTCTAGCGTGTCCAAACCCTTAACAATCTTATATGTTTCAGTAAGATATCCTCTCATCCTTCTAAACTCCAGAGTGTACAAGCCCAGCTGCTCCATTCTCTCAGCATATGACAGTCCCGCCATCCCGGGAATTAACCTTGTAAACCTACGCTGCACTCCCTCAATAGCAAGAATATCCTTCCTCAAATTAGGGGACCAAAACTGCACATAATACTGCAGGTGCGGTCTCACTAGGGCCCTGTACAACTGCAGAAGGACTTCTTTGCTCCGATACTCAACTCCTCTTGTTATAAAGGCCAACATGCCATGTCTGTGAGTGAGGAACCCATCACAGTTGAATGGTGATAGTCTTCCTTCCAAATTTCCCCTTTGCCTGTCGTCCCCACAACATATAGGGAGACCAGAAACTCATTGGATCGACTTTGGAAAGCACTCGCTCTGTACCCTTGTCCTTACCCATTTACATGCTGGCTCTTTTCACTCGTTTTGTAGATAAAACAGTAATTGGAATTGAGGCAGCGAGAAAAAATCTAATATCAAATTCCTATTTCACAGCCTTTCAAGATAGAAAGCTAAAACAGTCACCTCTGGGGCAAGGGGACAGGCACTTTGAATCAAATAATGAATAGCGTTAAAGCTCTCTCCACACTTCTAATGGTCCTCATTAAAACAAACTAAAGACTGCGCTAAGGCAGCACTATCATAATCGCAGGGCAGATAATGAAAAAAAAGTTGCTCACTACTGGATGGCGACAGAAAGCACTATGCATGCCTTAACTATTGTAAAACACCTCTCCCTCCAGGCAGAAGCCAGCTGATGATAGGTTCAGGAAAGCCACAGGGTAAGGGTAAGGGTTCAGTCCTGAGCTTGGGTGCTGTCTGTGTTGCAGTTGGCACGTTCTCCCTGTGACTGGGTGGGTTTCCGCCAGGTGCACTGGTTTCCATCCACATTGCAAAGGCGTGGAGGTTTGCAGGTTAATTGACCTCTGAAAATTGCCCCTGGTGTGTGGGGAGTGGATGAGAAAGTGGGATAAAATGGAACTAGTACAAACGGGTGATGGATGCTCCGTGTGGACTCAGGGCCAAAGGGCTTATTTCCATGCTGTATCTGTGAAAATAATCAGTTCACTGAGGTGGGTCCTTTATTTTATCACACGCAGTTCAATCGGGGTACTGATTGTGAATGATCAGCCATGATCACGGTCAATGACAGTGCTGGCTCGAAGGGCCGATTAGCCTACTCCTGCACCTATTGTCTACTGTCTAATCCATAAGAGAGCATCATTTTGCATGAGGGAAGCCCTTTGACCTCCATGTTTACCAATACCCTCTACTCCAAGCCTCCACTTTCGCAAACAACAATCTAATCACCATGGCTACATGTTCCCAGCTCCACACCTTAGCTCTGTGAACCAGTACGTAAGTTAATAGTTCTTTGTATTTGTCATCCATTTTACCTGTTACAACCTTGTGTTTGGCATGTTGACGCAAGGAACTGCATATGATGGCTCACAAAGAAGAGACAAAGTGCTGGAGTAACTCAGTGTTCCAGGCAGCATCTCTGGAAAATATGGATACGTGATGTTTCAGGTTGGGTCTGAAGTAGGGTCTCGACCCGAAATGTTACCCATTCTCCAGAGATGCTGTCTGACCCACTGAATACTCTAGCACTTTGAGTCCCTTTTTTAATGGAATGTTGTTTTTTTATTGCAAAGGGATCTAGATTTTGTGCCTTTGCTCCAGAAGATCTGCCTTTTATTTCCTGAATCCCAAAGGTTAATGAAGGTGAATTCTAAAACATTCATCTCCAGCCCAGTACAGCAGCAGAAACATCAGGAAGGATGAGACTGTTCCACCAGTCATGGCTGTTCTGTTACTGAACTCCAAGTGCCCACAAAACTATTTAGGTTTAACAAAAATCTAACGTCTTGGATTTAAAGCAATGTACCGGCCAAGCATCAACCACTATTTGTGGAACAATGCTCCAAACACCTGTCTCGGAACTGTCTTCCTACAACTCATTTCCTAAAAGTGTAGCTTTAATTTTTAGATGAAGCCTCTTCTGCTACTTTGGAGACACAGAGTCGTACAGGGTGGAAACAGGCCCTTCGGCCCAACTTGCCCACACGGGCCACGTTGTCCCTCTACACTATCCCACCTGCCTACGTTTGGCCCAGATCCCTTTAAACCTTTCCTATCCATGCACCTGTCTAATTGTTTCTTAAACATTGCTTTCTACCTTAATAGATTCCCTAATGTCACAAAAACATGCCCAATCTCCCCTTCTTGAATCTATATTGGGCAGCAACTCATTGCAATTTCTCTCCCCATCTTTCAAAGGGTTAACTCCGATACTATTCTGAAAGTTAAGGTTGGATCTATTTCATTCAATTCCTTTGAGCTGAGCGGAGCAGCTTGTGACAACAGTTTTCCAATCATACTGGATGTTTGCTCAGTCTGTTTCTGAAATTCATTGACAGGAGAAACTGATTTCACCGACAGGGGAACAGAGGTGGAATGAAACTGGGAAAGATCTCAGGGGTAATACAGGGCTCCGCATGTTATTGAAGACCTGACATAGAATACTAAGAATAAATGCTTTGTTAGCCTAACAAAATATCAAAATCTTTCATGGTATACCTGGCATGCTGCCTTACAGAGTTCACCGCGCCAAAGGCCCGAGTTCGATCCTGGCTACGGGTGCTTGTCTGTATGGATTTTGAACGATCTCCCCGTGACCTGCATGGGTTTAGTCCGACAACTTTGGTTTCCTCCCACACTCCAAAGACGTACAGGCTTGTTGGTTAATTGGCTTGGTAAAATGTAAATTGTCCCTAGTTAGTGTACGATAGTGTTAAGGGCCTGTCCCACTTACGTGTCCTTGGCACGCAAATTACGCGACCTAATGGTCGCGTTGAGGCGCACAGGCATTGTGTGGCCGCGCGGGGCCCGTCCCACTGAGAAGCGCGGAGGGGTATGTAGTTGTGCGTGACATCGCGCGGGGCTCCGAAATCTTTGTTGCAAACGAAATCTTCGCGTGCCAACGGCCTGTCTCAGAACTGATGGCCAAAGTGCGACAGGCCCAAGACCCTGGCGCGACGCAACGTCTCACCTTCAACAGCAGCAGAAGTAGGCAAATGATCGCCTGGGGCTCACGGCCGTTGCGGTCCGGATCCGCCCCCACTCCTACTTCCAGAGCGGGGCCAAGGAAATTGAAGTTAGTCACAAAATGCTGGAGTAACTCAGCGGGACCGGCAGCGTATCTGGAGAGAAAGAATGGATGACGTTTCGGGTCAAGACCCTTCTTTCAGACTGAAGAAGAGTCTCGACACGAAACATCACCCATTGCTTCTCTCCAGAGGTGTTGCCAGTCCCGCTGAGTTACTTTTGTGTCCATCTTCAAATGACGTCGTGCGCTCCAGACGGTTGTGCGGGCGAATGAAGTCGCGCGCGACCTTCGCGGGACCGTCGCGCCTCAACGCGACCATGAGGTCACGTAATTAGCGTGCCAAGGACACGTAAGTGGGACAGGGGCTTTAACATGCGAGGATCGCTGGTCGGTGCGTACACGGGGGACAGACGTCTGTTTCCGCTCTGTATCTCTAAACTGAACTGAAACAAGCAACTGTGCTGATGAAAATATGTTTAAAAATGAAGCTATGTTTCATAGTTCGATTGTTTGAATGCCTTACTCAGCCTGAACATATTGTAATGTAGAACTGTAGCACTGAATATACTGCTGTATAAACAGTGTATTATCGAGAAATCAATGGTTCTCTCGGTGTGGTGTTACAGTGTTGTGCAGAATGCAAGGCCATTAATGGGCGCTAATTGGTGTACGAAACAAATGACCCCCTAGGATCTAATCAATAGAAAATTTACAATCACAGCACCACTATTGACAATTAAGAAACGCACCGTCCCTTAGCCAACAACTTGCTAATCAATGTCAGTTCAATTTCTTAAATCAAGAATCAACCATCTGGTGATCTCTGTAAGTAGCTGGGTCAATTATAAATCAGGAAATGGATTATGACGTTGGTCAAACAGAAACAAATACTTGGGCTGCTTACAACCCAACGGGATGAATATTGACTTCTCTGAATTCAAGTAACCCTTGCGTCCCCTCTCTCTCCGTCCCTCCCCCACCCTGGTTGTCGTACTGGTTTCGCTGTCGTCCTGTTGAGTTTCACTGTTGGTATAACTTGTTATCACCTACCCCACAGCCAACAATGGACCATTGTGGGCTCCACCATTCCTTGATCGTCGCTGCTTTTTGCTTTTCTTTCATTCCTTTGTTCTATGTACCTTCTATATCTCACGTTTCCCCTTTTCCCAGACTCTCAGTCTGAAGAAGGGTCTCGACCCCGAAAAGTAATCTATTCCTTTTCTCCAGAGATGCTGCCTGACCCGCTGAGTTATTTCAGCTCTTTGTGTCTGTCTTAAAAACAAATACTTTGGAGCTTCAGAGACGTTTGCATCTTCAGGGACGTTTGCATCTTGTGCTCTCTCATGTTCGTACATTGTCTGGAGCAACATAACCAAGGTAAAGATTAATAAACAAGTTGAAGATTAATTAACCCTATTTATCCAACTTGGTTCCTGTATCACAAAGCTTACTACTGAAGGAACTCAGAGGGTCAGGCAGCATCTGTGAACGGAAATGGTTCAACGACGTTCTGATGTAACAAATGAACCACCCACCCCCCCCCCCCCCCCCCCCCGCCCCCCCCCCCCCCCCACCCGCTCCTCTCTCCATCTCATGAACTCAAAATGAAATTGGATTTATCTGAGAGGCAACTTTTTGACACAAAGGGCGGTGGGTGTATGGAACGAGCTACTGGAGGAGGCAGTTGAGGCAGGTACTATCGCAACATGTAAGAAACATCTAGACACGTGCATGGATAGGATAGGTTTAGCGGGATATGGGCCAAACGCAGGCAGGTGGGACGAGTGCAGATGGGGTATGATGGTCGGCGTGGGCAAGTTGGGCTGAAGGGCCTGTTTCCATGCTGTAATGCTCTATGATTATGCCAAGTATTTCACGCACAATGTCAAGCAGGTCGTGCACATGAACAAGGGTGAATTTCCTAAGCAACACCTTTAATCTGCATTCTCAGCAAAGAAAGGAATGGTGCCCAGCATCTCTCGAGAAAGGTAAAAGGTGACGTTTCTGGTCGAGATCCTTCTTCGACCCGAAACATCACCTATTCCTTTTTTCCAGGGATGCTGTCTGACCCGCTGAGTTACTCCGACTTTTTGTGTCTATCTTCGGTTTAAACCAGCAGTTCATTCCTACACAAGGAATGGTCCCCTGTTTTACATGCCCTGTACATTGGGTGAACTCATGACATTATTGGATGAATTCCTAACATGTTGTCTTTTGGAGACACAAGGATCTGCAGGACCTGGTTTACAAAAAAAGACACAAAGTGCCAGAGTAACTCAGCAGGTCAGGCAGCATCTATGTAGAACATGGATCAGTGGCATTTTGGCAAGGGACCCTTCTTATTGTCTTTTATCGCCTTTTACTGTTCACCCAAAATATTCTTTCATGCTTCTGACATTCTCCAGATGTGAATGACCATTTTTTTGAGCCCCTCCACTAACTTCTGACTTGGATTGCAGTCATACAGAGGCTCTGCTCAATATGATTGGAGCCCAGTTCTCGATCCTGTAATCCAGGCTGCTGAATAATGGGTGAGAGGCATTAACCGAAGGAGTGCGGAGATATGGTAGGTTAGTCTGGGCTAGAGAGATAGAAGGGACTAATTATGGAGAGAACAAGGATGCAAAAAAACAGATCAAAGCCAGCAATGATGATCAAGGAAACGTGGAGCCCACAATGGTCCATTGTTGGCTGTGGTTCCCTCTTCCCTGACTCTCAGTCTGAAGAAGGGTTGCGACCCGAAATATCACCTGTTCCTTTTCTCCAGCTTGCACATACAACACATAGTCCTCCGCCAGTTTCGCCACCTCCAACGTGACCCCACCACTCGCCACATCTTCCCATCTCCCCCCCTGTCTGCCTTCCGCAAAGACCGCTCCCTCTGCAACTCCCTTGTCAATTCTTCCCTCCCATCCCGCTCCACCCCTTCCCCGGACACTTTCCCTTGCAACCACAACACTTGTCGCTTTACCTCCCCACTCCACTCCATTCAAGGACCCAAGCAGTCGTTCCAAGTCGACAGAGGTTCACCTGCACCTCCTCCAACCTCATCTATTGCATCCGCTGCTCTAGATGACAGCTGATCGATATCGGTGAGACAAAGCGGAGGCTTGCCGATCGTTTTGCCGAACACCTCCGCTCGGTCCGCATTAACTAACCCGACCTCCCGGTGGCTCAGCACTTCAATTCCCCCACCCATTCCGTATCCGACCTCTCTGTCCTGGGCCTCCTCCACGGCCAGAGTGAGGAACACCGCAAATTGGAGGAACAGCACCTCATATTCCGCTTGGGGAGTCTGCATCGTCTTGGCATGAACATTGAATTCTCTCAATTCTGTTAACCCTTTTTGTCTCCTCCCCTTCCTATCTCTCCCTCTGCCCTCGGGCTCCTCCTCCTCCTTTTTCCTTTCTTCCCCCCGCCTCCCCCCCCACCCCCCATTAGTCTGAGGAAGGATTTTGGCCCGAAACGTTACCTATCTCCTTCGCTCCATAGATGCTGCTGCACCCGCTGAGTTTCTCCAGCATTTTGTGTACCCTCCAGAGATGCTGCCTGACCCGCTAAGTTGCTCCAGCTTTTTGTGTTTATCTTCAGTGCAATCCAGCATCTGCAGGTTCTTCCTACACAAGGTGTTTATATGCCTGGGTACCTGAGAGAGCTCCAACACCCAGCTGCTTACTGGCCCTCAGTAACAGAATGGCACCTTTGAAATGCTAAGCAAGGCACCTACAGCTCCTGTAAGTACTTCAAGTCTAAAACTCCCCCGCTCATTGTCAGCTACGTATTTTCACAATGTGTAACAGGTCCTAACCTGACACCATTTTTTTTTGTGTGGTGTAGTATCAGCTCCCTTCCAATTTCAAAGGACCCTTCATAAGAACTGAACAACTCCGTCAGAGAAAATAATTACAGACTGCAGTCCTTTTCCAGCTTAATCTCTTGAAAGGGACCACAGGGATGGATTACTGTTTGGGAGCCAGAGATAACGCACTCAAAGGGAAGCTCCTACTGCCGCATGTGGTAGCAGCAAGCTCCGCAAGCAACAACTTCAAAGCCGGCTGAATTACATGAATGTTAATGGGATCGCGGCAACTTATCTATTTCGCCACATCAATGTATAAGAAACTAATCGGGTTATTCGATTGCTTGTAGCTCCTGGGTTTGTTCTGTTGTATATGTACACACTTAATGGACAACTGTCTGCTTCTCCCCATGGCTATCAAAACCAACGGCAGTAAATCAACAACTGTCACCTCTGTAGCAATGCTAATGTTGCAAAATGCTCCAAGCTGCAGACGAGGTCGTTGAGGAAGGTACCATTACAATATTTACAATGAGGGGGGACCTCATTGAAACGTACAGACCAGCGAAAGGCTTGGATAGAGTGGGTGTGGGGAGGATGTTTCCACTAGTGGGGGAATCTAGGACTAGAGGCCACAGCCTCAGAATGAAAAGATGTTGCTTTAGGAAGGAGATGACGAGGAATTTATTTAGTCAGAGGGTGGTGAATCTGTGGAATTCTTTGGCACAGGAGGCTGTGGAGGCCAAGTCAATGGATATTTTCATGGCAGAGGTTGATAGATTCTTGATTAGTACAGGTGTCAGAGGTCAGGGGGAGAAGGCAGGAGAATGGGGTTAGGAGGGAGAGAAAGATCAGCCATGATTGATTGGCGGAGTAGACTTAATGGGCCGAATGGCCTAATTCTGTTCCTATCACTTATGGGCAATTGGAGATACAGCACGTAAACAGGCCCTTCGGTCCACTGAGTCCGTGCCGACCACGGATTCCCGTATCCTAGCACTATCCTACGCACTAGGGACAATTTATAATCTTTACCGAAGCCAATTAACCCCAAATCCTGCCGTCTTTGGAGTGTGGGGTGCAGAGCACCAGGGGAAAACCTACACGGTCACGGGGAGAACGTACAAACTCCGTACAGACAGCACCCGCAGTCAGGATCGATCCCGGGACTCTGGCGCTGTGAGGCAGCAACTCTACCACTGCGCCACCGTGCTGCCCTGTTTCTCGTGATCCTTGCGTTCTGCAAAGTTATTTCCAAGCTTTCCTGTGAATTTTCCACCAACAGCATTCCTCTAGATATGTAATGAATTATTTACGTTATACAGTACAGGCTAATTTATGCTTAAGGTTGGATCATTTTGCTGGATGTGCACCAAGCAAGATCACCATCAGTCAAAATAAATCATGACCGCAACCCTCTCCTCATGTGGGACACCCCAATGGGCACACGTACATCCCACAACATACCTTCGGCCTTTGCTCCCAATTCCCTGCTTAATTTCAAAGTTTGAGTCTGAAGTTAGGATGTTTTATGCATTTACAATGTCTTCCATCTCACCGCTTGTTCGGAACCCGTAGGGATCAGGTTCAGTTTGTGAAGATAGATTGAGCTGCATGCTCCATTTCATAAATTGCAAAATGATCTATTTCATTTCCACTTAATGGAATAACACAATTGATTATTCAAAGGCAAACATTATTACACTGGAATAAAAATGATTTTGGCCATCATCCTAGTTGAAAGAGAAATGAAGGACTAGGCTTTGTGGCTCCCCCTTCATGACCACAGGGTTTCACCGTCTGTGAACTACTTTTAAAGTCTCCACGTTTTAGTTTTAGTTCTAGAGATGCAGCGTGGAACAGGCCTTTGGCCCACTGCGTCCGTGCCAACCAGCGATCCTCAAACACTAGCTCTATCCGACTCATTAGGGGCAATTTACAGAAGCCAATTTACCTACAAACCGGCACATCTTTGGAATGTGGGAGGAAACCGGAGCATCCGGAGAAATCCCAAGCGGTCACAGGGGGAAGTGCAAACTCCGTAAAAACAGCATCCATGGTCAGCATCGAACCTAGTCAGGATCTCTGGCGTTGTAAGGCAGCAACTCTACCACTGCGCCTCCCTAAAGTCATCAACTGGCCTAACATCAATTGCCGTTAGTTTTACCACCCTCTGTTTTTCCCAGCCATTCTTGAAAGGACTGGCTCTCATTTTTAGACTCTGCTCCAATGAGCTTATCAGATTGTCTCACTAAAGTTCCTTAGAATAGAAATGTTCCATCCCTACTCACTCTGGCCTATATGTGACACCAGACAGCCTAATGTCATTAAAATGGCACCGCAAACCATTCAGAGACAATTCGAGATGGATGCTTATCACTGATGTGCATATCCTTTGAATGAATAGATATTAAAAAAACCTGCCTGGCAAATGTATCGCACGGTGCGACTTTTCAATGTTATGTCATTCATCTGGAACTGTGTTCAAGGTAAATGGCAGGAGTAGTCAATTCCAGGTCAGGATAACTGGATCCAATCTTCAACTGCAATGTAAATTGGTACTGGCCTGGAAATGTGCATTGTGCAACCTATCACATTGCATTTCTCGCTGTGGAGAATTTCGGCCTTGCTAATTTGGATGAGGATCCATTTTCCGCAGATGCTGCCTGATCTACTGAGCATTTTCTGCTTTAATTACACTCAAAAAATAATTTTGTATTGTTGTGACTGTTCGACAGTCAAGTGCCTTAAAGGTTCTCCATCACTTCCCATGGCCAACAAAGAGAAGAACGTGAGATTAATGTTAAAGGAATGGTGAAAGCAGATTTTACAGGAGGAAAGACAGGCACAGAATGCCGGAGTAACTCAACGGATCAGGCGGCATCTCTGGAGAAAATGGATAGGTGACGTTTTGGATTGGGACTCTTCAAGGGTCTGGACCTGAAACATTACCGATCCATGTTCTCTAGAGATGCTGTCTGATCCATTGAGTTACTCCAGCACTTTGTGCTTATCATTGGTATAAACCAGCATCTGCAGTTCCTTTTTTATTACATTCAACAGGAGGAAGCTGGTTTATATTCTTGAGAAAAGATGTGAAGCTGTGGGAGATGAGGGGGAGAGTGGGACTAAATAGAGATCTATCCTGCAAAGGGCGGCAGGAGTGTGACGTGCCGTATTGCCTTTCTCGGCGCTCTGTCACACTGCCCCATTTTGTTGCAGTCGGCAGAGAGAGATATTGTTCAGGGCACAGGGAGAACGGTTTCAAAATAAACGAGATGCGTCAGAGATGGGGGCGCAAGTAAACGATCAACTTCCCCACACCTTGCCTGTGTTTTAAGGACTTGTTTCTCGTCGCGATTTGTGTCCGTATTGAAGCAGCTACTAAGTCACGTTTGGCAGAGTGAGCCACTGATTGATTGCTCCGATACACTGCATGGAAAGGAGCTTTTTTTTTTCTCATTGTGATCTGCACGACATTCCCGCAGGAGGAAAATCAATCACTTCTCATCCTTCAGTATGGATTACCTGCCTCAGTATTGTTGTTGGAAGCACTCCCCTCTCCCCCTCCCCCCCTCACCCAGCCTATTGTAAAGACTGGCGTTCATGAAGCTTGTTAACTACATCAATTTACGAGCCAAATGAAATAGGAAATGACAGCTCTATAGAAAGGGATTATTAAAGTAACTAGAAAACGAGACACAGACAACAAATACACAAGTAAGGTAGTCAAGATAAACCTATATAAAACACTGGGTCCTTTACGAGGATGCTGCCAGGACTGGAGGGACTGAGCTGTAGGGATGGGATGGGCAGGCTAGGACTTTATTCCTTGGACTGCAGGAGGATGAGGTGCAATCTTATTGTATGTTAGAGCATGAGGGGGATAGATATAGATGCAGAGTATTTTACCCAGGGTAGGAGGATAAAGGCCAGAGGACACAGATTTAAGGTGAAAGGTACCTCCTCTGACAGCTCATTCCATCTACCCACCACCCTCGGTTTGGAAGGGATCCTGAGAAGTAACGTTTTCCAAACCGAGGGTGGTGGGTAGATGGAATGAGCTGTCAGAGGAGGTAGTTGAGGCAGATACTATAACAACACTTAAGACATTTGGACAAGTACATGGATAGGAAAGGTATTTGAGGGATATGGGCCAAGCGCATGCAGTTGCGACTAGTACAGGTGGGGCAGCTTGGTTGACATGGGCAAGCTGGACTGAAGGGCTTGTTTCCATGCTGCATGTTTCCATTACTTCGACTGGCTCTCCCATCCCTGGAGACTTGCATCCAATTCTGGGAACGCCATTTTAGGAAGGGTGTGAAAGCATTTGGGAAAGTGCAGAGAAGATTTATCAAAATGATACCATGTATGATCCCAGTGTGCATGGGCACACTGGAGAACCAGCGGCTGTTCACTTTGGAAAAAGGGGCATCACAAAGTCGTCTCATCTAAAATCATGGTGTAGGGAGAGTAGATTGAGAGAATTGTACCCTTTGACAGAGGAGGCATGAACCAGGGATTCCTCCTCCTCATCTCCTGAATGGTCTCTTTCTGTGCAGTAACCATGCTATGATTCGGTGAGTAATGAGGTTTGTAGGTTAATTGGCTTTGTAAATCGCCCCTAGTGAGTAGGATAAATCTAGTGTACGGGTGATGGTCAGCACGGACTCGGTGGGCCGAAGGGCCTGTTAACACGCGGCAAACTAAACTAAACTAAACTAAATGCTAAACTAAACTAAATAAAGAGGAGTTTTTATAAAATAAATACAGGAAGACCCAGGTTATGACAGGGTTCTGTATCTGAGAACTGTCCATAACCCATACTGTTTATGTTGGAAACGAACAAAGACTGTTTATGTGGAAGAGAGTCACAGAAACAGCGGCGGAGGGAAAGGGAGCAGATGCGGGCAGAGTGGCCACCAGCTGGCCTCACTGACTCGGTGAGTCTGCTCAGTGCCCCCAGCGCTGTTTGGCTACAGCCAGCCCCTGATTTCCATGGCACGGGAGGGTGGCGTGGGGAGATGGCACAAGGAAATAAATGCATTGCCACCCACCAGAAGATGCTAGCAGCCCAGCGGCAGCTGGTAAACCCATCTCCATCCATCCATCCATCCATCCAGCCAGCCATCCGCCCATCCATCCCAACAGTCTTCCAGAAACTTGTTCATACATACAGGATATCCGTAAGTCAGGCACTTGTAACCCAGGGAGAACCTGCAGGATGAAAATGTTCCCACTGGTGGAGCATCAGTAATTGAGGACTTTAGATGATCAAAAAATCCAGGAGGGAAATCAAGAGTCTTTCCTTGTTAAATACAACGTTTTTATGATCTAGGCAGCACAGCTTGAAGGGATAGTGGAAGCAGAATCAATAATAATTTTTGATTGAGATTTAGTCAGATATACATGAAAAGGAAATGTTCTCAGTGCTATGGGCAAAAGAGAAGGGAAGTAAAAGAAAAAGAAAATAGACACAAACTGCTGGAGCAACTCAGTGGGACAGGCAGCATCTCTGGAGAAAAGGAATGTCAACTGTTCTTTTTCATCAGAGATGCTGCCTGACCCGCTGAGTTGCTCGATGACTTTGTTCCTCTCTTGGGTATAAACCAGCATCTGCAGTTCCTTCCCACACATTTTGCCTAAACAGAAGCTCTTTCAGAGGGCATTCATGAGCACAATGGCCATCTTGCCTTCTGATTTATTGGCAAGTTGTGCTTCATCTAAAAACTGGGACATTGTTCTTTCAGCTCTGTTATCAAGAGTTTGTATTGATCAAGTTCTTGGAAGTCACCATGTTAAACAATCATGTGCATTGACATCAGGCTTGGCTAGAGTGGATGTGGAGAGGATGTTTCCATTAGTGGGAGAGTTTGGAACTAGAGGTCATAGCCTCAAAATTAAAGGACGTTCTTTTAGGAAGGAGATGAGGAGAAACTTCTTTAGTCTGAGGGTGGTGAACCAGTGGAAATATTTGCACCAGAAGGCTGTGGAGGCCAAGTCAGTGGATATTTTTAAGGCAGAGATAGATAGATTCTTGATTAGTACGGGTGTCAGAGGTTACGGGGACAAGGCAGGAGAATGGAGTTAGGAGGGAGAGATGGATCAGCCATGATTGAATGGCGGAATAGACTTGATGGGCCGCATGGCCTAATTCTACTCCTATTCCTAATGACCTTAAGACTTTCAACAATGCGGTCTAAAAGCAAGCTACTTACTCTTGACTGTAAGAAACATTGACTTGCTGATGTCCGTGCCAACTCCATTGCTTGCCTGGCAAAGATAGTACCCGATGTCTTCTTCCAAAACATGTCGAATCAGCAAGGAACCGTTGGCCAGGATCTGAATTCGGCCCGTCAGTGGGACAGGGTGATACTGCTGAGGGTTGCCACTTCCTGCAAGGGACAAAGTCTGTGATAGATCAGTGAGTTCAGGGAGAAGTGCAATAGACAATAATGCCATCAGATGAACAAACAGCTGGGCAACACATGCTGGCACCACTGGACCACATCTGTAATGGGCTTTTAAATGAGTGACAATTATTCTCTTCCACATCAAAGACAGAATTCAACATTTCATATGACGTCATGTAATTCAAAACTCTGCCACCTTAAACCTTGGAGAAACTACCATCAAACTGGCAATCAAAACATTAGCTCATGTTTTAAATGCAGCAAACACCAATGAGTGTTAATTAACAGATTTCTGATATTCTCTCCATAAATATTTTTTACTCGTTGGTTATTGAACATTGGACATTATTAATATATGCATTTCAAATAATATTTATTCAAAATGTTGTGAATTTATTCCACAAAGATATCTATGATCGTTCACGTTACACGCCACTGAAAGATGTATCAAGAGAAAGTGGCTGGTCATGTTTCACTCACTCTTGGCTCACTGTTTTCATTCAGGTTTTGGGTAGATGAAGGTATTTATTTTGTCAGATAGCTACTTCCTACCGTAGGGTTGTTATATTTTTGAAAGTTACGGCGGTCAAGGCTCTGTATCTACTAAATGTGACTTCTCAGAATTATCTCAGGCTCATGCGGATTATTTCAGGATGAATACATGGGGACAAATAATTGCTATCAAATCATATTGGAAGACCTAATTATCCAAAAGCTTCATCATAGAAGTAGGCTTTGAGGAACAACCTAATTGGAGGTGAACAGAGACAGAAATGTTTTGTGGGGGGTTCTGGAGCGTAGGCTAACAATGACACTGCAATTGGCGGACTACAAACGTTCAAGAGGAATTTGGTCCAGTGGAGGAAAAATAGGGAATAACAATGGATGGATTTGGAAAAATTAGGTAAGGAAATGTTAAAAACCATGTATTACTTAATCGGGAGTGCCAGTGGTTTGGCAGGTGGGAATGCTGGAGGGACAGGACCTGATGTGAGTTGGAGCATGAGGTGCTGGGTCTTCGATGACAGAGCGAGCGAGGGTTACAGAGCGAGGACTGGGGGAGGCCCAGCGAAGATTCCGATGCAATTGTCAAACTTCAAGACCACAGTGGTGCAGCGGTAGAGTTGCTGCCTTGCTACGCCAGAGACCCGGATAGGGTGGAAGGTGAGGACTAGGGGGACTCTGCCTTTGTTACGAATGGAGGGATGGGGAGAGAGGGCAGCATCACGGGGTATCGAAGAAACCCGAATAAAATCAAAGAAAAAATCGAGCAATTGGAGAATGAGGAATCATAAGATGTGTCGGAAGGGAGATGTTGGTTTCAACCAAAGACAGACACAACATGCTGGAGTAACTCAGTGGGACAGGCAACATCTCTGGAGAGAAGGAATGGGTGACGTTTTGGGTCGAGACCCTTCTTCAGACTCAGTGTCTATTATGACGGATGTGTTGGGCAACCTGTGGTGGAGGCACAGGGGCAGGGCAGTGGAGGAGGGAACGCATTGAAATGGAGTCGGTGACAGGAGTGCTGTTATTGGACTGTGGAAACACAACATGCTAAAGCCAACACAGATACCAACGAACACCACAATATTAGCAGCTGTGTGAGATGACTGAGCAGCCATACCTTTGGCGTGCTTCCACATGACCTTCGGAGGAGGATAACCGTCCACTGAACAGTTAAGAACTCCAGATTTCCCATAGATCCCATCCTGGTTATTAGGCTGCACCACAAAACGAGGGGGAACTGGAACACAGAAATAATGGTTTAATAAATTCAAATATCTTCCAACAATGAATGAACACGAGGGGCATTCGGAAAAACTACCGGGTGTTGTCAAGGGAAAGATGAAGTACATTGGTCAAAACGATTTCTTTAACTTTTATCTTCATTTCTCTTGGGCACGCTGCATTGACAAGAGAAATAGCTGCTGCCACATAATGGACTGTGAGACACTGTTGTAACATTTTTATTAATGGAGTTACAGCACAGCGAGCTAAATGTTGTATCAGTGGCTCAGCTGGTTGCTCCACTCTTTTCTGAGTCGTACAACTGGTGTGTTCAAGACCCACCACAGGCATTCAGCCTGCTGAGTCCACACCAAGCTTCTAACACCCATTTGCGCTAATCCCATTATCATTTTCCCCACATTCCCATGGAGGAAATTTTACAGTGACCAAACCTGCATTTTTTTAAAAAATTGATGTGGGAGGAAACCCGAGCACCCGAGGGAACCCTAAATGGTCACACAGTGCGAACATGCACACAAAACTGCACCAGAGGTCAGATTAAACCTGGGTATCTAGACTTGTGAGGCAGCAGCTCTACTAGTTGATATCATCAAAGACCCACACCGCCTCGTTCATGCTCGTTTCTCCCTGTTACCATCGGGAAGTAGGTACAAGAGTCTGAGAATTGTTACTTCCCCATAGATCCACATACTTCCACATGCAAGAACAGCTTCTTTCCATTTACCATCAGGTTACTTCCCCATAGATCCACATTACTTCCACATACAAGAACTGCTTCTTCCCATTTACCATCAGGCTAACTGAAACACTGCCTCAGCAGTGAACAACTACAGTCTTTGCGTTACTGTGGTTGCCCCACCCACTTCAGATGTTGCACTATTATGACCCTGTCCTACTAATGCCCCTGTCCCACTTAGGAAACCTGAACGGAAACCTCTGGAGACCTTGCGCCCCACCCAAGTTTCTGTGCGGCTCCCGGAGGTTTTTGTAAGGTTCCCGGAGGTTTTTTCGATTTTTTGAAATAATCGCTGGAGCATAGAAGAAGCAGAAACCACTTTTAACCATTAGGGAGACTGACAAAAACCTCCTGGAACCTCCGGGAACCGCACAGAAACCTTGGGTGGGGCTCAAAGTCTCCAGAGGTTTCCGTTCAGGTTTCCTAAGTGGGACAGGGGCATAGGATTCCCACTTGGAGAGAAGAGGATTCTTATGTTTACACATCAAGTTGCCATGATCAAGAACTCAGTGTCTTAAAATACGGTGGAAGTATATTTAATAATAAAACTATTTTAATGCCCATTGAATGTGCTGACAGGACTAATTTCCCATGAGGGAGAATCATGTCTGTTCCAGGACCTACGTTTGGACTGATAACGTCTGGTTAACTTAGTGTAAATAATAATTTATTGTAATTTTCTTTGCGTCCAATGTGCGTCTAAAGCTGCAGCAAGTTCAGCTTCATATTAGGTGCACATGGGAAAGAAACTCTTGACTCTTTTCTCTTACCAGTTGCACAGTGGGCTGACCTATGACATGAATTAGATGAAAGCAAAGTGTTGTCCTGGTCAATGGTCACTACAGAATCAACAGCTAACATAAATCTTCACCTTGCATTGCTCTCAGGAAAATATGACTTCTTGACAAAAATAGCTGCCTATTTGGATTTTTAGTTTTTAGTTTTAGAGATACAGCGCGGAAACAGGCCGTTTGATCCACTAAGTCCGCACCAACCAGCGATCCCCACACACTAACACTATCCTACACACACTAGGAACAATTTACAATTTACCAAGCCAATTAACCTACAAACCTGTACGTCTTTGGAGCGTGGGAGGAAACCAGAGATCCCGGGGAAAACCCAGTAGATCACGGGGAGAGCGTGCAAACTCCGTACAGACTGCGCCTATAGTGAGGATCGAACCTGGCGCTGTAAGGCAGCAACTCTTACCGCTGCGCCACCGTGACATTGAAATATCCCATTAATAATAATTTAATGCACAGCCAATTAGGATGTAATTTTGGATGCAAAGCTGAAAGATCACTTGAACAATTTCCCAGTTATAATGGCTTGTTCTTACTCGATGGACCCTTTGATTCCGCTGTGTGGGGATGTCCATGTTAAACACTGTTCTGTGCTCTTTTTTATCCGTATGGCTGTATGGTGACCACAAATGTCGCTGTACCGATTGGTACGTGACAATAAATGTCTCTTGTCTTGTCTCTTGTCACCCCTAAAACCACCTGGGCCTCAATTGCTATTGGCGCCTCTGCAAGGACTCAGTAGATACCCAGGACGTCGGCCAAGGAGGGTGAACAAGACGCGTCACGAGGAGAAAGGCACGGGGGGAGACTCACCGCGTACAATGAGCCGCCGCTCCCGCATGATGGTGGCGGCCTCGTTGCTGGCGATACAGGTGTAGTTGCCGTTGTGCTTGAGAGAGATGCTGGAGATCTGCAGGGAGCTCATGAACTCTTTGGTTTCGATGGTGACCCCGGAGCCGGAGAGTATGGCCTGGCCATCCTTCCTCCAAGTGATGCGGATGGGCATGTCTCCTGACGACACCACGCAGGGGATGTAGAGCAGCTGGCCGATCGACGCCGGTGGGAACTCAAAGGGCTGGATCAGCGGGGGAACTGGAAGTAAATATGTCGTTCATTGTTTGGTGGGAGAAGAGCAAGAAATATTTTTTTCAATTTTTTTTTTTTAATTAATATTTTTATTAGAAGCAGTGTGCAGTAGTATAAACCGCGGCATATGACAAAATACATTTTATTGTACGTCTTACATTTAAATTTTGACAAATAAATATAGAAAAAGAGAGAAAGAGCAAGAAAGAGAGAAAGTGAAAGAAATTGTGAATGTGTAAACCCCTAAACTACCAAAGAGTGTAGTCAAAGAGTGAATAAGTAAAAACTTAAAAAAGAATAAGAAGACAAAAACGAAAAATAATTTAAAAAAAACCCAAAACGTGTTGATATGCCTGCTTCATTTCTCACCACACCCATCACCCAGTCCGAAAATCGGTTTAATTCCGAAGTTGTGTTGCACCATATTATCCTTGTAGTGAATCAATGAAAGGAGACCATATCTTTGAAAATTGCTCTGGTTTTCCTGCTAAGACGAGCCTCATATCTTCAAGATGTAGTGTCTCGGACATATTTGTGATCCACTTTTTAAGAGTTGGGGTACAGAGCAAGAAATATTTGACTGCATTTGTAAACCTTAAGGGCCTGTCCCACTTACGCGACCTTTACAGGCAGGCGACTGCTGGCACCCGTAATAGGTCGCCGAAATTTTCAACGTGTTGAAAATTCAGCGGCGACCAGAATGACGCTACGACTCTTTGGAGACCTATCGTAACCATAGGAGACCTCCCACGACCATACAGGCGACCCCTGGCGACATGTCGCGGGTGACGTCTCACGGTCCTGAGAGGTCTCCAAAGAGTCGTAGCATCTTTCTGGTCGCCTCTGAATTTTCAACAGGTTGAAAATTTCGGCGACCTATCACGGGTGCCGGCAGTCGCCAGGTGGGACAGGCCCTTTAACCACTTCACTCTGAGGGGTACGTTTACCACAACTGTCAACTTGACATTACTACTGTTTAACATGAAAACGTGATCAGCTGCTAACTTAAATCCTCGGGAATACAAGCTCAAAGTCAATGAAGGGTGAAAGGTTTATCTGAAATAAAGGGTGAAAGGAATCCTAGACAGGTCCACCAAAAGATCTCATCTGTGAGCGATCAGCAATATAACTTTGCCACGGGATTTACCACCGTCGGTAAATTCCTTCTCTCATTCCTTCTCTCCAGAGATGCTGCCTGTCCCGCTGAGTCACTCCAGCATTTTGTGTCTACCTTTACCATCGTTGACTTAATGAACTTTATCAAGGTGGCCGCTGAGAAGTTGGTTTAATTCTGTGAGAAACTGGAATCACTGCGGAAACTCAGCGGGTGCAGCAGCATCTATGGAGCGAAGGAAATAGGCAACGTTTCGGGCCGAAACGTTGCCTATTTCCTTCGCTCCATAGATGCTGCTGCACCCGCTGAGTTTCTCCGGCATTTTTGTGTACCTTCGATTTACCAGCATCCGCAGTTCCTTCTTAAACACAGGAATCACTGCTTTCAGATGGGACAGGGTGACCTGAGCTTCCAGTCACTCACACTTTTCCCTCCACCCTACTCCCTACTCTGACCTCTTTGCCTTTCACCTCTGACACGGGTCCCATGTAGATCAATGTAAACTCAAGGGACAGCATCTCATTTTTCAGAAATTCCAGTCCACCGGCTATTCAGTCAGGCTGGCTGACATGTACTAAATGTTTGGGGTGCAAGGTCCTCTCTCTCTGGTGTCCTGTTGTTCACGGCTTTGAAAAGGCCAAGCCTTGGACGTGCCCCACTCACAAACAGTGGGCAAAGCAATCTTTGGAGATACGGACACAGCGTAGAAACTGGCCCTTCGGTCCCCCGAGTCCGCGCGCACCAGCGATCGTTCCGTACACGACCACTGTCCTACACACCAGGGCCCAATGACAATTTTTATACCAAAGCCAATTAACCTACAAACTTGTACGTCTTTGGATTGTGGGGGGAAACTGGAGCAGCCGGAGAAAACCCACGCGGTCACGGGGAGAACGTACAAACGTTGTACAGACAGCACGCGGAGTCGGGATCTTGCCAGGTCTCTGGCGCTGTGAGGCAGCAACTCTACCTCTGTGCCACTGCGCCCCCCCCCCCCCCCCCCCCGCCCCCCCCCGCCCCCCCCCCGCCCCCCCCCCCGCCCCCCCCCGCCCCCCCTTTCTGTAGATCAGAATCCCTTTAACAAATCTCTGCGGCTGTGTTGCAGAATATCTTTAACAGACTGCAGGATCTGCCAAGTTCCACTCGATCATAAGATCCAAGATTGTCAGAGCAGATGCAAACAGGTTTGTTTGTCGGGGGCTGTTTTTTCATCTCTGAAGCTCCCCTGGGGTATCTGTGCCTTCCCGACGTATTGAAGTATTGCTCCCCCACATTTGAGCAGCAAATCCTCAGGGTCACAAGCCCCGCTCTCGTGTAGTATAATCAGAATTTAATCACAACAAGGCTTGGAAACGCAACGGCTCCGTCTGAACACACAGCTCTCTGCATAGCCCTGAATAATTAATGTGAGCAAGATGCATTTTAGATGTTCTCTTGAGCACTTAAAAATGATGCGTCTTATTTCTTGGGCAAAGCATTCAAAGGCACTGCAGTAACACTGGAGGAGATCAGTCTTGCACAGGTTACACACATTAATACCTTGTCGACATTTTCAAGCCTTGTTTTGCATGTAAGAAGAATCTCGATTTTTATGTTGCAATTAAATTGCATTCATTCTCACATTATTTTTGCCCTTTCTCTTTGACTGACATAATGCATTTATTTAAAGAGAGTTTCCTTTGAAGCTTGGGAAATTTAATTAACCTTTCATCAATGACACAGAATTACTTTGGCTTGTCATTCACCGGGAAAGAAAGAGGAGCCCCAGAACTATTGCAGTCTGCCCATGGCCTACTGGGATGGAGAATCTCACGGCCTCACCCGTTCCTTTGACTCTTTACCTCCCCATTTAGCTGGAAACGTGACTGCATCATAACTGGCAGAGTGAGAGCAAAGGGGAACCTGGGCCCTTGTTGGACAAGGGGACTAACTACAGTACAAGATTTGAGTAGGAAACAGAGCATGTTTCACACTCCTGGCGACCATTGGTCACCACATGGAGATAGCCACTGCAGGCTTCCACACAAAATGTCCTATTGGGCAAAGAAATGAAAGAATGAAGAAATAATACTTTACCCGGCTAAATCCAATTCTTTACCCAAATTGGATTCCAAACACACTCTACAATCTCATTGCTATTTCATAAGCTCTAGGACCAGAATAAGGCCATTCAGCCCTTCACTCCGCCATTCAATCATAGATCTGCCATGACCCTATAATGACCCTTTCTAGAGCCAAATCCCATTTGCACTTTCATTCCTGTGAATGCAGTCCATCCACCAAGTGAGACGCCAGTGTGCTTTTATTGTACATCCACACCGTACATTCTCTATGTAAGTCATTCTACTCCGGTTTTTCAACTCGTTCTCTGTACGTTTCCACATACACTCCCCACTATTCGACTGCATTTCCCTAGTGCCCTACTCCATGTATATGTCTTCACCTCTGTATTGTACTTTCACTGGTAAGTGCTTTGAATTTAATGGAATGGTGTCTTAATTTGAAGGCTGCAGACAACAGACCATTGAAGGGGAAATCAGCCATGATCACATTGAATGGCGGTGCTGGCTTGAAGGGCCGAATGGCCTATTCCTGCACCTATTGTCTATTGTCTATTGTCAATGAATTTGCCGCCTCTCGATGAATTAGACAGCAGCCAATTGCCAACAGCGAAGGGGTGGTTGGCATGAAGTGACGGGCAGTGCCAAAGCTTCAAGTACTTTGTTGCAGAGTGTTGTGACGGCTGGACACCACGGTTCACCTCAGTCAAAAATCAATCCTGTCCAAAGCGAACAGAATCCTGGTGCAACTTTGCACTTCAGGCACTTGTACGATTTCACAGTTGACAGCAGTATACAAACCCCGGTTGCAACTGTGTCGACGCGAGACTGCACTGGGTTTCCCAGGGTAGAAATGTCAAAGTGAGGTGATAACAGGGGCAAACTTTAAAGAGATCGTGCGGGACAAGTTTTTTTTTTACACAGAGATTGGTAGGTGTCTGGAAAGTGGGGTGATGGTGGAAGCAGCTTCAAGAGTTGGGTGTTTAGGAAGTCTTTAGATAGGCTCGGACATGGAGGAATATGGATCACGAGGAGATGAGTTAGAAACATAGACACATAGAAATTAGGTGCAGGAGTAGGCCATTCAGCCCTTCGAGCCTGCACCGCCATTCAATATGATCATGGCTGATCATCCAACTCAGTATCCCGTACCTGCCTTCTCTCCATACCCTCTGATCCCCTTAGCCACAAGGGCCACATCCAACTCACTCTTAAATATAGCCAATGAACTGGCCTCAACTACCCTCTGTGGCAGAGAGTTCCAGAGACTCACCACTCTCTGTGTGAAAAAAGTCTTTCTCATCTCGGTCTTAAAGGATTTCCCCCTTATCCTTAAGCTGTGACCCCTTGTCCTGGACTTCCCCAACATCAGGAACAATCTTCCTGCATCTAGCCTGTCCAACCCCTTAAGAATTTTGTAAGTTTCTATAAGATCCCCTCTCAATCTCCTAAATTCCAGGGAGTATAAACCGAGTCTATCCAGTCTTTCTTCATAAGACAGTCCTGACATCCCAGGAATCAGTCTGGTGAACCTTCTCTGCACTCCCTCTATGGCAATAATGTCCTTCCTCAGATTTGGAGACCAAAACTGTACGCAATACTCCAGGTGTGGTCTCACCAAGACCCTGTACAACTGAAGTAGAACCTCCCTGCTCCTGTACTCAAATCCTTTTGCTATGAAAGCTAACATACCATTCGCTTTTTTCACTGCCTGCTGCACCTGCATGCCTACTTTCAATGACTGGTGTACCATGACACCCAGGTCTCGCTGCATCTCCCCTTTTCCTAATCGAGTTTAATTTTGCATTTTGTTCAGCACATTGGGGTGTGAAGGGCCTGTTCGTGTGCTGCACTGGTCTATGTTCAATGCACTCAAGGACACTGTCAGAGCCCGGAAACACATCACAACACCAATCATTGGCCTTGCTTGCAGTTTATCGCCAGCATCACCCTGGTTTCACTCTATTATGACTGAAGGGAGGAGTATGAGTGAGGGGCAAGGGAGTGGAGCAGGGCAGGGAGGTGGACAGGAGGGTTTGGGGAAGCAGCAGAAGCTTTCATATACAGTGGATGTCAAACACTGATGCCTTCAGTGCATCAGCCATGTGCCACCATTACTGTCCCGCGTCCCTCAGCCGTACCTTTCACTGCGATGTGGACCCTCTGGCTGATGGAGTGTTGTTGCTGGACCAGCACACTGCAGACGTACTCCCCTTCATCCATCCCCTTCTGCACATCCATGAGCTTCAAGGTACCGTTCTCGAACACGGCCTGCCTGTGGTTGTCGGGAAGCAATATTGAGTCTTTGTACCATTTGATGGAGTAGTAGGGATATCCAATGACCCGGCAGTTCACAAAGGTGTCTCTCCCGGCAATGGCCGTGATGTTTTTCATGGAGCGAATACTCGGGGAGCCTGTGAAAAGGATTCCTGCATTAAAACACCACAGTGACATTTATCACACTACTCCTGCTACCAACCAAGTGACTACAATGGTCTCAAGCCATGGCCTACCCTTTAACACTGGTCTTCAAAACAGCCATGGGGCATTGTGGCTTTTCAATTAAAAAAATAACATTTCGCACATTTGTGAAATCGTTTTTGCTTTAATTGTGGACTTTGCTTTGTTTAAAGTCAACCTGAAAATTCAGGATCGCCATTTGCAACCATGCTGCTAGAGGAGGTACTTGAGGCAGGTGCTTTTGCACTGTTTAAGAAACATTTAAACGGGTACATGTATAGGATAGGTTTAGAGGGGCAATCGCAGGCGTGTGGGACTAGTGTAGATGGGGCATGTTGGTCAGCGTGGGCAAGTTGGGTGCAAGGGCCTGTTTCCACGCTGTATAACTCTATGACTCTGTAACACTTAGAAGAACAAGCACCAGTTGCATCATCTGCACGTTCTAATGCAAACCACACACTCTGCATTTGTGACTGTGGGAAAGAATTTCACTGTGTTGTGCCCGCGTGACAATAAAGAACCGTTGAACCATCGGACCATCTGTGGCGGGAAATGGACAGTCAATGTTTCTGGTCAAGACCCTTCCTCTGGAGTGAGAGAGTGGAGGGGAGATAGCCAATATGAAGAGGTAGGGGAATCTGCTAAACCACTGGCTGAGAAAACCTAGTCATTGGCACTGACACAATACTCTAACCTCTCCCACTTCATACTTACCTCACCTCCAGAGACACAATGAACAATGGGCCCTCCTTTAATTGGGGACCCACCTCAAGAACACGGCCTAAGTTGCCAATTTGGTGGAGCAGATAGATCTTTGTTAAAAATTGTCATGGGCAAAACAAATGATGGGAAAGGAAGACAGGAAATATCATTCCACTCAACCCAAGAATGTCTGGATCATGTGAAGTGACTCCTGGTCTCCATGAAAGGATTTAACATTAGGAGGTGCCTCATTAGATGCAATGGAGGAACCTTGGTCCCTCCTGGTCCTTGCGAGCCCATTGTTTCTTTGTTCATCTGTTTCCCTCAAAAAATCATCAAAAAGCTTCAGGGAAATTTGGCCCGTCATTTTATCTCAGCTGGCAGGTTGGAGGTATTAATTAGACGAGGGATTAACTTGCAATTCTCAGGAATGCAATTACCCTTGAAGCTTACTAGATAGTGATCCCCAAACATCCTTGAAGTAATCACACTTTGCAGTCCTGTAGTCAGGAGAGAAAAAAAGATATAATTTGCAAAAGGCATTTAAACTGAAAGTCCTCTTAAAGCGCCAAAATGGGATGCTGTCTCTTTAAATGTATTGCTTGTTAAAAAGTCTCGGGTATAATTGTGTGCTCTAAACTGTGAAGAAGTCTGAGAAGGGGGAGCCAGGCGTGAAATGTAGGCGACATAAAAAAAAAACCTAAAAGATCATACTGGCTGTTTTTTTTTGCTTTGGTTTGTCAAATGTGATTTGAAAAAAAAAATCAGGCCCAAAGCTAGTGCGGAAACTTGAAGCTTTCTCTCAAGCACCTGCCATCCTAGAATGTGATTCAACAGGGGATCTGTCTGTGAGACCTCAGAGGAGGGTTGGAAGAAAGCACAAAAACTCCAGGATTGACTTATTTTAATGATTATATCTTTGAGAGAAAGCTACACTGTTGGTGCTCCCTTGGGTTTCCGATCGTTGCGGATCCACCCACGTGCTTTCAGTCGCAGTTTGCGAATGATCTGCTAAGCTTCGCGCCTCACTCACACTTCAGCCTCATTGTTTCTTTCACTGGGGCAAATCAAGGAGCTGGTTCTAAGCCTTGCCGTACTGCATCAGGCTTGGCATGAACGAGGGAGCAGCGTAAAAGACCGTCCTTTCCAACCTCAACAAGCAGAAATATCGGAGGGCAGGACAGGGGGGGAGCATCTCATGTTGCTGGGAATGTTTTAGTTTTGAGATGCAGCATGGAAACAAGCCCTTTGGCCAACCAAGTCCTTGCCGACCATCGGTCACAAAGTCACGCTTGTTGTATGCTCTCCCACTTGTGTATCCTCTCCCTACACAGTTTAAAGAAGTCAATTAACCTACAAACCTGCACATCTTTGGGATGCAGGAAGAATCTCGAAAGCCCACACGTTCACAGGGAGAATGTTCTCCATCCCCTTGCGGCCACTAATTTATCCCCACGTCCCCATTCCCGTCTACATACCATCCCTCCCTCTGGTTTTTGTTATCACATTTCACCACCTTCAGCTCATTGTCTTCTCCACTTATCACCTCCTGCCTTTGCCACCCTTCGCTTCCCCCACAAGATGCACCTGCCAACCCCTCTTTACCTGGATCTACCGATCACTGGCCAGCTCCTGCCCCATATCTTCCCCCCAACTCTTTCTGCCAGTTGTCTTTTGTCTACTCTGGATTTGAAGAAGGTCCTAACCTGAAACCATTTCCCTTCACAGACGCTGCCTGACCTGCTAGGCACCGCCCTATGTTTTCCATCCCCAGACCAATTTTGGATCCAGCCTGCCAACACACCTTGGATCCCGTAATCCCATGAGCCTAAACCTGGACCAGCCTACTGTGGGGGACTTTGTCAAAATCAAGGTGGACATGAAGCTGAGGTCAATAGGAGTGTGGTGGAGCAGAAGCTATCCTGGAGGCACTGACTGAGGAGCTATCACGCTATTTCTCCTGTGTCTATATGAAACCTCCCTTAATCCTGTGTTGATTTTGGGGTCGGCCAACTCGTGGACCAGAAGTGTTGGCTCAAATAGAGCAGAGGAAACCTGGGAGGGCAGCACCATCTCCTCTGGTCACCAATCTTCACAGGGTTCCAAAAACAGGTGGCTGTTCCCCATTCAGGCAAGGAGTGGACTATTATTCATTTTATGCAGCCACTATTTAGAAAAGCCCCAAAATTAATTTGCCCCAATGTCTGTGTTGGTGTTGTGTCAGTGGACCTTGGTCTCCAGAATGGGCCACATCATGCCAAGGGGCCACAGTTTAAGAATAAGGAGTAAGCCTTATTTAGAACGGAGATGAGGAAACACCTTTTCTCACAGAGAGTGGTGAGTCTGTGGAATTCTCTGCCTCAGAGGGCGGTGGAGGCAGGTTCTCTGGATGCTTTCAAGAGAGAGCTAGATAGAGCTCTTAAAAATAGCAGAGTCAGGGGACAGGGAGAGAAGGCAGGAACAGGGCTACTGATTGGGGATGATCAGCCATGGCCACATTGAATGGCGATGCTGGCTTGAAAGGTCGAATGGCATTCTCCTGCACCTATTGTCTATTGTCTATTGTCTATTGAAATGCAGACTAGCTTCAATTTCCACTCGTACAGCTCCACATTTTAAAAAAAAGTATGTTTTAAAGTTATAAACAAATTTGTGTTTAGTTTAAAATTTTATTCCATCAATACTTTTGGCGATTGCAACATCACAATAACAACTTGAGAGCCATCTCACCTGCAACAGTGAAATCATTCGGAAATTCTCCCTAAAATCATTCTTGTCAGGGCCTAATTAGTATTACCTTATTGCCGGAGAGATGGCATTGCTTGCAATGACAAGGTGTGGGTTCCCTATTGACGCTGTATGGTAAGGCTACATTGTGTATAGTAACGTGGTGAGTAATGGCCATGTGCAGGGACACGCCCTTTGGTGAGCCAAATGTATACTGCTCCAATCTAAGGAACATCTTTACAAGAGCATAAAGGTCTAATCATTCAAACTTTGATATAACTCTGACTAGTTTTAGCAAAGCACTATTCAAACAGATGCCAGCTCTATCAGGCATCTATTTTTCTAGCCTCATTTGTGGATGGCGGTGAACTCTTTCTTTCAATGTCAATGTGAAAGAAATCTGAATCCACACTTGGGGCATAAACAGAGAGATGACACAAAATGTCAGAGCTGTGGTAAATAGTGTATCCAGCTTTGGATTTCAGTCCAACAACTTGGTCCATAACATTACTGACACCACAATGATGAGGAACAACTTGCACATCCAGATATATTCCCTTTATTAATCATTGCACATTATTCTCTTTCTTTCCCCTATTTCTTTCTGGACCCCAACATTCTTTGCTCCTCGATTCCTCTCTATTCCAACCCTCTTGAACCATCCGAGCATCTCTGAACCACAGACATGAACGGGGTGTACTAGCTGCTGGTATGGGCTTGGTGGGCTGAATGGACTCCTCCAGTGTTACAACAGGTAAGTTGCAACTGCAGTCGATAGTATTCAAGAGGACAAAACCCACAAGGCTTCCTGCCAATGGGAGGTCCACGATCGGATGCCATCGTGCACGGTTCCCCTGTGGCAGGTCGGTGCGGAGAGTTGGAGTGGAGGAGTCAAAAAGGAGAAAATGCCAGAGTCTCGAAAGAATGAGAGGAAGATAATGTGCAACAATTAATGACGGGAATATATCGGCCTGATGATCCTTTAAGGAAGGAAATCCAATGGTGATTGAAAGTGCTTGGAATAAAACATTAGGTTAACATAACAGACTTAACAAAAGAAGATATTCCTATCTGATATTGAAAAGTAGACAGGCACCTCTTACGTTTATTCGCGCTTGGTACTCGGCGCTGCCGACCAGGTTCCGCGCGGCACAGCGGTAAACGCCTCCATCTCTGATCTGCGGGTTGGTGACGTTCATGTGGCTGATGGTGGTGCCGTCCGTCATGGTGTACTGGTTGGTCCGGTGCCCGCTGTCTCTGGTGATCAGCTCGTCGTCCAGCGTCCAGGCGAGGGTGGGGGGAGGGGCGCCCTTCGCCGCGCACATGAGGGAAAACTGCTCGCCCGGATTCACCACCTTCTCGCTGAAGGATGAGATAATCCGGGGCGTTCCGTCTGGGAAATGGAGGAAGGGAAAGAATGGAGAAAGGGAACATTAGAAGGCAAGGAGTGAATTTGGGGGGGGGGGGGGGGGGGGGGGGGCAGCCAACTTCATCACCCTGGCCAGGCTCTCATTTCACCCCAACCATCTGGAAGGGCAATGTAGGAAGGAACTGCAGATGCGAAGGTAAACACAAAATACTAGGGTAAGTCAGCAGGACAGGCCTCATCTCCGGAGAGAAGGAATGGATTGAGAACCAAAACGTCACCCATTCCTTCTCTCCAGAGATGCTGCCTGTCCCGCTGAATTACTCCAGCGTTTTGTGTCTATCATCAGGAAAAAGGTCTAGGAATCTGAAAACCATGACCACCAGGTTCAGGAATAGCCTCTTGCCCACAGCCATCTTGAACACTACACAATAACCTATGAACTAGAGACTGCTTTTGGTTCCACAAAGGGCTTTGGACAGGCTAGATGCAGGAAGATTGTTCCCGATGTTGGGGAAGTCCAGAACAATGGGTCACAGTTTAAGGATAAAGGGGAAGTCTTTTAGGACCGAGATGAGAAAAACATTTTTCACACAGGGAGTGGTGAATCTGTGGAATTCTCTGCCACAGAAGGTAGTTGAGGCCAATCATTAGCTATATTTAAGAGGGTTAGATGTGGCCCTTGTGGCTAAAGGGATCAGGGGGTATGGAGAGAAGGGAGGTACAGGATACTGAGTTGGATGATCAGCCATGATCATACTGAATGGCGGTGCAGGCTCGAAGGGCCGAATGGCCTACTCCTGCACCTATTTTCTATGTTTCTATGTTTCTATAGGTGCAGGAGTAAGCCATTCGGTCCTTTGAGCCAGCACCGCCATTCAATGTGATCATGGCTGGCCATCCCCAATCAGTACCCCATTCCTCCCTTCTCCACATATCCCCTGACTCCATGTTAGGTTCCATAAACATTGTACGAGCATAATGTCTACCAAGCTCTTCCCAATTTGAGGTGGTACAGTAGACGCAGACTGGATCATGTCTTTAACATTCATATTGTCAGCCTTTACATCCTTCTTATTTGATTTGCATCAAAACTGATCTTGTTTTGGTTAAAAGCTAATTATTTGACCTAGATTTAAGGTTTAAAATTGAGCAGAAAAATATATTAGCCAACGTGTAAGTGTAAATTTCACTTGCACTTCTTTCAACTCCATTTGGAGTCCAAGATGTGATCTCCTCTACCTCCTGGAGAATCCAAATGCAGATTGGATGACAAGCTTAGACAAGTTTAGGCTGAATATCAGCTCCATTTACCAGTATGCGTTTAAATGATGACACTGGCATTGAAATCTTGGCCTGGCTTGGCTCAGAGTAGAGAGCTCACCATGCACCGTTGTGAAATCTCGTGGCCGTGGTTTTCAAAGCACTCACCCTCTAAGACAATTATGGAGAAGTCCTGTGCAGTCTGAGACTTCCTGGTGGCAAAGCACTGGTAAGCCCCTGAGTGACTCTTCTGTGCAGATGTGATGAGGAGGGTTTCGTTGTTGATTCCTCGAATGGAAATGTAACTGTCGGGAACAACAAGCTCGGTGTCTCGGTACCACCTGATGACGTACTCGGGGGATCCCGTCACGCTGCACGAGAGGATGACAGTGCTGCCGATTCCAGTTTTCAGCTTCTTTGGAGTCACTGTCACTCTCAGTGGATCTGAAAAGATGATACAGAAATAGTGGTTGAAGAGGGTGGCACAGTGTCGCTGAGATCCAGAGAGCCCCTGACTGTGGGCGCTGTCTGTTTGGAGCGTGTGCGATCTCTCTATGACCGCATGGGTTTTCTCCGGATGCTCCGGTTTCCTCCCACACTCCAAAGACATGCACGTTTGGTAGCTAATTGCGTTCTTTTAAAATTGTAAAGATTGCCCGTAGAGTGCAGGAATCAAAGCTGAGATAACATAGACGTAGTGTTATCTATGTCTATGTCAGAAGTAGTACGAGGGCCTGCTTCCATGCTGTGTCTCTGAAACTAAAACTAAAACTACAAAGAGAAAACCACCACAGTGGCAAAATACAGTAAAATGCAAGTATGAGATTATGAAATACCAGAATGAGATGAGTATAATTTGGCATCATGCTAGGCACAGACACTGTGGGCCAAATGGCCTGTTCCTGCAATCTACTTTTCTAAGTGCCATGCTCCATGTTTTAAGTAAATGGCTTTCACATGAAAGTCCTCCCCACTGATTTCTACACTGTTGTTCCAGTTTTGCTTGCCTTAAGCCCAATGTCGGAGGCAATGGATGAAATATATTTGCAGCACCCTCTCTTACCCTCAAGATGCCACAGAAGATGCAAGGAAGTATTGCAGCCAATTCAAATACACTAAGCTATCATAACTGACAGGGACGAACCTCTAGTTAATCTGTTGTCAGTGATCTCGGTTGCAAGTGGAATGTTGGCCACGTCACCTGGGAGAACTGCTCCTAATACATAACGGTAAGAATTTTTAGATCCACCTGGATATGTCAATGAATTAATGTCTTATTTGGACGATACTGCTCAACAGTGCACTGACGTTATCAGTCCAAATGTAGGTCCTGGAACAGACATGATTCTCCCTCATGGGAAATTAGTCCTGTCAGCACATTCAATGGGCATTAAAATAGTTTTATTATTGAATATACTTCCACTGTATTTTAAGACACAAGTCATGGCAACTTGATGCGTAAACGTAAGAATCCTCTTCTCTCCAAGTGGGAATCCTATGCCCCTGTCCCACTTAGGAAACCTGAACGGAAACCTCTGGAGACTTTGCGCCCCACCCAAGGTTTCCGTGCGGTTCCCGGAGGTTTTTGTCAGTCTCCCTAATGGTCGAAAGTGATTTCCGCTTCTTCTATGTTCCGGCGATTATTTCAAAAAATTCAAAAACCGGCCGTGACTAAAAATAGGTTGCCGTTTTACAAATCGGTAATTTGTTAGTCGAAGCCGGTTGCGATGCTAGTTGAAGGTGGTTGCCGGAGGTTGCGGGTAGTGGAAGGTATGACCTTTTTTTCACCCGGTTTTATTCCACCAGGGAGATCTTACCTTCCACTACCTGCAACCTCCGGCAACCACAGTGATTCGCATCTTTAGTTTGCTGATCTGGCAAAGGTAGTTCTGTTCCTAAGAAACTGTGTTATAGCAGGTTCGGGACCACAGAGTTTCAGACTCGCAATAACAAAGTTACTTTCAACACTGGATTTTCAGAAATGACTTTTCATTAACAATAAATTCACTGTTGTTACTGCATGGTGAAAATACTAAAGGCTGCATGTAACATTGTTTAATAGAGTATTATTGCACAAGTGACACAAGTTGCTTATTAATTTCAATAGCCACCTGCCGTTAAAGTAGTAGCTGTGTTCCTAAGGGATAATGGTGTCTGACTACTGTATAGGAGTTACATAGAAACAGTTTTTATTTGTCTCCTATACTGTTTAAATCCAAGACAGATTTTTTTCTGTCGATTTCCAAAGTAACTTTTAAATGTTTCTCTGGTTCCTGATCCCTGGTGTAATTTCTAACTTGTGTTACGGAAACACATTTTATCGCAGAACGACCTGTACTCCATATGAAAAGTTAATGTAACATTAGCTAATACGTTCTATTCCTATATCTATCAAATGAGTGGCACAATGGCGCAGCGGTAGAGTTGCTGCCTTACAGCTGGGTTTGATCCGCAGTCTGTTAAAGATATTCTGCAACACAGCCGCAGTTTGTTCAAGGGATTCTGATCTCCAGAAAGGGGCAGCACAACGGCACAGAGGTAAGGTTGCTGCTTCACAGCGTCAGAGAGCCGTGTTTGATCCTGACTACGGTTGCTGTCTGTCTGGAGTTTGTACGTTCTCCCTGTGACCGTGCGGTTTTTCTCTGGGTGCTCCGATTTCCTCACACTCTACAAAGACGAGCTGGGTTATCGATTAACTGGCATCTGCAAATTGTAAATTCTCCATAGTGTAGGAGAGTGTACAGGATTGCTGGTCGACCTGGATTAGGGGCTGAAGGGCCTCTTTCCATTCTGTTTCTCTAAATTAAACTAAACTAAATTGTTACAATGGTGCCAGTGCGTAACATCCACTCTCTCAGGCATCAGAAAGGCACCGTTGTGAGTTTTCCATCGTGAAAGGGCCACATTCCAGTTCCATGGTGCATCACCGAGATCTGGTGGTATTGCCAAGACAGCCCAGTCATGATACTGTCTGTTCCAAGCTGCTCACTGTGAGGACGGTGCCCTGTGCTGACACTGAAGCAGTACAACGCCTTTGTGAACATGAAATATTAAGCAAGACTTACTTAAACATTTATCTTATCCGCATTGCATTGTAATCTGCTCCAGCAACTGGTCACCCCCAATCTCCTGTAGAACTGATAGAATAATGGTGAGAAGTTGCCATGCTTGCCTTCATCAGATGGGGCATTGAATACTAGGGCTGAGATGCCATGTTACAAAACATTCATAAGACTGCACCTGGAATACTGTGTGCACATCTCTTCATCAGACTAGGGGAAGGATGTGATTAAGCTCAAGAGGGAGCAGAGAAGATTCTCAAGGATGTAACCAGGACTGGAAAATGAGGTGTAAGGAGAGACTGGATAAGTTAGGACTGTTTTCCCTAGAGCTCAGGGGATCATATAAAAGTTTATAAAAATAATGAAAGGCAGATAGATATGAAAGATTGCAGAAACGAGGAACTGAAAAAAAAAGACACAGAATGCTGTAGTAACTCAGATGGATTGTAAGTGGTTCCAAGGGGAGTTTAAAATTGGAGAACATTTGCTGAAGGTGAAAGGGAAAAGATCTAAAGGGGGTCTGAGAGGCAAGTTTCACATGCAGAGAGTGGTGGCTATATGGAACGAGCTGCCAGAGAAAGTGGGAGAGATGGGTACAACTGTAATGTTTAAAAGACAGTTTCACAAGAACATGGAAAGAGAGGTTCAGAGGAATATGAGGCAAATGGGACTAATTCGGGAAGACAACTTTGATGGCAAGTTGGATCAAAGGGTCTGTTCCCATGCTCTACAGCATCATGAATCTAGCTATAACTCTTCCATCTCAGATGTTAGTATTGCTCAACCATGAGAAAAATGATAATGAGATCCTACACTTGAGTTTGCCAGGTGGTCTTATTCGTGGTATCGAACCCTCACTACCGCTGCTAATGCCCAAATAGACAATAGACAATAGACAATAGGGTGCAGGAGCAGGCCATTTGGCCCTTCGTGCCAGCACCGCCATCCAATGTGATCATGGCAGATCGTCCCCAATCAGTACCCCGTTCCTGCCTTCTCCCCATATCCTTCTCCCCAAATCTCAGGAACAAAAGAGCACGTGATCTAATGCTGGACTTCCCAAATGAACTAACCCTTTCCCATTCACCACTTCCTACAGATGCTGTCTCGATGCTCTTGGTCGCATCTTAAAAAAGACTTGACTTGCACCAACCTCACTGCCATCAAAAACAACAAAATAGATACTCGGGACAAAAGCAGGTTTTAGAAATATACAAGACTGTGACAAAGAGAGGCAGAATTACAGAGAGTTGAGTGGTGACAGAGAAAGGATGACAAGTAGACATTTGGTGAAAAAAAAAAATTGGATTCAGGCCATCCAAATGTCTGCTTTTTTTTAGTACGAAGCTCAGAGTGGAAACGCTTCAACCAACTCCGGCCAAGGGGAACACACTTCAGATGGATTAATTCTTCCTTCCTTTCTTTGACTGCCTAACGTAATTGAAAGGGGAAGTACAAAAAACAGATGTTTCCAGGGCTTAGAGAGGAGAGCCTGCCAGTGTAGAAACAGATACTTTAAACAAACACTTGTTGGGTCCCTTAGACTAGAGCCGTGCAAGTGTTAGACTCAAAGGCACTTCAGAAATAGGCCACAGGTGGTTGTTGGGGGACATGTATAGTGATAAGCCCAATATCCAATGGAACATTGGGGTGGCACGGTGGCAGAATGGTAGAGTTGCTGCCTTACAGCACCAGAGACCCGGGTTCGACCCTGACTACGGGTGCTTGTCAGTGTGGAGCTAGTACGTTCTCCCCTTGACCCACGTGGGTTTTCTCCGGTATCTCCAGTTTCCTCCTACACTTCAAAGACACACAGGTTTGTAGGTTAATTGTCTTGGTATAATTGTAAACTGTCCCTAATGTGTATAGTATAGTATAGAGCTAGTGTGCGGGGGTCGCTGGTCGACATGGACTCAACGGACCGTAGAGCCTGTTTCTGCGCTGTATCTCTAAACTAAACCAAACTAAATGGAGCAGAACGGCACAGAAACAGGCCCTTCGGCCCACAATACCCCTGCCGAACATGATGTTGTTAAACTAATCACCTCTGCCTGCACATTCCTCTCCATTCCCAATGCATTGTAGGTTTTCCGTTTGAAGCAAGCAGAGGTCAGCAAAATTCATCCAGCGCTTTTCTGCTCCGACCTGATAGAAGTCTGGAAGATTATGGGAGACCTAGATATGGTAGACTTTTTCCCAGGGTTGAAATGTCAGAGTAGATGGCATTGCTGTAAAGTGGGAGGAGCAAAGTTAAGGGCGATTCACAGGGTAGGTTTCCTTACGGGGAGTATGGTGGGCACCTGGAACGCACTGCCACGAGTGGCGGTGGGGCCAGATACAACAGTGGCATCTCAGGTCTTTTGGACAGGCACAAGGATATGGAGGGAGTTGATATAGAACACGTACATGGATGGGAGATTAGTTTCACTTGGCATCATGTTCAGTATGGATATTGTGGGCAGAAGGGCCTGATCCTGTGCTCTCCTGTTCTATGTTCCATGTACACTATCCTTGAAACATTTTATTGCCATTCAGAAATTTCTGGTTTGAAGCTCGTCTTGAAACCGTGAAGCCAGCCCAGACAACTCTGACCATGTTCACTGTAGATCGATCTGTGGTGATCCTCCACATAAGCATGTGTCCTAATGGCATGCCTTGCTGCATTATCTCCAACACCAGCAAAACAACAGCACCCCCACCCCACCATTTGCCATTGACTATTTTCTTCAGCGATTCTTTAATGATAACAATGGCCTCTGCTTCAGCAGCTCATACTCGAGTCACTGGGGAGATACAGTATGTGGCAAACGGATGAACTACTGTGCCACCACCATACTCTTAAACATATGTTAACATTGCTGCAGGAATGTAAGGTTTTTCTTTCTTTAACCATATCTTTAGGTTCCCATGTTCTGGCCCTTTCAATCACAGGAAACACCTTTGCCTGTTTTATGGAGATACAGACAAGATTTTGCTGGAATCTTGAGCAAAACAAAAGAGCTGGAGTAACTCAATGGGCCAGGCAGCATTTTTGGAGGGAATGGATAGGTGACGTTTTCGGGTAGGCTCTGAAGAAGGATCCTGACCAGAAACGTCACCTATCCATGTTCTCCAGCAATGCTGCCTGACCTGCAGAGTTACTCCAATACCTTGCGTTTTGTTCAATCCAAACTATCCTATCTCTGTTGTTCAGTCCATACTATCCTATCTCTTAATTTCATAAATACTCTTCACAAACTATAAAAAAACAATTTACCCCATACATATGGCCTTCAAATGCTCTTGTTTGTGAAAATATAACAGGATAGTTTGAAAGGCATCTTTAAAGTTTTACTGTTGACTGGAACACACTCAGACACGTGTTAATGCATGCATTTACACATTGCACTTGCATCTAGGTACATATTATATTTGAGCTGGCACGTACTCCATGAAAATGCATCACCCTGGTGGGTTTCTTTGTGAGCTCACTGCATTTCAATGGAAACCCAGAATGCTCTTACCTATTACGTTAATGATTCCATTAACCTCCGCTGAGCCAAATGTGTTGGTCACCTCACAGATGTAGGTCCCACTGTCCTCCACGCGTAAGTTGTTGATCGTCAAGCCTGTAATGCGTTTGGTCCATCTGCCGTCTACTGGCAAAGGCCTGTTATCTTTCATCCATCGGATCATTGGGTTTGGGTAACCTGAAGCAATGCAAGGAAGCTCCAAAGTTTGCCTGGTTTTAACTTCTCTGGACTGAAAACTGTCCAAGACTGTAGGCGCTGATTCCATAGGATCTGTTGAGGAAAAACATGTGGGATTTTGAGCCTTGATTCTGGTAAGGAGCCTCGTATGGCATCATTCACTTCTCCAGTTTCAGGTAATCCTTGCTTTCTCCTTCCTTTCCCTCCCCTTCCCAGCTCTCCTACAGCCCACTGTCTCCGCCTCTTCCTTTCTCCCCCCCCACCCCCATACCCCCACATCAGTCTGAAGAAGGGTCTCGACCCGAAACGTCACCTATTCCTTCGCTCCATAGATGCTGCCTCACCCGCTGAGTTTCTCCAGCATTTTTGTCCACCTTCGCATGGCATCAATGTCATTGACACTTGGCAATGAAGGAAAGAAAGATGATAGAAAAATATGGAAGGAGAAAATGGAACGAGGAATGGAAGGGCAATGGTGCAGGCAGTAAAAGGAAGAAAAATTAAGGGAAGGAAAGAAAATTATGGGAGAAAAGATAAGATTTAAATGACACCACAAACAACAAAAGAAAGAATACGGCAATAAAGTAAGGAAATTACAACAAGATTGACTAATAAACTGATCATAAGAGGCACACACTTGGATGAAATTTAGACATGGCAAAGTCCAAAGGTTTGACTCAATCTGTCAAATAAAAGATTGACACAAAGTGCTGGAGTAACTCAGTGGGTCGGGCAGCATCTCTAGAGAAAAAGGACGGGTGACATTTGGGGTCGGAACTCTTCTTCAGACAAAACCCTTCTTCACATAAAACGTGAGGCGTTCTTTCTCATTTCCACTTTATTCAACCTACTCCTTGTGCTGAAGGTTATTATAACCCTTAATTTGTTTCCTTCCCAAAGTATTCCAGTGGGTGCCATTGTGCAACTAAATGACGGCAGTGGTAGCATTCAGTGTTAAAGAACTATCAGAGAACATTGGCTTCGTGTTGCATTAAACATTCCTTCCTTCCAAAAGTTAGCATATGATATCTTCTCTTTCAGAGAGTCATAAATCTTTGGACTTCTCTTCTTCAACATGCGGTGGAAGGCGAGTGGTGGAATATTTGCGAGTGTGGGGTGAAAGGTTATCGTGGGTAGATGGGCGTTTGGAATTGAAGTTACCATCAGATCAGCCTTGTTCTTAGTAAATGGCAACAAAACCTTGAGGATCCAAGTGGCCAATCTGCAACCTGAAACATGCTTTTATTTCCCTCCCATTTAAGTTCTGATGAGAAGTCATTAACCTGAAACATTCAGGAAGTCATAGGGCCATACAGCATGTAAACAGGCCCTTCAGCCCAACGTGTCCATGCCGACCAAGCTGCCCCATCCAAGCCAGTCTCATGTGCCCACCCCTGGGCCACACTCCTCTAAACCTTTCCGATCCATGTACCTGCCCAAATGTCCTTTAAATGTTGTTATTGTGCATGCCTTAAATACTTCCTCTGGTAGCTCGTTCTAAATACCCACCACCCTCTGTGTGAAAAAGATGCCCCCTAGGTTCCTATTATACCTTTCTCCTCTCACCTTAACCCTAGGTCCTCTGGTTCTTGATTTCCCCGACCCTGGGAAAAAGCACTACGTGCTTCACCCTGTCTCTTCCCCTGATACATTAGTTCTGTTTTCCCTTTGCACAGACTTGCTGGCTATTTCCAGATTGTTCTTGTTTTTTGAACAGGTTGGAAAATTTTGCAAAATATCTTAATTGCAACTGACATAGAGAATCAAAACATCCCAGCAGAAAACATTCAGTACGGACCATATGTTTTGGCTCTTTGAACAGGGTAGCATTGCGAACCAAAATAACCATGCTTTATATAAGTGTACTTTTTACTTCATCGTTCACATGATGCTGTTGTCACTGGCAAGAGCAGCATTTGTTGGGCCAGGATTAACTTTCCCTGAACTGAATAACTTGTGGGGCCGTTTCAAAGGAGAGCTAAGAGGCAACTACATCAAGCTTCCTTCATGGGCTAGACTGGATAGGGATAGACTATTTCTTTCACTAAAGGACACTGGTAAGCAAACAGCATCTCATCATTGCCAATAATTACATTTCGCTCCTGAATTTATTTACATTCACATAATTAAATTGCTGGACCACAACGGTGGGATTTAAATCCACATCTCAAATCAATAATTTAAGTCTCTGTTCGCTGGCCTACTAATTTAACCACAATGTTGCTGAGTAGAATTGAATTAATTGAAGGCACAAATTCAACTTGGAGAGAATAACATGGTGCCCGTTACAGAGATGTTGATGTAAAATGGCCCGGGCTGGGAATTAAACGGGACGCACTCTAGATCAAGGATGAAATAACATGGGCGATAAAAGAAGATGTAATGAGAGGTAAACAGGCAGTGCAGACTTCATGGCTTGAACTACCTGTAATTAACAACAGAAAATCTAAAACTGGCGCAGGTTCTGCATACATCTGATGGAAGACTTAGTAAAATGGTAGACTACGGATGGACAAGCATTCATCTTCAAAAAGATGAAGACAATACAGATTGCAGGTGCTGGAAACACAAGGAACTGCAGATGCTGCAATCTTGAGTAATACATAAAGTACTGGAGTAACTCAGCGGTTTCAGCCAGTGACGTCTGTTCATTTCCTCCAAAGATCCATTGTCACTCCGGCACTGTGTTTTACTACAGGTGCTAGAATCTGGAACAAAAGGAGGTGCTGGAAGAACTCAGCAGGTCAAGCAGGCTCCATGAGGGCACAAGGTGTATATTGATGTTCTGGGCCAAGACCCTGCATCAGGTCTATATCCTCAGGAGGAGATTTTACTGTGAGAAAGGGGTCACTTAATAGAAGTTTGGAACATCCTTTCCCAAAGGACATTTCATTATTGGTAACTTGTTAATTTTATATCTGGAATTGATAGATTTCTAGCAAGCCTAAGTATTAAGGAAAATGGGGGAAATGATCACATATAATCCCATTGAATGGCACAACAGGGTAGAGATACTTAATAGTTGAATCCCATTCAATGTTCTGTTTAATTTCATTTTCCCAATTATTCCCATCCCCTTTGTAGATTGGTTATTGCATGTGAACCAATCATAGTAGACATAGCATCACTAACCCCACCTTACTGTACGCTTTATACTAACACCCACTTCCTACGCTGGTCAGTCTTGGAAGCGGTAACGATAAACTAACAACTAACAACCTGCTGTACTGCTATACTATGTGTACAAATTAAAGATGACTTTGAACTCCAGATTGTGCAACTTGCTTATTTACATGGTGTCAGAAGTGGGATGGTTGTGTTGTTTACACCCTTATTTATACCCTTGATGCCATTTGCCCATATGGATGCACGATTCAATTCTGAGCATGACGCCTGAATCTGCTTCCGTCATCTTTTTCCGAGATGCATTCCAGATCTCAGTTCATGCTACATGGAAATACTCACCCATTCAGTGTGCCCCCAGGAAACGTAGACAGTGAACTCAAGTCTGTATCTTTCAGGTACCTATCCTCTTGTCACACAATAGTGAAGGAGAGGAGAAATGTGACTGAGCATAAGTAAAAGGCACATTTTTAATTAAGGTTGTGCTTTGAATATTCATTTTGTGAGCTAGATTTTTATTACAGCAATAATTCTGGCAGCTTTATTTTTTTTAACCAGAAGATTAGTGCTTATTTCACTGCTTGAACAGCAAACTCTAAATCTGGCCACCTCAGGAAGAACTTTAATTGTGTTTCTCGATCTGGGTAAATAATAACATTTGGCAGGACACGTACAAGAAAATCATTAGGTTACATCACCAAAGAAGAACTCCTTTCTTTATCCATCCATTTCAATTATTGGACAGAAAAAGGCCGGCTATGTTACTGGTGAGTTATTGTTGTGAGGCAAACCAATGTCTAATAAAAAGAGAGTCAACAGCATTTGGTTTCCTGGACCATAAGAGCTTTAACACTCAAATATTTCAAAAGTTAAATTTGAAATCAGAAACATATTATTAAATTGGTAACATCCAAACAGAGTCCTCGTGTTGCATGAGTATGTTTAAGATTTAGGTTAGACATAGTTCTAACCAGCTGTGTAGGCACATGAAAAGTTCAAAAATATGATAGACTAGGAAACGGAAATTGTTAAGCATGGACATTATGAGCCGAAGGGCCTGTTCCTGTGCTATATTGTGCAGTGGCCATTTGGCTAGTTTTGTGTGTCTTTAATTGTGGCAAATTTTAGACTGCCTGTTATTATGTGAGTGGGATTTATGACGTATTATCGGGCGTGTTTGGAGCTATGTTTCTTGCACAGAAGCTTAGCTTTTGATTTAGTTTGAGACTTGCATGAGAAAGGCATACCCTTTGACCATGCAAAGTGTAATGGAGACATGAGGAGTTTTCTAACCTTTAAAGCGATGTGCTGGAATTTGATGAAGATTATAGTGTGCGAGTCGGAAAGAAGGTTGGATGTATACCTTATTGTTTTTCATCAACAGTAAACAATCTATTAATCAAAAGACTGTGTTATGAAGATTTATCTGTGAAGAAGCTCCAAAGGTCTCTGACGGAGAGCTCACATGTGTATTACGACATTCTCCTTAATCATGTAGTCCACTTAGTGGCTAGAGGAAGTAATCTCTTGAGCGATATAAAAATCTGCCGCTACATTAAGTCAAAGGATACCTCCGACAGGGGGGGGGGGGGGGGTGAAACCCAGTCCCACCTCTGTGGGACAGAAGATTTGGCTAAGATCTTGATAGAGGTTTTGGCCAGAACACCGGTTCCAGCTGAGGAATTGAAAACAATAGATCTCGGCCAGAGATGGCCTCGAGGTCTATCGACAGTGAAGAGACTTATCTGAAGATCTGAAGACATTATCAAGAAATTGTGAGTAGATATCGACTATTATTTCTTTGAATTTTGAAGCTGCAAAGCTTTAATTTTAAACGGCTTTTGTAAGAAGAGCCAGATAAATGAATGCCGGCCACTAGCTTGGAAGAAGAGTGTTTTTCCAATTTGCCTGGGGAAATCCAGACATCCGACCTTGGAAATTGTTTTGAAGTCTTGATAACACACATTCCTTCTGACCTAACGTCACTCATAGCCCGTGGATGTTGAAGAGATGTTGCCTACAATATCAGTTTGTTATTGTTCCTGTGAAAGATGTTTACACAATGAGCAGAATTCAGAATTTGTTCGTCAATTTAAAGACTTGGCAATCTGCCAGGACCTCTTTAAAATCATGGAGCCAGAAGATGAAGAAGAAGCCGCGCCAGAGGAACCACAAGGTGGCGAATTCAAGCTTCATGGTATGGGAACAAGTTAACGAGTCACTTGAAAGCTACAGAGAACTCATGTATCGAGAAGAAACAGATAATACACAAGCTGCCTACCTGAAAGAAACCGAGGAGAGAACCAAATTATGGAAACAAGTTACCAGATTAATTGAAGAGCAGAAGAAACTAATGGGTAATCAGTACAGAATCTAATCTGGGCCAACTATGGACCCTCTGCCAAGATGTTGGAAAGAAACAAAATGTTCTGCTGTGTACACGACCGCCTCGGGAAGAACGCGCAAGATACATCCAGTGGTGGGAAGACAGGGCGAAGATATTGAATGGTTTCGTGGATATGGCAGAGGAGTGGTTATCTGAAATTATACCACAGCTTATGCACTCAACAGCAGGAAGTGCGATGCAAGAAGGTGCCAGAATGGAAAATGAGATTACACCACGAGATAGTATCTCGAATATATCTACGCGAAGATCAGGACATAAATCTGGTTTGACAGCCAGTTCGGTATCAAGGGTTCCTGCTCGCTTGGGAGTTGAAGCTGATCTAGCCGCTCTCTCAATAGAAGCGGATGCCTTGAAGAAGAAACATGATTCAAGATTCAAGATTCAAGAGATTCAAGAGAGTTCATTGTCACGTGTCCCTGAGAGGACAATGAAATTCTTGCATTGCTTGACTGAGCAAGAAGAAGAGATGAGGCGACGAGAAGAACAGATGAAAGAAGAGATGACGTGACAAAAGGAAGAGATGAGGCAACAAAAGGAACAGATCAGGCGACGAAAAGAACAGCTGGAACTAGACACAAAGATGACGGTGGCTAAATCAAAGACGGTGATTCACTGAATGTTTTCAAGAGAGAGTAATATTGAGCTCTTTGGGTTAATATTATCAAGGGATATGGGGAGAAAACAGGAACGGGGTACTGATTTTGGATGATCAGCCATGATCAGATTGAATGGTGGTGCTGGCTCAAAGGGCTGAATGGCCTAATCCTGCACCTATTTTCTATGTTTCTATGTTTTTATGAGATGTTGGAAAGAGAGGGTTCAAGATTGAGAAGATCCAAGAGGAAAAACTGCTCCAAGGGAGTCAGCAGTTGGATCAATTCCACCATCGAGGTCCACTGGATTTCATGGCTTTGAAAACCCATTGGAAGAGTAAGATGGGTAAAACCTCATCTCAGCAAATGAGTGCTAGACCAAAACAAACTACTAATGGAGCGGCTGTAGAAGCTCGGGACAAACCAATAGCGGACCACGCTTTTCCGAGGCCTGATACACAGGCTCGAGCAAGCCTGTTTGAGCCAAGGCCTGTCTATCGTTCGTTGGAACCGAGCCAAGATTATCACGATGGAATATTGGCATGGGTGAATAGGGAAGCTGAATTCAACCAGATCATAGCTCGACAAAATAAGGGTTTCGGCCCGAAACGTTGCCTATTTCCTTCGCTCCATAGATGCTGCCGCATCCGCTGAGTTTCTCCAGCACTTTTGTCTACCTTCGATTTTCCAGCATCTGCAGTTCCTTCTTGAACACCTCCCTCATTCTACCACCTACATATGATGGAGATGCTTTGCAGTATAAAGCTTTCGTAAAGGCATTAGAAGAAGTATTAGAAATGAAAATTACGGATGAAAAGGAGCGCTTACGATTTCTGGTGAAGTACACAAGCGGAGATGTTCAGGTACTTGGAGAAAGTTGACAAATTGAGCCAGACAGTCATGGCTATAAAAAGGCGAGAAGGTTACTTAAAGAACGTTTTGGTAATCACAACCATACCTGTGGAACGACAGATGGAATGAAAGGAGATGTATCTACGAGCAATCAAATAGTATTTTGTTTGTTATGTGATGAAGTTGGTCACACCATAAGATGGTGTTGAAGGTTCAAGATGAAAGAATATGAAGAAAAGATGGATTTCTTGAGAGAGAAGGGAATCTGTTTTGGTTGCTTGAAAAAAGGACATATGGTGAGAGACTGTAAGAGTCCTATAATTTGTTATAAGTGCAGGCAATATCATCCTGAAGCACTTTACACTGAAAGGACTCCGCGAGAGCATTTGGAAGAGAAAGAACCGGAAGAAATAGAAGAAGAACTACCAGAACAAATAGAAGAGGAGGAACCGGAGCAAATGGGACAGAAGGAGAAGCCAACTACTAGTGATGCTATCACCTCGCCTCAAGTAACTGCTCATATTGGGGCTGGGGTTGAAGCTTGTACTTTTTCTATCTTACCAGTACAGGTAAGGAATAGTAAGACGAATACAGTGTTGCAAACAGATGCTTTTTTGGATCGCGGAGGTTCAACTACCTCTTGCACAGAAAACCTGACAAGAAGGCTGAACATCACAGGAGAAGAGACAAAGATTTGATTACGTACCATGACTAAAGATAAAGTGAGCAGGAGTCATTACATTACAAGTATGGAGATATCCAGTTTGTAATAAGATAATAAAGATAATTTTATACCAATATCTGAAGTGTTTACACATGAAACCAAGCCTGTTGGTCGTCAAAATATACCAAGACATAAAGACTTGAAACAATGGTCTTACCTGAAGGATGTCAAGATATCTGTATTAAATCCTAGTATTGATCTACTTATCGGAACGAATGTTTTGAAGGCATTGGAACCTTTACAGATTGTTAGGAGCCAAGGTGATGGATCGTATGCTACAAAAAACCCTTGGATGGGTTATATATGGCTCCTTGAGAAGGAATAATGAAAACGGGAATCAGAAGAACTCTCCTGCCATTGCTGTTAATCAAATACCTACTGATAAATTAGAAAAGCCGGTCGATGAAGCAATACCATCATGGCTTCCATGAAAGTACCAATAAAGAATCTGAAGAAATGTCGAATGAAGAATTGAAGTTCATGGATATTATGAACTACTCAGTAAAGTTTGACGGACGCTATTGTCTGGACTTACCTTTCAAACAAGAAAGTGTTAATCTGCCAAATAATCGTCGCATGTCAGGGCAACGCAACCAGAATTTGAAATGCAAGTTTGCCGAGAATACTAAAGGCCCTGTCCCACTTTCCCGAGTTACTCACGATCTCTCCCGAGTTTTCCCCTTGATTCGAACTCGGAGAATTACGGTAATAGCCATTCGTAGGTACTCGGGGCAATTTTTTAAATCGTGGACAGTTTTCAACATGTTGTAAAAACGTCCTGACTTACCTGATGCCCCGAGTTCCTACGGCTGGCATTACGAGCCGATACGAAACATCTACGGACTCCTACGGGCTCCTACGGACTCGCTACCGACATTACCCGACATTCCCCGAGTTTGAATCAAGGGGAAAACTCAGGAGAGTTCGTGAGTGACTCGGGAGAGTGGGACAGGGCCTTAAATTTCATGAAGTAATAATCTCTTTGAAGAATAATAACTATGTGAATGATTGCTTAAAATCCATGTCTACTGAGCAGGAAGCAATTCAATCAGAACATCTGACTTCCCTTTGCAATAAGGGAGGATTCACACTTTCTAAGTGGATGAGCAACAATTGTGAAAGCATTCCACCAGATGATAGAGCCAAAGAAACCGGAGAGTTGGATTCGGACAGAGACAATCTGCCAATGGAAAGAGCATTGGGAGTTACTAATGTTGCACAATTGAAATATGTTAACGCAAAAGAAAATCTTGCGGATGAAGTTTCCAGAAAACTGACAGTAAACCGCTTCTTAAGTGCGAAGAGATGAATCAATGAACTAAAGTCTTTCTGTAAGCCAGACAGAGCATGGCCAAAGCTTGAGCTGAGCCACGAAATCTCTACTAATGATCCGGAAATTAAATCAAACCTAATGGTGAACTTTACTGCTAAAAATCCTGTTATTCTTTTGAAGGATTTTCACACTTCAACATTACTGTTACAACACATCCATGAGTTGATTGGACATGGAGAAAGACATTTTATGCTATCAAAGCTTTAGACTGTTATGTTTTGGACTATATACTGGGTATCATGCCTGATTTTAAGGGTTTGGTGCGCACGGTACGACTTTAAACTAAAAACAGTGTTTTAATAAGATTAATAATCAAACATAGAAACATAGAAACATAGAAATTAGGTGCAGGAGTAGGCCATTCAGCCCTTCGAGCCTGCACCGCCATTCAATATGATCATGGCTGATCATCCAACTCAGTATCCCGTACCTGCCTTCTCTCCATACCCTCTGATCCCCTTAGCCACAAGGGCCACATCCAACTCACTCTTAAATATAGCCAATGAACTGGCCTCAACTACCCTCTGTGGCAGAGAGTTCCAGAGACTCACCACTCTCTGTGTGAAGAAAGTCTTTCTCATCTCGGTCTTAAAGGATTTCCCCCTTATCCTTAAGCTGTGACCCCTTGTCCTGGACTTCCCCAACATCGGGAACAATCTTCCTGCATCTAGCCTGTCCAACCCCTTAAGAATTTTGTAAGTTTCTATAAGATCCCCTCTTAATCTCCTAAATTCCAGAGAGTATAAACCGAGTCTATCCAGTCTTTCTTCATAAGACAGTCCTGACATCCCAGGAATCAGTCTGGTGAACCTTCTCTGCACTCCCTCTATGGCAATAATGTCCTTCCTCAGATTTGGAGACCAAAACTGCACGCAATACTCCAGGTGTGGTCTCACCAAGACCCTGTACAACTGAAGTAGAACCTCCCTGCTCCTGTACTCAAATCAAGTTATGCTTGCTGCTAGAAGGCGAAAGTGAAGATGGAAGAGTCGATGAAGAATTCATATTGCGGATATATAGTGCATGCTATTTTCCTCTTTAGTATAGTGGTTAGTATCCCGGCCTGTCACGCGGGAGACCGGGGTTCAATTCCCCGACGGGGAGCCATGGGGTTCAATTCCCAGACTTTTTGCTTTTTTTTAAATATCTTTATTTATTAGAGGTACGGTAAGTTACATCAGTGTACATCCCTTATATTGTATTACAGTCATTGTACCCCTTCATTTTTTTTTTTAAGGTTTTATAAAAGAGAGAAAAGAGAGAGAAATACCAGCAAAGAAAGTAGAAAAGTGAAAAAGAGATGTGAAAGTGCAAAAGCGTGACAGAGGGAAAGGAAACCCTTGAGGAGTTAGAGACCGGAGATTGAGATAGACCCTGGAGAGGAAAAAAAAAGAAAAAGGGAAAGATAGAGAAAGAAAGAAGAAAAGCCAGTTACTTTATTATAAACATCTCGCAAAAGGAATCTACCAACCACAGTTTTTCTTCCCCCTTTTTGCTTTTGATATATGTTAAGCTACTTTTTTGGTGCTTATTAATAATTGTGTCGTTATATACTTGGAACAATTAGGGGCCGGTCTGTAGTGGCCATTTGGCTTGTTCTGTGTGTCATTAATTATGGCATGTGTCTTTATATTTAAGACTGCCTGTTATTATGTGGGTGGGATTTATGACGTATTCTAGGGCGTGTTTGGAGCTAAGTTTCTTGCGCAGAAGCGTAGTTTTTAGTTTAGTTTGGGACTTGCATGAGGAAGGCACACCCTTTGACCATGTAAAGCGTAACAGAGACACGAGGAGTTTTCTAACCTTTAAAGCGATATGCTGGAGTTTGACGAAGAAGTCCAAAGTCGGAAGAAGGTTGGATGTATACCTTGTGAAGAAGCTTGAAGGTCTCTGACGGAGAGCTCACATGCGTATTACAACATTCCCCTTAATCATGTAGTCCACTTTGTGGCTAGAGGGAGTAATCTCTTGAACAATATAAAAATCTGCCGCTACACATTGTTCTGCGTTTAATGAGACCATGTTAAGTGAGTAGCCATAATGGATGAAGAGGGATTCTGTGCTAAGGGCTAGAGGATTTCTAACTTTACTAGGACTGACAGGTACAGCCACCATTTTTGTTTTATTTTTAAGTCCTTATTATACAGACCATATCTCATATCTATATACTCATCACATCGGTGATTTTTGAAAAAGATTGTCAAGACTCCATCAATCAGGAGTAGGAAGAAAGGCTTGCCGACTAAATCTTTGTGGTGCATTCCATCAAATACAAGGCTGCCCGAATTGTTAATTATTAATGAATCAGTCCCTCTGCTAAACCTTCCCCCACCATCCCTGCCTCCACCTCCATCTCTTATTGTATTGTTAGAAAATGACCCATGTGAAAAAAACAATAAGATCCTTCATCGCAGGAAGCCGTATTAAATCTCCCTTTTTATCGCACTAACACCTGTGGAGAGTATACATCACTGCATTGGGTCCTATCCAATTTAAAGACATTTTTTACCAGCCCAGAGTATAATTGGTATCATTTCTCACTACCCTTCCCCTGCCAACACTCGCCCATTAATATTAATCTTGAATATGTCCAGCACAGAACAATATCATTTACCGACCCAAAGGAACTCACCACCGCAGTGCGGGGTGGAAGCAAGAAGGGTAGAATACTTTGAGTGGAAGCTGAATAAGCCTATGATGGGAATCTGGTGAAATAAGATGCAATCTGAAGAAGGGTCGCAACCAGGAACGTCACCTGTCCTTTCCCACTACAGATGCTGCCTGAACTGCGGAGCTCCTTCAGCACCTTGTGTTTTGCTCACGATTTGAGCATCCTCAGTTCCTTGTGTCTCCGAAACCCAGGCCGGAGAATGGAATGTAACGTTGAAGGGTTTGTATAACGAGGGGTGGGAGGCAGCTTGCGTGTAGTACCTACGAAACCAGCCTAACCCATTTGCACCAAATTTCCTGCTTGCCTGCTGTAAATAACTCATAGCTTTGTAAAACCTTCAGCGTGATGTTACAGAAAGATAAACCGTAAATTTCACAACTCTGCACATAATTCAGCATATTCATTCATTGTACATGTTCTGCCCTCTAGTCTTCATCGTTGCTCCAATCAATAAGTAACTATTTGAGCAGGAAGGAACTGCAGATGCTGGTTTACACCGAAGACAAGACACAAACTGCTGGAGTAACTCAGCGGGTCAGGCAGCATCTCTGGAGAAAAATGATAGGTGACGCTTTGGGTCAAGACTCTTCTTCAGAACTCTATTGTTTGAGTTGTTTGTGAGCTCCAGATTTGGAAACGACTTGACTTTGTGACCTTTATTCGGAATCATCGAGCTAAGATCATAAGATCATATGATCGTAAGGAATTCCAGGAGTAGAATTAGGCCATTCGACCCATCAAGTGTATTCCACCATTCAATCATGGCTGATCTATCCCTCCGTCCTAACCCCATTCTCCTGCTTTCTCCCCATAACCTCTGACACCTCTACTAATCAAGAATCTATCTATCTCTGCCTTAAAAATCTCCACTGATGGCATCCACAGCCTTCTGTGGCAAAGAGTTCCACCCTCTGACTAAAGACATTTCTCCTCATCTCCTTCCTAAAAGAACATGATCACAGTCATCAATGTATCCAGAATATTTTGAGAGTTGCACTAGCTCTCTCGTGGTTCCTCTGTTATTGAAAGGACTTTCAAAATTGTGGCATATTCTCATATTTCCTTCCCACAGCAAAGGGTAAAGGATGTTATGTGGCCCATTAATTATAAGCTGGCTCTCAGAGAACATCTATCATTCACCCAATTATATCCCTGCCAACCATTGTCTCACAAGTCCCATCTTCCCCCTCTTCATCTAAACATTCAACAGCCCCTGATGCTCTGGCCACCCACCTAGACCAGAACCATTTCACAGTGGTCAATCAATCTGAGTCTTTGGGATTGGGAGGAAACTAAAGGAAACTGGAGGGGATGCAAACTCTGCACAGACAGCAAACTCCATCGACCTGAACTTGGGTCATTCGAGCCGTGTGGACAACAGCACAGGCAAGGTAAAGGCATGAGGATGGCAAAGCGAGGGAACTTAGTGACCAAAGAGGTCAACGCGTAAAAGAAAGAAAAGGAGCGGCAACATTGGCGTGACAGTGGGCGGCGACACGTCCCTTACCGGAAACAGAGAGGCGGGCTCCATTGCTCTGCCGCGTTTCTCCGCTGTACTTATGTCTGGTGATACACCTGTACGTGGACAGTGCGTCCTCCTTTTGTACATCAGATATGTACAAGGCTCCATACGTAGTGATGTGGAATCTACTCCCTGCAGAGACAAAGAAAAACAAACCATTCAGTTTCTTGTCGGCAAGCAACGTCAACCAGCTGTGATGAAACGTTCAAAAAGGGTCGGGACCCTTCAGATTGGAGAAGGGTACCAACCTGAAACAACACCTTCCATGTTTTGCCAAAAATGCTACCCTAATGACTGGCGTTTTTTTGAAAGCTTTTCGCTGTACCTCAGTACCCGTGACATTAAACGAAACTGAACTGAAGTAGCCATCCAGCAAAGGGTTTGTGACAATGGACTGGGACATCATTTCATCAGCATCTGGAGGGCTTCTCTCTCTCTCTCTCTCTCTCTGATTTATACGGCATGGAAATCGGCCCTTCGGCCCACCGGGTCTGCGCCAACATGCAATCACCCAGACACTAATTCTATCCTATGCACAGGGGACAAGTTATAGAAACCAATTAACCTACAAACTTGCAAGTCTTTGGAAAGTGGGAGGAAACCAGAGCACCCGGAGAAAACCCACATGGTCACAGGGTGGACGTGCAAACTCCGTACAGAACGCACCCGTAGTCAGGATTGAACCTGGGTCTCTGGCGCTGTGGGGCAGCAACGCTATGCCACTGTGCCACCTAATTGATTTTTATTGTATTAATTAGCCTTGCTCATCAAACGATGAGAGTCCAAGATTAAGTTGCTGTAAATTTGATTCCGTTGAATTAGGATCCTCTATCACGGCTATCCTTACAGTTTAAAAGAAAATAAATTGCATTGCCATCATGTTTTTCACAGCCCGGGGCTGTTCCAAAGCATTTTACATCCAGTGAATTACTTTTGATTGTAACCACTGTTGCAATGTAGTTAATATGGAAAATGTGCATGCAGCAAACATTCATTATCAACAATGAAAACAGCGGCCAGATAATCCATTACTTTAGTGATATTGATTGAGGGATACAGATGAACCAAGGACCAGGAAAAATTCCATCTGCAGTATTGATGATCCTCAGCTTAACATCCACGGCACTTCACTCAACTTTCATTAATTCTCTGATCAACAAGACCAAGCAGCATAACTCACTGAGTACCGAACCCATAGACTTTGCTTACGAACTACGATTTCCTCCAGTCCCTTCCTTAATATCTCTTGCAGTGCTGTCTATTCAGCATTGACAGGACTCATTTAATAGTTCCTTGTGTAAAAATGCCAGAACTTAAACAATAGGGGATTTGTCATCGACGCAGCTGGCCAATAAATACACAGTGCATGACAAACCTCAAAAACAAAAGGCACTGGTTGATGGAAATCTGAATTAAAATAGAACTTGCTGGCAAAACTCAGCAGGCAACATCTGTGGAGAAAGACACAGAGTCAGTGGAGACACGAGAGACTGGAGATGCTGGAGAGGCTCTCAATCAGTCTGAATCCGTTTGAATGTGCAGGAAGGAACTACAGATGCTGGTTCACACCGAAGATGGACACAAAAAGCTGGAGTAACTCAGCGGGACAAGCAGCATCTCTGGAGAGAAGGAATGGGTGATGTCTCAGGTTGAGACCCTTCTTCAGACTGCTGGGTCAGAATCAGTTTGGCGTAGGGTGCAGGCCCGAAACATTGGCTGTCCAATCCCACCCCAGGTGCAGCCTGACACCTGGGTTCCTCCAGGATTTTGTACTTTGGAGTAGAATCAGTGTTTCAGCTCAATATCCTTTCATCAGAACTGTTGCAAAGGAATTGTACGGTGTTGCGATTAGAGGTGCAATAACTTTGCCCAGACTGCTGCCAGAGTAATCTCTGTGGGGGCGGACTTCCTCTACCACGGGAGGAGTATCAAAAACACGAGGGGACAGTCATGTCTCCAATGACCCTTACAAATTTCTATAGAGGCAGCATAAAAAGCATCCTACCCAGACGCGCCACAGCTTGGTATGTATGGCAATGGCTCTGCCCAAGATCGCAGGCAATCACAGCAAGACGTGAAGGCATCCTACCTACCTACACAACCCACCTCCCTCCCATTTAACTCCATCTACACTTCATGTTGCTTCGGGAAAGCAGCCAACATAATCAAAGGCCATTCACACCCTGGGCATTCCGTCATCTTCTCTCTCTCATCAGCAGAAGATACAAAAACACGAAAGCATGTTTCCACCAAATTCAAGAACACCTGCTTCCCTGCTCTAATCAGACTTTTGAAAGGTCTTTTCATATCCTCAGGATCTACCAATCTACCCTTTCACTTTGCATTTTTTTATTTGCACTTTCTCTGTAACTGTAACACCATTTTCTGCTCTCTGTTTATTTTCTCTTTTGCGCTACCTGATTTGCCAGGATTGCATGCAAACAATGCCTTTCACGGTATCCCGGGAACTATAATATTATGCACAAGTAAAGCAAACCGAACGAAGGAAATCCAAGAAATTGCAGATGCTGGAATCTTGAGCAAAACATTAAATGCTGGAGGAACTCAGCGGGTCAGGTAACACCTGTATATGGAATGGGCAGATGGTGTTTCGGGGCGGGTCCTTTCTTCAGACTCAGAAGGAAGGAGAAGATTTGAAGATGATCTGAAGAGTACGTTTCTCTATACAGAGAGTAATCGATGTCTGGAACACATTGTCAGAAGAAGTAATGGAATCAGATACAATTGCCAGGTTTAAGAGGCATTTAGACAGACATTAAAGCCTGGTTAAGTCATGGAAGCATAGAACCTAATGCAAGAAAGTGGGATTCATGAAGATGGTTGTTGTGGACTCAGCGGGCTGAGTCTGTGCTGCACAAGTCTATGACTTTAGGATGCTTCCTGAACTCAGTTCCTGTCAGTTGTCAGATCTGATCACGGCTGTTTCTGGTGTGTAGTAACAGTGACAATGCACACTAAGCAGGGGAAGTATACCGGCATAATTGGTAGAGTTGCTGCCTCACTGCTCCAATGAGCTGGCTTCAATTTCACCTTCGGTGAGCGCTGGCATCTGGGGGCGTGGGTGATGGGGGAGGAGTTGATAGGAATACGGGACCGGAGGGCTGAATGGCCCACGTCTATGCTTCTGCGACACACGGACGCCAATAAATCAAAAGGCATCAAACGAAAAAAATAAAAAAAAGCTAAGATTAACCAACTTTTTCAGTTTTTTTATAGACTACAAAATAATAAAGTGGGATTAGTGTAGGATTAGTGTAAAGCAGTGATTGATGGTGCTTGTGAACTTGGTGGGCCAAATGATTGCTATATAATTCTATGACTCTTTGAGTTTATGACTAAAGATTGCAATACACAGGGGACTATGCCAGGAACTGGAATAACGGTTCTTTAACAATAAAAGTAAAACATTTTTTTTTAATCTATGGGGTTTTGACATTTTTATCTGAGGAAGTGGCAATCTGCACATTTAATATCTATTCGTGGAGGGAAATAAGACATTAAGCAAGAAGCATGCTATTAAAAATTACCTTTTGTGCAAAAATTAATTTTTCAGTTTTTTTAATTTGCAGCGAGAACAAATGAGAAAGATTGACATTCTTGGAATTACAGTCATTTCTGAAGATTATGCTGGAGATGGCTTCAAAATAGGGCCCCCCTTTAGTGAGCAGGGAAGCATTGACTACAACTTCTGGGGTTCCGTGTAGATGTCTGCATGAGTGCACTCCACAGATTGCTGTCAGGTTTACTCTGTTAAAACAATGAGCGTTGACAGACTCACTCACTACAAATTCCCAGCCAGTGAAACTCTTGCCTTACAGAATCACAGGTCGGTTACTTGACAGATGTGGACCATTCACCACGTTGGCTCTCCGGAACAACAATCCCATTAGCCCCATTCCCCTGCCTTCGTCCATAATCTGATAACATTTCCTTCTGATTCTTATCCAGCTCCCTGTTGAACATTTCTATTGGACCAAAGTTAGACACATAGTGCTGGAGTAACTCTGTGGGTCAGGCAGCGTTTCTGGAGTAAAAGGGTGGGTGACGTTTTGGGTTGGAACCCTTCTTTAGACCAGACCCAAAATTTCAGTTCTGACCCGAAACATCACTCACCCTTTTTCTCCTGAGATGCTACCTGATCTGCTGAGTTATTCCAGCACTTTGATCCTATTTTTGGTATAAACCAGCATCTGCAGTTCCTTCTTTCATATTAGTATTGAACCACCTCCACTGCTACCACTGGCAGTAAATTATAGATCCTAACCACTCACTGTGTATTTTTTTTATCCTCATGCCACTTTCGATTCTTTTGTCGCAATCTGTTTCATGCTCCGTACCCTAGTCCTTGACATCTCTGCCAATGGGAATAGTTTCTCTTTGTATCTACACTTTGTGTCCATCAGATGCTCTCACAGCCTCTTCTGTTCCACAGAGAATAACTCCAGCTTCACCAATGAGTTTACCCAACTAATGTCCCTTATCCAAGAAATCATCTTAGGAAATGCTCTCTTCAAAGCTTTCACATCTTTGTGGAGGTTTGGGGGAAACAAGACACAATATTCTACAGGATAGGAAGGAACTGCAGTTGATGGTTTATACTGAAGTTAGTCATAAAATGCTGAGTAACTCAGCGGGTCAGGCAGCATCTCTGGAGAAAAGGAATAGGTGACGTTTGGGTCTGGTCTTCTTCAGACAGGGGTCTTTACAGACAATATTCCACTTGTGGCCAAACCGACATGTTAACTAGGCTCATGGCTTCCTTGAGCAATTTGTAAAATATTAAAAATGTTTTTTAATAATGAAGAAGGGTCCCGGCCTTAACCATCACTTACCCATGTTCTCCAGGGATGCTGATTAGTCCACATATTACTCCAGCATTTTGTGTCTTTCCCTGACAAACCAGCATCTGCAGTTCCTTGTTTCTGCAAACTACACTGAGTAATTTTTGATAAATCTTGCTTTACCAAGTGCTGCTTAATCTGGTCCTTCAAAGTTATTTTTCTAATAATTCCCCAACACTGACATTAGACTCACTGTCCTGTAAATACCTGGCCCTTTTCCTACTGCCCTTTTGAATTCTGCTGCGCAAATCCCAGGAGAGTAAAATTAAATGGCGCTCATTAGATTGAAACCAGGACGAAGAGACTAAGAGGGTTAAATGCAGGTCGCCTGCTAATACAGTCCTTTAAACAGAGAAGGTAAATGTGATCTAATTTACACGTTTAAGCTAATTGACCGTGGAAAGTGCAAAATACATCTTGTTCCTATGGGGATTGGGTATGGGAGCAGGGAAATGGGGTACAGCCTTAAAACTAGAGCTAGGATTTCAGCAGTCTCAGACAGGGGAAATCCGAAGCCTTCTCATTCCCCTAAATGCCATCCAACTTAAATTACTGAGATCAAGGTGATGGGAGGAGGGGGACACCTGAAAGCTTTAAAACCAAGATTGAATGATTGACTGATGAAAGGCCTCGACATAAACATCGCCCATCCATGTCCTCCAGTGATGCTGCCTGACCCGCAGAGTTACTCCAGCACTTTGCGTTTTATTCAAGATTCCAGTATCTGCAGTTCCTAGTGTCTCGACAGAATGATCATTGATAGGAAAATATTAAGGGAAACAGAACCAGTCAGGTGAGTTGTGATTAGGGTTGCCAACTTCCTCACTCCCAAATAGGGGACAAAAGGTCAAAATAAGGGACAAATTCCCAACGGCAATTCGTTGACCGACTGGGCCGTGGCTGGGTGAATGATGAGCTGGCCTGGGCGCTGGACTGCACACAAAGCCCGGCCGGCGGGCCAGCTGAGGAGTTTTGGCCCGGACGCCGGACCACGCGACATCGCGCGCAGAGTCCGGCACCCCATCCAACTCATGAACCGATGGTCGGCCATGAGAAGGAGGGATGGTGATGTCGGCGGTAGGCGAAGGTCCGAAGGTCGGACAGCTGGCCGGGCTCCCGACCGACGGGGCCACGGGCGAGGCGCTGCTGCTGCTGCTGCGCTCCATGGGCAGCAGGCAATATGTGCAGAACAAACGTCCACATACAACCCAAAATTCTGTTTTGGGAATGCCGAAATATTGGACTGAACGCCAGTTTAGATTACCTCATTCATTTAACCAGACACCAGAAAGGGTGGTATGGCGGCGCAGCAGTAGAGTTGCTGCCTTTCAGCACCAGAGACGAGGGTTCGATCCTGACTACGGGTGCTGTTTGTACAGAGTTAGTAAGTTCTCCCCGTGACCGTGTGGGTTTTCTCCGGGTAGCTCTGGTTTCCTCCCGCACTCCAAAGACGCACAGGTTTGTAGGTTAATTGGCTTCAGTAAAAATTGTCCTTGGTGTGTAGGATGGTGCTAATGTAGCCGGTGGTCACTGGTTGGTGTGGGCCCAGTGGGTCGAAGAGCTTTTTTTGCACTGTATCTCCAAAGTAGTCAAATGGTCCTACTCCTGTTATGTTCTTCTGTCTGTAAATCCTCTCAAATCACCCTGGCTTTACTGACCCTCGCAGAATCTGCACCCAAACTGTAAGGTGGCCTGCACACAGTCAATAATGAAGACATGTCTCTTTGTAATGGGCCTGTCAAAAAAAAAGACTAAGTGCTTGAGTAACTCATCGGGTCAGGCGGCATCTCTGGAGAACATGGATCGGTGATGTTTCAGGTTGCAACCCTTCTTCAGGCTGGAAGGAATGCTGGATGGGAGAAGGGGTCGTCACTGAGCGGAGAGGACAACTTACCACGGAGAAAGGCCCGGAGGCAGAGGCGACGGAAGAAGAGGTCTACATCATGGCAGTTGAGGTGTGGGCATAGGTCCTGCCATGTCTCAGTTGCCTTCACATCTAACACATTCAGAGAACCCCCTCCACCATCCCTCTGCTTTTCCCTCCTGTGCATCCGCTCACAAAGTCAACGGGGCAATGAAGATAATTTGCTCCACAAAATGGCTACCACAGCAGGAAGTGACCTGCCCCTGGTTGAATGCCAGGGCATCGACTGCATCAGGTGTAATTACAGAGCCACTCTGTGTAAATCGTATCTTCAATCCATAGTTCACAAAAATGTCAGGAGCCCCCATCAACAAAAGGGCACTAAAAAACAAGAGCTGAGATCTGGAAATGGATTGGTCTGATGCCTGCGCAACACACCAGATACCACCGCGAATCGCGTTCTGTTCATTCCCGCAACATTTCCACATCATGCACTTGTTTTTCTTTGTGAGGAACGCACTCAACGTCAAAACATGTAAAATAACTGAGCAGGGAAAAACAGCGGGATTAAGCTAATCCCTGTGAGAAGCTGCTACAAATAACAATTGTGCAGGAGTGATGTGAATCCCATCAGTCTACATTTTAAGTTTGTCTTACAGAGAAAGGGAGGGAGAAGGGTAGAACGGGAAAGGAAAGGATGGAGAACATGATTGTTTCTTCAGTTTAGTTTAAAGATGCAGCACGGAAACAGGCTCTTCGGCCCACCGTGTCTGTAGTGACCAGCGATCCCGGCACTTTAGCACTATCCTACACACACTAGAGACAATTTACAACTTTACCAAGCCAATTAGCCTACAATCCTTGGAGTGTGAGAGGAAACCGGAGCTCCCAGGGAAAACCCACGCAGGTCACGGGGAGAACGTAGAGACTCCGTACAGTCAGCACCTGTAGTTAGGATCAAACCCGGGTCTCTGGCACTGTAATGAGCCTGTCCCACTTGGGCAATTTTTTCGCCAACATTTATCGTCACATACACCAATTGGTGCAGTAAAATTTGAGTTGCCATTACAGCACACAAATAAAATAAACACATTATAGAATTTAACAATTAACATAAAAAAACATCCCCCCCACAACGGGATCAACGTTTCCCACTGTGAGGGAAGGCAGCAAAGTTCAGTCCACTTCCTCGATGTTCACCCGTGGTCGGGGCCTACACAGTCGCCGCTATGTTTCAGGCCCACTCGCCGGAATAATGGAACTCCGGCTTTGGAGCAGAAGAACAGCGGCTTGGAGTTCCGAGACGGCCGCTTCCTCCCGGAGACCGTGGCTCCCGATGTCCGCAGGCCGCGCTGGGCGGAGCTCCAACCCGACCTCGGCGAGACATCCCAGGCTCCGCACTGATAAAGTCAGCGCCGCCGCGGCTGGAAGCTCCGCAGACCACAGCGCCACGATGTTGGTCGGCAGGCCCAGCACTCTGAAGCTCCAACACAGCGACCCTAGGTTGACATAGGTAGTTGCCAATGAAATTCACCGAAGTCAGGAACGGCGACAACCTACGTTACCTGGCGACAACCTACCACAGCATTTACTTCAGGGGAAGTCAAGCTACACTCATTAGCGCCAAGCCAACTGTCGCCGACTGTCGCTGAAGAATTTTGAACATTTCAAAATCCAGCGGCGACCAGAAAAACGCTACGATTCTTTGGGCGACTGAGGAGACGACTCACGACCATTCAGGCAACACCCCGGCGACCATGTGGCGACAACCTAGTCGCCTGTAGTCGCCTAAAAAATCGCCTAAGTGGGACAGGCCCTCAAGGCAGCAACTCTACCGCTGCGCCACCATACCGCTCTTTCTGGTGTCTGGTTAAATGAATGAGGAAATCGAAACTGGTGTTCAGTCCAATATTTACATCTCAATCAGCGTTCCCAAAACAGATTATCGAGTTGTTTGTGGATGATTGTTCTGCACATATTGACTGCTGTGTTTCCTCTGTTCCAACAGTAACTGGACATCAAAATAAAGTTCTTTATTGATTGTTAAGTGCTTGGTATGTTCTGCAGGGGATGTACAAGAAATGTCTATCTTTCTCAAGCTTGCCTTAAAAATAATGATAGTTAAGCCAGCAGCTCAGATTTGACATTAAAAACCACACTGCTGGAGGCACATAGGCAGGATCTGCGCTGGGGAAAGGATAGACAACATTTTGCATTGGGACTGACGAAGGTTCCCGACCCAAAACGTCACCTGTCCATTCTCCTCCACACATGTTGTCTGACCTGCTGAGTTCCTCCAGCAATTTGTTTGTTTTTTTGCTCAAGATATTGCTCTCGCTTGCGCATCCAGCTCAGATTTGATTGTCCTTCTTATGCGGTTCTACAGGGAGGTTCTGATGATCCAAGATGATCCAAGAACCCTGTGTGAACCTGTGTGACTGTACCACTACACCACCTTGTCCTACACTACACCATCCTTATACCACACTGTATGGGGCGGAAGATTGCAACCTTCACGTGGTCCGCCCTGTTTCGACTAATGCAATCAACCCGGCGTGCACAATCAAATAAGATGAAACAGAACAAGTTGTCCAACAACTTTAGGCTGTGCACGCCACACGCAGGAACACTGTACCTCTGCACTATTCAGTTAGATGTGGAAGATCTGCATCACTACTCATCTGATTGGTTCCGTTTCCCTTAATATTTTGCCTAACAATAATCATTCAGTGGAGGCAATAGGAACTGCAGATGCGGGAATCTTGAATAAAACACAAACTGCTGGAGTAACTCAGCGGGTCAGGCAGAGTTGATAGTCTGTCTTATGCAGTTCTACAGGGAGGTTCTGATGATCCAAGGAGATCCATGAAGCCTGTGTGAACCCTAAGACAGGGTTTGGAGCCAGTGGTGAGCATGGTGATGGTATATGTTGCTCGCAAACTGATTCGGGGGAAAGACTTAAGGCCGTCTGTAAGTAGTTGACTGTCAACCAGGTTGAACGGTAGGTTCCGTCTGAACTCAAGCATAAAAGCATTGACGTTTGCAGAGGTGTAAGAGGTCTGTGGCAGAAGGAAATGAACAGAAATTTAAATTTTTTTAAAGTATTTATTGAGGTAAATAGAAATAGATTGGGCGGGCACTCAACGACATGGGTCAACTGTTCCAAATTGCCACTAAGCTGAAAGAATTCTCCTTTCAGGTGGTGTTTGAATATTTTCCAACAGAGTGGAAGAGACACACTGAAGGGAAACTCGACTGAGGAACGGGCGGCCAAACTTGAATGTGAATTATGCCACTGAAAGGCGTGCCTGGAAAATCAACCGGAGATCTTTTTTTTTTTACCCTGTGCCACGGAACTAAATAATCGATTTCCCCTCAGCATGAAACTCGGCTGTGAGCATTTCCAAGACATTTTGCACCATTTGGGAAATGTTGACTTGATGTTTCCAGACAAAGATTCGAGAGGGTGCTGGAGAGGGGATTTAGGCTTTCGCAGTGCTGCGGTGAATCGTTCCCGTAATACTCCATTAATCCGGCACTCAGACATCCTGGTGGTTTGGCATCTAGAACATAAAACAATACAGCACAGGGACAACCCTTCAGCCCACAATGTCTGTGCCGAACATGATGCCAAGACCAAGTCTTGTCTGCCTGCACGTAATCTATATCCTTTCATCTCCTACAGATACATGTTTCTATCCAAGTCACTTATATGCCACTTAGAGTCACACAGCGTGGAAACAGGCCCTTCGGCCCAACTTGCCCACGCCAGCCAACAGGTTCCACGTGGTCCACTTACATATTACCATTCCCTTTAAAATCGCTGGGGTTGCTGGATGGGTTATCATGCTGCTGTGTAATATGAATGCAAAATGCATGTTTTGGTATTAATGCATGTTTGGTATTAACTTTTCCTAAGTTCGGCAAGTAACATGCAGCACTTTGGAAAATCTGATTGTCCAACATTAGCAGAGATCCATGTTTCATTGTAAATCAGGCTTAAAGCTGATCAGAATGCACATTGGGAGCGAGTTATACAAGACCTTGGCTCGCTTGGCACTGGGATTTCCTTTGTAGGTTCACACAGAAAAAGCTCGACAGCAACATGTGGACAAATGAGCAGGAATGAAATCAATCGGTCTGAAGATGGGTGATGTTTCAGGACCCGAAACATCACCCATTCATGTTCTCCAGAAATACTCCCAGACTCGCTGACTTACTCCAGCACTCTGTTTATTTTTTGGGACAAGCATGGAAAGGTAAGAGAACCTTGGATGAGGAGTAAATTTGGTTAAAAAGAAAAACTAAGCATATGTAATGTTCAGGGGTAACAGGAAAGCACAAAAAAAAGTCAAGCAGGGAATTAGGTCTAGAAGGGTCCACAAAATGTCCTTGGTAAATCAGATGAAAGAAAATGACTTCTCCAATTTCAGGTAGTACTTGCTTTCTCCCTCTTTCGCCTCCCCTTCCCAGCTCGCCCACGGCCCACTGTCTCTGCCTTGTCCTTTCTTCTTCCAGCCCCCTCCACCCCCACATCGGTCTGAAGAAGGGTCTCGACCCAAAACAGTAGACAATAGGTGCAGGAGTAGGCCATTCGGCCCTTCGAGCCAGCACCGCCATTCAATGTGATCTTGGCTGATCCCCTGACTCCGCTTTCTTTAAGAGCCCTATCCAGCTCTCTCTTGAAAGCATCCAGAGAACCTGCCTCCACCGCCCTCTGAGGCAGAGAATTCCACAGACTCACAACTCTCTGTGAGAAAAAGTGTTTCCTCGTCTCCGTTCTAAATGGCTTACCCCTTATTCTTAAACTGTGGCCCCTGGTTCTGGACTCCCCCAACATCGGGAGCATGTTTCCTGCCTCTAGCATGTCCAAACCCTTAACAATCTTACATGTTTCAATAAGATCCCCCCTCATCCTTCTAAACTCCAGAGTGTACAAGCCCAGCTGCTTCATTCTCTCAGCATATGACAGTCCCGCCATCCCGGGAATTAACCTTGTAAACCTACGCTGCACTCCCTCAATAGCAAGAATGTCCTTCCACAAATCCTTCCTCCACCTGAAACGTCACCTATGCTATCGCTCCATAGATGCTGCCCCACCCGCTGAGTTTCTCCAGCATTTTTATCTACCTTGAAAGAAAATCCAAAGGTACTTTGTACATATAATAAAAAAAGAGGGTATCTATGGAGATGATAAAACCACTCATAAACAATGGAGGGTATATGAACAGAGTTAGAAGACATAAGCACGGGACTAAACAAGTATGGTGCATCTGCATTCATCAAGAATCGTTTTACCACCGTGGAAATGTAAAAAACTGGAGGACATGCCTTACCGTGAGAGGGGAAACGTTTAGCGGAGATGAGTGGGGCATTTCTTTTACACAGAGAGTGGTGGGTGCCTGTCACGGGCGATGGAGGCAGATATGTTAGCGGCATTGAAGAGGCTTTTAGAGAGACCCATGGTTATGTAGGGAATGGCGCCGTATGGCAGGCAGAAAGATGCGTTTTGGTGTCATGTTTGGCACAGGCATCGCGGGATGAAAGGTCTGTTCCTGTGCTGTACCGTTCTATAAATTTAAGAACAGTTGGGTTGCGAATAGTTTTCGGTAACAAAACCCTGACGCACTTCCAAAGGACAAAGGAAGAAAACCTATCTTTTAAAATATTAAATAATTTAACAGAGTATAAAACAAGAGCCGTTTGACAAAAATTATAGGCTGACTATGAATGGACAATTCTCATTAATATTATACAACAGGTACAATGAATAACTGAACTCGATATACAGGTAATTCATTACTTATTTATATATATCTATTCTTTATTTTGATGGATTTGAGTTGCTGGGATTTTTTAGGTCCGGAAGTTTGGAAAGAACTGGCATTAAACCTAATGCCTTCCCGATGGATTAATCCAAAGTCAGAATTCCCGACATCTCTAACCATCAGAGTATTAGAGATTCATGGACATTTCTGAGGATGTGGAATTAAATTAAATATCTATTCCCTGGAGCATGTCACCATCCCACTTTGAACGTTTTAAAAAGCTTCCTCTCCACAATGAGCAGCTCTCCGTCATATAGATCTTTTGGTCTTTATGATGGATTATGAAATATGTGGGAAGTAAAAATGGAATTTTGTGTGTTGCTTTGGCAAACAGAGCTACAAATCCTGCAACTGGGTCTCCAGGCAGCCTGATGCGCTGGCAGACGTTAAGAAATGTTATCGCAGTTCAAACAATCAGCAAAAACTCGCACACAGCTTAACCCCGGGACCATCAAACTTGGTTCGGAAATTAATGGGCAACTCTGGATTTGAATTATTGCCTTGCACAGATGGCTCGGTGGAAGGGTCTGTCTGGAAACCCTGTCTCAGAACACCCATTTATTTGGTTTTATACAAGTGAAAATCAATTCCTTTCCTGAGCAGAACATGATATCGACCACATCCAAGATTTTTTTGTGCAATTCTGGAAATTACAGTGGCTGCTTCCAGATGGGAATTCTCTCCTACTGTGTTTGACGGGATCTCCACATCGGCTGCACACAGAATGATGTTTCCCTTTGCAATGTTTCTCTGGTTCCCTGCTGCCCTGCATTGGAGAAGCCAAATGCGGGCTGGCGATAGTGTTGGGCAGCAAGTTGGCATAGTGATAGAGCTACTGCCTTATGCCCCGGTCCCACTTAGGAAACCTGAACGGAAACCTCTGGAGACTTTGCGCCCCACCCAAGGTTTCCGTGCGGTTCCCGGAGGTTTTTGTCAGTCTCCCTAATGGTCGAAAGTGGTTTTTGTTTTAAAGATCGGTAATTTTTTAGTCGAAGCCGGTTGCGATGCTAGTTGAAGGTGGTTGCCGGAGGACAAAAACCTCCAGGAATCTCCGGGAACTGCACGGAAACCTTGGGTGGGGCGCAAAGTCTCCAGAGGTTTCCGTTCAGATTTCCTAAGTGGGACAGGGGCATAAGTGGGGCAGAGGCATTACAATGCCTGGGACATGGGTTAGATCCTGACTAGGTGTGCTTGTCTGCACGGAGTTTGTACTTTCTCCCGAAGACTGTGTTCATGCCTACTATATTCTGTGGGGCTGAAGCAAAGCAAGAATTCCATTGTCCTATCTGGGACACATGACAATAAACTCTCTTGAATCTTGAATCTTGAATCTTGAGACCTGCGTGGGTTTTCTCCGAGATCTTCGGTTTCCTCCCACACTCCAAAAACGTACAGGTTTGTAGCTTAATTGGCTTGGTATAAAGGTAAATTGTCCTTAATGTGTGTAGGATTGTGTTAATGTGCGGGGATCGCTGGTCGGTGCGGACTCGGTGGGCCGAAGGACCTGTTTCCGCGCTGTGTCTCTAAACTAAACTAATCTAAACTCCACAGCTCTGTCCACAAGGTTGACCCTCAGCATCAAGTCACCTGTCGCTTTAATGCCCCATCCCTCTCGGACCTCTTTGTCTTTGGCCTCTTACACTGTGGCACGAAAACATTGAACCAGTCGGGGTTTGAGGAACAGCATCTCATTTTCCATCTAGGCTCCTCGGAGTTGATACTGAATTCTAAATTTTAGAAAACCAGCCTTTTCTGAACTCACAAGTCAGAAGATGGGTCCCTTCCTTGCACGTCATCTGCCTGCGTTTGGCCCATATACCTCTAAACCTTTCTCATCCATGCATCCATTTACCTGATTTAATGGAATCAAAAACAAGAGGTCATATGTTTAAGGTAAGAGAGGCAAGTTTGAATAGGGGGGCTATTTTTTCACTCAGATGGTGGTAGGTACCATGGATCGAGCTTCCAGAGGAGGTAGTTGAGGCAGGTACTGTCATAGCATTTGAAGAACACTTGGATAGTTCAGGAATAGGAACGGTTTAGTGGGATATGGGGCAGGAGCAGGCAAATGGGATTATTTTAGACGGGACATCTTTGTCAAGTCGAGCTGTAGGCCTTGTTTCCATGCTGTCAGAATCCATACGGTATTTTATAATAATCCACATGTTCTATTCTTACCATTAATAATTCTAGCATTAAATTTGCAACTTATTTATTTAAATGAATTTGAACCATGGTGGGATTAGAAATAGTTTCCAGAGTATTATCTGAGGTTTCAGGATTATTGACATAATAACATAACTACTCAGTTTTATTTCCTTCCTGCTGTAGATTAACCAAACTGTGATACCTCATCAATATGACTCGACTGAACTACACGCTGACAGCAAGCAAAAGAATAAATGATCTCTGCGGTGTGCAAAAACATAGCTACTACGTTCCATTATAAGATAAGACATGCGTTATAGACAGGTTATTGACCTTTACAAATCGAGCTGAATGTAACAAAGCAGGCCATTTTTGTTAACAACTTTTGCAAGCAATTGTGTTTCCCTTGTAAAGATAAGATGCTTGCAACCAGGTAGAGTCTGCAGCATTGACTGAAACACATACCATCAAGCAATGGCACAACCCAGCTCCCTGGTAGATGGCCCCTCCACACAAGCATTCTTTTGAATGCCGATTATCTAGTGACCTTGGCCTGATGCCCCTGCACTTGGCTGTTGACGGCAGTTACAATAAACAATAGACAATAGGTGTAGGAGCAGGCGATTTGGCAACTCTGAGCCAGCACCGCCAGTCAATGTGATCATGGCTGATCATCCCCAATCAGTACCCCGTTCCTGCCTTCTCCCTATATCCCCTGACTCCGCTATTTTTAAGAGCCCTATCTAGCTCTCTCTTGAAAGCATCCAGAGAACCAGCCTCCACTGCCCTCTGAGGCAGAGAATTCCACAGACTCACCACACTCTGTGAGAAAAAGTGCTTCCTCGACTCTGTTCTAAATGGCTTTCTCCTTATTCTTAAACTGTGGCCCCTGGTTCTGCACTCCCCCAACATCAGGAGCATGTTTCCTGCCTCTAGTGTGTCCAAGCCCTTAACAATCTTATATGTTTCAATGAGATCCCCTCTCATCTTTCTAAACTCCAGAGTGTACAAGCCCAGCTGCTCCATTTTCTCAGCATATGACAGTCCCGCCATCCTGGGAATTAAGCTTGTAAACCTACGCTGCACTCTCTCAATAACAAGAATGTCCTTCCTCAAATTAGCGGACCAAAACTGCGCACAATACGTTGGCATGTCGGCCTGCAACTAGCAGAACGAAGATATCCATCTGGTCACCAATGATGAAAAGCAAAATAGAAACGCCGTTCCCTGAAGAGTTGATGAAATGTTGATTTTGTGAAACGACAATAACCCGAACCATTTGTCCGTTATCGCGTCAATAATCCAGAAACCTTGACTAATAATCTGGAAACTAGTTCGAATCCCGCTTGTCCGAAGGTCTGAAGAAGTCAGACATTGTTCAGCGCTTCACTGGACTGGCCCCCAAGAGGCAGCGTCCTCAGTAAGGACTGCATTGAAGACATTAGTGATATCAAAGGACACAGCATTAACCTGACTGTGGCAATAGACAGGACCATTCTGATGATGGAGCAAGACATCACGAGGGATGGCTAATAACTTTGTCCTTTCCAGCACTGCTTGCATCTTGAGAACAATCTAAAAGGAATCCAATTTTCTCCAAAGCCAAATTGATGACAAGGCAGGTGGATATTGTGTTTGGCGTGTGACAACAGCTGCCCGTTCACCATGCAGTGAACAGGACGATGATTGGACTGGTTTGAGCCTGCAAACCTTGGATGGGTAAGGGGCACAGGGAATGAAGGTGTCCTATCCCACCGCTCATGTCACCGTGTATCCCAGTCTGGTAACGGTCGCCAGAGACGGCATCACTTGGATGCTCTCTATTCCACTGCTCTTTGACTATGGGAAATTGAATGAAACAATAAATATCCTTCAAGGTCAGCTAGGGCTGAGGATGATTGATTAAAGATGGCCTGCATGAGAAACACTTGGAGCAACTTGATCTAACTGAATGGAGATGAATTGAAATAATTTAGCATCCAACCCAAGGGGATTAGAGAATGGAGAGAGCAAAGGAGAGGGAGAGAAAGAAGAGAAAGGAAGAGAGGGGGAGAGGGGAGAGAGGGGGGGGGGGAGGGAGAGAGGGAGGGACAGAGGGGAAGGGGAGAGGGGGAGGGAGGGGCAGAGGGGGAGGGGGAGGGGAGAGGGGGGGAGAGGGGGAGAGGGGGAGAGGGGGAGAGGGGAAGGGGAGAGGGGGAGAGGGGGAGAGGGGGGAGAGGGGGGAGAGGGGGAGAGGGGGGAAAGGGGAGGGGGGGAGAGAGGGGAAAGGGGAGAGGGGGGAGAGGGAGAGAGAGGGGAGAGAGAGAGAGGAGAGAGAGAGAGAGAGAGAGAGGAGAGAGAGAGAGAGAGAGAGAGAGAGAGAGAGAGAGAGAGAGAGAGAGAGGAGAGGGAGAGAGAGAGAGAGAGAGAGAGAGAGAGAGCTGAATAAAGAGAGACAATGTGAGCAGAGAGAAAGATTCGGTGAACATCTTTAAATAAATTCAAAAGGAAAGCAAATCATTTATTTATGGCCATGATACACCATAGGCTTGTGAGTAATTGCTGTGTGATCTTTTGCCGGATGCAGAATATTGTGGTGTGTAATACAATTACATGAAGCTGAGGGATGGGTGTTGCAAAGAGGCAATGAGTGGGAGAAAATATATATTTTTGAAATGAATGAGACAGAGAGAGAACAAGTGGGCTGGTTTCCTTTGGTTGCGGAGACCAAATAGGTAGACATGGAAAGGTTTCCGCTGGCAAGTATATTTTTTAAAAGAGCTTTAAGCACGTCCTAGGTAGACACAAAAATGCTGGAGTAACTCAGCGGGACGGGCAGCATCTCTGGAGAGAGGAATGGGTGACGTTTCGGGTCGAGACCCTTTTTCAGACCCATTCCTTCCCTCCACAGGTGGAGAGCCTGTCCCGTTGAGTTACTCCAGCATTTTGCCTGTACCTTCGATTTAAACCAGCACATGCAGTTCTTTCCTACACATTAAAGCATGTCCTAAATGGAATGTATTTCCCATTGCGTGAGAAATACCTACCAGGCAATCTCTTCAAGCATTTGTTAACATCCTCACTTCATCCTGCAACCCAAAGATCTTTCCTCTCTGTTAGGAAGAATTGTTGTTTCTTTCTGAGTTACAGCTTGGCTCATTGGGCCAAGCAGGACCTAAAAATTGTTGGTATATTATGTCCAGCTCTTTGGGTCTCTCTCCTCGTCCCGTTCCTGAGAAGGTCAGGCTTTAAAGCTTGATGTGGCAACTGCTCTGCTTTCCACCGCCTGAACCTGCAGAGATTGGTGAACACAGCCTAATCCATCACCGTCTCATCATTCCTTCCAACAAGTCCATCAGGGCATTGCCTCTGGAAGGCTGGGAGTATCATCAAGGATGCCCGGAATCCTGGCCATTCCCTTTTCTCTCTTCTGCCTCTGGGAGAAGGTGCAGGAGCTTGTAAGCCCGGACATCCAGATTTAAGAACAGCCTCTATCAGACTCCTGAACCAATCACTTCTTCTCACACCCTCTTCTCAGATGTGCTGCCAAGGGAGTCAGAGACCCAGGTTCAATACTGACTACGGGTGCCTGTCCGTAAGGAGTTTGCACGTTTTCCCTGTGACCACGTGGGTTTTCTCCAGGTGCTCTGGTTTCCTTCCACAATTTGGGTTTGGTAAATTTTCCCTTGTGTATAGGACTGTGCTAGTGTCGGGGGTCTCAGTGGGCCAAAGGGCCTCTTTCTACGCTGTATCTCTAAAGTCTAAAGTATGCTTACTCTTACCTCCACCCTCATTCAATGCAATCTTTGACCATTCTGCTGCTGTGCATTTGCCATTTGTGGTTGCATCTCTCGTTGCCATGTACACTGTTTACTCAGTGACCTTCATGCGAACAAGGAATTTCATTACTCCCTGGTTTATATGACAATAAACTCAGCTGGATCTGAAGCGCAAAACCAGAGCTGAGCACAAACCAGGGCAGCTCTGTGATGCAGCTGGTAAAACTGCTGCCTCCCTGCTCCAGCACCCGCGATCAATCCTGGTCTCCGGCGCAGTCGGTGGAACTTGCACGTTTTCTCTGTGACCACGTTGGCTCTTTCCAAAATGGTTTCATTCCTCCAACATCCTAAAGAGGGCGGCGCGGTGGCGCAGCGGTAGAGCTACCAGAGACCCGTGTTGGATCCCGACTACGGGTGCTGTCTGTACGGAGTTTGTACGTTCACCCCGTGACCTGCGTGGGTTTTCTCTGCGATAAATAACTACGTGGGTTTTCTGCGTCGGTATCCTCCCACACGCCAAAGACGGGCAGGTTTGTAGGTTAATCAGCTTGGTGTGAATGTAAAATTGTCCCTAGTGTGTGTAGGGTAGCATCAGTGTGCGGGGGTCGCTGGGGCGAATGGCCTGCTTCCACGCTGTATCTCTAAACTAAATGTGTGATTGGCAGGTTAAATGGCTAATATAACCTGCCCCTAGTGCTTTGGGGAGTGTTAGAATCATTAGGAGTTGATGGGAATATGGGGAGAATGAAATGGGATTAGTGTACCATTCCACTCCATCGAGTCCCTCTTGACTAGCATGTTGGGTTCAACTTGACGCAGTCAACAGTTCCCTGGTTCTGTATTGTCAGACGAGCACACCACAGTGACATTCCTTTTGCACAGACACAAATACACAGTTTAGTGCCATTTTCAAGGTGAAAAAACACAGTCCAAACTCCGGTCCAAGCTGGAAGTACCAGGAAAGGCCAACAATATCTTTGCCGTCCCAGCAGGGTTTCAAAGTAATCGCTGTAGTGGGACTTAGGCAACACCATTCCGTTTCACCTTCTCTGTGCTATTGTTATTCATTGCATTTTTTTAAAAATCACCAATGCGCATCAGATTCAATCAATTTGTACAGCAAACACTTCGCTAGTTATCATTTTAATAATAAATCTTTCCCAGTATCAACGATTAGCTACCCCAAACAATTATCTGTTTGCCGTGGCTATTGAGTTTGTTCAGAAATATATATATAGCATCCAGAATAATATCAGAGGACAAATATGAAAACAAATGGAACAGCTCGGCGTGAGAATATTGAACTACCAACGTCGAAACAGGACACAGCGTTAACTGTGTACATGGGCGCTTTCATCACCAAGGTTCCTTTTGTACTAATGAGTGTAATGAGGCTCTGATTCACCTCAATACCCGGCCACAGGAAGATGGCTGGGTCACTTAGCCCGACGAGATTGACATCATAGCTCCTCAGAACTCTGGCCTTCCCTGGTACTTTAAGAGAGAGTTAGATAGAGCTCTAGGGGCTAGTGGGGTCAAGGGATACGGGGAGAAGGCAGGCACCGGTTATTGATTGGGGATGATCAGCCATGATCACAATGAATGGCGGTGCTGGCTTGAAGGGCCGAATGGCCTCCTCCTGCACCTATTTTCTACGTTTCTAGGTTAACTCCATATCCCTTAAAAACACGAGTGGCCAGAAATCTATAAATCACAGATTTAAAATGAACAATTCACAGCAATTAATCAATTGTTAATTATAAATTAATTAATAGCAATTACTTAATCAAATAATTTAGCTTCCAACCCAAGGGGAAGCAGGACAAAGTGGACCATCAAAGGCTGCGTGAGAAACAGAGAAAACCAAGAGAGGGAATTAATTAACTACCTTTTGCTGAAACCAATTCCAAATATCAATTACCCACCAGGGGTAACCTGGCTGAAATCCCAAAAAGAAGACACTGAGTGCTGGAGTAACTCAGCGGATCAGGCAGCATCTCAGGAGAATATGGACAGGCCACGTTTCAGGTTGAGGCCCTTCTTCAGTCCCCAGCCCAGACGTCACCTATCCATGTTCTCCAGAGATGCTGCCTGAGCCGCTGAGTTGCTCCAGCACTTTGTGTCTTCTTTGTAAACCACCATCTGCAGTTCCTTATGTCTAGATGACAAGTTCAAGGCTATAACAGATAAAACAGATGATACATGCCAAGAACTAGACATGTATATGCTGGTTCACCTACAGCTAGGGTGGGTTACTGGGAAACTGTGTCACGTATGGATAAGCGGCGGATGTATGGCTGGGCAACGTTCTGAAACATCGCCTATCCATGTTCTCCTGAGACGCTGCCTGACCCGCTGAGCTACTCCATCATTCTGTGTCTTCTTTCCTAAACCAGCATCTGCAGTTCCTTGTTTCTACATTTCTTTAAATCCTGAAAGGTCTGGGTATAGTTTTCAGAGTAGCTACCCGAGGCCTTCAACGTGAATAGTTTCCCTCCACCTACCTTCCAGGTTCATCTTGATTTCTTTCAATCTTATCAATCAAATCAGTGTCCATTCATCCAAATTCCATTGTACATCCCCTACATTAGTGCGATCTCGTCACTGCATTGTAGGAAGGACTATCAAATAGCAGTAGTTGAGTTTAGTTTAGAGATACAGCGCAGAAACAGGCCCTTCGGCCCACTGAGTCCGCGCCGACCAGCGATCCCTGCGCATTAACGCTATCCCACATCCACTAGGGACAATTTACATTTCGACCAAGCCAATTAACCTACAAACCTGTGCGTCTTTGGAGTGTGCGAGGAAAACAAAGGTCTCGGAGAAAACCCACGTGGTCATGGGGCGAACGTACGCACTCCATACAGACTGCACCCGTAGTCGGGATCGAACCTGGGTCTCCGACGCTACAACCGCTGTAAGGCAGCAACTCTACCCCTGCGCCACCGTGCCGTCCCGACTACAGTAGGTTGGATAACATTCTGCACCAATTACGTGCCCCGATCAAACACCCAGGGGGGCACTGGATGCAACCTTTTGACTCAAATATGAAGCAACTTGGCACTGTGGCAAAAAATCCTTTAAAAACATTGAATTTTGAATGAGATATCCAACTGATAAATTCCAAAATGCATTTCCAGCAGTCATTACTATTGAAGGAAGATGGCCTTACAATGGGTAACATGGAGTCAGAAGCCGTTAAAAAGGTATTAAGATGTTTGGAACGTGACTGGGATGCGGCAACAACCCGGATCATTTCAGAGGGGGCTGCATTATGCAGTTTCCTACATTACAACAGTGGCCACACTTCAAGGGTGTTTCAATGGCTGCAAAGAGCTTTGTTGTGTCTTCAAAGTGGCATTCAAGTGCTGCATAACTGCAGTTTTAAAAGAATGAGTTGATAACCGGAGAGAGTTCGTGTGAGGGCCAAAACAGAGTCTGGATTCATGGCCTGGGCTCTGAGACTTTGGAGCTTGAAAATGCTCCCCCATTAATTAAAATTAATGCCTGCTTTTTTTCAGCAAGCTATGCAATGGGCATGTTTTTTTTTAAATTTTATTTTAAAAGGCTTTTACATTCTGATTCATCTTTTAGAAACTTTGCATCCAGGCATCGGGCATGAACGTGGTGGGATGAAGGCAACTGCACTGCCCTGAACTGAATTCCAACAGTGTCGCGCAGATGCAAATTGTAGTGTGATGTTGCCGAGCGTGTTTCGCATTCCGTGCCACTGCTGCAGATTCACGGGCACATCTGTCAGTTTCGCCCTTTTTACAAGCGGGACTGATTCCTCCTTGATTTATTCAAATGCATCGCAGATGATGAGATTGCACTGTGCACCGAGGCAGCAGGATTCCGCAGCACCTCCATTCCCCGCACCATCTCCAGCGGCAGTGATGCTGACAGGCGCTCCTCTGGCAGCCTAGACCCCAATTAAGAGCAACCATCTCTTCTATGTAGGGAAATCACACTGAACAAACAAGGAGCTCGCTTCAACGTTGCACACTCCCTGGCAGTTGATTATGTTGTCTGTTTTTTTCCCCATTTACCCTGCGGACCGAGGAAGTAAGACAAAAAAGAATCATCCTCTGTGCCATTCTGGTTACCGTATGTCCTGGTATTTAAGACCGTTGTGATTTTTTTGAAGCATGCGGAAGGGATGGAATCTAGTCAAGTCAAGTTTATTCGTCACATACGCATACGAGATGTGCAGTGAAATGAAAAGTGGCCGTGCTCTCGGATTGTGCGAAAAACTACGAAACAGAACGGAACAGAATCAGAATTACATAATTGTGGGGAGAAAAAAAAACAAACAAAAAAAACCCCCAGCAATTTAAAAAGACACCACACAACAGAAATTTGGTACAGTAAAGTTAGTCCCTGGTGAGATACAGTCCTAATGGCCTCTGGGAAGAGACTCCTTCTCATCCTAGCAGCTGGAACAGTCTGGGATGGTTCGGGTCAGATGCATCCTCTTTTATTTATGTCTCGGAGAATCTGTGCTGGCCTTTTTTTGATACGCAGTTTGCTGATACTATTTTTTTGGTAGACATTTTTCAATCAATAAATCCAGCGGCAACATCACAGACAATTTCCCTGAGATTAAAAGGAGGGGAGCCTCCTGCAAGTGTAGGATTCTGGGATGGGAATATCAGCTGGCTTCTACCCGGCCACCAAACTGAAGGCATCCACTACTGGAGGTGAGAAAAGGCCAGAACCAACCAGGGCTGCCAACTGATGACCTCAGGAAGAAGTCCCTCCTGAGACCATAATGGCCCATTGTAGGCTGGGGAAGATGTCCGATCGAGAGGGATACTAGGATGCGAACAGTGGAACTAGTAGATGACTAGTGTGGGGAGGGGGGAGAGGGGTGACAGGGAGGGAGGGAATGCAGGAGTTACTTGAAATTAGATAAATCAATGTTCATACACCTGGGTTGTAAGCTGCCTTGTATAAACCAGCATTTGCTGGTCCTTCCTACACGTCTACATATATCTGTGCATCTTTGAGGAGTGTTTTCCATTTATTTGAGTGAAACTTTGACTTTTCATGTGCTTATTCATCTTAATTTACTGATGGACGAATATGAGCTTTGACTTAGGATCAGCTGGTAGAGCTGCTATCTCGCAGTGTAAGAGAGCCGAGATCGATCCCGACCGCACGTGCTGTCTGTGTGGAGTTTGCGCGTTCTCCCTGTGGCCATGTGGGTTTCCTCTGGGTGCTCTTGCCTTCTCCCACATCCCAAAGGCGTGGGGGTTTGCAGGTAAATTTGTCTTCTGTACATTACGCCTGGCGTGTAAGGAGTGGATGAGAAAGTGCGATACAATAGAACTAGCGGGAACAGGTGATCGATTGTTGGTGAGGATCCGGTGGGCCCATGCATTATGTCTCAACTAAACTGAACTGCCTTTCCCTCTGAGTCACAATATCATGGGTCCAGATCCCAGTCCTTGAACCTGAGGTCCGGACTGACCCTCCTGTATGGCAGAGAAGAGGCATCTTCCACACATTATCCCGCCTGCCCTCTTCAATAGAGATGAAAGATTCATGGCTTCATTCCGAAGAGGAGGGGAGTTATCACTGTCACAAAATCAGACCATCCTGTACAAACTCAGCAGGTTTTTTGAGTTTAGATATACAGCACAAAAACAGGCCCTTCGGCCCACCAGGTCCGCGCCGACCAGCGATCCCTGTAACACTATCCTATACATCCTAGGGACAATGTATAGTCATACCAAGTCGATTAGCCTGCAAACCTGAACGTCTTTGGAGTGTGGGAGGAACACCCGGAAAAAACCCACACGGGTCACGGGGAGAACGCACAAACTCCGGACTGACATCGCCCGCTGTCAGGAACGAACCTGGGTCACTGGCGCAGTGAGGCGGCCACGCTAACTCTGCGCCAACGTGCCGCCCACAATTATTGAACTCATGTACAGCATCATTCTGCTCACGTACGATATGATCTGCCTAGACAATTCATAAAGTAAAGTTAGTCTCGATATTTCAGTGCAATAACAAACATATAGCGGTGCCAATCCAGGAGGAATGGCATGATGTGATTGTTTTGGTGAGAGCTGGCTATGGGACGGAGGGAGGGAGAGAGAGAGAGAGGGAGAGAGAGAGGGAGAGGGAGAGAGAGAGAGAGAGAGAGAGAGAGAGAGAGGAGAGGGAGAGAGAGAGGGAGAGAGAGGGAGAGAGAGAGAGAGAGAGGGAGAGAGTGAGAGGGAGAGAGTGAGAAATAGAGAGAGAGAGAGAGAGAGAGAGAGGGGGAGGGAGAGAGAGAGAGAGAGAGAGAGAGAGAGAGAGAGAGAGAGGGAGAGAGGGATGGGAGAGAGTGAGAAATAGAGAGAGAGAGGGGGGAGGGAGGGAGGGAGAGAGAGAGAGAGAGAGCGAGAGAGAGCGAGAGAGAGAGAGAGAGAGAGAGGGGGGGGGGAGGGAGGAGAGAGAGAGAGAGGGGGGGAGAGGGAGAGAGGGATGGGAGAGAGGGAGAAATAGAGAGAGACAGGGGGGAGGGAGGGAGGGAGAGAGAGAGAGAGAGAGAGAGAGAGAGAGAGAGAGAGAGAGAGAGAGAGAGAGAGAGAGAGAGAGAGAGAGATTCCAGCATTTGTCATTCTTTTGTTGGATCTCCAGTGTCTGCCCCAATAACTGTCAACCAATCAACATTGCCAAGAACCGCGTATAATCTGGTACACAGGACACTTCAGATTCAGTGAGTTTTTACTGCGCTCCAATGCTCTCCAAGATTTACTATAATTACAAAGATACTTCATTTGCTGGAAAAGAGCTGTGAGATTATTTGAAGCTGTGGGATACACATAAATACACTTTAAAGTGAGGTTCTGCCACACCAGGTGTGATTAGAAGGTATTTTATGTTTTAGTGAGATTGGGTGGTAATGTTTGTTTCCAAACTAAGGGAGAGTTAGGAGGAAATTTCATACCACTAGAGGGTCATTAATCATTGGAACTCTTTGCCCAGAGGGTTCTGGAGGTGAAGATTCGAATATATCCAAGATATTTAACTCAGAGGGTGGTGGGTGTATGGAACGAGCTACCGGAGGAGGTGGTTGAGGCAGAAACTATAACAGTATTTAAAAGACACCAGGCCAGGTGCAGGGATGGAGGGATATGGGCAAAACACAGGCAAATGGGCCTAGCTTGGATGGGGCATCTTGGTTGGCATGGACAAGTTGGGCCGAATGGCCTGTTTCTCTGCTGCGTGACGCTATGGCATAAGGGATTCAGGGGGCACGGGAGGAGTGGGAAAGGGGTTCTAAGTCCAAGGTTGAATCAGCCATGAATATTGAATCCTGGAGGAGGGCTTGAGGGACAAGCTGGCCGACCCCTGTTCCTGTTTCTACTGTTCTATTGCTGGTCAGGGTTATCAATCCTCCAGGTTCGCTCTAGAGTTCTGCAGGAATTAGCGGTTGATTTCCTGGAGACTGCTGTTGGCAATCCAGGAAGAGGAATCAAACCCAAATCTGCCAGGAAAAGAAATGAAAACACGTTATCTATCGATAGCTGGATTTCATAGAGATGTAAACTGCAGGCTGAGGATGAGACCACCAGAGCAGCAAAGATCTCCTTCCATTCATTGCAACCCAAGATGAGAGTGGAATATTTTATTTAGTTTTGAATTGTAGATACACAGCATGGAAACAGGCCCTTCGGCCCATTGAGTCCATGCCAACTATCCTGGATCTAGGTAGAGCATCATTCTAGGTAGAGCATCATTCAGCACTGGACAATTTTATTACATTTTTTCAAGTCCATTAATCAAGCCAATTAAATTACAAACCTACATCTTTGGAGTGTGCGAGGAAACCGAAGATCTCGGAGAAAACCCACGCAGGTCACGGGGAGAACACACAAACTCCGTACAGACAACACCTGTAGTCGAACCCGAGTCTCTGGCGTTGCATTTTACTGTAAGGCAGCAACTCTACCGCTGAGCCACCGTGACCATTCACCGCCCATTCACACCAGTTCTATGTTCTTGCATCATTGAGAGGTGTACACAATCATGAGGGGAACAGTTAGGAAGGATGCACCGTCTTTTACCCAGGTTGAGGAATCTAAAACCAGAGGACATAGGTTTAAGGGGCAAGAATTAATAGGAATCTGAGAGGCTACTTTTTCACACTTTTTTGGGGTGTGTGGAACGAGCTGGTAGTTGAGGCTAGTACTATAACAACCTGTAAATGACACCTGGACAGGTACAAAGATAGGAAATGTTTAGATGGATATGGGCCAAACGCTGGCAAGTGGGATCACCTTGGATGGGGCATCTTGAACAGCATGGACGGGTTGGGCTGAAGGGCCAGTTTCTGTGATGTATGGATCGATTTATTTTCCCCGACTCCATCAACAATAGGGGCACGTTCCAGCAGACAATTCACCCACCAATCCTCGCGTCTTCGGCACGTGGGCTGAAAACGTAGATTGAAGGAAGCCCATGTTTTTTGCTTCCCTCTTCACAAATGCTTTTGTCTTGCTGGGTATTCCCTGTATTTTCCATCGTTACTTCAGATTTCCAGCTTGTTTTCAAGAAGCTAACAATAGGATTGGTTGGCAATGTCCACAGCAACAGGCAAGATCCGGCTACATTTACATTTCTATCAGAGGCAATTACCCCGGCAAAGTGAAATTTCATTCAGGACAGACCTGACGAGCTTGTGGGGGTCAATCAACAAGAATTCACTGATCGCAACGCTAGGAACTGCGTGTTACCCGAACAAAGTCTTCTTGTGTAAACTTGCTTAAACTAAACGGAGGAGCGGCGTCTCACTGCAAGATGCACTGACTAGGAGAAATGAAGAAGACATGGGCCCAGGGGGGATATACAAGTACAGCAAGAAGACCAATCAATAAGTGTTATAGCTACTGCTCTCTCCAATATAGATTTATAAAAATAATGAGGATGATACTTCAGGCCAGAATGTACAGTATAGTTCATCCAATTAATGAGCTCCCCATCCCTGGGTATTTGAGGGCCAATTTCTGTTTTACAGATGCTATTTTAACTCCTCAGAAATCAATGTGCCGGGTTTTATGAATTAGCTGTGACAACGCCACACATTACTGGAGCCTCACTCTGACAGGCAACACAGGCCGTTATTCCCAGCTCAGTCAAAGCCGGGAATTTGTTTTCAAATGAACTTTCACATCTACCTCCTGATTTATTTACATCGCCCCACCCCCCCTCCCCAACGTGGATTGGAAAACAACAGTCCGAGGTGTAAATCCCAATTCTTCGCCTTTATCCGGAGGGAATCTCTGAAAATACTGAGTAATCGGGCAGCGGTTTTTTCCCCCAATGTTCCCTTCTCCCTGTTACTATCACACCTCAGCATGACATATGAGTTAAGTAACAAAGTAAGTTTATTGGCCAAGTATTCACATACAAGGAATTTGCCATGGTGCTCTGCCCACAAGTAACAACATGGCATACAGTGACAGTTACGAATGACTCCGAAAACACTAAACATTAATTAGAAAAATTAATTAGAAAAACACTTGAATATCGCTGAATTATGGGTTTCAGAAAGGTTTAGAAAGCGGGGTGATAAAAAGGTTTTGGGACAATATATATTAAAGATTATATAACCAACTCCTGCTGGCATCAGAAACATGGCCAGTAGCCAAAGTGATTGTCCTCTAACTTCAAGCTTGGTGGAACCTTGTCTCCATGATGAAACGGGTCTCTTTATCCCTGACACTCTATTAGAGGTGTGATGCATTTATAGTGCAAATATAATATGATTAAAAAGTAATCATTTGTGAGGATACTGTTGGATACAGAGCCAGCATTGGCAAAATGGCCTGAATTTCTCCTTCAGAGCTGCCAGACTTTGTAACCTTCCTGTTCTTTTTCATTTTTTTAAACCATTTTTTTTATTTTTTATAGATAGAAAATAAGAAAGGAAAAAAAAAAGAGGAAAAAGCAAGATAAAGAAGAATGGAATCATTTGCTAAAAATACAACATTGGAGATAGGTTCGTAAATTATAACGTATAACTTTTCATCCAATCCTTGATTCGAGCGTCAGTCAGGTTCTCGTGCCAAACCAGTCTGCCCCTTCAAATAGTCAATTAATGGAGACCATATTCTGATAAAAAGTTCTTGTTTGTCCATTAAGACAAGTCTAGTTCTTTCCAAATGTAAGGTCTCCGACATTTCCATAAATTGTGGGTCTTATAGGACCTTTCCAAAATGTTAATATTATTTTTTTCCCCAGTTATTATACTGTAACCTTCAGGTTCTTATGAAACCATGTCTCGCACAATATATTTTAGCACTCTGAATACTCCGTATTATTTCCAACCCCCAAAACGCAGCATCTTCTTGTCCATAGACAGACACAAAATGCTGGAGTAACTCAGTGGATGAAGGGTCTCAACCCTATCCCTTTTCTCCAGAGAAGCTGCGTTACTCCAGCTTTTTGTGTCTATCTGCAGTTGAAACCAGCATCTGCAGTTTCTTTGTGTCGGGCAACACTTCCTTTTAAAATCCACTCCTGTGTTTGCTTAACTGTTTGGCTCAATTTTAAGATCCCATCTTTAGTTTCAGATCTCACCTTCATCACTGCGATCTCCCCCAGCCCGACACCTCTCTGAGGTCCAACCCATTCCTGGCTTCTACATCATTGATTAATATCATCATCTTCTCCTTCTCCCTCCTCATTTTCCCCTTGCGCTCCCTCCTTGTCTTTCACCTCATCCTCTCCCCATCCATTGGCCTCGTTGGCCTTCCCCACTAACAGCTATAATGCAGCCTCCTCACATCTCCTTCATCTCTGATTTAAAACGGTTCCATTGGTGACCAAGCCACTCGCCAAGATGCTAAGCTCGTAAATTCTCTTCCCAATTGTCCTGGCCCTCTATTTTTCTTCCTTTAAGGACTTCAAGAGTCCTCTCAGGACTCCCATTATACCTGTCAAACTCTGTTAGGTAATGCTCCTGTGAAACTCCTTGGGGCGTTTACCACACTGAAGGTATTACATAAATTGTTGTTGTATTCACTGCTATCCTTGCCATAATTACATTGATTCCGCACTGAGTCATTATGTAAATCGACCGTGACAATTTCTGAGATGTGATGACATTAACTCTTACATGAGTTTTGTCCAGGTGCGCTGGTTTTCTCCCACACTCCGCAGATGTGCAGATTTGCAGGTTAATTGGTTCCTATATATTGTCCCTGTTGTGTAGGATAGGAATATTGTATGGATAATTGCTGACTGGTCAGCACGGACGTGGTGGGCTGAAGGGCCCGTTTGCACAATTATACTGGGTGTTTCCACAAGTGGGAGAGTGTAGGACCAGAGGCCATATCCTCAAAATAAAAGGACGTACCTTTAGAAAGAAGATGAGGAGGAATTTCTTTAGTCAGAGGGTGGTGAATCTGTGGAATTCATTGCCACAGACGGCTGTGGAGGCCAAGATATTGGCTATTTTTAAGGCAGAGTTTGACAGATTCTTGAATAACACAGGTATTAGGGGCTATGGGGAGAAGGCAGGAGAATGGGGTTGAGAGGGGAAGATAGGTCAGCCATGATTGAATCGTGGAGTAGACGATGGGCCAAATGGCCTAATTCTGCTCTTGGAACCTATGAACTTATGAGCTTCTGAGCTTCCCGAGGCTTGCCGTGTTCCTATTTGTAGATCTTGATTTTTCCACAGTGCGATATCTGTTGCCACCCCATGGAAATATTTTTTTACATTCCTACATTAGTAGTAGAGCTAATAGGACTTGATGTTTCAGTCCCTGTCGTAAGTCAGCACTCTTGCAACTTGCAGCGGGCTGGAGTGGTGAAAGGTCGGGTAGGTACGTCATCGGGGTCATCAGGTGGGCACCCTCCTTCTATGACGTTTCATTGATAAGCCCACAACATCTCCAGAGGGCTCAACGGTGATACCTGGCGTCCCAGTTACACCCCCCTCAAGTCCATACCCTCCCGTCTTCTTCTTGCAGCCCAATTGTTGTCTCTCCTTTTGATCCAAATCCAATTGCTGCTTTTTTCTGCAGAATTTGATAATGATTTGATTGCTGGTTGGAGGGAGCGACCCCTCACCCCCATTTTCTTTAATAGCCTGGTCATAGATGTAGCAACAAATCCCCTGCATCCCACTTCGACAGGGAAAATCTTGGTCTTCCAGCCATTCTGGGAAGCTTCAGTTGCCAGTTCAGAGTACATTAGAATTTAGTTTAGTTTAGTTTAGAGATACAGCATGGAAACTGAGCATTTGGCCCACTGAGCCCACACCAACCATTAATCATCCATTCACGGTGGTTCTATATTATCCCACAGTGTCATCCACCCTCTACACGTGAGGGGTGACTTACGGAGGCGAATTAAACTGCAAACCTTTGTGCCTTTGGGACGTGGTAGACAACCGGAGCACCCAGAGGCAACCCACCAGATCACTGGGAGAACGTGCAAACTCCACACAGAGAGCACCAGAGGTCGGGATCAAACCCGGGTCTCCGGCGCGGTGAGGCAGCAGCTCTGTGTAGGAAGGAACTGCAGATGCTGGTTTACATCCAAGGTAGGCACAAAAATGCTGGAGTAACTCAGCAGGTCGGGCAGCATCTCTGGAGAAATGGGTGGCATTCCGGGTCGAGACCCTTCTTCAGACTGTCTTCTTCATCTGATCTTTCTTCCACTTGAAACGTCACCTATTCCTTTTCTCTGGAAATGCTGCCAGGCCCGCTGAGTTACGCCAGCATATTGTGTCTGTATTTGAGGCAGGAGCTGCACCACTGTGTGGGTCAGGAAGTATTATTTTCCGAGTGCATTTTTTGGAACTTAACCGAAGATCAGCTATGAACTAGTTAACTGGCCAGCCAGGCTGAAGTTGTTCAAGAGGCAACTCTTTTGCCTTTTGCCTGGCTTCTTGTAAAAAGGTCATAATACAAAATGGCTCACATACAAACACACAGCATAGGAGCCATTTGGTTCATTGAGTCTACTCCACCATTTAATAAGACCAAGCCTAACCTGGCAATGTCAAATCTCCATCCCTGTCAGCTCATGGTAACCTTTCATCCTGTTGCTCAGCGAGTATCAATTCACTTCAAAATTAAACATGTTCAGGGACTCTGCTTCCACTGCCTTTTGAGAAAGGGAGAGAGACTTCAAGTCTTCCTGCTCTCCGCCATCTTGCTCCTCCCCAGGTGATCCTGGCAGAGTCATAGCATTATATGCCTTTGTCATTATGTGTCATTACAGTGCGGAAATTGGTATTTTGGCCCACCTTGTCTATGCTGGCCAAGTTTGCATACTGGACCAGTCCCACCTGCCTGCATTTGGACGTCAGCCCTCTAAACCCTTCCTATCACATATCTACTACAGACTAATATAGATGGGGCATCTTGGTTGGCATGGAAGGGTTGGGCTGACGGGGCTGTTTCTGCACTATATGACTCAATGGCACTAATGGAGAACCGTGAGGAGCTTACCCGTTGAGTCTGAAGAAGGGTCTTGACCTGAAACGTCACCCATTCTTCTCTCCAGAGATGCTGCCTGTCCCGCCGAGATACTCCAGCATATTGTGTCTAGCATATGTAACGAATACTCCCATTTCGGGAAGAAAATCCATTCGATTCAAGCAACGCTCGTAGGGGACCAGGATAGAGGTGCTTTGTTGGTGCACCCTGCTCTTGGGGAGTGGAGCAAGAGCGAAAGAGAATTTGGGTATGGACTTGCCCAAAATGACAATATACCCACACATCGTGGTAAAAGGTGCTGAAACACTGCCCTTCATTGGCCACAGAGTGCCTTACCTCCCCCACAGGCTGAGAGAGGTATTGCAAGTCATATCCAATAACCAGAGGTCCCTCTGCTAATTTAAAATGGGTGCCTGCGCCATTCCCTAAGTCCCACAGTACATTTACGGTCTATGTTCTCAGAAGATCCCTGTGCTGGTTCCACAGATGCTTTTCTCATCTAAACAACCGTGATGACAGGAAGCAGCAGTGGTTACGCCGGGCAAGCTACTGCAAGTGTATCCATGTCACCTTACAATTCTAATCATACAGAGGTTTTAGTATTTACTGGTTTGTGGTATAACCATTATACAAGGGGTGTTATGCATTTACTGCCAGCCTTCCAAACTGAGGAGTAAACATCTTATTATCAGAGAGATATCTAAGAGAGAGAGAGACAGAGACATATATATATATATATATGGAGAGAGAGATAGGGAGAGGGAGAGAGAGAGAGAGAGAGAGACAGACAGACAGACAGACAGATAGATAGATAGATAGAGAGAGAGAGAGAGAGAGAGAGAGAGAGAGAGAGGGAGATGATGGAGAGAGAGATAGAGAGAGAGAGAGGGGGGAGAGAAAGAGAGGGAGAGAGAGCGAGAGATAGAGAGAGAGAGAGAGAGAGACAGACAGAGAGAGAGAGAGGGAGAGAGAGGGAGAGAGAGAGAGGGGGAGAGAGAGAGGGATATATATATATATATATATATATATATATATATATATATATATATATAGAGAGAGAGAGAGAGAGAGAGAGAGAGAGAGAGAGAGAGAGAGAGAGAGAGAGGGAGAGAGAGAGAGAGCGCGTGAGAGAGAGAAGAGTGTGACTAATTCTATATTCATGAAAACAAACCAGACAAATGTCACGGTCAACATCAGGCTTCTGGAAAATCCCAGTGGCTCAGCCCTTTTATGATTAAAACACATTTTAGATTAAAAGCGTACTCTTGTGGGCACCGACATGGCAACGATACGGATCACGGAACGAGTACACCTCAGGCAAGCCTTCATCGATCCTGCACTGGCTGCCTGCCTGCTACCCAGGGAGAAGGACAGGCCCGCTACGCAGCCTGCAGCTACACTGCCAGCTAGCTACCAGGGTGGAAAGCTGGGTCAGGCGAGATGCGAAGGGAATAACACACTACCGCTAATAAAATAAAACTTCCCTTCTCAAAATGTGGGTGGTGAACATGCAGAATTCTTTGCCACTGTGGAGGCTGTGGAGGCCAAGCCAATGGATATTTTAAAAGCAGAGACAGATAGATTCCTGATTAGTACGGGTGTCAGGAGTTATGGGGAGAAGGCTGGAGAATTGGGTTATGAAGGAGGGATAGATCAGCCATGATTGAATGGTGGAGTAGACTTGATGGGTCGAATGGCCTAATTCTGCTCCTATCACTTATGACCTTATGTGTGGATGTGGCCCCAATCTCTCACACTCACGTGGTTGGGCCCACCTTAGTTAGACGGACTGCTGCAGTTGTTGCCTCGACAGGCCTACTCATCATGTGTTGTACTGTGGGAGTGATAACTGTAAGATTTATTAACAGATAACTTTGTTTCATCGGCTACCTGTCAGCATTGGGATTTCATTCCATACTTTTCCACTTATAAAGATGGAAAGAACAGAGGGGACAAATGAGACACAGAGGTAATGCCATATGGTTGCTGCAAGGAGATAGCACTCTCACCTTTACATTCAAGATTTTTTTCAAGTGCTTTTCCAGACGTTTTTGAGGTTTCACAGCAAACCTTAACATTTCCATGCCACACTATCAAAGATTCGTTCTGTCGGGTGAGATACACAGTCAAAGTGCTACTTGCTCTTTCAGATGAAAGGTCTGCTTTAGTATTCAAGAACAGTTTCTGCCCCACTGTTGTCAGACTCTCGAACAGACCTCTCATATGTCACGGATGAAATCCCGATCTTCCAATCTATCTCGTTGCGGCCCTTGCACTTTTCTTTATCTGTATTTTCTCTGTGGCTGTAACACTACATTCTACGCTCTGTATATTTTCTCGTTTACACTGTCTGTTGTGCTCATGCATGGTATCATCTGCCTGGATGGGATGCAAAACAACGTTTTTCCACTGTAACTCTGGAGACATGACTGGAATAAACCAATACCAATGATCTTCTGGTGAGACCTTCTGGTAACATAAACAGCATTCGCCCCCCAACACTATTTCCAAAATGAAAGTCAGTTTGTACGTATGTTATGTTTCCCACACATCCATAAATCGCTTCATTAGCTACAAAACGCTTCACAATATGCTGAGGTTTCAATGCCACTGTAGGGAAAAGCAAAATATTTCATTCCATCATCTTTACCAAAGTTTCACTGTGTTTCTGGAATCATCATATCTCCAAATTACTCCTCCTGTGGCGTAGCAAATCATTCTCACTTCCCGCACTCTTTTATCGACATAATATGGAATTTAGACGCGCAGAAGGTTCAAGGTTTAATCCTAAATCTACCTGGAGCTAGTTTTCTAAGCTGAGAGCACTGCCCTTGGTCATTGATCTTGAAGGGAAAAAATGGATCGGACAAATGGGAAGAAAAGTGGCTCATGCAGCAATTTTCTTAAATTGGGGATGGTGCAGAGATATGAAAGGATGTTGCCAATGAACCAGAGAATTTTACCTTTTGAGGAAAGGCGAGCATGGCTGAAAGTATTTTCTTTGGAATAAAGGATGCTGAGCGGAGACTTAATTGAGGTATGTAAAATTCCTGAGGGGCACTAGTGAGAATAAGAGTGGCAGAAGCTGTTTTCCACAGCAAAATTGTCAATAATCAAGGGGCATAAACCGGCAGCGATGAACAGGATTAGAAAAGTTATGTTTTCTTTCAACCAGAACAGTGTGGAGATCTGGAACGTCATTGCTTACAAGGATGGTTGAGACAGAAGCCCTGAACCCACTTTAGAAGTGTGCAGAGAATCATTAAAAAAAACGACAACTTAATAGTTATAGGTTTATGAGTATCAGGGTCATAATTGCAATCCTATGATAAGGTAACGCATGGTAGTTTGCTCAGGAAGGTTCGATTGCATAGAATCCAGGGAGAGCTAGCTAACGAGATACATAATTGGCCTCCCAATATGAAGCAGAGGGTGATGGTGGAAGTTTGCCTTTCAGACTGAAGGCCTGTGACTGGTGGTGTGCATAAGGGGTGGATGTTGCTGTTTGTTATCTATATCATTGGCTCAATAATTCATTTAGATCGCGTAGACACGATGAACCAGACAGCCTCCTTAGTGTCTGAAAAATCGATGCTCCAGCAGTTCTTGGTCATGAGTGTCATCTATTGGCTTTTCCTGGACAATATGCACGCACCGAGTTTGGGTTATGAATTAATTGGGTCTGGCACTGCTGTCCTGAATGCTCTCTCTCTCCCACCATTAAGGTTGATGGTGCAGGAATGCAGGAGATGGAACTTGCCCTGTGAATCTGCTCCTCCGAGGATGAGTTAGCAATTTCAAATGTGGAAATGAAGTGGGAAAGATTACGCGAGGAGGCCAGACACAACCATGAATCTCCTGCGTTAATTTTATGTTGCAATTAAGGTTGCCAACTCTCTCACTCCCAAATAAGGGATAAAAGGTCAAAATAAGGGACAAATTCCCGACGGCAATTCGTTGACCGACTCGGCCGTGGCCGGGTGAATGATGAGTTGGCCCCGGGTGCTGGACTGCACACAAAGCCCAGCCGGCGGGCCAGCTGAGGGGTTTTGGCCCAGGTGCCGTAACGTTGCACGCAAAGTCCGGCGCCCCATCCAACTCATGAACCGATGGTCTGCCATGAGAAGGAGGGGTGGTGGTGTCGGCGGTAGGCGAAGGTCCGAAGGTCGGACAGCTGGCCGGGCTGATGGCCGATGGGGCCACGGGCGAGGCGCTGCTGCTGCACTCCATTGTCCGCACGTCTTCGGGACGGGTGAGGCAGGGCCGGACGCGGCGTTCCGACCCGACAGTCCCCTCGACCCGAGTAGTAGCAGTCAAATACGGGACAAGGGCTGTCCCGTATGGGACAGACCAATTTAGCCCAATATATGGGATGTCCCGGCTAATACGGGACAGTTGGCAACCCTAGTTGTAATGCCTACAATGGAAATAAAGGTTGAAGATAATTCTTCATCTAATACACGTTACAGCAGACAGGCGAAGAGAGAGAGCTTAGCACAGATCCTTTCAGGCCTCACTAATGAAGGCAATATTTCACTGTTTATTAAATTCATGTTGTGTTTTTTGCCTCACGCTTCCTCACTCACCCAGTAGCCATTCTGGCAGTGGATTAGATGAAGATTTTTTAATCAAATCATATTAACCTTGGTAGAATACATATTGACCTTCTGTCATGGAGTAAAGCCTGATAAAGATTGGCTCTGTCACAATAATATGAAAGTATTGAGCAGAGACACAGGTCTGTGGGCATCAGAATTAGTGAGCGTGCAGCAAGATCATCATTTGACCTGAGGTGTGACAGGCCCCACTTGTGAAATTCACATCTATAAGTGGTCCTTATAAGTAATCACAACCACATCCACCAAATCAGAATGCACCATTTGTAAAAATAAATGTCCATAACATGGGCAAGGATTTTGCCTAAACAATAAAAGGCCTGTCCCACTGTACGAGTTCATACAAGAGTTCTCCCGAGTTTGCCCTGATTCGAACTCGGAGATTTACGGTAATGACCGCTCGCAGGTACTCGGGGCTCTCGTGGACATGTTTCAACAGGTTGAAAAATCTTCACGAGTCCTCCCGAGCTTACCGCGTTTCCTGAGTACCCCCCGTTAGCGTTACGAGCCGCTAAGAGACGTCCCCGAGCTCCGACGTACCCGCTACGTTCATTCTGTGTGCTTCCACGAGTTTGATTTTTTTTTAAACCCGGGAGAGCTCTTGAATGAACAGTGGGACAGGGCTTTAAAGGAGAAATACCTGTTCTCACTCTTTTTATAAAGTGTAAATCAAGTAGCAACCTCCAGTATTTACAAGTATGCAGTTTAATTTATTTTCAGTTGAGAGATACAGCGTGGAAACAGGCCCTTCGGGCCAGTGCGTCTGCGCCGAACCAGTGATCTCCGCACACCAACACTATCCCATACACCAGGGACCATTTACAATCTTTACCAAAGCCAATTAACCTGCAAACCTGTACATCTTAGGAGTGTGGCGGGAAACCGGAACACCTGGAGAAACCCACACGGTCACGGGGAGAACATACAAACACTGTAGCGACAGCAGCTGTAGTCAGGATTGAGCCAGGGTCTCTGGTGCTGTGAGGCAGCAACTTACCGCTGCGCTACTGTGTTGCCCCGCAGCTAAAGGTGGAATTGTACCACATTTGTTTCTCATTGAGAGGCCTTTGAAACATACGCACGATCTGCGCCCGCAATCTTGAAGCGATACACACTACATCACAAAAATAGGGAGCTTGTGTCAGTGATTTTAGTGTCAGTTTAAAAACAGTAAAAGTCTTGACTGCTGCCAATCAACATCTCTTGTACTGGAAATTAATATTTACAAGCATAGATGTTCATGCTCTCAGCATTGAATTATTGATGGGTTTTTTTCACCTCTGTCATAAGTTCATTTTTCTTTCCCTCTCATTATTTTGTTTTCTTTTATGCCTAATTTGATGTTGGATGAAACATTTTGGAAAGGCTCCAAGGAGAATTCATCAACTTGAAATGTGAACTCGCTTGCTTTCCTTGCCACTGCCTGAACTGCTGAAGATCTCCAGTATTTAAAGGGGAGCAAATTGACACAGCTGGTAGAGCTGCTGCCTCACAGACCTGGGTTTGATCCAGACCTCGGGTGCTGTCTGTATGAAGTTTGCATTGTGTACTCTAGATGCATCGGTTTCCTCCCACATCTCAACGACACGCGGGCGTGTAGGTTAATTGCCCCTAGTGTGAAAGGAGTGGATGAGAAAGCGGGATAACATAGAACCAGTGGTTGGCCTGGACTAGGTTGGCCGAAGGGCCTATTTCCATATTATATCTTTCAATCAATCAATCATGTCCGTCTTTATGGTAGACAACGATGCTGGAGAAACCCAGCGGGTGCAGCAGCATCTACGGAGCGAGGGAAATAGGTAACGTTTCGGGCCGAAACCCTTCTTGTCTGTCTTTATGTCAGATTTCCATTGCAGTCGTTTTGTTTTATTTCCAAAACGGTGTCTACACTTGGCTGAGGTAACCTAAGGTGCAAGCTACGATCTGTAGTTTTATAGTAAAATGTCCATTGTCAGAATCCTGTATGAAAACGTTTCCTAAAGTTGTTGCAGTATTTTAGGATGACAATTGTTAAAAGAATGTGGCATATGTTATGGGATAAAAAGACAGAGTAACTGAGATCATCGTAGAGCACTGCAGCTCACAGTAATGATACCATACGGTCTGCATTATAAGGCCTACATCATTGCATTGCTTGTTTGATGAGGGTCCTGGGGAAACCATGGGATTAAATGTCATTAGGCCATTGAGGGATGGATGAGCTGGTAGTTTCAAGGAGTCTAACCTCGTTTAACGTATGAGGCTCTTGGGTACGTATATCATAACTCGTGATCATATGAAGTGATGCTGGATATTAGCTAGCATCATAACTAGCTCATCTACTAGCTAGCTATAATTATAGCCAGTATGATTATATGAACTAGAATTATCACTCGTTAGAATTCCAACATAACCAATGACATTTTTTCCATTTATTAGAAATTGAAAATGTTGAAAATGCTAGTTGAAACAGGTCAACAGGTCAGGGTAAGTAGATTGAATATAAAGGCTGCTATCATTGGGAACGAGATACAGAAGTCTGAAGTCTTGCTGTACCGGGTTCAGGAACATATACTTCCCAAAAACGACCAGGTTCTTGAACTGCGTGCGCAACCTTAAGAGGGATATGGGCCGAATGTATGGGACTAGTATAGAAGGGGCATCTTCGTTGGCCTGGGGAAGTTGGGCCTTTATCCATGCTGTATGACTCGGTGATCACCAGAATGTGGAGGTTAAATCTGAATGAAGCAAAAACCTAGTTGACCAGGTGGAATACTCACATCAGACCGCACGGCGGAGGCTCTATCATATTCATGATTCAGGGTTCAGGATTTAAGTACCAAGAGAAAATGAAGAGAAAATGGCATTGATACGTCTTGAGAAAAAATTATAATTATTTTGAGCCATTCAGAACAAGAGCCCACTTCACGATCACAGAAGTTGTGGACCATACGTTTCTGTCTTGCTCAGGATTCTGGGCTCAGATTAACATGGATGATTACAATGGAAAATCATTATTCCCTCTTCACACATACGCACACGCACAGACATCCTCCAAATTCCCAGGACAGGTATGTTTGCACAGTCTGGATAGGTCCCATTAATTGCTGGGCATTTGCCAGCAATTTAGTTTAAACAAAATATTCACGTTACAGGAAAAAGAAGGAAGGGAAAAAATAAAGTGATTTTGAATTTAACTGCTCCAATGCCTTGATGGTGGGCGGGACAAATGGCACGACCGCTATCCCTCCTTCTGAAGATTCCCGTCAGTTAAGTGTCGCTTCCATGAGAGAAAATATATAACGATTCACATCTCTGCATGAAAACCTAACGATTAAATCAATCACTTTAAACTCCTCTTATCACGTTATCTTTGTGTAAAACCTTGATTGTTAAAGAAACTGCCCCCAACTCTGAACATCATCAAGGTTTATTATACCTACCTGAAGAATCACTTCATGGGATCTAAAAAGACTATGCGGCCATACCTGTTCCAGGGAATTTGAAAATGTAATTGTGTGTGAATCAGTTATCCTGTTCCTTTCCCTTTCTCTTCTCACTGTACAAAGATAAAACCCTTTTCAATTGACATTTCCTTTAGTTTACTTTAGTTTAGTTCAGTTCCGTTTAGAGGTACAGGCCCTGAGGCCCACCCAGTCTAGGACGACTAGCGATCCGCACACACTAGTGTTTTCTGAGCCATTCGTAACTGTCACTGTGTGTCATGTTGTTACTTGTGGGCAGAGCACCAAGGCAAATTCCTTGTATGTGAATACTTGGCCACTAAACTTACTTACTTACTTACTTAATACTATTCTACGCACTACAAGGGACAATTCACGATTTGGCTAATTGGCTTCTGTAAAATCGACATTGCAGATATGTTATCACATTAAAAAGTGATCATCTATCTGTGCACTCTCTCTGTACCCTTCCTGGGTATTGATTGTTTAATAGGCTTATGATTTACTAGCCTGCACACCTCGGAAATGTGGACCCATGAAAATTCACAGCATATCTGGCTCTACTAGGGATTGGAAAACTGCTCTTGAAACCAAACCCGAGCTGAAGCTTTAGCATGAAATTCACGTGATAGATGGTGCTAAATATGCTGAAAAGCTGAGAAGATGGTTCCACTCCACATGTAAAATTCTATTCTATTCTATTGACTATGTTAATGCTACAGACCAGGGACAAATTTCTAGGCAGATCTCCTCAGGAGTGAAATGGTGAAAAATACTACAAAAATGTCAAATTCTCAGTCATAGACAATAGACAATAGACAATAGATGCAGGAGTAGGTCATTTGGCCCTTCGAGCCAGCATCGCCATTCAATGTGATCTTGGCTGATCCGTTATCGTTAAGAGTTATCTTGGGTTATTGTGGAAGTAATAGATCACGGTTTTCCATTCTTGGAAGAAGAACCCCCCAAAAAAATAAGTTTGCGTAACCGATAAATATCCTGGCGATACACAATTATTTCATGCCAATTGAATTTCCAAAATAATCAATTTCATTGCCTCAAAAAGCAGGAAGAAAAAAAATTAGATCTTTCCAACTCATCCCTAATGGAATGTGACAATATTAAATTTGTATAAGCAGCACGATAATAGCCTTAACTGCGATTCACCATTTGTCATGGATGTGGTGAGACTTGCATTAGAAAATGCATATTTGGACAATGTTAAAAAACAATGTGTTAATTGTCTCATCATTGCCACACACCCATTTTGTGGCATCAATGTTTAGGTATAGCTTTAGGTTTATTATTGTCACCTGTGTCGAGGTCAAGTGAAAGCTTTGTTTTGCAGGCTATCCAAACAGATCAGATAATAGTATACATAATTACATTTAAGTCAAACCCAAGCACAGCAGATAGAGCAAAGGGGGGGGGGGGGGGGGGGAAGATACAGAGTGCAGAATATAGTTCTCAACATTGTAGAGCACCAGTTCCACAGACATAGTCCAATGTCCGCAATGGGGTAGAGGTGAATCGGACAGTACCCTAGCTTATGGAAGGACTGTTCAGAAGCTTGATGAAAGAGGGATGGAAGCTGTTGAGTGAAATGCTGTGAAAGGGGATAGATTGAACAATCGTGCACATATGGATATATTGAAATCAAGCCTAGTTAAAAAAAGAAGCCTTAATGTAGAAAACCACAAACAGGATGTTGCAGTTGCAGAATCTGTGCTGCGTAATGCAGTAGATTGCGGAGTTAACATTCAGGATTCAAGGAGCCTCCCAACAGACGTTTCTCTGCAAACCCTGCAGCATTTCTCCTTCAGCGATGTAAATAGCACAAATGTACCAGTCCACCGAAGGTCAGAAGTCCCCAACATGGGAATACTTTCAAATCTCTGACTGTGCTCACCGAGGCTGTGTTTACCATAATACGCATCACATCCTATTTGCATAACATGCTCCTTCATTTACTTCAGCTTTCAAGCAGATTTTATTTCCGCGAAAATAAATATAATTAAGATGACATTAAGTCAGCCAAGTCTGGTGGCAATCTTTCACCGTGAGAGATGACGAAATGTCGAGCCAAGATTTGAGGCGGACTTTAGATGCAAAATTCAGAGAGAGGTGAGCGGGGAGGGGGTTGGAGATATACAGTGAGGCATGGGAGCTGGAGGGACAGCTTGCCTCTTGCCTCTGAAGGTTAAAGGCTCACGTCCCTTTGATCAAAAGTCGAGGCTGATGCTCCAGTGTAGAGCTGAGGGAGTATGGGGTGTCAGAAGGGACTGGCTTAGATGGGGCAAGGCCGAGTTGGGCCAAAGGGCCCACTCCCATGTTCTATGAGTCTATATCAGGCACCATCAGCAAAATGGATGGTGTAGTCATTAATGCATGACTTATTTTAGTTTGGTTTAGTTTAGTTTAGTTTAGAGATACAGCATGGAAACAGGCCCTTCTGCCCACCGAGACCGGACCCACCAGCGATCCCTGCATAGTAACACTATCCTGCACACACTAGGGACAATTTAACTATTTTTATCGAAGCCAAATGACCTCCAAACCTGTACGTCTTTAGAGCGTGGGAGGAAACCGAAGGACCTGGAGAAAACCCGCGTGGGTCACGGGGAGAACGTACAAACCCAGTACAGACAGCACCCGTAGTCAGGATCGAACCCGGGCCTCTGGCGCTGTAAGGCAGCAACTCTACCGCTGCGCCACCGTGCCACCTTTCCCGAGGTTCACAATGTGCAAACTGGCCGCAATATTATCAATGCACACAACATGGATTACTCCTCATCATCAGCAAAATGCTTTGGAATTGCAGTCACATCAATGAATGACTAATGCAATGTTATATGGAAGGACCTTCAGCTCCTCCTCATGGTGGCAAACTGACCACAATTTAGATTGCAAGAGGACGAATAGGAAAATTATCCTAAAGAATAAACATGTTTCCCATCTGAAGGCAGGATCGAAGAGAAGTACAAAATTGGAAGGAAGAACATCACCCCAACCAATGTAGAGTGTTGATATCCACAGATAAATAGCAGCAGCGCTAAATAAGCCTTAAAGATGAGCAACTTCCAACTGAATTGTTGATGGACAAAGAGCTTAAGTGTCAATGGATTCTGTACTCGAAAGGAACATAACATGGTAGAGAAAAGTTATCAATGGTAACCAAGATGGGCCATGGTCCGTCTTCCCAAATCTGTTCCACCATTTTTAAGGCGCATTAGGAGTGTGTTGGAATACACTCCATGACTGGATGACTTCAGCACTAAATATACTCATGAGACTCAACGCTATGCAGAACAAAGCAGCCCACATGATTCACCACCTCCAATATTTGTGTAAAATGGGAGCAGTGAATACCACTAATATTTTAGTTAAGGTTTGCAGGCTCTCCCTTGCAAACACATACACCGATCTGCATGCACACACAAACACAGTTGCATACTCAGTATATGACTGGGGAACATTGCTGGTAAGGGCTTAGGATGCATTAATGTTCTTGAAAGGAAACCTTGAAAGGTGGATAAATTATCTAAACAGGGCCATTTTTTAAATGCATCCCGACATCACGGGTAAATATCTTGCAAATGATGGCCTCCATATGTCAATGAAAATGATCCCAACACTGAAATCACAAAATATCACATCAGTGATGTTTTTGTTATTGCTTCCAAGGGTGCTGTCAGCCTTGAAATCACATACAGAATGTGTCTTAATTATTTTGTGCACTGTCAGTCAGGGGTGTAATAAAACAGTGAATATTAGCTTCCAAATTAGAAGTCATTTAATTGGCAGGCAAAGAAAACACTTTGGAGTGTACCAGAGGTCTGTGTTTTACTGGGTGTTGTGTGCAGTTAAAATGTGATGTATGACCTATATTGGTTTCATTCCTGATGTATTTTTAAACTAACATCTTTAGATCTCCTGCTGATGGCTCTCTGGCATCTGTCAGTCTGACACTACTGGCAAGGGTCTTGTACGGTTTATGGGGAGATTGTCAATATGGAGGATACGTTAAGAAACAAGGTGCATTTCCACAGCCCCCCCAGCACCAAGGAACTGCAATCACATTTTGACACCAGGCCATACCGAGGGATATAGGGCAAGTGAAAGGCAGTAGTGGGAGGAGAGGCGGAGAGGTTTAGGGAGAAAATTGCAGAACTGAACAGTTTAAGGGCCAGCTTCCAGCGATGGAATGATTAACACAAGAACACTCAAGAGACCAAAACTGAAGGAGTGCAGGTTTCTGCAGGTTTTAGAATGAAGGATGCTAAGAGATAGAGAGCAGCATATCATAGAAGGGCTTCAAGCACAACGATGAGGATTTTGTAATTGAACTGTTTTCTCATTGCAAGGTTGCAGGAGTGGGGCGAGTAACGGTCAACAATGGGGAAACAACCCGTGCATGGCTCAGCGGCTCAGTAGCGACAGAACCTGGGTTGAAATTATGCGGTGTAGGGAGAATACAATGAGATTAGTGTAAATGGGTGGTTGGTAATTAGCACAGAGTCGGGGAGCTAAAGGGTTTGTTTACGTGCTGAATCAATAAATCAATGGCTCAAGGACATCAGTTGAGAAAGTATTGGTATAATTTATATCTTAAACAACAGGGGAGAGACAGGGCAGAACACCTTTATTGGTGAGGGACAAAGTGAAGGTCTGAACAATATTCTTCATCACTGGCCCCATGAACGAATTTCAAAGGAATTACTGATGCTGGAATTTTGTAATTAAAACAGAGGTCAGGCAGCATCTGTGGAATGGGAATCAGTGTTAGCATTTCAGATTAAAGAGCCAAATTATTTTCAATTCCTTGCCACTCCCCTTCTCTCTAATGCGCTCCACTAAAATATCCTCAGGTATCTGCTCCAAGGTCTCCAATGAAGGGTCTTTGACCCAAGTCGTTAATTGTTTCCCTTTCCACAGGTGAAGCCCAGAAATTAGACATTTACTCCATTAGCAGGACAATTTTGAATGTCACCCAAATGGCAGCTTGTCAAAAACACAGAGGCAGTAAAAGATACTGGCAATCCAAAGGAATTCTCCTCCCGTCAGTTTAAGCTAGAAACCATAGTTCACATTTAGAAGAAACATCTTTGCCCAAAGCGTGGTTAAAATATAGAACTTAATTCAGTAGAGCAAGCTGAGAAGAATGATGAGAGAGGCGTTTAAAGGGCTGGATAAATATGTGGGTGGAAGAAAAATAGAAGGACGAAATAGGTTCAAAATGCTGGAGTAACTCAGCGGGACAGGCAGCATCCCTGGATAGAAGGAATGGGTGACGTTTCGGGAAGAGACCCTTCTTCAGACTCAGTCTCAGATTGAGCCTGAGGAAGGGTCTCAACCCGAAACGTCACTCATTCCTTCTATTCAGAGATGCTGCCTGTCCTGCTGAGTTACTCCAGCATTTTGTGTCTATCTTCGGTGTAAACCAACATCTGCAGTTCCTTCCTACACAGGATGAAATAGGTTGATGATTTTGCTGAATGCAATGGCATGGTGAGTTCCATGACTGAAACAATAAGCCTATTAATGAGTTACTTTTGTGAAGGAAACTGCTTTTGTCGATCCAAAATATCCATATATGATAGAATGTTCCGGAACAAAGCTTAGGGCCCAGGAACACTTCTGCTACACTGCTGAGGAAAATTGAAGAACAAGTGCCACTGGATGGATGTGAGGGCAATTAAACAGTACAAGACATCACCCGCTCGATCAACATTGTCCTTTTTAATGTTGTGTGATTGTACAGGGAATGTCAAATGTAGGAGCTCAGAATGAAAAGCATCAACCAAAGCTTCATTGCACAGCTTCAGAGCTCGGTTGCAGCTCCGTCCCGAGAATGCAAGAAAGTGGCATGATGGTAATGATCATTAAACCGATGCCGCACTGACAGACGGGCACGTTACAAACGCAGGGAGGCTCCAAACAGGAGATGGAGGCTGCGTTCACACTCCTGCGCATGTGGGACCTGCGCATGCAATTGTGGGCACTGGCAGCAGCTCATAGAGCTGGGGCTCTGCGGCTTGCACCTTTGTCGTCAGTCTGAAGAAGGGTTTTCGGCCCGAGACGTTGCCTCTTTCCTTCGCTCCATAGATGCTGCTGCACCCGCTGAGTTTCTCCAGCACTTTTGTCTACCTTTGAGCCAGAACAGTTCATGGGTTTCATTCACACACTTGAGCACAGAACCAAGATTAACGGGATTGAAGGAGTGCTTCATTGTCAGGCACTTTGAGGGTAGCCCCGGCTGATAGAACAGTACAACACAGGAGCAGGCCATTCAGCCTACAATATCTATCTGAACATGATGCAAAGATCAATCCCGATCTGCCTGCACATAATCCATGTCCCTTCATAATCCAAGAGTGAAGTGTGTTTAAATGTCATACGTTCCAAAACCGAACAATGCTGCATAATTGCTGAGGCAATGGTTATGCAGTGTTGTGCAGTGTTCAAAATGGATACCCGCAGCAGCCATCTGCTTATCCAAAAGTCTCTTAAATGCCAGCAGTGTATGTGTCTCCACCACCATCACCCCCAGCAGCATGTTCCAGGTACACGCCACTCTCTGTGTGTACTTGCTCCGCACAACTCTTTTAAACTTTGCCCCTTTCACCTTAAAGCCATGTCCTCCATTATTTAATATTTCCATCCTGGGAGATACATTCTGACTGTCTACCATCTCTATGCCTCTAAACATTGTATATACTTCTACTTGGTCTCCCCGCAACCTCTGGTGATCCTGCGAAAGCAAACCAAGTCTATCCAACCTCTCCTTGTAGCTAATGCCCTTTGACACAGGCATTGTTCTGATAAACCTCCTCTACACCCTTTCCAAAGCCTTCACATCTTATCTGTAATGGGGCAACCAGAACTGCACACAACACTCCAAATGGGGCCTAACTAAAGTCGTATAAAGCTGTATCATGATTTCCTAACTCTAATACTCAATGCCCCGACCATAGGCATATCATACGCCTTCCTTATTGCTCTAATAACTTGCCACTTTCAGGGAGTTATGGGCATCAACCCCAAAATACTTCTATACTTCAATTCTGATATCTGTCCTTCTAATAACATAACTGAAAAAAGTCAGCCAATATTATCAAAGACCTACACCACCCTGTCCATGCTTTCATCTCACTGCTACCATTGCGAAGAAGGTTCGGGAGTCTGAAAATCGTGACCTCCAGGTTGAAGAACACCTCCTTCCCAGCAACCATCCAGCTCCTGAACACAACACTAACCTCACCAACTGCGACACTAATTCTGATTATATAAACTTTGGTTTTTCACTATTATGGTCTGTGAAGTAGTGTGACTGATTATTAATTTATTGTATTATTGATTGTTGGATATTTATTGTTTTATTGTGTTATTGCATTAACGGGTGAGTAAAGCTGCAGCAAGTGGGAATGTACGTGTTCCATGGCTGGTACATACGACAATTAAACACAAAAGCTAACTGCTCCCAGTGCTTTGAACTAAGTGCAGAATGACACCAGCTCAATGCAGACAGACAGCTGCACTCACAGAATGGCTTTGACAGCTGGCAATGCTCTAGTGGGCAGCTTTGACATTTACAGTCAGGAGCACCAAGGACCTGTTCAGCAAACAAGTTACATTTGAGGCACCATTGCAGATTAAAAATTAATTAAAAACATTGGAACTTACTGAAATTATTAATTGTTTGAATTACTCCTTCCTTGCTGCCTCCTGGCTGCTCATTCTGAATGGGGAACCCAAGTCCCTGTCTAAATGTAGTCTTCAGAGGGCAGGTTTCCCTGCTGAAGAACGTGTGTGGTGGTGCAAGAGGTGCTTAGTGCTCCATTGCCGAGGTAGGTTTAGGGTTGTGCAGGTTGGTCCACCACTCACCGCAGCCTCTTGCGTGTGTTGCAATTGCCATGTATTACTTACTGGAAGCCTCTGAGATGTATTTACAAAAATTATTTGCATTGGAGTTAAGTTACTGGACTAGTATCTGGAGACATGAGTTGGAATTACACCATGGCAACTGGTAGATTTAAATAAAACAATTAATCGCAATTTGGAACAATAAATCTAATCCTTCAATTAGCAAGGATGAGGAATTTCAGTCACATGGTCAGAGCCATAGTCTAAAATAATCAAGGAACAGTCCCACCCCGGTCACTCCCTCTTGTCCCCTCTCCCATCAGGCAGGGGATACAGAAGTTTGAATACAAATACCTCCAGATTCAGGGACAGTCTCTTCCCAAAGGTTATCAAACAATTGAAAGGTCCTCTCATCGACGAGAGAGCCGTCCTGACCTCCCATCTACCTAATTGAAGACCTTTGAAGTTTCTTTAATCGGGCTTTATCGGACGACAATGTTAGATCTGTGCACTAACTATTCTACCCTTTATCCTATATATTTTGGCTGAGGATGGCTTGATTGTATCATCTTGATGTATAATCTTTTCTTTAGACTGGATAGCACGCAAACAAATGCTTTTCACCGTACCTTGGTACACGTGACAATAATAGACAAATAGACAAACGTAACGGAAATGGTAGGATTGCTCCTTCTGGAGCCAGGAAGATAGAGAGGAGATCTGATCAAGGTGCACAAGATCATGTCTGATTTACAAAGGGCAATTAGAGGATTAGCAGAGGGTCAAGGCTCACAGAAACTGATTTAAAGTTTCTCAAACAAATGTACAGGAGTGTGTGAGGTAAATGTTTAATGCAGGCAGTGTTCATCACCTGCTCGCAAGAAAGGCAATCGGGCTTTCCAAGAGACAATTGGGCGTGCATTTCAGAGAAAATCACTTTGCAGAATTATGGAGAAATTTGGGGAAATTGGACTGACGGGTTTAATGAGACAGATGACCTCCTCGGTGCTCAGGTTTAGGAGAGTGGCACATCACAAAATAAGTGTTTGAGTGTGGGGTGGGAGTACAGCTGCTCCTCGACCCACGATGGGGTTACGTTCCGACAAAACCATCGTAAATCGAAAATATCGCAAGTCGAAAACGCATTTAATACATTGCGGTCACGTGCCCGGAAGTGACGTGCGGCTCGCTGCTGTTGCCCAGCGTTTGCTGATCGTAAAGTCGAAATATCGTAAGTCGAAGAATCGTAAATCGGGGAGCATCTGTATTAGTCATAGGGTCTAACAGCATGAAAATCGACCCTTTAGCGCACTGAATTCACACTGACCACCAAGCACCGATCTACATAAATTCTACTTTTATTCTCTCCATATTCCACTCAACGGCTTTCCCACCCAGATTTTTAAATATTTATTTTATTAGAAGTAATTGTACAAGGAGAAAGTAATCGACATAACAATTTATACAATTTTCGTACAGCTTCAATTTTATCATTTTACGAACTAGTAACTAAATCGGAAAAAAGAAAAAAGGGAAAGAAGGGAAAGGAAGAAGAATAGAAAATGAAAAGAAAGAATTTAGAAAATGACACGAAAGAGAAAAAAGAAAAACCTCTGAACTAACGAAGAAGTGAAGAAAGTGGAGATATATCCCACTAGCCTTCCCGACGCCCGCTCACCCGACCCCCCAGAGTCTACCACGCGTCTACACACTAGGAGAAAGTAACAATGGCCCAAATAATCTACCGAACCACAGTCCTTCTGGATGTGAGAGGAGTTGGGTCTTTTCTCTTCTCCCAGTGAGTTCTGAGCAGCAAGGCACACTGCTTGAAAGGTTGTTGGAACCAGATTCAATAATATGCACCTTTAGAAAGTGCATAAGTTCCAAAAGAATTGCCAAGCTTATGGTGACGAGCAGAGCAGTGTGAACAATTAGAAAGCTCTTTCAGAGCTGCCGTCAAGGGCATGACGGGCAGAACGGACTGCCTCTATAATTCTAATCATTCATTTCTATCGCCTATTGAATTAAAAAAATATTGCCAGTGTGTGGTGGTCAATCTATATCACTACTGTAAAATAAAGCTCAAATACCATAAAATAATGGAGGATCACAGTGAGGGGGGAGGGGGAAGAATAATGGAGGACCCGGCGTGGGGGGACTGTTGGGGGTGGGGGGTCAAAAGGGGGAGCGGGTGTGCGTTGTAACTTTGTCAGCACCGTAGGTGGCTGCGATTTGTACATGTTGTGTAAGCAAGCAAAGAATCCCACTGTGCCTGGTCACATGTGACAATAACGTATTCCTATCCCTATTCCTAAATACTGGCATTCTTCAAGAGCAGAAACTAGATCACACAAGGAATGCTAAAGCAACCAATCATGGTTCAGGGTTATATTCATTGTTGCTTTCTCCTGGCAATTTCCACGCTGGCATGGTTTGGGAAGATGCAATGAAGCCCACTAGTTTCATTGTGGCTTGTATGACTTTGACTTTCAGATCATCGTCGCACAGACCAGACTCCCCACCAGTCTGAAGAAGGGTCTCGACCCGAAACGTCGCCTATCTCCTTCGCTCCTTAGATGCTGCTGCACCCGCTGAGTTTCTCCAGCTTTTTGTGTACCCTCCCCACCATTGACTCCAGCTACACTTCACAATGCCTCGGAAAAACAACCAACACTAAGACTTCTCCCACACCGATCATTAATTCTCCTCCCATCAGGCAGAAGATAGAGAAGCTTGAAGCTGTGCACTCCCAGACTCAGGAACTGTTTCATACCCTCTGTTATTGGGCTTCTGAATGGTCCTAGCATAAGCTAGGATCCTGTCCGATTCACCACTACCCCATTACGGACATTGGACTTTATGGAACGAGTGCTTTACAATGCTGAGAACTATATTATGCACTCTACATCTTCTCCTTTACCTATTGTACTGGAGTTCGACTTTATTGTATTTATGTATAGTATTATCTGACGACTGGATAGCATGCAAAGGAAAGATTTTGACTGTACCTCAGTGCACTTGACAATAATAAACCTGAACCTGAATCCGTGAACACAAGTGGAGCAACTCGAACCAAAATGTACAGAAAGGAATTGCAGATGCTGGTTTATACTGAAGTTAGACACAAAGTGCTGGCTGGAGTGGGTCTCAGGCAGCATCTCTGGAGAAAAAGGATCCATCTCAGAAAGGGTTCCGACCCGAAACGTCACCTATCCTGTTTCCCCAGAGACACTGCCTGACCCACTGAGTCACTCCAGCACTTTGTGTCTATCTTCAAATCAAAATGTCACCTGTTGTGGACAGCAGAACAGCATCTCCTAGGTGTTGGCTTTTTCTAAACTGATTACCGAAGCTTAATCCAAACCAAACAAAAAATGGGAGCATGTCCACCAGCACAAGCCTCCTGTGGGAGCTTAGGATATAAATGTTACTGGGCACTGCCTCTGTCTAACCAACAATGACAGGCCGAATCCCCTCTCAAGCTGCTGTGGCCAGTCCTCCTGTCATCTGCAGGCAGTTGATGGCTCTTTTGGTGTGTCCCTCCTTTGGATCACTCCCTCATGATGGATGGGGCAACATTTACATTCCACCAGCCTTTCAGACTGATAGGATACAAATTATTCATTTGTCACAGCTGCTGCTCAGGCAAGCAGGCCCATATTCCACCAGCTGCCACTGCACTCTGCATCTCTGGTGTTCTTTCTGAAGTGCTGGATATTAGACAGTAATTAGATTTAGGAAGAGAAATAAGTCCATCATCGCCATGGCAACCAGAGGAGGGTTCATAATTCATACGGTCCCTGGGAGAACTAGCGAGGCTGTGAAACCCAGAACCCTGACTCGTACAGTGACATGGAGATGGATAGCGGTCGTGGTGGGAGGGAGGGGGGGGGGGGGGGGGGGGGTGGGGGGAGGGAGGATATCGGGCTGATTAATAATGATGGGATGGGGGGAGTGACAGCAAAATATCTGGACATCTCCCTACATTAGGGAGGCAGGGAATGCAATTTCGGATAAGGAACCTCGGCAATAGGGAGCAGTGAAGGAAATCCTGGCTCCTTTTCCTGACCATACGTGGGTGATTAGAACAGGTATCTGAATTATAAGGTGGAAAGTTTTTAAAGAATCATCAAGGATGTGACTGTACTGTGAGTGCATGTCAATGTCGTTACCTTTGATTCAACCAAGTCATGAAACCCCACAGGCAGGGAAACCGTTCTCCTGACACAAAATTCCCAGCTGCACGGGAGAAAATTCCTCAGCTATTAAACTGCTTAAAGTTACACTGAGGAACACAAAGGGAAGCAACAGCCATTTTAGCTTGTGCCTCCCTCATGCCGTGGGTTTTGCTAACACTAGTGGGCTTCATTGCAGGCCTATCTCCCACCCCCCCCACCACCCACCTGAGCCATAAATCACCATCATCCTCATTTAGGGGGAAGTCTCATGTGTCAATAACCTTCAACAAACACCTGTCCCACAACAGCTTTTAAAATTCCTTTCCTCCACCTCGGTCGCAGGCTATGGGCTTCAGTTATTGCTGTTCTGTGCGGTGCAATTCAGCAGTTGTTCATTTAGTTTGCTTTAGATTTTACTGAGTCGGACTTGTGTAGGGGAGAGGCCACTCGGTCAAGCACTTGTGTCCTTTTGTGTAAGCCAGCATCTCCAGTTCTTTGTTTCTACATTTTAACCGCACCGCAGCAAAGTCTCCACTAGATACGCCTACTTTGAAGAATCCGAAGAAAGGTCAAAATCGAAACGTCACCTATTCTCTGGAGATGCCGCCTGTCCCCCTGAGTTGCTCCAGCACTTTCTGTCTTTTTGTGTAAACCGGCATCTGCAGTTCCTCATTTCCACATGGTCAGATACTTATTGCTGGACCTTCCACTGAAGCGCATCCTCACTGCAATCTGCCTTCTGCGATTTTACTTGTGCCCTCTTCTACATTCAATGTTCCCGCAGGGATTTACCCTTTAAAACTTGAATAAACAGCAAAGTTGGAGAATCTTCCATTCTCCTCGGTAATGCTTAATGCAGTTCACCTCTCCCTCTGTTTCTGCCTTGCCCAAGCCAGGAAATGCAACTGGTCTTGGGGAATGTTGTTGTCAATGCTCCTTGGATCAAAATGAAACATCGAACATAGAAAAGTACGGCTCAGGATCAGGCCCTTCGGCCCACATTGTCTGTGCTGACCATAATGCTGAAATAAGCCAATCTCATCGGTCTGCACATGATCCATCTCCCCCATTCCATTCTTATCCATGTACCTCCTCATATTATCTGTGCCGTGACTGGGGTTAAATGTCGCCGTGACGTGAGCAACACAAAAAGCTGGAGTAACTCAGCGGGACAGGCAGCATCTCTGGAGAGAAGGAATGGGTGAGGATTTGCCCTGCTGAGCAAAGTGAATCTTCTGCATCCACTTGAGATAGTAGACAGTAGGGACAACTGCATTGCCAATGTTCCGCTTACGGTCTCTGGATCTGATCATGAAGTACTGACTCTGCACCGACCTAGGAAAGCAAGGACATGCTGCACTCCGTCTGCTTGTGTTGCCACTTTCATCCGGGGAAACCAACAAGGGCACAAGGAGAACACACAAACTCCTCACCAACAGCGTCTGAGGACAGAACCAAGACCAGGGTCCCCAAATTAACGGCTGTACAACTCGCCAGAAATGGAGAGGAGTGGAATGACCCTGAGTACAGGTGCCTTGCGTGAAGTTTAAGGAATATCAATATTGAATGTTCTCTGTGTTTGCTAGTCAAGGAGATGTCACCCATGCACATCCTTTGGCCAACAAAGGCAATCAAATCAACTGAAATGGACACAGGAATTGGGGATACATAAGACCTCTGGAGGCTGGCCATGAATTCTGCCTGCTGATAATTGCAGCTCCACAAAACTGGCCACGCCATGTCATTTGTGACATTCGTGCAATTTATTCACGGGCTCTATACATTCCAGGGAATTCTCAGCAGTGCAAGTCAATTTTCTGTCATCTTATTGCAATTTCTTTCCACTGGAAAATACCTTTCTCTCACCAAGTCCTGCACGGTATATAATACCATTTTCATGTTACAACAAGAGCTTTCCCAATTGCATTTAGTGAAACATGTTACTTCTTGCATTAAATGTGTAAGTGTCTTCACATTCTCCTCTGCTTCTGAAATTCAGCTCAATGGCACGAGCAAACCAAATTTCAGTAGAGTCCAATGCGCAGCCGTGAGTACATTGAAGATTTAATACAAGCAACTGAGATGAAAGCAGTGAGCTTGCCAGTTCCAATAGTCAAGAGAGTCAAGAGTGTTTTAATGTCCCAGACAGTGCAGCACGACAGAATATGTAAACATAGTACACTACAACCAATATAATAAACAAAGAGAGAAATTAAAAAAATTGATCAAAGGATAAACATTGTCCATGTTACATTCTTGCTGATCTCCTAATGTTGACACGAGAGGCCAGTGGCAAATTGGATTTAACGTTACACTTGACAGGGGTAGAACACCTTGACTGCTGCACTTGTAATGGGTCCTCTCTGCATCTTTCTTCCCAGAAAACAAACCAATTGGTGAGGGTGTTTAAGAAGGAACTGCAGATGCTGGAAAATCGAAGGTGGACAAAAATGCTGGAGAAACTCGGCGGGTGGGGCAGCATCTACGGAGCGAAGGAAATGGGCAACGTTTCGGGTCGAGACCCTTCTTCAGACATCGGTGAGGGTGATATTTGATCCAGGGACGATTTGTCTTCAGGACCTGAATATTTCTACTTGTGTCCACTTTCAGGGATTTATAGTTATGGATGGGATGTGGAAGGAAATCCAGGGAAACCAACAAGGGCACAAGGAGAACATGCAAACGCCGCACTGACAGCATCTGAGGACAAAACCAAACCAGGGTCGCTGGGGCTGTGAGACAGCAGAATTGTTGGCTGCACAACTCCCCTGACGTGGAGAGGAGCGGAGTTGCCCTCAGTACCGGTGCCTTGTGTAGCAATTGAGAAATAACAGCAGCTATTTGTTCTCTAGAGGCTGATTCGACATTCATCGTCAACTCCAGCTATCTGCCTTTGATCTCCCTGGATGACTACACCTAACCCACAAAAGGCCTGACTGACCATCAGTGCCCAGGCCAGGAGTGCTCCTGCTATTCATTATCCTTGGTGGCATGGGGGAAAGCATGAACATGATACAGGAAGGCACTGATGATGCTGGAACATCAAACCAGCAGGCATTGTACCAACTACAGACGGCACCGTGGCGCAGGGGTAGTGTTGCTGCCTTACAGCGCCAGAGACCCGGGTTTGATCCTGACCACGGGCACTGTCCACGGAGTTTGTACGTTCTCCCTGTGACCTGCGTGGGTTTCTCCGGGATGCTCCGGTTTAACACACTCCCAAGCCGCATAGGTTTGTGGGCTAAATGGCTTCGGTAAAATTGTAAATTGTCCCTGGTGTGAGTAGGATAGTGTTAGCGTGTGGGGACTCGGCGTGGAGAAGGGACCGTTTCTACGCTGGATCTCTAAACTAAACTAAACCAAACTACGAGGACAATAGAGGCACAAGGAACTGCAGATACTAGAATCTTGCACAGAACACAAAGAGCCACAGTCTGAAGAGGTGAACTCCATTGGCTGTGAAGTGTTTAGCAATGTGCATGCCCAGGAACAAAGGGGATTACAAAAAGTGAACACTGCCTGGTCCGGGTCTGAAGAAGGGTCTCGACCCGAAACGTCGCCTATCTCCTTCGCTCCTTAGATGCTGCTGCACCCGCTGAGTTTCTCCAGCTTTTTGTGTAACCCTCGATTCTCCAGCATCTGCAGTTTCTTCGTTAACACTGCCTGGTCCATTGCAGGTGCTGCACTCCCCACTATAAAAGGGATCTGTGGCAGACACTACCATTGTTCTTTTATTTATTACACTTTTTTTGGTTTCTTTATTATGTTATCTATTGAGTACAATGTTTACAGATCTGTTATGCTGCTACAAGTAAGAACCTCATTGTTCTATTGCGGTAAATATGACAATTAAACACTTTTAACTCTTGATTCTCGAAAGATGGAGGTCATGGAGTGATAGTGTTACACAGCATGGAAATAAGCCCTTCGGCCCCTTCATCCATGCCTCCAAACAGATACCGTATAACCCAAACCACATTTAACCGTCCCTGAATGCAAAGAGGAAGGGGGAAAAAAGCCTCAGATGCACCAAATTTTAATTGAGAAAAATCCAATGGAAATCTGACAAAATACTAACTCTCCCTCTCAGACGCTGAATGACAATGAGTAAAGAGTCTCGTTCATGCGGTTCTCTGGTGTAAATGTAACTACCTGTTTTTAAACAGACACAACAAGAGGAAATATTTTTCATTGGAATCAAATTCACGCTTCCTGGCTGCTACTGCCTTGACTTCTCTCCGCAGGCTCGTTTTGCTTTGGTCAATGATGTCCTCTTTGCCGTACGACCCTCTCCCGATCGCGCACATATGCCTGTAATGACTGGCAGTCACGGCACACCACAGCTCTGGCTGCCGTGAATTGCAATTTCTTTGCAAGTAACGCATGTAGGGTTATTTTAATCCACGAATGCTCTGCTTACAAAAGCATTAAAGATGCGATTATAAATATAATGCAGCGGAGCCATCTCAAAATGAGGATTTATGTCCTGCTCAAGAGATTGAATGGGGAATACGCTGTAGCTGTGGTGTACCCCAACAAGCAGAGACGCTAACTATGGGGAGCATTCAGTCTGGGTGACATGCATGCATTGGCACAGTGTTTGTGCCTGTGAATGATACGTAACTGATGGAAACACAATCAGATACAAGCTCATAATCATCATCTGCTTAGCATGGAGGCCGCATACTATGCTGTCGCATTGCATTTGCTCTTCCGCCTCAATGCAATGCAAGGTTTCAGTGATGTTTACTGCAGAGCTCCATGCCCATGCACATGCACATTACCTCAGAGCGACTGGGCTTGACTTGACAGAGTTCTTGAAGATCATTGAAGGAGTGTGCCGGGCTGGACACAGGCAACGGGTCTCCACGTGCAGGAGGAGGGGGAGGGGAGGGAGTGGGGGGGGGGGGGGGGGGGAGGAGTCCCAAACCAGGGATCGTCAACCATAACACAATCACAAACAAAGCCAAATGAGAGATAAAACAACAAAGAGCAGTTAGAATGTGGATCAGTCTGGAGAAGGGTCCCGATCCCAAACATCACCTATCCATGTTCTCCAGGGATGCTACCTGTCAGGTTGCAGACACTATGTTTTGTGAAACATTGGCTCCCTGTACAGAAACTTGTGCAAACATGAAAAGGCAGCCAAATCCCAAAGAAAGAAAGAACTTGCATTCACATAGCACCTTTATCAGCCTTAGAATGAATCAGAATGCTTGCAGCTTGCGTAGAGTGTGCTTCGAGCTGTAATGTAGGAGACAAAGAAGCTAGTTTGTGCAGGAAGCTTCCATAAAGGTTAATGTGGTTCTAGTCCGATCATCTGTTATAATGTTGTTAGTAAAGGGATAATTGGTGGCCTGACATTAAGGGGAACTCTCCTGGATTCCTTCAAATAATGATATTGGATCTGTTGCTTTCATTTGTAAGAGCAAAAATGATCTCAATTTAACCCCGGATTATCCAACACACACTCGGTGCTGCGCTGATGAGTTGCTACAATTATGTCCTTGAGCCTCTATGGTTCAGTTTAGCTCATTATCGCATGTATCGAGGTACAGTGAAAAGCTTTTGTTGCCTGCTCGCCAGTCAGCGGAAAGACAATACATGATCACAATTGAGCCATTCATAGATACATGATAAGGGAATAACATTTATTGCAAAGTAAATCCTGAAAAGTCCGATCAATGATAGTCCAAGGGTCACCAATGAGGTAGATAGTAGTTCAGCACTGCTCTCAAGTTGTGGCAGCATGATTCAGTTGCCTGATAACAGCTGGGAAGAAACTGTCCCTGACTGATGACTGTTCAATTGCACAAGGCCAAGTCACCCAGCCTGAAATATCTTTAGTTTCAGTTTGGTTTAGTTTAGGGAAACAGCAAGGAAACATGCCCTTCGGCCCACCGAGTCCATGCCGACCAGCGATCGCCGTACACTTGCACTATCCTACACACTAGGGACGATTTATGATTTTTACCAAAGCCAAATTAGCCTACAAACCTGTACATTTTTGAAATGTGAGAGGAAGCCCAAGCACCTGGAGAAAAACCACACAGTCACGGGGAGAATGTACAAAGTCCGTACAGACAGCACCCATAGTCAGGATCAAACCCGGGTCTGTGGGGGTCCTTGGGGTGACCATGGGGATACTCTGTAAAGAGGATTATCTGCACAATGAGTGAATCGGGAATCGAGTGTGAGCGTGAGAACACAGATAAAGGAGTTGTGAAATGCAGAGCAGGAAGATTACTGGCAGATCAGGCTGGGCATGTCACCCACTCCCTGTGGAAAACAAGCAATAACAGGATGGAAAAAAACAAGGTGGGCCTATATCATGGATGGGTACAGACTGAGAAATTAAGTGAAGGATAAGGTAAGGTTATGCTTGCAATGGGCCTGATTATAACAGTGCAGGAAGCAGCAGACTGATAGTAGGTATGTTACAAAACTTACCTTCAGCGGCGCTGCAGTTCTGTCACTGGCCGTATGCGTGACTTTGGTGCCGTTGGGGGGGGGGGGGGGGGGTGGGGGGGGGGTTAAAATGCGGTTTTCCCTTGCCATCCGGAATTATATTTTCTCGGGGTGCGAGCTTTTGCTAAAGATTCGTTCCGACTGCCGGTAAGTGAATTTTTTTTTTTAAATCGCCCGACTATCTCAGCTCTGCGGTAAAATAAAAATTAGCTCCTAATGCCATGAACGCCGACAACGGGGACGGATTTTACGTACGGGACAGGTAAATGAAAGCTGTTTATTTTTTCATATCAACTTGCTTGTTTAGATGACCTTAATCAACATTTCATGTTGCGAAACGGTGATTTATCCCCCATACGAACCGGCAGTATTTAAGAGAGAGTTGGATAGAGCTCTAGGGGCTAGTGGAGTCAAGGGATATGGGGAGAAGGCAGGCACGGGTTATTGATAGCGGACGATCAGCCATGATCATATTGAATGGCGGTGCTGGCTCGAAGGGCCGAATGTCCTCATCCACACCTATTTTCTATGTTTCTATGTTTCTATTTTTCCTGCCGATATTGGGTTTAAATTCACCAAAACCGCAACATTCCAATCCATCGCGTTCCATAAAATCCCACTTGCAAGCTGATTTAAATGGTCATTAATTCACAGGCATTAAACACTAAATTCCTTCAATTTGGCCTATAAATTAATGACAATTAGATTTAAAAAATCATGTTATGTTGTGAATTATTGTGTGAATGTTATTTGGACTCTTAGGCTTTAAAAAAAGTGTTAATATTTTCTTAAGAAATGGATAGATCTAGTAATTGAATTTTGTAATTAGCTACAATTGGGTAACTAACTAATTATATGCTTTAATTTCAGGTCATCCAAGTAAGATTGTTTCATATTTGTTTCAGAATGCTTCAATCTATAATAACTGAAAATTTCTTTCAGTTCTCTTAATTTTTAAGAAAGTTATGGGCTTTTGACTGTCCTCGATCACAACTTTTGTGTTAAGTCAATGGAAAAGCAATAGGGAACAAGATGCTAATTTCCGAGTATGAAAATGGCCATAACGTTTTTAATACTGAAGATGTGAATTAGGTATCAAATTAAACTTCTTTTTATGCTTTATCTGATGGGATAAATGGCAGACTTGATTTTTTTTATCTCAAAATTTTGTAACATTGCTACTGATAGGGTAGAGTGGAAGCGGGATGAACACCAGCTGATTGGATTCCAACACCATTGGACTGGAAGCAGCTGAACACCCATTTTGCTGCCAGGATGGTGAAAAGGGGAGCACGGTGGCGCAGCGGCAGAGTTGCTGCCTTACGGCGAATGAAGCGCCGGAGACCCGGGTTCAACCCCGACTACCGGTGCTGTCTGTATGGAGTTTGTGCGTTCTTCCCGTGACCTGCGTGGGTTTTCTCCGAGATCTTCGGTTTCCTCCCACACTCCAAAGATGTAAAGATGTAAATGTAAAAATTGTCCCTACTGCGTGGGGATATGCGGGTATCGCCGGTCGGCACGGACCTCGTGGGCCGAAGGGCCTGTTTCCACGCTGCATCTCTAAACTAAACTATACTAACTACACCTCTAATCCGGAGAAAGTGACTGGAGTTGGAGAAGCTCAACGTGTTCATCCAGGTGAATGACTGACTTGGTGGAAGGGAACTGGAAGGGGTTCTGCCTCCAGAAAGAAGCAGGAGGCTCCTCAGACTATCCTGATGTGCGTTAGAGTGTAAACGGATTGTACATCCCTCGTAAAGATGAGCCTGTTGGAACCAAGGAATCGGGAACAGTCAACGGGAGGGCATCAGAGATATCATGGATGTTTGTGATAAAGGACTGGACCAATGGAGAGAGGATAATAGACAATAGGTGCAGGAGTAGGCCATTTGGCCCTTCGAGCCAGCACCGCCATTCAATGTGATCATGGCTGATCATCCCCAATCAGTACCCCGTTCCTACCTTCTCCCCATATTCCCTGACTCCGCTATTTTTAAGAGCCCTATCTAGCTCTCTCTTGAAAGCATCCAGAGAACCTGCCTCCACCGCCCTCTGAGCCAGAGAATTCCACAGGATAGAATCAGGGTAGGAGGAAATAAAATTGAGTCTGCAAGATAATCCTGAAAAGGCTTTGCGAAACCAAACACAGTCTGGGGGTGGGTGGGGAGCGACCGCTTTGTGGAATATCAGCATAAGCACCAGCCTTAGGCCCACAAGGAGCTTATGTACTCTGTTCTGTACACTGCACAATGACAATTAAAGATTGAATTCACTGTCATTTCACTTCCCCATCTCTCTCCCACTCTGACCTATTTGCAATGGCCTCCCGCATTAACAATGAGATCCAATGCGGGCTTGAGGAACAACGTCCCATCATTCGCCAGGGCACATTGCAGCCTTTTGGACCCAATATTGAATTCCACAACTTGAGGTAATCTGATTTCTCTGTTTGTATCCGCCCTCCGTTTGTCATGTTGGTTCAGCTTGCCTCTGTAATTTTTCTTTATATTCTCTCTGGAAGTGGAGGACACACATATGTGTGATCTCACTCTCCAAGTGCTCCCATTCACTCATTGCTCTCTTCCCACGGATGCTGCCTGGCTTGCTGGCTATTTCCGAAGGTTCTGCGTTTTTATTTTAGATCTGCAGAGCTGCCTTCACTTAACCTTGGATCTGCAGATTCAGAGCAAGCGTGCTGCTGCTACTTTAGCCCACTTCACTCTGAAGCGAGAGGCACTGAACAAAGGTTTCCGAAATCCTCAGACGAAAGAATGAAGGGGGTAACAAAAACCACAGTCAAAGTCCTTGATAAAAAATAACTGCAGAAAAAGTGGCTATTTAGTTCAGACTAGGTTTCACCAAAGAGGTTGAAAGAGACAGATACTGTCAGCAAGTGTTACTTAATCGGTTTGTCAGCAATACTTCCATAGTGGATGTGAAATATGAAAGATTTGAAAACAGAAATCAATAGACATGAATTGACTGTAATGCCACCAGTAAAACTATTTTAGCTGATAAGATTAAGAGTTTTGATTTGTCATATGCACCGGATATGAATTGGAACAATGAAATTCAGCTCTCTAGGCATATTAAAGGCATCAATAAACATGGGTAGGAAAGAACTGCAAATGCTGATTTAAATCGAATGTAGACTCAAAATGCTGGAGTAACACTGGAGAGAAGGAATGGGTGAAGTTTGGGGTCGAGACCCTTCTTCGGACAATAAACATGAAATAAGTTACCTGTTATTCTCGGTAAACTAGATCATGCTGGTGCAAGTACAAAGGTAGCTAGAGCAATTATAGTAATGCAAGGTCCGTAGTAGTTTGGTGCTGAGGTAGGGTTGTGGTTAGGGTTTGTGCAGGGTGGTTCAAGAACCTAGTGATCAATGGGAAGCAGCCGTGTTTAAACCTGGAGGCAACAATTCTCAGGCTCCTTCAACTTCTCCTCCACGGTAGTGGCCATGCCGGTGAGGGACTTTGATGACATTAGCTGCCTTCTTGAGGCAGTGCTTCCTGTAGATCCCTTCGGCGGTGGAGAAGTCAATACCCATGATGGACCAGGAAGTTGCGGCAATCACGCTGCAGCTGATGCTAGCATATCGTGAGTAAAAAATCCTCGGTGGTCGCAGTGGGCAGGGCAACAGCGATTGCGTTAATCGCACATGGTTTCACTCCTCCCCATCTCTATGGCCCCCCCTTCTTCCTCTCCAATGCTCCACACTCCTCCAATGATGAACCTTTTCACACCTTGATATACTGAGAGTATCAATTGAGTGTCGTACTTTTGGTTATATAACTAAATCATGCTACCACACCTAAAGAGCAGTCCTGAACTACCATCTACCTCATCGGTAACCCTCGGACTATCATTGGTCGCACTTTGCTGGCTTTAACTTGCACCAAATGTTCTTCCCTTATCACGTATCTATACACTGTAAATGGCTTGATTGTAATCTTTGCATTGTCTTTCTGCTGACTAGTTAGCACGCAACAAAAGCTTTTCACCGTACCTCGGCACACGTGACAATAAACTAAACTGAACAGGACAGAAGATGGCGCAGTACGGCTCAGATATACGGTCGGCTTACTACCCCATAATGTCCACGCCAAAGGTACGCTAATCTTCTCTGCATGCGTGGGATTCATATCCTTGCATTCCCTACCCATGTGCTTATCCAAAAGCCTCTTGAAGGCCATCATTGCAACTGCTTCCACAACTGCCCCCGACAACACATTCCAGGCGCCCACCAGTGTCTGTGTAAAAAAATTGTCCTGCACATCTACTTTTAAGTTTTCCTTAAAGCTGAATCCTAAACTGGAGTTCCCATTCCACATCTTCCCATTACCCAGCTTGCAATCTGCTGAAACCTGCCTCTCGGTCCATGCTTTAAATTCACTTCATAGACGTTTTGTGTATGGTAAACATCATTCTTACTTGCTGATGCTGCGTGAAACTGTGAAGGACCATGAAGGACTATGTTAAAGTCATTGTGGCTTAGCGTGGATTTGCAGTATCTTACGGTTGGAGAAAGAACATGACGGTTGTCCAATGGCAAACACTGCGTATCGTGCTGGGGTGATCTTAAGACCAAGGAATCTAATTATTGGACTGAATCGCAATACTCCATGTATGGACCTACGTTTGACAAGCAAGGCAAATTATAGTCTATTTGACAAATTGTGCAGAGAATGTTGGTGCCATCTAGGTCAGCAGATAAACACAACAACACGTTGCTAGGAAATACGTGTCATCCAACATAGCAAGCCCGTGTGTCAGCCGTGAGGCTGCTCAGACAGATGTGTGGACAGTCGAATATCAATTCCACACAAACCGAGAAGGGGCAATTTAACAAATTGGAACTGCATGTTAATACCCCGTATAGAATCACATATCAGACAAAGGGTAGCACAGCTGGCAGAGCCGCTGCCTCACACTGCCACAAATACGGGTTTGATCGGACTTCAGCTGCTGTCGGTGTGGAGCTGTTCTCCTCCTTCTCCCTTCTCCTTCTCCTTCTCCCTGTGACCGAGCGGGTTTCCTCCAGCTGCTTTGGCTTCCTCCTACATCCCACAGACGAGCGGGTTTGCAGATTAATTGGCCATTGTAAATTGGCTCTAGTGGGTAGAAAGTGGATGCAACAGTGGGATAACACAAAACTAGTGTGAACAGATGGCCGGCTTGGACTCGATGGGATGAAGGCCCTGTTTCCATGCTCTATCTTTTAATCAATTAATAATTATTAATATAACATTCACAAGGCTAAATCTGCTCTAGCCTCCAAAGGCTTTGGTTGATTGTGTTGCTATATTCAGTTTTAAGGAGTGTGAGATACCTCATTGTGACACTGCTGATGCAGACTGTGGGCTATTTGTGCATTAGTACAGCTGATGCCTAAATGATTTAATTGGGCTGAGAGGAAATCGACCGGAATCAACTGAAATTATGTTGTTGTCACATATCATTGCATCATGATTTTATTATCAAGTCCGTAGTGAACTGCGGTGAGATCTCCCCTCCCCTCCCCCCTAGAAGTAGAGGTCACTGTTAATCAACAATAAGCCTATTAATGAGGCATTTTCAAATCTTTTAATTTCACACCTTTTGTCTTTTTATCTCTGCCCTTTCTCCAATCATCTGTCCATCAAAACCCCCCCTCGCCTGTATCCACCTATCACTCCCTGGACATTATCCAGCCCCTCCTCTCTTCCAACCTTCTCAGCCACACCCCCCCCCCCCCCAACCCACTCACCCACTCATCCCCCTCACAATCAATGTGAAGAAAAGGAGTCCTGACCTGAAACGTCACTTATCTATGTTCTCCAGATATGCAGCCTGCCCGTTGAGTTAGTCCAGCACTCTGTGGCTTTTTCTATTAATCACACTGTTTCACCATCATTTTTATCTGAATAATTCCTCTGGAATTGGATTGATCCTGCGGTAAACAGTTACTTCATACATATATCGGAATTGGAAAGTTGTTGACATGAGTGTAATCACGCAATTAAATGTCGCTTTGTTTCAAATATAGCTTCTGGCTATTATGATAGGCAAGAGAAAAGATGTCGGCATCTCAACATCCAAAAAATATTATGTCCATACAATCTGCAGTAAAATCATAACTTTATGTGCTTAATGCATGTATAAACGATATCTACAAATTCAAAGATAGATGCAAAATGGAGGAGTAACTCAATGGGTCAGGTAGCATCTCTGGAGACAAAGCATAGGTGATGAATCGGGTTGGGACCCCTCTTCAGATGCTTCCCAATCTGAGTAAAGGACCCGACCCGAAACATCACCCATCCTTTTCCTCCAGAGATGCTGCCTGACCCACTGTTACTCCACCATTTTGTGTCCACCTTTGGTATAAACCAGCATCTGCAATTCTTTGTTTCGATATCGCATTCACCCTGCTTAGTTAGACTGGAAAAAAAAAAATGTAATGCTATTGTATTTCTCAACATCTGTGTGATAATGAATGTAACCAGTGTATCATATGAGGACTCTGCCCTAGTCTAAGAGCAACAAGGATCAGATGGAACTCATGATTTGTGTGCCCACTGGCTAAGGCCTAGCTCCGAACTAACGGCACTTGGGGCGGGCAGAGGCGGGGGGGGGGTCACAATGTAACACGTCAGGAAAAGAGAATTGCATTCCTGCAAGTATAGATATCAAAATCACCTGAAATTGAAGCCCTGGTTTGCTTGCCCTCATCAAAGGCTCGATAAAATAATACTACAGAGTTCTCTGTAACGAGAATGAATGGCAATTGACAAACGAACTTTGTTACAAGTGAAAAAATCTGTGCTGCCACTGAATTCTCATGCACCAGTGCATAGACGTGGTCAAGTATGACTTAATATCAGCCCACACAAACAAGAGATGAAATAAGCACGTGGCTGCCATGAGATGCCAATATCTGTGATTTTCCAGATCCTTTTAGACAGAGCAATCCAGTGAAAGAAATTGGTTCCTCGCCTGAATGAGCTCAATTGATTGCCCCAAACATGTTGTACTTCACATTACAACCTGAAGACTAATTGCAGGTAATTCATTCTGAAGTTTTACACCAGACTCAGAAACAGCATGGGGATGTTTTCCTGGTCACCTTCTCTCGGTAGCATTAAATGTCCCATATATTCACATCAGTGGATTGTGAAACAAAAGTTACATTGAAATCACGGCCTGCATTTCAGGATGGTCATAAGAGCCGATGAGGCGGAAGGCCAGCAGGCTCTTCAAGCCTTCTCCTCTGTGAACCATGACTGTGGCTGCTCCAATGTGGGGCTCATCACACCTTTCCCCCTCCCTCCCCATGTCCCTTGACTCCCTTGGATTACAATCAGTCACATCCTCTCAGGAAATACATTTCCACGTCAGAGATGATCTTGCCCGCTCGCTTCCTGGCCCTTGCAGTGTACAGTTCATCAATGGAGGGAAGGTTGCAGCCAATAACCTTCTCTGCTGATCGGACGATTCGCTGCAGCCTCCGGGTGTCGTGCTTGGTGGCTGAGCCAAACCAGACCATGATGGAGAAGGTGAGAACAGACTCTATGATGGCCGTGTAGAATTGGACCATCATTGCCTGTGGCAGATTGTGCTTCCTCAGCTGCCACAGGAAGTACATCCTCTGTTGTGCCTTTTTGACTGTGGAGTCGATGGTAGCCCCCCACTTAAGGTCCTTGGAGATGATGGTTCCCAGGAACTTAAAAGACTCCACAGATGTGACTGTGGTGTTGTTAATGGTGAGTGGGGTGAGGGGAGGGGGAGCTCTCCTAAAGTCTACAATCAATTCCACTGTCTTAAGAGCATTGAGCTCTAGGTTGTTGCGACGGCACCAGGACGCCAGCTGTGACACTTCCTGTCTGTAGGCAGATTCCTCCCCATCCTGGATCAGTCCAATCAGGGTTGTGCCGTCCGCAAACTTGAGAAGCTTGACAGAGGAGTCTGTGGAGGCGCAGTCATTGGTGTAGAGAGAGTAGAGAGTACGCAGCCTTGTCTTAAATGTATTACAATTCCATCATTTAGGAAGCTTTTGGATATGTAGGAAATTGAGGGATATGGGTCATGTGCAGGCAGAGGAGATTAGTTTAACTTGGCATCATGTTTAGCACAGATATTGTGGGCCAAAGGGCCTGGTTCTATATTGCATGTTCTAAACTGGTGACCCTGTATTCTGAAAATATGAACCTTTGTACTAGTAAACCCAACATCACTGTGAGTATCCATTATGTTCATTCTCCTTAGAATCTTCTGTTTCAGTAAGATCATCTCTCATACTTTTAGACACCAACCTACTCCCCATCCTTCACATGTCAACCTCTTCATTTTAAGAATGGACCTTGTGAATCTTCTCTGCATGGCTTCCAATGCAAACAAATCCTTCTGTATTGTTAAAGACCGTACATAGTACTCCATGTGCCACCTAAGCTGTGCTGTGTAAAAGTTGCCTGACAACGTACCGACTTTTATACTCCACGCTCCTTCAATGAAGTCCAATGTTCCAATATTAAGCAATCCTTTAGGAGACCCTCTCTCAGGTTGGTCAGGCAGATCTGTTGATGAATGACGTGGGTCACTGTGCACCCTAACTGTTGAAACTTGATCCATTGGATTTAAGTGAAAAACAAACTGCAGGGAGAACTCAGTGGAGCAGGCAGTATCTGTTGAATCGAAATGGAGAAACGATGTTTCACATCGGGACTCTTCGGCAGACTAATGGAGCAGAGGTGAGATGGTTGGTAGATTAAAGTGAGGGACGAGGTGAGGCAAGAGCTAGCAACTGATGAAGCCAGGTGAGAACGGTTTGATTTGAAGATGAGTCAGGTGGGGGGGAAAGTGGTGGAGATGGTACCCAAATCTGGAGGTGATAAGTGGTTTAAAGCGTGACACTGGTGGTTGTACTGGGTCTAAGGAGCACCATTCTTAAGGGTCTTAAACCCCTGTCCGAGTTCATTCCAAGAGCTCTCCTGAGTTTGCCCTGATTCGAACTTGGAGATTTACGGTAATGGCCACTCGTCGGTACTCGGGGCTCTCGTGGACATTTTTCATCATGTTTAAAAATCTTCACGAGTCTTCCCGAGCTTACCTGCCGTTAGCGAGTCTTCCTGAGTACCTGCCGTTAGCGTTACGAGCCGCTAAGAGACGTCCCCGAGCTCCGACGTACCCGCTACGTTCATTCTCCGTGCTTACCACGAGTTTGATTTTTTTTAAACTCGGGAGAGGTCTTGGAATGAACTCGCACCGTGGGACAGGGCTAATAAACAAATTTAACACCCACTCTTGGCTCGATTGCATTTGTTAAATAGAGCACCAACAATTATCAAATGAGCCAGGTAAATTAAGTGGGAGGGCAGGGGAGTGAGGGTGTAGGGAACTGAGAGAACCAGGGGCTGAGAAGGAGAGGAGTTGAGAGACTGAAGGGGTGATGGGATAAGTAGTTGGCCTCGTAATAGGGGAGTGGTTGGGGGCAACAGGAGAAATATGTGGAGAAGTTAGAGACGGTTGTGTGAGGGAATGAGGGGTTAGGTAATGATAGGTTGGAGATCTGAGGGAGTGGAAAAGCAAGTGAGTAAAAGGGTAGATGAGCAAAGGGTGGGAGACAGTGACGTGAAGGAGCGCTGTGAGGGAGAGAGCAAGGCGGAGAAGGGAGGGAGTGGGTGAGGGATTAGAGGTGTGGAAGGAGAGATGGAGAGGGAAGGAGAGATAGGGTCGGATGGGGAGGGAGTGGGTGAGTGAAGTCAAGAGTCAAGAGTGTTTTATTGTCATGTGTCCCAGATAGAACAATGACATTCTTCCTTGCTGCAGCTGAATATGTAAACATAGTATGATATGATACAGATTACCCAGGAGAGTGCTAGAGGTGATAAGTGGGTGAGTGTGAATCAGCGGAAGTGACAAGAAAAGGAATATCAATCTATCCACCAGAGAGCACATATTTTGAGATTATTCGATTCATTTTTGAAATGAAAAAGATACTGGTGAGTTTATTTGAAATAAAGACTGTTATTTTCTTTCAGAAGCTTAAAGGAGCGGGGGGTGGGGGCAGGCAAAGAAATCCTGCCACATCTACTCAAAGTGCAATTGTCCATCCTGGCAATTGTTCATGAGTAGATTTTGATGGATTACATTTAGAGATGGTACGCTTAGTTTAGTTTAGAGAGCATGGAACAGGCCATTTGGCCCACCACACCCATGCTGACCATTTATCACCCCTATGTTATCCACTTTTCACATCCACAACCTACGCACCTTACAGAGGGTGATTAACCTACAAACTTGCACATCTCTGGTGATGTGGGAGGAAACCGGCACACCTGGAGGAAACCCACGGGGTCACAGGGAAAACAGGCAAACTCCACACGGACAGCACCTGAGGCCAGGATCGAACCCGGTCTCTGGCGCTGAGAGGCAGCAGCTCCACTAGTTGTGCCACTGTTCCGCCATTAGATCCAAACAGCTCACACCTGCCACTATACCCCCAGCGTAGGCAAACACAACAGCTGGTGTGCAAGACCACGATGAGGCTTTAGCATGAGCTAGAAAAAGAGTCTGTGTGTTAGGGAACAAGAGATGTTAATACATTTTTCCCAAATTTTATTTTCATATTTCTTTAAAATATATATTATTCAGGCTTCAAGCATTTGACAGATTCCCTGAATTTTTTTTTTATTGGACATATTCCTTTGAACATTTAAAAATATATATCTCATTTAATGCAGGAGCAACTTGGAGATTTCTGACTAAAATCCCTCTCCCAAGAGTAAAGCTGGGTCCTTACACTCGCATCTGAAGAGGTTGGAATTTTCATTATCGTGGGATTAAGCCATACCCCAGCAATTTGATTATGGCATTCTAGATTTTGTTCAAAGTATGTCCTGCAATATTAATGACCAAGGCTTTGCCAAAGATCATTTCAACAATTAAATAGGATGGTGAAGATGTTTTTTGTTGAATGTGGTTGTGCGTCAGGATGAAGAACCCTCCAATACTAGGCCAAAAGGTTGTCAGTTCAAATATCATCCAAGAGTTTCAATGTAAGCTTCCAATACCTACGTGGGACTGCAGGACTGCCACATTGTTGGAAGAGCCAGATTTATGAATGAATCATTAAATCAAGCCCATATTTACTCCCTAAACATAAACAATCCAAACAACCCTATGCCAAGGAAAACCATTAGAGTTAGCCCAGTGATCGGTCAGATATATATTTAAGAAGGAACTGCAGATGCTGGAAAATCAAAGGTAGACAAAAGTGCTGGAGAAACTCAGCGGATGCAGCAGCATCTGAGGAGCGAAGGAAATAGGCAACGTTTTGGGCCGAAACCCTTCTTCAGACATTTATTCTTCGTCCAACATCACTTAGCAATGTAGAAACAAGAAACCGCAGACGCTTGTTTACAGAGAGAGATACAAAAGGCTGGAGTAACTCAGCAGGTCAGGCAGCATCCGTGAAGAATATGGATAGGTAACATTTCGGGTCAGGACCCTTCTTCAGTCCGAAGACGCGTTCTGACCCGACATGTCACTTATCCATATTCTTCATGGATGCTGCCTGGCCTGCTGAATTGCTCCAGAACTTTGTATCACTCAGGAATGAACTGGTCTTAACATCCATCTGTTGCTAGCATCTCACTGTTCAGAAATACTTCAATGGCCTTAAAGCACACCGGAGTGCCCTGAAGTTGTGAAAGACTGTGTAGAAATGCAGCTTCTATATCTCTAATATCACGACTGGCAGAGTCTGCAGCCTATAACTAACCAAAGGGTGAATGATAATCATGCCCGTCTCACTTTGGACAGATGTTCAGGGTGAGATTTTGAAAGTGGGATTCTACCCTGAAACATATCTGAACAGGGGTGGAACAAAGAGAACCGTGGACGAGAACAGACACATAAGAAAGATAAAATGGATGGTTTCTATCAGGTCAGTTGCAATGAGGCAACTCACCTTCCCCCATACATTGAACATGGCCATCCTTTATTATTGCTTTAGTGGAGTGGGATGGGAGAAGTGAGAAGACCAAAACTGTAAGAGATTCAACCACAGTTCCATACAGCATGTTATGTAGAGGCATTAATGAGGGTCAGAGAGCAACACCACTCCATTAGGTGTTGGTAGAGTAGTAGAAGAAATCAATTTGAAAAGTCAATCTTCAATCCATTTCAAATGATTTTTCTATCCAATGCTGAAGGGACCACACTTTGTTTACATACCATGATAAATTACTAGAGCTGCTCAGATTTCCATCAGTCAATGGCTCTCTCATTTTGTTTTCTTGTTTCTTGACTTGAGAATGTGATCACAAGCCTTCTCCTCAGCCTTTCAAGCCTTCTGCACTCCCGTATAAAACCATATCTGCCTCACTCATATCTCCATCTTTTCTATGATGTCCTTTCAGTTCCCTTCCTGCCCAAAAATCTATTCTCTCTCTTGAATACCTTTAATGAAATCCTAAATGTCTTATCCTTTATTACAAATCTGTGACAATACCTTCCTCTGTAACTATGCTGAACCAGTAGAATCATCCATCTAGCACTAACAAGCTCCATAACAGCTTCATGATATCTCTACTTTCTTCAAAACCTGTAGGAATATGGGCCTAGTCTATTTACATTCACCTCAATGCGCAATCCTCTCATCCTGGACATCGGCCTGAGTGAATGCTTTAAGGGTCTGTCCCACAAACGCGATTTTTTCGGCACCTGTCATAGTCACAGCAGGTCGCCGAAAACTTTCAACGTGATGAAAATCCAGCGGCGACTACTCACGACCATACAGGCGTCACCAAGTAAGTCCTTTCTTCTTCAAGAAGGAAGTAAAAAACATACAACCTCAAATCAAGATTTTAAAATAACCATCACTAAGCCTTCTTCACTGTCCTAATCCCATCCTTGTGTAATAAAGGCAAACATATCACCTCCTTTCTTAAATGCTGCAAATTCCCCGAGAATCAACGTCTCACAGTCCATTACCTTTTCCGTTATTCTGATTTACTTTCCTGCTTGCAATGATACAGCTTCAGTGACCCAGGTTCAACCCTGACCTAGGGTGTGTGGAGTTGGGACATTCTCCCTTTGACTGCATGGGTTTCCTCTGGGTGCTCCATTTTACCTCCCAATATCCCAAAGAATTGCGAGTCGACAGGTGAATTAGCCCACAAAAGTGACCCTTGTGTGTAGCTGAGTGGTAGAACCTTGGGACGGGAGGGTGGGGGGGGGGGGAATATGGGGAGAATAAAATTGGATTAGTGGTCGGCACAGGCAAGATGGTCTGAAGAGGCTGTTTCCATTCGGTGCGACTCTATAAAATTGTTAATCCTCTGTGCAAAAAAAGAAATATTAGCTTATTCAATCTTTCCTCATTGCTCCAGTTTCTCAGTTCCAGCAATATCTTCCAAAATCTCGGCAGTACAAGCATATCTTTCCCTAAAAGCACTTAGACGCCTGTACACTACTCAAACTGTGGCCAATCTCGTGCTATGCACAGTTCCTGCATAATCACCCTGCTCTCTTACACATGTTATCAAGGAATGTTCCCAATGCCTTGTTTCCCTGTCCAGCTACCACTAAAGACACCTTACCCTTCCATAGCTCTAGTCTCCCGCTCTCCGGACCCGCAGTCTGAGGAAGGGTCTCCACCCGGAACGTCACCCATTCCTTCTCTCCAGAGATGCTGCCTGTCCCGCTGAGTTACTCCAGCATTTTGTATCTACCACTAAATACAGCTCATGTCAGTCAACCAACCTGTATTTGATATGGATATCCCCACTGCCTGTTTTGTATCCATTGACATGTCCTCAATCTATCTCATTATCACAATGGAATGAAATATAATCCTGTTTAATAACCTTGCGTGGTGTTTCATTAAAATGCCTTTTTATGACCAAATGCACTGCTCCTGTTGCTTTCCTCACATCTACCATGCTGGTTACAATCTCAATCAGCTCTTAGAAATTCATGTTGATTCCATCTGATCATTTTACAATGTACCTGCCTTGTCAATACATCCCTAATAATAGATTCTAAACATTCCCCTGCTACTGACGCAGGCTCTAGCTCCTTCCTTTCTAAAACTAGCTGGGCTATATATTTTTTTGCCTTCCAAGTATCATTCTAAAATCTAGGGAGTGCAGGAAGATCAGATCTAACACAAACACTATGTTTCATCCGAAGATGAAAGAACCGGGGGGGGTCTTATCTCCCGCGCCTCGAGGTCGGCTGAGGGAGGGGTCTCCCTCGGGGAACGAGGGGTGAAGAGGGCCGGGCGAGGAGAGGGAAGTCAGATCATGGGACGACCAAAATGGAGGCGGCGGCGGCTGCTGCAACGGGCCTTTGTGGGACTGTAAAATGGTGGCATAACGGCACCCCTTGCATATGGACTCAGTGGGCCGTTCTGTACATTCTGTACTGACTGGGGTGATTGTGTTTATGTGCGGGGTTAGACTGTTTGCAAAAGATTTATTTTGCTATGTATTTCACAAGTGTATAGCAGGTACACGTGACAACAAAGAAACCATTGAACATTGTATGTAGGCCATCAGATTCAGTGGATTAGTTGTGTTTTTTTTATTCGCATTAATTTCAACAATTCGATTTTTTTTCTAACACATGCTCTTTCAGTTTTTCATTACCACTCGACTATTTCTGGAATTTATTGTGGTCTGTCATAACACAGATAGAAATGCCTAGAAACTGATAGCTTCAATGAATACAAATTTTGGATGCAAGATAAACACAGCCTCTGATATGTATCAGACTCAGTGCTATGGATCAGAAGTGAACTTCTGGGCATAATGATATTCACGTTTAAGATTAAGATCAGTCTGAAGAAGGGTTTCGGTCCGAAATGTTGCCTATTTCCTTCGCTCCATAGATGCTGCCTCACTCGCTGAGTTTCTCCAGCATTTTTGTCTACCTATGATATTAACGTTAGTGGACTCCATTTTGTTTAATGCTCCATTTATATTCCTCCCTGCTTGTTTGTAACATTCACTGGAATTTAGAAGCATGAGAGGGGATCTTATAGAAACATATAAAATTCTTAAGGGATTGGACAGGCTAGATGAAGGAAAAATGTTCTTGATGTTGGGGGTCCAGAACCAGGGCTCACAGTGTAAGAATAACGGGTAGGCCATTTAGGGCTGAGATGAGGAAAATCCTTTTCACCCTGAGAGTTGTGGATCTGTGGAATTCTCGGCCACAGAAGGAAGTGGAGGCCAATTCACTGGATGTTTTCAAGAGGTAGTTAGATATAGCTCTTAGGGCTAATGGAAACAAGGGATATGGGGAGAAAGCAGGAATGGGATACTGATTTTGGATGATCAGCCATGATCATATTGAATGGCGGTGCTGGCTCAAAGGGGCCAAATGGCCTACACCTGCACCTATTTTCTATGTTTCTATGTAACAACGTTCCAGAATGTTTTGGTTGATGGTTCTGCTATTTCTTTATTCGATCATTCTCACCTCTACCCATGTTCATTTTTGTCAATCTTTAATTTTCTATCTCCAGGGCTTTTTTTAAAATAATGTTTTAATCCCTTTGCTTGTATTCTGCTACATTAAATTTTGGCTCTCTTTAACAATTCTTTGATCGCGATTTGATGACTTTCTCCTCATTCACTGGCACTTTTGACCAATGAAACCTTTCTTGTTATTCTGAGCTTCTCTCATTCACCATTTTTAGACACTTGCCCTGTGGGTTTTGTATTCCTTCAAGCATACTCATTGGAGATTCTGAATTATTTCTTTATACATATGCCAATGTTTATCCACCATCTAATCTTTTAATCTAGTGTTCCCGGTGTGATTATTTTCTTGCCTTGCAGTAACTAACTTCCTTGGGGATCCGAGACTGGGTGCCCCTGGTATTATTTTATAGCATTTCCTAACAATTTCCTTAAAAAACAATCATCAGGCAACCAACATATAAGATGCAATAATAAACAAAAAATATGAAAGGATATTAATTTAATTCAACTTTGTTTCATTTAATGCCCCAATTATATTTTCTCCTTGCAAAACACAAAGTGCTGGAGCATCTCAGCGAGCCAATCAGCATGACTGGAGGTAATGGACAGGAGACGTTTCCGGTCGGGAGTTTTCTTCAGAGGCTGAAGAAGTGTCGTGAATAATCACCTCTCTCTGTGAAGAAGGTCCGACTTGAAACGCCGCCAATCTTTTCCCCCCCACAAATGCTGCCTGACCTGCAGTATTACTCCAGCACTCTTGTCATAAGACTCCAGCATCTGCAGTCCCTTGCGTCTCTATATTTCTCCATGGATTTTTTTTTGTAACCATGTTCTTGAAAACAACCTTTCATTCCAGTGAGCTTCAGTTCCTGGTAATCCTAGCTTGTGTCAATTTCATTTTCTTGAATAAGCAAGAGGGGATGAGGACGTATTTCAGAGTCGGGCAAGAACGAAATGAAGATAAATGCTATGACCATTGATTGCAACCTTGTAAATTTTAATTTAACATCAAATACAACCCATGTTAAACTGGCTGGACTGTTCAATACAAGGATATTTTTAATTTATGTACCCGTAACCAGTAACAGCATAGAGCACTGTTCGCTGTAAGACAGATAATGTAACTTGTCCAAAAGCCTCAAAGACAAGCCTCCTACTGTTCATTCCGATGGCTCCATTCACTCTACGGCTGCCGTTTGTATTTGAGAGGCTCAGAAGGCAGCCGCACAGGAAGATGTACAGCTGGAATTCTAAACCGGGATCAACCTGTGACATTTTAATAATCCCAATAGTCTTCTCTCCGCAGATGAACAATGTAAGACATGAAATATCGGCATATTCCTATTCTCACTCTCATTACAACCCCTCTGCCACACTAATGCTATTTTTTCCATTACCCAGTGCAGCAATGTAGAGACATTCATTAACAGCCTTGTACCTTGACGCACATTTGCAGCCCGCAGTACATCTGTCCTGACACTTCACTGTAATATTATGTTAAATGATAACTATCCTCCAGGCTAATATTACCCTGCTTTTTGAATGTGCATAATAAAGACAAATGCAATTGTTCTCTTTCGTTCAGTGCACAGAATTTGTTCATTAGTTAACAGGTTGGAATGGAGTTTGTATTATTGAAGTCAATCTATAATGATCCTAGCTAATTGTGCTTCTCGACTAACTACAGCTTCACATTTGGGATTACGATGGGCTGCACTGCTCTCAGGCTAATGAGGAAAGCATCACGTTTTATTTTGGATTCCAGCGTGCTCACACAATTCCCACAAGGTTGACCAACCCACCCTAGACTCAATGACCAGCCCAATGCCAAGAATGAGGGGGATCCAATTGAAACTTACCGAATAGTGAAGGCTTGGATATAGTTGATGTGGAGAGGATGTTAGTGAGAAGTGGGAGAGTCTAGGACTAAAGGTCATAGCCTCAGCATTAAAGGACGTTATTTTAGGAAGGAGATGAGGAGGAATTTATTTCGTCAGAGGGTGGTGAATCTGTGGAATTCTTTGCCACAGAAGGTTGCGGAGGCCAAGTCAATGGATATTTTTAAGTCAGAGATAGATATATTCTTGATTAGTACGGGTGTCGGGGGTTATGGGGAGAAGGTAGGAGAATGGGGTTAGGAGGGGAGAGATAGATCAGCCATGATTGAATTGCGGAGTAGACTTGATGGGTTGAATTGTCTAAATCTGCTCCTATCACTCATGACCTGGGGGCAAGGAAAGAGCGTTCACGTCGCGGCCCTGTTTCCACCAATCTTTCCACCACCACACACACGAAGTGCAAAACAGACACCATTGTGCAGATGCTGAGAAGTGTGTCCAGCTCTGGATGAACAACTTCTAATCTTGTGTGTGGACTGGATAAGAAGAAGACATATGACCTTATGACAGAAGTTGGTTACCCTGGAATAGTTCCTCAGCGTTCTCTCAGCCCAACACTCCATTACATTTAGACACAAGGTTTAGGTTTAGATTTATTATTATATAAAGTACGGCCAAAAGCTATCTTTTGCATGCAATCCAAACAGACGTCGATACAATCAAGTCAAACGTAAGTACAAAAGATGGAGCAAATGGGAAGATAGTTCTCAGCATTGTAGTGCATCAGTTGCAAAGACAAAGTCCAAAGTCCACAGTGGGGGAGAGGTGCATTGGACAATGCCCTAGTTTTGGAAGGACCATTCAGGAGCCTGATAACAGAGAGGAAGAGACTATTCCCGAATATGATGATGCGTACTTTCAAGCTTCTGTACTTTCTGCCGGATGGGAGCTGGGAGAAGATGGAAGGACAAGACTTTGATTAATGTCAGCTGCTTTTTTGAGGCTGCATGTCGTGTAGATGGAGTCAATGGTGGGAAGTCTGGTCTGTGATGGACTGGGTACATCTACATCTTTCTATAATGTATTGCGATCTTGGGCAAATCTGTTCCCAAACTAAGCTTTGATCCAACCCAACAGTATCCTTTTTTGTCCTACGGAGATGCTGCCTGACCCGCTGCGTTACACCAGCACTTTGTGTTCCAAGCCATTATATTTACTGTTGAACCCCTATTAAAGCATTGGCCCTAATCTTATTAACTTTCTCTTCAGGATTTGGTTGGGTTAAAGTTCTAGCCATTGTCTCAAGTTGTAGTTCACAAGACCCAACCCTACAGAATGGACCATGAAGTTTTTATGCATTACATGTTCCCTTTCAAGATTCACCCATCACCACCACACCCCCATTCCTGCCCATCCTCCCATCATCTATTCTATCCCCCCTTACCAATGCTTGAAATCGATCTGGCGATTTCACTCTATGTTCAGATCATTTTCTTTTAATATAATTTTTAAAATAAGTTACACTGAACTCCGTCCCTAGATAAACAGTTAAAAATCCCCACGCATTGACACTTTTTATCAAGCAAACTGATTTCAAGGCTGCACCAGACTCTTGTAAAAAATACCTTCGAAAATGAAAGTATACTATCTTTGATACAGTATCTATTATGAAATGAATACAGAGAGCTCAAAATGGATTTAAGAATCTAAATGAATCTCAAGGGCTGCAATAATGTCTGTAAGCTGCTCAAGCTTGGCTCTTGTATTTTGTGCTGCAATTTAAAACCTATGATTGGATTGCTGTGTTATAATTCAGGGAGGCAACCATTGTCTACCTTGTAATGAAAACAGTGGGTGGTACAATGACTGGCTCGGCAATATGTTACCGAGACGTTTAATCTTTGTAGGTGTTGAATTATACTAAATTATGCATATCATAAAGAGAGTGCCAACATTCACAAAGGGTTCCGTAATCTCAGGTTAATCTCTATGTTTTTCACCCCTCACCACCTCTGATCACCAGATCAAATCCTCTTGCACTCTCCACGTTGACATCTTGACCATTTGCAGACTAATCTTTCCCTTGTGCCTGTGTGGCTATTTGTCCGACATTACTGCAGACGGGCAAAATTCGCTTGAAATAAACCAAAGATTCAATGAAAGTAAATTCCTAACTTTCAATGTCGGAACTGCGACATTGAAATAGAGGAAATATGAAAATTATACGATTTTTGCATCGTGGGGGACAGACATGACGGGAACAAATCATGATGCCCATCGAGACCGTGTCCACCATCAACCATCCATTAAGACGAACGTTCTGTCCTTATTACCCTCGGATGCGTGGTAGAAACCATTCCAGAATGATTGCAGAAGCTCAATAAAGTGGCTCAATATGGGCAATAAATGCTACTCTTGCGATAAAAACAATCCTTTTTCTAGAACTTCATTATCTTAATTTACAAATAAGCGGGTTGTTGAGAAAAAGTGTAACCCAGGGTGGGACCGCAGGGAACATCTGAAGATTTCTCCACAGGGACAGGTGTGGTGATTGAAGCAAGTGTGCACTGGCACTGTTATGTCCCTGTCCCACTTAGGAAACCTGAACGGAAACCTCTGGAGACTTTGCGCCCCACCCAAGGCTTCCGTGCGGTTCCCGGAGGTTTTTGTCCTCCGGCAACCACCTTCAACTAGCATCGTAACCGGCTTCGACTAAAATATTACTGATTTTTAAAACGGAAACCACTTTCGACCATTAGGGAGACTGACAAAAACCTCCAGGAACCGCACGGAAACCCTGGGTGGGGCGCAAAGTCTCAAGAGGTTTCCGTTCAGGTTTCCTAAGTGGGACAGGGGCATAACAGAACAAACCCTGGTGACAGGAGGTCTGACTGGGAGTGTGGTGCTGCAAGAATAAGCAAAGAAGACTTTCCAGGCCGAGAGACGCTATAGTGGCAATGAGTTTGGATAACGGCCTTCAAGAAAGTGGTTGGACAGTCGGCCAGCCCAGAGCAACAAGAAATAGCCCACTAATGGAAAGGAAGACAAAGGAGACAGGAGGATGGGTGAGGTGAAGGGCAACAGCAAAGGAGATGGGACGAGAACAAGAGGGCTGTGGTGAAGGGTGAAGAGATAAGTGAGGGGGGGATAGAGCGAGCGGGATAGAGATGTGAAGTGAGGGGTATCGAGTGAGGAGTAGACATTGGTGCAGAGTGTGAACGGAAGCAAGTGAGGTTCCGGTTGAAGGGAACAGGCTGGGACCAGGTGGACAGGATGAGGGTGAGGGGGATGGGATGAGACAGCAGGGGGCAGGGTGAGGAGACGGGATGAGGGCAAGAGTGGTAGGATGCGATGACAAATGGGGGCAAGGAGCAGAGAGAGTGTGATGTCACGTTGAGGGAATTAGTGGGCAAGGACGTGTGAGCACAACATGAAGTGAACGGGGCGCAGGGAGGTACAGACAAAATGTGGACCACTGAGAGAGATGAAGAAAGGAGGAACACGCAAAAGATTTAACCTGCAGGATTTCTCTCCTGCAGTGTGATGTCACTATTCCATGTATGCCTTTGTACACAGCAGCTTGTATCAATGTTTACCCTGTGAAGCACGTTCACTATTGGAGCCGGCTTGCGATCTAAAAGGTTGAACCATCCTGTTTTCTATTAACCACTATTTCTCCCAAGCCTCTGAAAGTGGTTGACTAACCTGGCAGCAGTACTGGTCCTCTGACATGCTCCATTTATCTTGTATGAATTGAACATACAGTCAGGTGCCACACTCCTCCAGAGGTGCAGCAGTGCTCGCCTCTTGTTTACAGCGCCTGTTTAAAGTTGTGGCACAGAGGCAGAGCAAGTGCCGGAGTGGGCGTCGCTTGTGCGATGGATGTGGCTATTACTGACACGAAATGTCGACATTCTCAAATAAGGGCGAGCAAACCTTCAGGGAGGTCACGGAGGCGCAGCGGCGGAGTTGCTGCCTTACAGGAAATGCAGCGCCGGAGACCCGGGTCCGATCCCGACCGCGGCTGCATGTCTGTACGGAGTTTGCACGCTCTCGCCCGTGACCTGCGTGGGTTTTCTCCGAGATCTTCGGTTTCCTCCCACACTCAAAAAACGTACAGGTTTGTAGGTTAATTGGCTTGGTAAATGTAAAATTGTCCCTAGTGGGTGTAGGGTAGTGTTTATGTGCGGGGATCGCTGGTCGGCGCGGACCCGGTGGGCCGAAGGGCCTGTTTCCGCACTGTATCTCTAAACTAAACTAAACTAAACAACACAAAACTCCACACATCTGTTTGCATCCTTCAGTGGCATTAGAGTGGCACAGTGGTAGAGCTGCTGCCTGACAGTGCCAGAGACCCGGGTTTGATCCTGATCCAGGTGATGGTCCTTTGAAGCTCTCTCCATAAGTCAAGTTCAATCCCATCTCACCAAACTACACAGACAGAGGGGAATTACTCTGGCCACCAAGTGGCATCGGATGAGGAATGGATAGACTAGACAGGCAGACCTTTTCTCACGGGTGAAATATCAAAGACTAGAGGGCACAGCTTTGCGAAGAGAGGGGCAAAGTTTAAAGGAGATGCGCAAGGCAAGGTTTTTTTGTACAGAGTGCGCGGAGTGCCTGGAATGTGCTGCCAAGGGTGGTGGTGGAGGCAGATACAATGGTGGCATTTTATGCCCCTGTCCCACATGCCCCTGTCCCACTTAGGAAACCTGAACGGAAACCTCTGGAGACTTTGCATCCCACCCAAGGTTTCCGTGCGGTTCCCGGAGGTTCCCGGAGGTTTTTGTCAGGTTCCCGGAAGTTTTTTCAATTTTTTTAAATAATCGCCGGAGCATAGAAGATGCGGAAACCACTTTCGACCATTAGGGAGACGGACAAAAACCTCCGGGAACTGCACAGATACCATGGGTGGGGCGCAAAGTCTCCAGAGGTTTCCGTTCAGGTTTCCTAAGTGGGACAGGGGCATAAGATGCTTTTAGGTAGACACGAGGATATGCAGGGGCTGGAAGCAATGGACAACATGCAGGCCAGGGAGATTTGTTGAACCTGGTCCCATATTTGGCATGGACATTGTGGGCTGAAGAGCTAATCTGTACTTTGCTGTTCTGTGTTCTATATTTTAGGTTATTTGTTTCACGGAAATAGAAATGGAATCAATACTAATCGATTCCTCTTTATAAAACATAGCTGTATCATCGAGGTATTCTTCAAAAACTCATTACGTTCAGATCAGAATGTCTATGGGCTCTAATACAACCAAACAGATTGCTGGTGATTAAATCAAACTTCACCCTATCACCCAATGCAAGCTAAACTCAACAAGCTGCACCCACGTGTGAACAAGGCTCCTAACAAAATTCTTTACAAACACTCAAACTTGGTAATGCAGGGGAGGGAATGAATCAGGAGATTACAGGCTCAAATAACCAGGGTAAATGGAGTAATCAACAGGGTTTTAATTTACATTTAATCTGTAGCTATTCTGCAAATGGATCGACAGTCATAATGTTAAAAACTAAAATGTTCTGTTTGGAATTGTCTCTATTTAATTTCTCCAAACCTGCCCTTTTTTCAACACCTCTGATTAGAGATCCATTTATTCTTCATTTGTGCATCCATTTAAAAGCAATATTTTGAATGTCAACTCCTCATCCTATCTTCCATGCATCAAGGGTCACTACCTTCCCTTCAATCCCCACCTTTAATCTGTGCCGTCTCATCCTGCCTTATCAGCTTGCTTGTTCTCTTTATCTTGCAATTCTGGGATCTCCCGATTTTACCTGTCCCAGCATTTTGAGCTGCCGTGACCCCAATCTCCAGAATTTACTCTCGGAAACTGTCCACCTCCGAAAAGATGTCCCTTAAATACTGCGCATCTCAGCAGGTCCTTAGTCATCTCTCCGTCTACCTCTCACCCCCAAAGTTGAATGTTTCCAATTTTCTGTTGGATTGCCCTCTTTGGGATATTTCATTAAGTTAGACGTGCTGTATAAAAGCTCTGTTATTTTGCTCCGTGTTTTCCCAGATTTCTTCACCTCTTGACCTCTCTTACTCCTTTGAAACGCTTAACAAAGCCGACTTCTTCACTGCAACTCTCAGTGACACCGCTCTTGGCTCCGCGCCAAGATTTCTCCGCAGATACTCTGCAAAATACTTTGGATGGTATTATTTGGTTAAGGCAATGATTAAGTGTGTGTTTTATTCTTGTTTTATTGTGACAGTAAGATCGAGCACTGCAAGATCTAGCAGCAAGTCAGCGGTACATTGGAATTCTTTGTAATGGGCTTAACTGCAAAGGCCTTTTATGAGTTAAGTGGTGAAATGATATTTCCTGTACAGGTGATTCTTCCTTAAATGTGCTTATCAAATGGGAATGGAACCCTTGTTCAATTCAGAGACAGCTTTCAGAAACCAGCTCTTACATTTTGAAAACACTTATTGTTGGCCAGTTAAAAGAACCGACTGGATTGCAGAATGCAGCAATAGGAGAGAAATCGCAAAGAAATATACAGGCAGGCGCCAAAGGACTAGGAGATGGATGATATAAGTAGGAGAAATATTTTCACTGTAGATCTGGTAATTTAACCCAAGCACATCAAGTAGGAGGTGTGGGTTGAGACGGGCTGGGATGGCTCAGTTGTGTACTTCAATACCAAATTTAAGTTAGATTTGGATCAGTTTATGCTTGGCTCCTTATCACATTTAGAACATAGAAACACAGTAAATCGGAGCAGAAGATGGATATTCATCACTGCTAGCCCATTCAATACCAGGCAGCACAATTGTAGCAATGGTAGAGCTGCTGCTTCACAGTGCCAGAGACCTGGATTCGATCCTGACCTTGGGTGCTGTCTGTGTGGAGTTTGCACATCCTCCCTGTGACTTTATGCGATTCCTCCAGATGATCTGGCATCCTCCCACATCCCAAAGACTTGTAGGTTAATTGGTTTATGTGAACTGTCCTTAGTGGGTACAGAGTGGATATGAAAGTGTGGAAACACAGAACTAACGTGGATGGGAAGTCGATGGTCGGCGCGGACCCGGTGGGCGAAGGGCCAGTTTCCATGCTGTATCTCTAAACTAAACCCTAAACTGTAAAAAAAATGTTCCCGGCTGACCATTGGAATTCAGTACCCTGGTCAGTACCCTGTTCCTGCTTTCCCCATATCTTGTTATCCTTCCAGCCTGAGTGCTAAGGGGTAACAATACCTAAATGATTAAACATATTTCATGATTTGGCTTCAACCATTTCCTAATGTGGACAATTCCACAGGTTCACCACTCTCTGAAAGAAGACATTTATTTCACCTCACTCTTGAATCACTCACCCTGTTATCCTCAGTGTGTGTCTGCACAACCCCGCTCTGCCCTGCCCTTCCCTCACGGGGAACATTTTTCCTGAATCTAAACTGTCCTGTCCTGTTAGAATGTTATATGAGATTCCCTCTCACGATGGGCTACCAACATCACTGCACATCCAAAGTGTAATGGTGCTGAAGTGGCGATGGTCAAGAGCTTCAAGCTCCAAGGAGTAAATATCACCTCGTCATAAACAATTGTCCTTTCAGGACACCACTATAGCATGTGAGAGAGAATAAGTTGCAGAGCTATGGGGAAATAACTACAGTGATATTGGTACTGATTTATTATTGTCACATGTATCAAAATGCAGTGATAAAATCTGTTTTGTGCGCCATCCAGGCAAATCGTATCACAAGTACTTCAAAAGAGAAAATAAACAAAGTGCAGAAATGGTGTTTCAGCTGCGAAGAAAGTACAGATTAAAAAAGTGCAAGGGCTGCGAGAAGGTGGATTGGAGGAACGGGAATGTTTTGGGATGGAAGGAAGGCACTGCTAGGAGCTGATATGCATTTGATGGGTTAAGTACTCCTTACGGTTCAAAGTGGAATCTTAAAAAGAAAATATCCCTAAAGGAGCTGCAGTATTGATGAGGTTCAACATGATCTTCATTGCAGATATCCAAATGCAGATTCCTGCAGTTATAAAATCATTGAGGACTGCCAGTGTACCTGCTGAGAGTTTACACAATAATCACAAAGCTAACTAAATTGTGCAGCATTACAGTTATTTTTCTAAGAAATCTGCCATCAAGTTTGTTTGTTGCCATTGAGAAATATGGTAGCACAGTAAAAATGAACCCATTGCAATATCTTTTTTGAAAATGTTAACAATCTAACTATCTGAATCCATCAAACTCAGACACAATCATCCTGCATTTCCTTGAAATGGATATCACGCTGTGTGCCAAGTTAGAATTCTTTCCTCACTTTCAATTGAATCTTTTTTTTTCCCCCTTGAGTTAGTGTAGCTGGGAATGATAATGGGACGTCTGGGACTTTGTTCAAAAGTCAATCGACAGTCCATCGTCCTAAAGGAAGAAGATTTAAGGAAATGGCAAATGACATCGGAGGGCATAGAGTGAATTGGAATCAAGTTAGATACAGAAACTGAAATAAAGATAGGGAAAGCCACACCGAGAAAAAGAATCTAAAAATAAAAAGGACAGAAAATATAACATTTTATAAGTGACTAATCTCACAACTCCATATTGTCTGTGAGAATGATTTTTGAAAGATTAAATTTGTGCCTTCCTGAGTCGGGGACTGTTGCTAGACTTCCATCATTAAATGGCAGTCTACATTGTGAATCTCGTCTACATTCACAATGTAGACTAGATTGAGTTTGATACTTAAACCTATTATGTTTTCATGTGTTTGGCCAATGTTATCAGCTGTCATTGCGAAACAGCTGGTTTAAATGTAAAATAGAGTGAATGTTGTAGATCCAGAAGTATTTATACGAGGTTAATGTTTCAGGAGATATTATGTTGGCCGAACTTTCGCCTTTTTAATTCTGATCCCCATGTTGAATGTGTTTACAGTTGCGTCTGTTCTGAATTAGATTTGCAGCACTCCCAGTTGCCCTGTTTATTTCTAACCATTGCTTTGTCCTTGCTGTGACTACTGCCACAATGAATTCACATTGGACAGTGCGTTGAGGCAGAACCGCAGTCTGATCTGACATTATGAATCACTCGACTGACCTACGTATGTTTTTGGCAGAAGTGAAGACATCCTTGCCAGGGGCATCATTATGAGGAAGCAACGGGTGAAGTGCACCTTCTCAGACCAATCCACTGAAGAATAAACTTCCCCCATACTTGAAAACAAGTCTCACCATACGATTCGATAGTCTCTTGTAGAGTAACAGTAGAGTGAATTGATATGTTTAAGAATGAACTGCAGATGCTGGAAAATCAAAGGTAGACAAAAGTGCTGGAGAAACTCAGCGGGTGCGGCAGCATCTATGGAGCGAACAAATAGGCAACGTTTCTGGCCGAAACCCTTCTTCAGTGATGAATCAGACTGAAGGATCAGTTTGAAGAAGGATTTCGGCCCGAAACGTTGCCCATTTCCTTCGCTCCATAGATGCTGCTGCACCCACTGAGTTTCTCCAGGACTTTTGCCCACCGAGTGAATTGATATAGTGCCTCCAGTGGGTCTTCACACGAGTACAATCAGACAAAACATGACCCAGCAAAACCCAATGAAAGAGATAAGAGGGTGAACCCAAAGCCTTTGAATGAAATCAATTATAAGCAGCATCTTATGCAAGGATGTAATGTCAAAACTAGGAGGCTGGCAGCAAGTAAACCAAGGAAATCCAGCTACATCACCCCGTGACTGCACGGGTTTTCTCCAGATACTTTGTTTTCTTCCCACCCTCCAAAGACATACAGGTTTGTAGGTTAATTGGCCTCTGTAAATTGTACATTATCCCTAGTGTGTGGGGTGATCACTGGTTGGGGCAGGCTCAGTGGGTCAAAGGGCCTGCTTCTAGGCTCTAACACCAAATCACGCAAGTTGGGAAAGTAAAAGTCTGAAATAAATATAAATATTTGCAAAACAATCAAATTATTATTAAAACTCACCTGCTTAACTGATAGGCTACAGGAAAGGAAATAAGTCCAGTTATTTTATCTGGCATGCGTATACCGCCAGACCCAAATTTAATTTAGAGAAACAGGGTTTTCGGCCTAGCGAGTCCGTGATGGCCAGCGATCGCCAGTACATTAGTTCTATCCTAGACACAAGGGACAATTTTTACAGAAGCCAATTAGCCAGCAAACCTGCACGTGTTTGGAATGTGGGAGGAAACCAGAGCACCCGGAGAAAACCCACGCATTCACAGGGAGAACGTACAAACTCCATGCAGACAGCACACGTAGTCAGGATTGAACCCAGATCTCTGGCGCTGTAAGGCAGCAGCTCTACCGCAGCCCCACTGTGTCGCACAGTAACGATCGCCAGAAACAGCCTTACAAGCTACAGTTTAAAGGCAGGTCGCTCCCCCGTCTCTACAAGAGTCTGGCAATGGCCGACATTTGCACACATCCCATGAATACAGGCGCAGCAGTTCTGTTAACCGCCTCATTCTTGATTGAGCTAGCTGGGTCGTGAATCTCTGTTGCACGCTCCCCAGAAGCCTAAGTAAATTCAATTCAAGAAAGGTACTGGGCGACCAAGGGTTAATTCATCAGTGGCACATAAAAAGCACACACGCAGAGACACAGTACACGAGAGAGCAGACTGAACTTGCAAGCAGATCACAGTCACGTGGTTCTCTCTTCCGCCTGAGCTGTGAAGCGTGAATGGATTTACAGATGTAAAGTCACATCTTGGTAACCTTCAGAACAAATCCCTGACATCCTTCACACAGCACTGCACTAACAGGTTATACATTACCAGGGTGGAAATATCAACTCCTCGACAGCCCATTACACCAAGCGGAACTCCAAACACACGTTTTATCAGCAATCTTACATTGATACTATTAACACACAATACTTATTTTATAAACTCCTGCTGAATAGCAAGTTTCGTAATGCATAATTTAATGACTGAAGTGAAAGAAGTTATCCCACAAGGAATCATTACGTTAGAATAATCAGATTGGATGTAGCAACACAGGAGGACAAGTGGCATGCAGTCAGATGTGCCAAATAGTCTGCTATCATTCTGTACATCCAATGTAATCAGGAGAAAAGCAACTCGCTCTTATTAAGAGCAAGACATTTTTATTGTCCTTATAATTCTCCTCATCTTTGTCCCCTTTACTCATCTGCAAGCAACACTGGACTAAAATTCTACATGAAGAAAGTGTGTATTAAACTAGTCAGAAGGTTATTCTACCATTGGAAGCGTCACATTCAAAAATAAACTTGTAGTATATATCTTATGAAGCTCTGAATGATAGTCCTTGATCTTCAGCGTCTACTTGACAAAGGTACAATCGGAATTTGGTGAGATTGTACACTTTACTGTGACCAACAGCTGTGACAGCCCATAGTCTTCACTGCCGCTCTATCCTTACAGAATCTTCAGGGCTTTATGATAGACTCAATTCCATTTACTCTACAATGGCAATCCCACTCCACCACTCCATTACTTTCAACGTGCTCAATTATCCACCTCCTCCTCCTCTTCCCCCCACACCATCTTCCGCCCTCATGGTGAAGATACCTTGTTAGTCGGAGTTGTACTGTCATAGTGAATACAGCCTAGTGTCATGAATGGGTGCAGGTCCTCTGGGATCTTATTTCATGCAGTTTCGAGAGGTCTATGTTGCAAAACTCAGCGCCTTTGTTTGTTTCTGCAGCCTGAGTTTAAAATCACAGTGGCAAACTGTTGGAATAAATAAAGTGCTGGAGTAACTCAACGGGTCTGGCAGCATCTCTGGAGAACATGGATAGGTGACATTTGGGGTTTGGACTCTTCTTCACCAAAACTGGTGGAAGAGCAGTTTACATCAAATGACGGCACATCAGCATCATGTAATCCCTTGGAACAGTGCCCCAAGCCTTATGTGCACCCACTCTGTGAGTTACTGGAGACACAAGAGGCTGCAGATGCTGGAGTTTTGTGCAAAAAAACAAAGTACTGGAGGAATTCAGCAGGCCAGACAGCATCCGTGGAGGGAAAAAATGAAGAACTGAAGAAGGGTCAACCTGAAATGTCATCCATCCATATCCCTCCACAGATGTTGCCTGGCCTATCTTTCTATTGTATGCTCTTGAAGATACTGTTAGGTTTCAACTTCTGGTGGCCAGTATCTCAAAATTGGACACTAAATCAGAGCAACCATAAAAGCCACTGAATGAAGGAACACAGGGTGGCACAGTGGTAGAATTGCTACCTTACAGCGTAGAGCCTGGTTTCGATCCTGACTATGAGTGCCATCTATACAGAGTTTGCATGTTCTCCCCGTGACGACGTGGGTTTTCTCCCAGTGCTCCGGTTACCTCCACTTTCCAAAGGCGAGCAGATTTGCAGATTAATTGGCTTCAGTAAATTATCGCTAGTGTGTAGGATAGAACTAGTGTAAGCGTAGTCATTGGTCGGTGTAGACTCGGTGGACGGACAGGCCTGCTTCCACACTGAATCTCTAAACAAAGCTAACACTTTAAACCATGGTTAGAAATGCAAAACTAGGTGGAAATCCAAACCCGGTACTTCATTGCCACTGTTTGGGTCATGCCAGTTTCCTCCAGAACTCCCGTCAAAGCAGTTGCCATATCATGCCAGGTGTGAGTCACTGCTAGCATTGGGAGTTGGGCCTTTAGTGTGGTAATTCACAGCGACAGTGCGTCATTACAAGGGTCCTGTGGGAATGATGAACATCAAAGCGTAATCTCCCTCAATGCTGCATATGCTAACTGATAGAATATCCAGACAGGCAGCATTAAGGAGTGCTCCAATGAACTGCAAGTTGGGGCCGTGGTTGATCATTCCTGATGGGACAAGGAGACACTGAGAACATTTATCATGCAATGTAACCTCTCCTGATCATGAACAGATCATTATCAAACACTCTGGGGCATCGGTGTAAATCAGAACGGTGGCAGACTTACCTGTGCCAACACAACATGAAAAATAAAGCACTTCAAAACATTAATTGCCAGGAGAGATTGCAGCATGCACAGGAGAGATACTGTCATACAGGAGCCACCTGCACTATCATCACCAGACCTAGTGTTTGAGTTTTAGTGACGGAAGAGGTAAAAGATTTGAAGCTCGCCTTTTTCCTGGAGTTGAGATGGCAATGATGGTTTAGTTTAGTTTAGTTTAGCGATACAAGCTCCTCGGCCCACCGAGTCTGCCCCAGCCGGTGATCCCCCCACATTACAGTGCTGCAACACCACCGTACTGCCTGTAGGTACATGGCAGGGACATGTACTGCATCAATTGACCTTCCCTTGCCCAGAACACATGGGACAAGTACCATAAAGGATACAAGCCAGAGCTTCAGGACAACATCAAAGATTTATCAAGAAAGAAGCATCATCTGATGCCAGCTGCTAAATTATAAAATGCCACGCCTTTGCTTGTCTTCACAGACGTGGATTAAAATCACATGGGGAACTGGTGAGTGTAAACGGGCAGCGTAATGGCACACCAACATCTTGCAAGCTTTCAAATGGACCCAGCCACAATCCTCTCCCACTGGGACCTCTCTGGAGGATGGTGTTATGTTACATTTGCGGCTTTAAGGGAGTGCTCGTTTGGTGGTCACGGGCGGCCATGGTGGCGCAGCGGTAGAGTTGCTGCCTTACAGCGCTTGCAGCGCCGTAGACCCGGGTTCAATCCTGACTACAGGAGCTGTCTGCACGGAGTTTGTACGTTCTCCCTGTGACCATGTGGGTTTTCTTCGAGATCTTTGGTTTCCTCCCACACTCCAAGGGCGTACAGGTATTAGGTTAATTGGCTTGGTGTATGCGCAAATTGTCCCTCGTGTGTGTAGGATAGCGTTAATGTGCGGCGTCACTGGTCGGTGCGGACTCGGTGGGCCGAAGGGCCTGTTTCCGTGCTGTATCTCTAAACTAAAGGTCAACAAATCGGACCTGCCCCAAAAGCGATAGAGCAAAGGAACACATAATCAGAAATGGAAAAATCACACTTTATTAATATGGTTAGGGACCTGTGACAGTTTCTTATGGGTTTCCCGCCAAAGCAGTTTCCACATTATTTGGTCAAGAGTGAAGAGTCCAGATTGTTTTATTGTCATATGTCCCGAAAAATAATGAAATTCTTACTCGCAGCAGCACAACCGGTTATTTAACAATAACACTCAGTATAACCTATAATCTATCTATATCTATGACTAAAACTTTCATCTATGTCTGTCTGTGCAGGTTTCCTGAAATTACGCCAAAACGGTGCACGATAGCGTTACAATTTTTGCACCACCTTACTCACAATTGCCTTGTGGAGTGTTTCTTATCAACTTTCGTTCAGATTGATGTTATATTTTACAAGTTATTAACATTTTTAACTTTACAAAACCCGAATTTGGTAAAAAAAAAGTTGCAGTGGTAGTTGCAGCTATGACATCACAATGGAATTTTAGCCCTGCCTACTACAATGTTGCAAATCCCAGGACACTGAGTCCTGGAAGCAAGTGCAATTGGATTTTTTCCCCTGACAGCAAGTGCAATTAGATTATTTTTCAAAGTTTAAAAAGAGGGAGGGTGAATAAGGGGAAGTGAGCCGCTCTGCGCAGTTGAGGGCTATCGGTGAGTGGTGGAATATTGCGTTGGGCAAACGGGTTGCGTTGGGGGAATGGGTTAGTGTTGGAATATTGCATTGGGGAACGGGTTGTGTTAGGGGACCAGGCCTCCCGTGTGACAGGGACCCAACGGGTCCCACTTGGTCTAGTAAACAACAAAAAGAAAAAAAATGTAGTGCAAAAACAAAACACACAGCACAAAGACTCTAGTGCAATCAAGGCGGTTTGTAGTTCAGAGTTTAGTTGGAGTTCACAGTGTTCAATAGCCTAATGGTAGTTGGGAAGAAACTATTCCTGAACCAGCACATTACAGTTTTAAGGGTCCCCCAAAGACATAGAAACAATAACTGCAGATGCTGGTTTACACCAAAGATAGACACAGAATGCTGGAGTAACTCAATGGATCCAGCAGCATCTCTGAAGAAAAGGACAGGGACTCTGGAGATGCTGCATGACCCTCTGAATTACTCCAGCTCCTTGTGTCTATACCCAAAGATTTCACCCCTTTTGGTTTCACAGTCTCAGGTATTCCCTTTGTTCTACATATTCCCCCTTCATGAGCTACTGAAAACTAATTTACTTTTTCTCTTTCGTAGCTCATGAGGGGTCTTGTAGCTGAAGCTTTAATGGCTTCTCTTTCTGTTGGTGCAGTCCGACCTGGTGACTTTTCCCGGCAAATATTGATGTAAAGAACAGTTGAAATCTTCTTGCAATGTTGTAAAAAAAATACCCAAAATACCGGGCTAAATTAAACAAGAAATAACACGGTTTCACCTTTCTGAGACTGCTGTAAACAAATGCTCTTCCACAATAGGAGTCATACAATGAAAATTGCTGCTTTGGTGATATCTAGCCACCTTCCCATGGAGAATGTATGTATTGAACTTCAAGCACCCTGCAATGTCCCATTTTTTAAATCCACCCCACACAGACTGAGGCATAGAGATTCTATTCACTGTTAGTCATTGGATACAGACGCATCTGCAACCTATTAATCATCTCTTAATGGGAACACCTGCAACTTGTTAATGGGCAATTCTCTCTTGCATATTTGTTAATGAATGCAAGCAGCGACTGAATGGAGGGGTCCCACTGATGCCATGAACCGTAGCTAGCGGTTCTTAGCTTCACCATGACATCAGGTGTGAACGCACTGGACATTTCCCATCTTGTCAGACTTCACTTCCCAACACACTTGCCCAGGCTTCACTTCCGCTGTTCAATTGCCAATTGTGTGTCGAAAGCCAAATTCTGGACCAACCATGGAGACGGAGGTTATTTGGCATTGCTTGGATACACGAGATTTTACAGTGTGAAGGCCACTGTGGAATATTAGGATGCGTACAACCATTCAATCTCCTGGTGCTCTCTCAGTCAGCATGTGTGTTGGCAATTTCCCTTGGGAAGTTGATGGAGATCTCCCAGCAGTTACTCTGTGGATATTCATGGAAGCAAGTCTCATGGGAAGAAGGCAGTTGTGTTCACTCTACAGTCCTATCATTGTTGAACTGCACCCGCACCTCTTTTATAACATTCTCAGCATGGAATGGGCTGAGAGACCTCCTTCCATTCCACATGATGCATCTGATTATTTTCAACTCAAACCATCTCAAAATGCAAATGCAAATTGTGCTATTTTTGGAGTGACTTATTATTGGAGAAGAGTGGACATCAGCAAAGCACCCTGACTTGGACAGGTTGCAAATGGAGATCGGAAGGCCGCCGTTCCTACGAAGACTGAGGTGAGCAGCAGGGGGGCAGCACTGAGCACATTTCCATGCGCATGTACGATGAAAGACAAAGTGCTGGAGTAACTCAGCGGGTTAGGCAGCATCTGTGGAGGAATTGTGTGTGAATTCTATGAGCGATGAACTCTCGTTGCTGGTGTAGAATAACAGTAAATTAGTGTGGTGTCGGTCCGGTTCCGTGCATGTTGATCCCTTTGATCTGGTCCCAACCTCTGGATTTAGGCAGCAATTATACCAGTGAGCTGCATTGCCACGTGTTATCATACTGTTATACAGTCACAGAGACAGTGGAGAGATACAGCAGGGAATCAGGAGCTTCAGTCCACCATGTCTGTCCCGTCAACCACCCATTTACATATATCCCTATATTAATCCCATTCTCACTCCATCGGCAAATGAGGACAATTTTGCAATGTCCAACTCACCTATTGATCTGCATATTTTTGGAGTGTGGGATATAACGCAAAGCACCTGGTGGAAACCCAGGCAGTCACAGGGAGGTGTAAACTTCCCACAGACAGCGCCTGAGGTCAGGGGTGAACCCTGGGGACAACTTACAATTTTACCGAAGCCAATTTACCTACAAACCTGTACGTCTTTGGAATGTGGGGAGAAACCTGTGACTGCCTGAGCACCCAGAGGAAACCCACACGGTCACAGGGAGAATGTACAAACTCCGTACAGCCAGCAAATGTAGGCGGTCTGGGTCTCTGACTCTGCAAGGCAGCAACTCTACCGCTGCCCTTGTCAAATGTCAGAAAACAGCTCTGGCCATCCAAACCTAATCCAAACCAGGCCAACATCCTTGGCCCAGCCTCCTATCACTGAAATACAGAGCAGTTGAGGAGAGGAAATGATTGCCACTCAGTGACGTGATCTCATGGTTTAGATGTGGCTTCTTTCATTTCACATCATTTCCCAAATTCCTTCAATGAATTCCAGGCTCCAGGGTATCCATCATTCTATATATAAATCAAAAAAACCCTGCGATTAAATCACTGCCTCTAACTCGCTCATGGGTACTCATTATTTTCCCACTTTGCATATTACAGAGTCAGGACAGCCATGGAGAAAAAAAAAATCAATAAAAAAATTCTGCCGATGCTGGGGATCTGAAGAGAATAAAACCCCCAGAAAATGCTGGAAAACCTCACTAGGTCAGCCAGCATCTGTGGAAGGAGAAACAATGAATGTTTCAGAGCCTGGATTCTTTGTCAGAAATGGGAACGAGAGAAAACAAATTAGTTTTCAGTGGCAGAGGAGGTACAAGACTTTGGCGAGTGTGTGCCTGGATTATTGCATTCGATTTGGTCTTGGTCACTTTGTTGTAGGAACGATGCCATAAAAGATGCAATGGGTGCATGAAGCATTGACGACGATGTTGCCAAGACTTTAGGGACTGGGCTGTAGGGAAATGTTGGGTAGGCTGGGACTTTATTCCTTGGAGCTCAGGAGGCTGACAGGTGATCTTATAGAGGTGTATAAAATCATGAGGGGTATAGATAGAGTGAATACACAGTCTTTTTCCCAGAGTTGGCCACTCAAGAACTAGAGGGGATAGGTTTAAAATGAGCGTGGAAAGTTATTAATAGGATCCCGAGGGTCAACTTTTTCAGAAGGAGTGGTGGCTATATAGAACTGGCTGCCAGAGGAAGTGGTTGAACCAGGTACACTGTGGGTGGCTCGATTGTAATCATGTATTAACTGGTTAGCAGGCAACAAAGGCTTTTCCCTGTGCCTCGGTACACGTGACAATAAACTCAAATTCTGAATCAATATTTAAAAGACATTCAGACAGATAGTTGGACAGGAAAGGTTGAGACATGGGCAAATGTCTCAACCATGGGCCAAACATGGGCAAATGGGACCAGCGCAAGATGGGCATCTTGGTTGGCATGAGTGAGTTGAATCAAAGGGCCTGTTTCAGCTTGTATGACTTGGGTAGGAGAGGCTTAGGTAGGATAAAGGGAATATCCTCAATAGGGTGAGACCAAATTGTTTAACATGCCAGTTAAAAGCCCAGAATGTGAAGACAACTGACACAAAGATGCACAGTTTAGAGATGTGAGAAGTTTAACCTAAAACTTCCACTTTTATGTCACAGTGAATTTTTATTTTAATTTACATAGTATAATTTGTGATAGTTATATTCCCAGTTTTATAACCAAGCCATCACTACTTTTTTTACAAAGAGCCTGGATTTTTTTAAATTTAAAAAAACATTATTTTATTTATTAGAAGTACGTTACATTTTGATGGTACCTTTTTACAGGTGCCTGGATTTTTTTAATGACAATATTTTGTTAGATGCAGTGCTTTTTTGTGCATGAAAACGCAGGTTTTACGCATACAACCTGTGATGAGCGTTTGGCGGCAGTGGGCCTGTACTCGCTGGAGTTTAGAAGAATGAGGGGAACCTCATTGAAACATACAGAATAGTGAAAGGCTTGGATAGAGTGGGTGTGGAGAGGATGTTTCCACTAGTGGGAGGGTGTAGGACTAGAGGCCATGGCTTCAGAATTAAAGAATGTTCTTTTCGGAAGAAGATGAAAATAAATTTCTTTAGTCAGAGGGTGGTGAATCTGTGGAATTCTTTGCCACAGAAGGCTGTGGAGGCCAAGTCGTTGGATATTTTTTAGGCAGAGATAGATATATTTTTGATTAGTACAGGTGTCGGAGGTTAGGGGGAGAAGCCAGGAAAATGGGGTTAGGAGGGAGAGATAGATCAGCCATGATTGAATGGCGGAGTAGACTTGATGGGTCGAATGGCCCAATTCCACTCCTATCACTTATGACATGGCCTTATGACAACAGTTCATGTGACACTATTAGATGCTATAACTCAATCTAATTTTCAACATAACTGGTGTCTGTACACCCTACTGGCATGTCCCATCACAGACAAAAGCACTGGTTCGATCTGTAGCATTCACTATTACAATGGAGAAAATCTGGCAATATCTGGTATACTTTTACACAACTAAACATGGGCATTCACAATTTAGAGTCAGGTACTGTTCCCTGTCTCGGGAAGCATGGTACTATTCCTCACCAACAGGCACTGAAATTAGTGCAGACCTATAACCTCGTGTTATTCTCTTTCTGGAATCCCATTTAAAAATGGCATTAAAAAAAATAGGTCTTGTACATCCAAGAATAAGTGCATTTTGATGGTGTGATATCTGTTAATTACTGTTAGACACCCTCTCTGACCCTGAAAATATATACACTCCTCAACATATTTTGAAGAATGTTTTTTGTTTTAACGTTTTCCTGTCTGTCTCTTTTTAAAACTAATATCTCAGCTATCCCAACCTTCCTGTGTATCTGCAAACCAAATGTATACTTCCTGGGTTTGTCTCTGCACAACTTGATTTGTCAGTTTGATAGAGGAAGAATGTCTTGGTCTTCTGTCAACAAAGATGGTCCTGATGCTGAATTAGTAAACCTTCACTAAAAAGCCAAGGCAAACACTATAAGAACCTGTTGGTGTCATAGAGTCATAGTCATAGAGTGATACAGTTTGGAAACAGGCCCTTCGGCCCAACTTGCCCACACTGGCCAAGATGCCCCAGCTACACTAGTCCCAACTGCGTGCGTTTGGTCCATATCCCTCCAAATCCATGGAGCTGTCCAACTGTTTCTTAGATGTTTGAGTGAATGGATCATATGATCAGGGAAATCAGGCAGCCAAGTGATTTGTTTAATTTAGTTTTGGTTATTATCATATGTACCGAGGTACAGTGAAAAGCTTTTGTTGCGTGTTAACCGGTCAGCGGAAATACCTGATTACTATCGAGCCCTCCACAGTTGGCAGATGCATGCTAAAAGGAATAATGTGAATAACGTTTAGGCAAGATAAAGTCCAATAAAGTCCGATCAAAGATAGTCTGAGGGTCTCCAATGAAATAGATAGTAGCTCAGAACTGCTCTCGGTTTGTTGGTAGGATGGTTCAGTTGCCTGTTAACATCTGGGAAGAAACTATCCCTGAGTCTGAAGGTTTAAGAAGGAACTGCAGATGCTTGAAAATCGAAGGTAGATGAAAATGCTGGAGAAACTTGGCGGGTGAGGCAGCATCTGCAGAGCGAAGGCAATGGGCAACGTTTCGGGTCTGAAGAAGGGTTTCGACCCGAAACGTTGCCTATTTCCTTCGCTCCATAGATGCTGCCTCACCCGCTGAGTTTCTCCAGCATTTTTGTCTACCCTGAATCTGAAGGTTTTGTGTTTTCACACTTCATGTGATTGTCAAGTCTGAATTGGACGTAAAGCCAATTCCTCTTCTCAGCTCATGGTCCACTACTATGCAAGGCTTGGCTCTTCAAATTACATAACAAACGTGGTGAGAGTTGCTGCCTCCAACATCCTTCCAGGCAGTGATCATCAGAGCTCTACCATTCTATAAAAACAATGTCTTAGTCAGAGATAGAGTCTGCAGGCCCTTCAGCCTGGGGAGTCTGCGTTGCCTTGGTTCCTGTCTAAATTTTCCAGTAACAGAGCTTGAGTCTATGCCTTCTGGTTACTTATCTCTCAGCTAAAGGGTCTAGGTTCTTATCATTTATCCTGTCTAGACATCCCATTATATTATGCACCTCAGTTAAATTTCCCCTCAGCTTTGTTCCAAAGAAAACAGCTGAGCCGGCCTCTCCCTGTAATTATCCAGCCCGAGAGATATCCCTACAAATCCCTCTCGTACTGTCATGTCCTGCAGTGTGGACACCAGAATTATGCACGGGACACAAACGAGACACCTGACTAACGTTTAGTACATTTCTAGCCTGACCCGGCTGCTCGTAAATTCAATGTCACACTAATAAAGGCAGAATTCTGTCATGTCTTCATAAATGCCATATGTTCATGTCCCTGCTACCTTCCAGGATTCCTCTACTCCTCTCCACTTCCTCAACTCTAACCATTTATCGTGTTTTTTTTTTGCTTTGCTTGCCTTCCCCATATAAAGCACTTTCTGTGCAAAATCTGAGACCATCTATTCGCACAGGTACAGTGGTGCAGCGGTAGAGTTCCTGCCTTACATCGCCAGAGGCCTGGATTCGATCCTGGCTATGGGTGCTGTCCATGCGGAGTTTGTACATTCTCCCTGTGACCGTGTGGGTTTCCTCCGGGTGCTCTGGTTTCCTCCCACACTCCAAAGACGTACAGGTTTGTAGGTTGATTGACTTCAGTAAAATTATGTAGGATAGTGCTTTGGTCGCTAGTCGGCGTGGTCTCGGTGGGCCGAAGGGCATGTTTCCTCGCTGTATCTCAAGTCTAAAAGCCTAAACCCACAGCAAATTTCCTTTCATATAGTTCATAAACAAAACTATTTATTTCTACACTTCCCTCCCCACCACCAGCCTATACCACCAACGGATCATATTTCTATGTTTCTATCTTGTCCATTACATAATAGTCAACACTGGTTGGATTCCATTTCCAGGCCCTGCTGCGTTTACAACTGAATGTAACATATTGTGTGTTTTGTTACGATTTTTTTCAGGAACGGCTCATTATTTCTAGTTTATTTGCCAAAAGCTGGAGAGGAATAATTGTGAAAAACGCGCAGATATTTGCCGCTTGGTTCAAATTTAAATAAACGCAGACAACCATTTCATAAAAGTAGACTGTCCAGCCCAAAAAAAACACAGCCGGAATACAATAATAATTGTAAAAAAATGCCCAGGGAATGCCAATAAAAGGGAAAGATACTACTCCATTCTGATCTCCAATAATTGGATTGCTTGTTGAAGAGTAATTTCTGGTTTGTGCCTTGAGAACAGTCTTGCTTCCAACCACATTCTACAAAAATTGTCTTGTTAAGCAGAACATGATTGATTTGAAATGAAAATAGGGAGAGATACAATTCATCAGCCAGTAGCCCAGCCACAGGCTGGGGCACACGAGCGTACACAAGTCTAACCTTGTCACCCCGCTTCACCCCACAGTCGAAAAGGTTGCTTGTATCCAGGTGTGAAACTCTTAGTTTAGTTTAGTTTATTGTCACGTGTACTAAGGTCCAGTGAAAAACTTTTATTGCGTGCTAACCAGTCAACGGGAAAGACAATACATGATTACAATCGAGCCATTTACAATGTATAGATAGATACATGATGGGGGAATAACGTTTAGTGCAAGGTAAAGCCAGCAAAGTCACCCATCAGGTAGATAGTTCAGAACTGCTCTCTGGTTGTGATAGGATGACTCATTTGCCTGATAACTGCTGGGAAGAAACTGTCCCTGAATCTGGAGGTGTGCGTTTTCACACTTCTATACCTTTTGCCTGATGAAAGAGGGGAGCACAGGGAGTGCCCAGGGTGCGACTCGTAAATCTTTCCACAGTTGTTGCCTGGTCTGCCGAATGCTACCAGCCTCTATAGTTTTGTATTAGGAAATAGGGCAAAATAATTAATAGATGGCCTTGCCACCTGTTTGAACGCTGCTAATTAAACATCCTTCAAATGAGCAGGAAAATTCCTCTGTTCCTCATCGATTGATGGTCATTCCATCGTCTATCTGTTAATTTTCTTCAGTAGTGAACACAAGGCAGCATTGCTGGGACTGCCACCATCTATTTCCCATTTGTAATTTCCCTTAAGGTAATGCAGTGAGCATCTTCTGAAATCACTCCTCTGCGGTAGTGGTTCTCCAAAGTTCTGCTTTGCTTGCTAGTGAAATCCAGGAAGTTAGGCCAAACGATGATGAAGGAACAGGTGGCGTTTAAAGGTGGCGCAGCGGGTAGAGCTGCTGCCTCACAGCGCCAGAGACCCTGGTTCGACCCTGACTGTGGATGCTGTCTATATGGAGATTCCCCCTTCTCCCCGTGAACGCATGCGTTTCCTCCGGGTGCTCTGGTTTCCTCCCACAACTCAAAGACGTGCGGGTTTGTTGGTCAATTGGCCTCTGTGGGGGAAAAAAACAGGCCCTAGTGTGTAGGAAGTGGATGAAAAAGTGGATAACAAAGCACTTGTGTCAACAGGCAGTTGATGATCAGCATGGACTCAGTGGGCCAATTGGCCTGTTTCCATGCTGTATCCCTCAACTAAAATAAAGTAAGTCAGGATTAATAACTCATCATAAAGACAGAACCTTCAACAATGCGGAATACATCAGTGTTTCAATGGAGACTGAGCCTAGATGAAGCTTAATCTGCCTTCCAGCGATCTGAGTGCTTCCATTGGAAGAATCACTGATGTCTAGGGGTATACTGGCTAAGAAAATATAAAGATACTTTCTTGATCCATTGCTACTCTTTAACAATAGCAGGGTTTATTCGTCAGGGAGAAGTAGAGGGTGGGAAGGGAGTGGAGGACCCCAGTGAAAGAGTTTTGATGTATTCAAGAGATAGTTAGATATAACTCTTAGAGCTAATGGAAATCAAGGGATATGGGGAGAGCGCAGGAACAGGGTACCGATTCTGGATGAGCAGCCATGATCATATGGCTCGAAGAGCCGAAAGGCATACTCCTGCACCTATTTTCTATGTTTCTAGGATGGGGACTTGGGTCAGTGTGGCAGTTTGGGGAATAAAGTGTAGTTCCTACCGTTGATCACCAACAAGGATCTCCAGCGGGCAAATGCGTCATTCAGCCCTACTGCATCTGTTAGTCAATCTGGGTCAAGCAGCCTCCCACTGCACCCATAGGCCTGGCCCAGGAATGGAACAGCCCAAAGTTAGTCCCAAGAACAGCGTGTCGCTGTGTGCAACTGCACACGAGCTGATATACGCAGTTACTTGTTTTTGGTTCTATTTACTTTGAGCATTTTTACTTTTACTGTAAAAAAATAATTGTAGAGTTAGGAATAAGAAGGATATTTTATTGACAGACACAACAACCTGCAGATGCTGGAATCTTGAACAAAATACAGTGCTTTGTGATCTCAGCGGATTAGGCGCCATCTGTGGAGAAAACGGTCAGATGATATTTCGGGTTGGGACCTTTCTTCAGATGCATCATTCCCTCCACAGATGTAGAAACAAGGAATTGCAGATGCTGGTTAATACATTAAAAAGACACAGAGTGTGTGGGAAGGAACTGCAGATGCTGGCTTACACCAAAGATTGACACAAAATGCTGGAGTAACTCAGCGGGACAGGCAGCATCTCTGACGTTTCAGGTCGAGATCCTTCTTCAGACCTTCAGAGATGCTGTCTGTCCTGTTGTGGTACTCCAACATTTTGTTTCTATCCAAAGGACACAAAGTGCTGGACTAACCCAGCAGGTCAGGCTGTATCTCTGACGAACACGGATTGGTGACATTCTGGGTCGAGACCCTTTACTTAATTGATATATTTTTCAGATATACTTTAGACATACTCGTATCCAGCTGGCTAACATGAATTCCTTTGACTTTCCAGTTGGCGATGGGGGTTAAGGAAGGTGGATGTTTCAGACAACCAGTACCCAAGGAGGAGGGTCAGGGGACATGCGCTGAAACCTCCGAGACTATCAGTGGTCCAAACTGTGTGAAAAATAGTGCACGCCATTCTGCTCCAGCAGCCATCCATGAGAGAGCGGAGAAAAATATGACGGCTCATGGATTGAAATTCACTATTTTGAGAAATAAGACAAGATTCTGAGCAGAATGATAGCAATGCCTATAATTTATGTTGAAATCTATAATCTATATAATTAAATGTGTGTAGCTGATTACTGTTCTCCTCCAAACTTGATGGGGTCATGGTGTTTTTGGAGGCTTCACTCTGTTATTATTTTGTTCTTTAGTGGATCCCATTTTAATTGCTCTCTTCACGGATGGTATTAACAGGCATGTGCACCCAGCGGGCTTGAGAGAAACAAATAGACTTCCCAAAAGGTGAAATGGAGCTTCTACCTTCTTTAGTACCTGGAAATATAACTGGGCCTGACAGGTTGATGCAGAGAGGATGTTTTCTCTAGTTGGTGAATCTAGACCCAGGAGACATAGGAACGGTCTGAATACGGGTCCCGATCTGGAACATCACCCATCCACGTCCTCCAGAGATGTTGCCTGAGCCACAGAGTTACTCCAGTACTTTGTATTCTACACCAGGAGGCAGAGTTTCAGAATAAGTGCTCCCCCATTTTTGGTGACACGGGTGGCGTAGCGGGAGAGTTGCTGCCTTCCAGCGCCAGAGACCCAGGTTCATTTCTGACTATGGGTGCTGTCTGCACGGAGTATGTACAATCTCCCTATGGCCATGTGGATTTTCTCCGGGTGTTCAGGTTTCCTCCCATATTCCAAAAAGACATGCAGGTTTGTAGGTTAATTGGCTTCTGTAAATTGTCCCCAGTGTGTAGACAATTGTAGACAATTGTAGATAAAAATAGTGCACTCGTGGTCGCAGGTCGGTGTGGACTCAGTGGGCCAAAGGACCTGTTTCCACACTGTATCTCTAAACTAAACATTCAAAAAGGACATGATAAGGAGCCTCTCCTCTGAGGCTGTGAATCAGGAACCTGCTGGGGTGGGAGATTGCAACCTTCACGTGGTCCGCCCTGTTTCGACTAATGCAATCAACTCGACGTGCACACAGAAGATCAAATAGAACAAGTTGTCCTACAACTTTAGGCTGTGCGCGCCACACAAAAGAAGAAGAAGGAGAAGAAGGAGCCTGCTGTCCTGGAACAGTCTGGAGACTGGAGCACTGACTATATTCATTAGCGGTAGGTAAGTCAAGAAGATGAAAAAGCTCCCGCTGAAGTCAGATCAATCACGACCTTATTGGATAGCTGACCAAACTCAGGGGGCTGCGAGCACTTCTCCTACTCGAGACACAACAACATTCCTTAACTTAATGGGTTGAAATGAACTCAGTTATGGAAGGATGGAGCAGGTTAACAGCTGAAGCACTCAGTCCATCAGCTGGAAGAAGGATGGCAATGAGAATGAACAGAGACCTGTCACTCAGGCTCTCGATCGCGGGACTGGTGGGAGTGTATTCTGCTAAATAAATAAAACCCCAAAATTAACAAGGTAATGGGTGCAGTTTTTGAAACAATTTTTGCCCGAGGAATTTCTCAAATCTATCTAAATATGCCCTTGCACAGTCCTGGAGGAATTCAAGCTCCAGAATGGCATGTGTGAATGGATCAAGGCATTTGCAGTGTAACGGTAAAAAATATTGCCTTTGGCTTTCATTCGCATCAATATTTCATAACAAAGTGTGGTCGAATCAATCAACTGTGCTGAAGGCAAAAAATTCAGGTCAATACTAAGCTAAAACTATTGAGGATCACACTCGGATTCTGGTTTTAAAAATGCTTCCAATTTCTTGGCAATTGTTCTTATTAAATGGGGATGTCTCAGCTGGCTTCTGTTTATCGGGCAAGACGCGGAGAAGAGGAGAAATTATTCAGCGCTCCAGACTCATTCCCAATCCAAAATGGTAGAAAGCAGGTTGTTTCTGATTAAAAAACAACATAGGAATTGTTTGCTAATGAGGAGTTTGAGAGGTACTGACAGACACAGCTTTTTTGGGGAAACTCGGTAAACAGAAAGGAATATCGTGTTCTGCAGGAGGAGTCAGATGATGAACGGTGGGAGGGAGGAGGCTACTGATAAGCACATAGATTTGTTGCGGTAGAACGTAGAACAGGCCCTTCAGTCCACAATGTCTATGCCTCCACCAACTCTTATCTGCCTGCACGTAATCCATATCCCTTCATTCCCTGCACATTCATGCGCCTGTCCAAATCTTTCTTAAATGCCACGATTGTATCTGCCTCCATCATCACCCCTGGCAGCGGGTTCCAGACACTCGCCATCCGCTGTGTAAAAAAAAAACTAGCTCCACACATCTCCTTTAAACTTTGCTCCTCTCACCTTAAATGAAGGAGTTCTTACCGTGTTCTTTGATATCTGCAATCTCCTCTCATGTACGAATACAGAGTAATTTTTTTTATTTATTTCAAAATAGACTTTATTCAGGTGATAAATATATATAATCCATGAACCGTGCGAAAAATTCATCCGACATTTTCGGAGGCTATACAAATTGTTCAATACAGTCTATATACGTTGCTCAAATTTCCACAAATCAGTCCCCCACCCGTGCCACTCATGTGGCCCTCTGGCGTGGGATCCCTTCCCTTATTTTGAGGGGCGTCTCCACCATACCGTGCCCCCCATGCCCAGCAGCGGAAGGACCTTAGACTGTGGCCCTCCCCACCGAGCCTTGGCGTTGGCTGCACCGAGCTTCAGTGCGTCCCTCAGCACGTACTCCTGCAGTCTGCAGCGGGCCAGTCGGCAACATTCCCCGACGGACATCCCGCTCTGCTGGGGGGTGAACAACGCTCGGGCAGACCAAAGAGTAATTGGCAGATGGAAAATATACCCCTGCAAGTGTCAATGATCTATCAATTAATGCCCCTCACTCATCACATCCTGATTATCTTTCCACTCATCTACACTGGGGGCAGTTTATAGTCGCCAGTGTGGGATGTGGGAGGAAACAGAGTCCTCATGGGAAACCCTAACGTTCACAGGATGAACATGCAAAGTCCACATTGATAGCAGCTGAGGTCAGGATCTAACCCATGCCACTGGTATTGTGCAGCAGTACCATTGTAATATATATAACGCCTTGGACATTACGCAATACAATGCTGCCTGGATTACAGTACACTAGTTGTAAGGAGAAGTTGGATAAACATGTTTTTTTTCTGGAAAGCAAGAGGTCGATAGCAGTGTTAAAAATTATGGGAGGCATAGATAGGGTAGATAGTCAGAACCTTTTTTTTCCCAAGATGGAAATGTCAAAGACTAGAGAACAGAGCTTTGAGATGTTTGGGCAAAGTTTAAAGGAGATGTGTGGGGCATGTGATTTTACACAGAGAGTGGTGACAGGGGTGATGGTGGAGGCAGATATCACAGTGGTGTTTAGGATGCTGGTGGAACTGCTGCCTCTCAGGAAAAAATGTTTGTCTTGACCTCATGTATGTCTTAAATGTATTATGTTTTTTTGGATAAGCACAGTCAGGGATGGAGGAATAGGCAGATTAGATGACTTCCTCTTGGCATTATGTTGGACATACACATTCGGGGCAATTTACAGAGGCCCATTAACCTCCAAACCCGCACGGCTTCGGGATGTGGGAGCAAACCAGAGCTTCTCTACGAGTCTAATGGTGGATTCGAAAACTCGACCCAAAACGTCACCTGTCCATGTTCTCCAAAGATGCTGCCTGACCCGCTGAGTTATTCCAGCACCACTCAGTGTCCGTTTAGTGTTTTAACCAATAGTTCTATGTTACTGACATTTGATGATGTTGCTGCTTTTCACACAGGTACAACTGTCGTGGTCGGCTCATCACTATTTTGCTCCCATTGAGCATTGCAGTTTTGCAAGTGTGAAAAGCTCGTTGAGAAGGTGGTGTCTGAAGGCTAACCCCAACTCCAGTCCCTGTTGTGCTCCATTTTATTCAAACTCTGTCTGACTCTCCTATCCGATCCAGCCAACTATGATTTTTTTAAATTCACCATTTTCAAATTACCCCGGCCTTAATAAGATCATTTATATTGAACGTTACATTGAGTGAATAACCATCGAAACCCCTGGTGATTTGGATGCAGTCGTAGGGACTGTTTATACTTTGATACCTCTAATTGTCTTCACTTCCAATCAACCACAGCACATTAAAGATCAGCAAGTTGCGTGGTTTTAAATTAGTGAAATTGACTTGAGACCGACCCGTTTGGCGACTGTGTAAATACACAGAAACACATTAAGAAGAAGGATTGCCCACGGCTGTGCCGTCCTTCCCCCATCTGTATAATTAAGGAACAACACGGAGTGATTTACTCACTTGTCTTCGTCAGTTGGCCTAATATTCTCAGCTTCTACTCGTACCTGGAACCCCTCCAATACCACAGGCTGTAGCTGACCTACATACATCCTGCTACAACTCTGTCCACTTGGAGATCAGCGGAGGGTGCTTTGAACTGCACAATGTGCCAAAGGCAACCAAGCCGGGGAACTGGCCAAACCAGCTGATGCAACTTGCAAAATGCGACAGTTTAAAAAAAAATTATCACACTGCGTACTTTCCCCCAAAATATTCCCTTGGACACATCCTTCCAACCACAGACGTACGCGCAGACTAAGGTTCTACACTGACTTGGGAAAACAATCAGGGAAAAACTACTGATGACAAACCTGGAAAGGATAACATGTGAGCAAAATATCAGTCGGACAAATGGTTTTAAGGAGCAGCTGTAAGGAGAAGGAAGTAGAGAGGGGTTCGGGGTAAAGCGGCCAATTCCAGAGTCTAGGTTTGTGGTCGATGGCAGCACAGATAGTAAATTGTATTGTCACTGAGGGTGCGCAAGAACTCTACTCAGATTTAAGTTAATTGGGAAGTGGTGAAGATGTTATTTTCACCCAATGTCATGTAGGGGCTTGTCTGAAAGGTGGTGGTGGTCAAGAACCAGAGAACATAGGTTTACAGTGAGTGGGAGAAAGACCTGAAGGATAACTTTTTCACACAGAGGGTGGTGGTTGTATGGAACAAACTGCCGGAGGGGGGGAGTTGAGGCTGGGAATATCGCAACGTTTAAGAAACATTTGGACAAGTACACAAATAGGACAGGTTTAGGGGGATATGGGCAGGTGGGACCTGGTGTGGTTGGGACATGTTGGTCAGTGTGGGCAAGTTTGGGCTGAAGGGCCTGTTTCCACCTTTATGACTCAAAGTACCAGGGTAAGCACTTAAAGAGCCATAAAACAGGCCCTTCGGCCCACTAAGCCCACACTACCACCGATCACCCATTCACACTTGTATTCCCATTTTCATAACGATAGGGCTTCTAAATCAAGCTGATTGTCTGGGAGAAGATGAGCATCAGCCTGGGCTCCTAAACCCAGAAACCATCCCTGGAAAGAGCACAGCTGGGGCAGTCTGCCCACTTTAAGAAGGTGTTGTATAATTGAACATGATGTGGGATATGTGTTCACGGAACTGTTCAACATGACAAAGAGTTGTGGTATCTCAAGTCTCTTCTCACCATCACAAAGGCGTCATTAGCACTAATGATAAAGAGTAGGCGGTGGAGGACGATTAACACATTTGGTTCTTTCCTCAACATTGCACAAGGTCAGCTCTTTCTGCTGCACAAACCAACAACTTATCCGCAATATATATTTTTTAAATTGATAGACATAAAAGTGCAATTTGTTGCAGAACATCGCAGGTTCTGAGAAGTGTAACGCTGAGGTGCCGGGGAGTGTACGCCAGGCAGCTTGGAGGGCAGATTGCCTTCTGCTGCCGGTAATCGTGTGATGAGGAGCCGAGGGTAGAAGGGGAGAGGCTCGAGGTTGGTCGAGCCCCAGTGAAGTCTGATCTAATCCCACATTCCAGATTGCAATGGGAGGCCAACTAATTCCCCCGTTGCAACAGTCGGTGATATTGACAGAACTATTATATTTGGAAGAGGCAGCAGGATGCGCTATGATACGATAAGCTTTATTCATCCACGGAGGGAAATCACAACACACAACAAGGTACACAAAGACTTGAAATTACAAGTGAAAAAACAAGAAAGACTGTCGGCTAGCTGCCGTGTGCACAGCGCCTAAACCGGAACGAACGAACGAACAAACAAACAAGCAAGGCAGCAATTCACCCTTGCAAATGGTTCAGGCAATTTTCCTCAGCTATGGAACAAACCACCTCATGGTAGTTGTCAGAATACCTGACAAATGCTCTGCAGCACCAGGGGCAGAACAGAAAATTGTAAATTGTCCATAGTGTGCGTGTAGGATAGTGTCAATGTGCGGGGATCGCTGGTCGTTGCGGACTCAGTGGCCCAAAGGGCCTGTTTCCACCCAGTATCTCTAAACCAAACTTAAAAAAGCTAAACTAAAGAGTCCCGACCCAAAACGTCATCTGCCCTTTTGCCTCCACAGATGTTGCCTGAGTTCTCCCAGCAGTTTGTGGGTGCTTCGAGCGGCCTAGAGAGAGTTCTGAAGAATCAGTCTGAAGTAGGGTCTCAACCCAAAACGACACCCATTCCTTCAGCCTACAGCTGGCTTCCAGGATAGTTATCCCAATAATCCCATTCCCAATCCCTTTATTTCTCTTCATCTGCAACTTATTCTCTCTTTTTCTCACATGCCCATCAAGAAGGGTCTCGACCCAAAACGTCACCCATTCCTTCTCGCCAGAGATGCTGCCTGTCCCGCTGAGTTACTCCAGCATTTTGTGTCTACCTTTGATTTAAACCAGCATCTGCAGTTCCTTCCTTCACATCCAGCAATGCCTGGCTAAATTACTGGAATGATGTGGAAAATCGATTGTCACCGTGTTTTCCTCGGGAAGAAGAGAGAAATTGATATTCAATGACCTAATCCTGAATAAAAGCCACGCGATTGCAATTGCCGGCATCCCTTCACCACCTCAGCCATCATTTTGCCTGACGTATCTCATTTACAACTTGGCCTGGTGGCCTGTTCCCATGGGAAGAAAACAAGAAACTGACATCTATCGTTTGACACTGAAGGTGTTTTTCACGCTGATAAAAGTGAGACAGGGAGAGAACAGCATCAGAATAGAAAATAAATGGACACAAATGCAAAACAGCGCAGATTTCTAGTAATCTGAAATGAAAACAGAAAACGCTGAAAAGTCATCAGAGTGTCAGGTGGTTTGTGAAGAGAGAGGAACGGAACTGATGTTTAAGAATGATTTTTCTCTTACATTTGAACTATTGAAGATACCGATACTTTGATCAGGTATTGTGCTGACATTCTGCCTGCCCATTTAAATGGTTGAGGAATCAATTTAAGGACTCCAAATGTAGCTCAAAAATCAAGGTATCTTGGTAGACCATCCAATTTTATTCAATGATGCCACCACAAAAGTGTGATCATTGCATATCGCCCAGCGAATGTAGCAGGATATGGAGCCAGATTTTGGTACCTGGAGAATGTCAATTACGGGCAATGCAAGATATCCGAGCTGACAGTCTTTGACAATATCTTCCATTATTTGATTTTTATTGGCTGAAATCACTGGAACAAGAACAAGGGGTCACAGTTTAAGAATAAAGGCCATTTAGGACAGATGAGGAAACACTTTTTTACCCAGAGAGTTGTGAATCTGTGGAATTCTCTGCCACAGTAGGCCAATTCACTGGAAGTCTTCAAGAGAGAGTTAGATTTACCTCTTCAGGCTAATGGAATCAAGGGATATGGGGGAAAAGCTGGAATGGGGTAATGATTTTTGATGGTAGACAAAAATGCTGGAGAAACTCAGCGAGTGAGGCAGCATCTATGGAGCGAAGGAAATAGGCAACACTTTGGGCTGAAACCCTTCTTCGGACGGCTGATTTTTGATGATCATATTGAATGGCGGTGCTGGCTCGAAGGGCCGAATGGCCTATTCCTGCACCTATTTTTCTATGTTTCTATTTTTCTATGGCTGTATTGTCCAACTCCAATATAGTTCAGGACTGTTCATATAATAGTGAAAGAGCAAGTGTAGAAGCCTTTATATGAGGCATTGTTGTTTCATTGAAACTTCCTTTGTTTCTCACCACTAAACAAGGCCTGATATACCTGATAGTGTTAAAGAAGGAACTGCAGATGCTGGAGAATCGAGGGTACACAAAAGGCTGGAGAAACTCAGCGGGTGCAGCAGCATCTAAGGAGCGAAGGAGATAGGTGACGTTTCGGGTCGAGACCCTTCTTCAGACCCGAAACATCGCCTATCTCCTTCACTCCTTAGATGCTGCTGCACCCGCTGAGTTTCTCCAGCCTTTTGTGTACCCCCTGATATACCTGATAGACTCCTCATGATCCACAATCCTGGCACACCTTCCATTCCGCAGTGGAATCGTCCGCAAGCAAGATTTGCATTGTACCTGCACCTCACTGTGTTTGGGCGTATGACCATAAACTCAACTCGACTTGATTCGGTGTAATATGATATATTTTAGTTTAGTATTATCATGTGTACCATGGTACAGTGAAAAGCTTTTTTTGTTGCGTGCTATTCTGTCCGCGAAAAGACTATATGTGATTACAAACAAGCCTGTACAGATACAGGATAAGGGGTATAAACGTTTAGTGCAAGATAAAGTCCAGTAACATCCCATTAAAGGTAGCTCGAAGATCTACAATGCGGTAGATGGGAGGTCAGAACTGCTCTCTGGTTGGTGAGAGGCTGGTTCAGTTGCCTGATTACATCTGAGTAGAAACTGTCCTGGAATCTGGAGGCATGTGTTTTCAAATGTCTGTACCTCTTGACTGAAGAGGGAGTGACCAGGGTGAGACGCATCCTTGATTATGCTGGGGGCGTTGCTGAGGTAGTGTGAAGTGTCGATGGAGTCAATGGAAGGCAGGTCGGTTTGTGTGATGGACTGGGCCCCGTCCACGACTCTCGGTCATTTCTTGCGGCCTTGAATGAAGCCGTTTCCAAGCCAGGCTGTGAAAAGCATCCCGATAAAACACTTTCAACGGCACATCTTTCGAAGTTGGTGAGGGTTGTTGGGGACATGCCGATCTTCCGAAGCTCTCTGAGGAAGTGGCTCACTATATGGTGTGGAGCCAAGTGGCCACTGAAGGATTCCCTTGTAATAATCAGGGACAAATGTTCTTCCATATCAGGAGCCAGTCAACAGTTGTTGGCTTTAGTGCCCTACAAATGGCCCAGTATTTGCTGCACGCCAGCATCTTTGGCTTGGCGATAACATATCCAAACAAATTTATTCAAAGGTAGACAAAAATGCTGGAGAAACTCAGCGGGTGAGGCAGCATTTATGGAGTGAAGGAATAGGTGACATTTCGGGTCGAGACCTTTCTTCAGACTGATGTGAAGAAGGGTCTCGACCCGAAATGTTACCTATTCCTTTGCTCCATAGATGCTGCCTCACCCGCTGAGTTTCTCCAGCATTATTGTCCACCTTCGATTTTTCCAGCATCTGCAGTTTTCTTAAACATGCAAATTATTCATATCATTGCTTTTTCTGAGATCTTGCTGTTCATATATATCTCTCTGTTGGATAACTGGCTTTCAATGCTGCCATTTATAAGAAAAATACAAAGGTTTCTCTGACCTACTATTGAACATTTAGAGAGTATTGCAATGGACGAAACAAAAATTTGATTGTATTTACCTCCAGATAGTTTCCATAGAAATATATAATACCATAAATAATTCACTTTGGATTCATGTAGACAATAGACAATAGACAATAGGTGCAGGAGGAGGCCATTCGGCCCTTCAATTTGGCCAGCACCGCCATTCAATATGATCATGGCTGATCATCCACAATCAGTACCCCATTCCTGCCTCCTCCCCATATCGCCTGACTCTGCTTTCTTTAAGAGCCCTATCTAGATCTCTCTTGAAAGTATCCAGAGAACCGGCCCCCACCACCCTCTGTACAAGGGTATCAATTTCAGCTATTTTATTTCAGTGGAAATTGCTTCAATTTGGGCCAGTGTAAATGATTTCCCTTGACTGCAGCGGGAAAAGTTGCCCACAGCACTGCCTGTGGAAGGGAGTTGAATCACCGAGCCCCGAGGTAAAATATACACATGGGAACATTCAATTGTTGCTGTCAATTTCGTGGATTCATGATGCTGAATGTCAATAGATTCACCATTACCACCATGAAATACAACCCCATTATATCCTCTTTGTAACCTGCCTGGAAAGAGAGGCAGGCAAGGCAATTCTCTCCCGCTCGCTCTTGTTATACAGTATACTTCTAATAGCTATAAGGAAGCCCATGTGTTGTATGGAAGAGGAGGGAGACAGTCGTATCATAATAGAGACATGCAGTGAAGAAATGGGTCTTTGGCCCACACATACATAACAACCTTATAGACCATGTACAATTAATCGATTTCCACGGATTAGGACTGTATTCTTCCTTATCTTACCTGTTGAAGGGTCTGTCTAAATATCTCTTAAATTGAGTCATTATACCTGATTCCACCACTTCCCCTGGCAGTGAATATGACCAAGCAGGACCTGTCCTTTAAGAGCACCCACAGATTCTGCTGGGCAATAAATTTCTGCTCTCCAGCCACCCAATGCCATGGCTAAGCATAGTGGCAAGGCAGTAGAGATGCTCCTCACAGCTCCAACCAGCATGGATCTCGGACAATCGGGAATTTTCATGTTTTCTCAGCGACTGCGTGTATTACCTTTCCATGTTTCCAATTCCTAAATGGGTGCTGGTAGGATCATTGACTACTGTAATGTGCCCAGGAGTACAGGTTAATGTGGAGTTTGTGTAAGAAGGAACTGCAAATGCTGGTTTAAACCGAAGGTAGACACAAAAAGTTGGAGTAACTCAGCGGGACAGGCAGCATCTCTGGAGAGAAGGAATGGGTGACGTTCCTTCTTCAGTCTCGACCTGAAATGTCACTCATTCCCTCTCTCCAGAGATGCTGCCTGTCCCGCTGAGTTACTCCAGCTTTTTGCATCTATCCAAGCGGAGTTGATGGGCATGTGAGAAAAAGAGAGAATAAGTTGCAGGAGAAGAGAGAAATAAAGGGATTGGGAATGGGATTGATGGGATATCTGTCCTTGATGCCACTGTGGGCTGAATGGAATTGTAAATATAAGATAAGGAAATATGTTCAAATTGATGAACAAATCACAAGAACAAACAAAACCTGTAGCTTTATAAATACAGTTGTTTAGTTTAAGAGATGCAGCATGGAAACAGGTCCTTCAGCCCACCAAGTCGACACAGACTACCGATCACCTGTTCAAACTGGTTCTGTGTTATTCCACTTTCTCACCCACGCCTACACATTAGGGGCAATGCTACAGAGGCCAATTAACCAACAAACCCACACGTCTTTGGGATGTGGGAGGAAACCAGAGCAGCCATGCGATCACAGGCCGAACATGCAAACACCACACAGACAGCACCTGAGGTCAAATTGAACCTAGGTCTCTAACGCTGTGAGACAGGGACTCTACCAGCTGTGCCACTGTGCTGGCAAAGATCTAGTTTATTTTAATTTAGGTTATTATTGTCACGTGTACCGAGGTACGGCGAAAAGCCTTTGCTGTGTGCTATCCAGTCAAAGATAAGACGACATGTTTACTTTCAAGCCACTCACAGTGTACAGATAAAGAATAAAGGGTACGGCATTTAACGCAAGAAAATTACCAATGGAAATTCTCCAAACAGAGATCTGGGCTGTGAGACGTGGAAACCTCTCCAGGTGAGAGACCTTTCATCGAGAAGTTAATGTTTTTTTCATTGTATCCTCACCACAAACATTTGAAAAAAAATCAATTCTAACTCAAAGGCAATGGTGCAAGTGTTTGAGGAATATGGCAAGCATTCAGACAGCTCCTGGAAGGCAAAAAGGTTATCAATCTTGGTGTAGTCCATGTTCTAATTAAGTGAGAACAACCTCTGAGTCTAGCCCATGCATTCAGCAATACTTCAGCCCATTACCTTGTCTTTCTCCCTGTGTTTTTCCCAAGTCCTGACAGCCACCCAACCAAAATAAACTACCCACCAGCTAAGTCAGTTGGCAATCTGCCATCTCCTTCTGCACCAGTTTAAATTGTTCTAACTCGCGATAGATCCTTCAAGGTCACTTAACCTCAAAAACCATCGACAGTATTTGTAAATAATTCCTATCATTTTGCACAGTTTTGTCATCAGCTTTTATGAAATATCCAAACTTGGTACAACATCTGATTTATAAATGACTAAATAGTTGGTCGTCGATAGGCGACTTTTCAGATTGGAATCTTTCTTCAAAGTCTGAAGAAAGGTTCTGACCCGAAATGTAGCCACTTCATATCTTCCAGAGATGCAGCCTGACCCATTGAGTTACTCTAGCAATTTGTGTCATTTTTTAATGTTCTTTTTTTGTAAACCTGCATCTGAAATTTCTTGTGCGTGGCTTTATTATGTGTAGTTCTGAGAGAATGCTGCACAATCAGAGATGCATCTTTAAGGTGAGGTATTAAACTGAGGCCAAGCCTGCCTTCCGAGATGAGCTTTCAAAGAACAGCAATGTCCTGGCTAAGATAGACATAAAAAACTCAGTGGGTCAGGCAGCATAGAAACATATTTCCAAACCAGGGGCCACAGTTTAAGAATAAGGAGTAAGCCATTTAGAACGGAGACGAGGAAACACTTTTTCTCACAGAGAGTGGTGAGTCTGTGGAATTCTCTGCCTCAGAGGGCGGCGGAGGCAGGTTCTCTAGATGCTTTCAAGAGAGAGCTAGATAGGGCTCTTAAAAATAGCGGAGTCAGGGGATATGGGGAGAAGGCAGGAACGGGGAACCGGGATTGGGGATGATCAGCCATGATCACATTGAATAGCGGTGCTGGCTCGAAAGACCAAATGGCCTACTCCTGCACCTATTGTCTATTGTCTATTGTCATATAAATGTAGAAAATAGGCCCTTCGATCCAGCACTGCCATTCAATATAATCTCAGCTGATCATCCAAAATCAGTACCCCGTTCCTGCTTTTTCCCCATATCACTTGATTTTGTTAGCCCTAAGAGCTAAATGTCATTCTCTCTTGGAAACATCCAGTGAATTGGCCCACACTGCCTTCTGTGGTGGGGAATTCCACAGATTCACAACTCTCTGGGTGAAAAGGCTTTTCCTCACCTCAGTCCTAAATGGCCTACCCCTTATTCTTAAACTGCATCTCTGGATAAAAGGAATAGGTGACGTTTCAAGTCGAGACCCTTCTTCGGAATATTTATCCCTTAATCAATGTCACAATACCAGGCTATTTGATCTTTTTCACAATACTTTTTTGGTGAGAGTTGTCCGTGAGTTAACTGCCACATTACCCACTTTTATTTCTATCACTTTGAAGGTTCAATGGTGAAAATACAAATCAAGGTCAGGTCTACGGCGACTGCAGAATCTGGAATCTTGAGGAAAAAACAAAGTTCTAGATGAACTCAGCAGGCCAGGTAACGTCTGCAGAGGGAAATGAACAGATGATGTTTTGGCTCAGGACCGTTCTTCAGTAAGCCCAATATTTCGTGCCAGGCCCTTCTTCAGACTATAGATGGTGGAAGTACTGCTTAGATTCAACAGTCACATTGTCCATGCTGACCAAGTTGCACTCTGGAATAGTCCTATTTGCCTTTATTTAGCCCATATCTCTCCAATCCTAGCCATATATCTGTCTATGTGTCTTTTGAAAGTCATAATTGTATCCATTTCTACGGGTTCTCTGGCAGTTTGTTCCGTGTATGGACTGCCCTCTGAATGAAAACATTGCCCCAGAGGTCCCTCTTGAATCTCTCTCCTCTCACCTTCAACTTACGCCCTCCAGTTCAGAATCCTCTGCTTGGAAAAAGACTGTGGGCACCCACTTTATCTTCATAATTCCGTAAATCCCTCGCCTCCAGTGTTCCAAAAACAAAGTCTTAGTCTCTCAAGCCTCTCCCAATAACAAGCCTGCAAGCCCACAGACGTCCTGGTGAATCTCTTCTGCACCCTTTCCAACAGTACTTAGCATAGTTCATATTCCGAAGAAGATTTCCAAACTGAAATGTCATCTGTTCTTTTTCTCCAGAGATGCTGCCTGACTCGCTGGGTTACTCCAGCATTTTGTGTCCACATTCAAAAGAGAATTGCTGACAGCCAGGGAACAGGTTGATGGAGACGGGTGGTGCAGATGAGCCGTGGAGCCCTCTTCCTCTGATAAGTGGGGCGGGATTGGGGCTGGAGTAATGCAGCAAGTGCCACATCTGTGGCTCAGTGGTGCTGGAGGCTGACAAAAAGAATGGGAAACCTACAGTGATGGGGGATTCCATTGGAGGGGGGAACAGCGTTGACTTTCTGCAGCGACAAGACAGTATATTGTGTCCCGGCTGTCAGGTCCAGGAGAAGCCCCAGGCCACTTTGAAGGGAGAGGATGAATAGGAACTGGTCACGGCACACATTAGTACCAATGACATGTTACAGTCACAGTTTATTATCATGTATACCTTTTGTTGCATGCTATCCGGTCAGCGGAAACACTATACATGATGACAATCGAGCATTTACAGTGTACAGATACATGATAAGGAAAATAACATTTAACGAATGGGAAACAAAACAGAGTGAGGTCTTACATGCTGAATATAGGAAAAAAGGAGGACCTTAAAGATGATAATCTCAGGATCGCTCCCAGTGCTGCAGGCTAGCAAGAGTCGATATGGAAGGATTGATAAGATGAATGTGTGGTTAGATGGTGGGGTCGAATGGTGGGACTTAGATCCCTAAAGCATTGGAACCAGTTCTGGAGAAGATGGATCCTGCACCCAGACAGGAGTGGGATTTCTATCCCCACAGGGTGTTGCTAGTGCTGTTGGCAAGGGTTTAAACCAACATCGCACAGTGATGAATAAGCACCTGAGCGAGTGGCGAAAGGAGAGGGAAACAAAGATAGAATGAAAGGCAGAAGAATAGAAAGAGAAAGGAAGGCCAGGCAGCAAACAGAACCACCATAGACCTGACAGCAGGGGTTAATGAAAGGAAAGATGTTAAAACAAATAATTAAGACCTCTATCTGAATGCATGTTGTATCTGAAACAAAATCAATGAACTAACAGCAGAAATAGTGATGAACAGATATGATCTGGATCTGATATGATAGCTATCACAATAGCAAAGAGATCAAAGCTGGGAACATGGTGTGCAGGGATATTTGTAAGACAGGAAAGATAAGGCGGCGAGCCATCTCTGCTAATCAGAAATGAAATAAGTACAGTTGGGAGATATTTAGTTAAGGTTAAAAATACGAAGGAACGGCAGTAGTGGTGAGTATATAATATGGGCCTCCAGGCATAAGTCCTACTATAGGAACGTTAAAATTAAGAAATAATGGAAGGTCTTTATACAAAAGGTATTGCATTAATCATGGTTGATTGTAATTCTAATGCAGACTGGGTTGATTCAATTTGAAATGGAACACAAAACAGAAATTCAAAGGTGCATTTGGGATAGTTTCCAACAGCAAAATATTGTGGAGACATGAGACTGAAAACGGCACAAATTAGAGGCAAACAACCAAACTGCTGGAGGAGCAGAATGGATTGAGCAGCATCTGTGGAATGAAAGGAATTAGTCAAACACTGCTTGACCCACTGAGTTCCTCCAGCAGATTTATTTTGCTCTGACGTATTGTGGAGGTTGTCAAGGAACAAGCCATTTTGAATCTGATGATAGACACAAAATGCTGGAGTAACTCAGCGGCTCAGGAAGCATCTCCGGAGAAACAGGGTTCTCTGGACAAAAGGGGAACCCTTCAGAAATTCCCTGACCTGAAACATCACCCATCCTTTTTCTCCAGAGATGCTGCTCAGTTACTCCAGCGGTTTGTGTCTATCTTCGGTACCAAACCAGCACCTGCAGTTCCTTCCTACACATTTTGAATCAGATAATGTGTAACGTCAAGTTTAATAAATAATCTCAAAAGAACAGTTTCCCAGAAATGAATGATCATAGCATGAAGGGCATAACTGGAGCAATATTGTCTTCATAGACACATCTTTCAAAACTCTGGATGTAGACCATCAGGTCCTGGGGACTTAGCAGCTTTCAGGCCCATTCACTTCTTTAATATTACTAGATTAATTTATGTTATCATTTGCACTAGACCATTGGTTCTGTCCGGGATGTTTTTTTTGTGTTCATGACATCAGACACAAAGTATTTGTTTAATTCCTTGCCATTTCCTTTTTCGCCCCTATTCAATTTTCCTATCACACTCAAACTAAAGCACATTTTCCATTGTGGACTTTTCCCTTTTATCTTCCTATAGAAGTTTTCATGTTATGTTTTTGCACTCATTCTGATATGACAGTGGATGGTTTACTGCTTCTTGGTATGTATGCAAAGGTAGACGCCAAATGCTGGAGTAACTCAGTGGGACAGGCAGCATCTCTGGTGAGAAGGAATGGGTGACATTTTGGGTCGAGACCCTTCTTCAGACTATTGTATGTATGCATCTGGGTTAATTGCAAATGGAAAAAAAAAATTTCAAAGGAAACGTAACTTTTTTGACACCGCTGTCAATTTATGCCTGTGTGCTGACACCTACTTACTGCTGGGATCAGCAAACAATGGGCAGAATGGCCTTCTTTTGTTAAATATTTATTAGACGTAAGTACATATTAATAGAATATACTTCTCACATACATTCATAATATTATTAATATTAACAATTATGTCTTATTTGTATTTCTAAACATTTTTTTTTGCAGGTAGGAAAAGATAGAGAAAAATAAAGTAAAAGTAGGAAATCAAAAATAAAGAAATGAGTGGAGTATTAAACAGGTTATCCATCATTGGAGATATATCCATGATTTGTTATATATGATTCTTCATCCATTCCATTATTCAGGCTTCAGTCAGGCTCTCGCACCGAGCCATTTTGACCCTTTAGATATTCAATAAATGGAGACCATATCCCTCTGAAAAGATCCAACTTGTCCAGTAGGACAAGCCTTAATCTTTCCAGATGAAGTGTCTCCAACATTCCTGTAATCCACATTTTGATTGTGGGGGATGTAGGATCTTTCCAGAATTTCAATATTAATTTTTTCCCAATTATTAAACTGTAATCAATAAAAATTCTTTGATTTGTTGTTATTAATTGATCTGTTTCTAATATTCCCAGTATTATTAACTATGAGTCGGGGATCAGATTCATATTAACAACATTCAAAATTATCTTAAATATTTCTGTCCAAAATTTAGTAATTTTTACACAATTTGTAAATTAATGCATTAAGTTAGCTTCTAAATGCTGACATTTATCACATATGGCAGATACATTTGAAAAAATACTATGTATGGATTTTGAATAATGTAGTCTATGTAATATTTTAAATTGTATAAGAGAGTGTCTAGCATTTAACGAGCAGTGGTGTATATGTTGTAAACTTTCATCCCATACTTCTGGTCTAATGATTTGACCTAATTCATTTTCCCATGATTGCCTATATATTTCTGTCATTGGGACATCGTTTTCCAATAAAATGTTATAAATATATGATATCAATTTTTCTGTGTTCGGGTGTTTATTTAGACATTCATCTAAAATTTCTGTCTTTCAATTTCTAATTTCCTGTGTGTTTGCTTTTACATAGTCTCTAATTTGTAAATATCTAAAGTAATCTTTTGAATGTAATCCATAAATTTGTTGTAATTCTTGAAATGAAAGGAAAGAATTTTCACTGTAGAGATCGCCCATCTTATTAATTCCATAGTTTTTCCATTGTAAAAAACCTTTGTCCATCATTGAGGGTATAAATGTAACGTTATTTACAATGGTTAAGGCTAGTGGTATACATTCCGATTTTAATGTTTTCTTTAGTTGTTTCCAGATACGTATTCCACTTTCTATTATAGGGTTTTCACTATACGTTTTCTTACCTAGTGTATTATTGGCGAATAAAATCGAACTAATTTCAAAAGGCGAACAATCTTCTTTTTCCCATTTTTAACCAGATTGGTTGTTTATCTGCCTCTACTAACCAAAAATTCATATTTTTAATATTAACTGCCCAGTAATAAAACATAAAGTTTGGCAGTGCTAGACCTCCATTTATTTTTGATTTACATAAATGTTTTTTATTTATTCTACGGCTCTTACAATCCCAGATAAAGTTGGTGACTATAGAATCCACCATCTTAAAAAAATTTTAGGAAGATATATCGGAATCAATTGGAAAAGATATAGTAATTGCGAGAGAAAAATCATTTTTATTGCATTAATTCTACCTAGCATTGAGATAGGTAATGTTTTCCAATATAAAATGTTCTTATTTAATTTATTCAATAAAAGTGGAAAATTGGATTTAAATAAAGAATCGAATCTTTTTGTTACATAAATTCCAAGATATTTAATTTTTTCGTTTGCTATCTTAAAAGGAAATTGTTGTAATATATGTAAGTTATTTATCAATATTGGCATGTTCACTTTTATTCCAATTAATACTCTATCCTGAAAATAATCCAAATTCATTTATTAATTTTAGTAAATTTAGGATACTAATATCCGGCTTTGTAATATAAAGTAATACATCATCCGCATATAAGGAGATTTTATTTTCAGTATCTCTGGTGTCATACCCATATATTTCAGGATGTAATCTCACACGTTGAGCTAATGGTTCTATTGCAAATGCAAACAGTAGCGGGGATAAAGGACAACCTTGTCTGCAGCCTCGAAATAGATTAAATTTAGTTGATAGCATTTGATTTGTTATTATTCTGGCTGTTGGATTAGTATATAATAATTTAACCCAAGTAATAAACTTCTCTCCCAACTTCAAAGTTTCCATAACCGAAAACAAGTAAGACCATTCCACCTGGTCAAAGGCTTTCTCCGCATCTAACAATATAATTACTAGGTCTTTATTAATACCTCTTTTCGAATATATAATATTGAATAATCGTCTCAGGTTATATGAGGAACATCGTTTTGGTATAAACCTGTTTGATCTGGGTGAATTAATTTATTAATAACTTTGTGCTAATATTTTGGTTAGTATCTTTTGATCAGTATTTAAAAGAGCTATAGCTCTATATGATCCTGGGTCATCCAGATCTTTGTCTATTTTAGGTATAAGTGTTATAATAGATTCATTTAACGTTTCTGGTAGTTTCTGGTGGGTATAAATGTATTCATAGAGTATCTTCAAACGTGGTGCAATCAGATCATAAAATGTTTTATAAAATTCCAAGCCAATACCATCTGGTCCCGGTGTTTTACCATTTTTTAATGATCTGATAAATTTTTCGATTTCTTTTACTGAAATTTCAGCATTTAGTGATTCTCTATTTTGTGAATCCAACCCATTCAGATTACATTTTTTTTTTTAAATGCTTCTATTCCTATCCTGTTTTCTGTCGTTTTAGCTGAATATAAATTTTTATAATATTGCAAAAATCTCTCATTAATATCTTTAGGTTGTACTAATGGTTCGCCATTATATGATTTAATCCTATGGATTATTTTTTTCTCCCTCCATCTTCCTTAATTGACGAGCCAATAATTTTTTTAGGTTTATCTCCAAATTCAAATTGTAATTGTTTAGTGTATTGATAGAGTTTTACAACTTGATCTGAGTATATTTTATTTAATTTATATTTCAGTGCAGCGATTTTATTATGTGTTGTTATGGATGGATTAGCAGCGTTCTCTGTGTCTAATTGTTTAATCTCCTTTTCCAATTCCTGTTGTTCCCTCCGATTCTTTTTATTATAAAATGCTTGAGAAGAAATCATAATTCCACGGGCATATGCTTTAAAAGTTTCCCATAATAGGGAAGAAGATATTTCCGGTTTATCATTTATTTCAAAGAAAATCTTGATCTATAATATATTCCTGAGTTGCTTTGTTTTTTTTTAAATTTGTGGATTAAATCTCCATTGTCCCTGTTTTTCCGTTTTACCATTTATTTTAATCATAAATGTTAAAGGTGCGTGATCTGAGATTGTAATATTATGGTATTTTGAATTATAAGTGAGTGAGATAAGTTTAGCGTCAACCAAAAAATAATCTATTCTTGAATAGGTTTTATGTACAGGTGAATAAAATGAATATTCTCGTCCAGTTGGATTTTCTACTCTCCAAACATCTTTTATGTTACTAGTATCCATATATGCATTTAATAAGTCACTGGAATGGGATTTGGTTTTCCTTTGCCTTGTGGATCTGTCTAAATAGGAATCTAATGTACAATTTAAATCTCCTCCAATTATTAAGTTATGTTGTGCTATTTCCGGAATGTTGTTATATATTTTCTTAAAAAGAAACAGTGGACTATCAAAGTTTGGTCCACATACATTGACAAAAATCATTTTTTGTGCATTTAATTCTCCTATTACAATAATGTATCTACCATCATTATCAGTTATAGTTGATGTATGTTTGAATAAAGTGCCTTTACGAAATAATATTGCTACGCCTCTTGATTTGTGTGTAAAAGAAGAATGATATGTTTTATCTATCCATTTAGCTTTCAGCCTATGCTCGGCATCTTTTTTTAAATGTGTTTCTTGAATGAAAATCACATCAGCTTTAATTGCTTTTAAGTGTGCTAATACTTTACCTCTCTTAATTGGTTCATTAATACCTTTAACGTTCCAGCTGCAAAACGTTATTCCTTCATTCCCCGTATTCATTTTTAAATCTTGCATCTTTTGTCTATGGGGGTCTATAATAGAGCCAATGGTTCAATTCGACACACCCAACCTTACACCCGAACTCCGAATAGACAAATTTTAAGACCCTTGAATTTCTCTCACGTGTATATCTCCTTTGATCCAATTTGTAACTCCAAACTGAAAATAATAATGATACATTATAATAGAGAAGAAAAGAGGATAGGTTAAGAAATTAGTATTGTGCACAAAAAAGGAAAAAACTACATCTAGTATTAGTGTAGTTAGTGCTAGCCATACTAGCATGGCTAACCATCTACCGACTTCCATAGTTGATGCTACGAAATTAACCAGCTCCTTGGTTTCTTGGAATTTTTATTCCATAGCAGTATTTTACCGGAGATATTAAAATTTTAAATATTCGGGTTCCAATATTCGGAAATGTGAGGATACATATACTTAATTTATGTTATCATTTGCACTAGACCATTGGTTCTGTCCGGGATGTTTTTTTTGTGTTCATGACATCAGACACAAAGTATTTGTTTAATTCCTTGCCATTTCCTTATTCGCCCCTATTCAATTTTCCTATCACACTCAAACTAAAGCACATTTTCCATTGTGGACTTATCCCTTTTATCTTCCTATAGAAGTTTTCATGTTATGTTTTTGCACTCATTCTGATATGACAGTGGATGGTTTACTGCTTCTTGGTATGTATGCGAAGGTAGACGCCAAATGCTGGAGTAACTCAGTGGGACAGGCAGCATCTCTGGTGAGAAGGAATGGGTGACATTTTGGGTCGAGACCCTTTTTCAGACTATTGTATGTATGCATCTGGGTTAATTGCAAATGGAAAAAAAGAATTTCAAAGGAAACGTAACTTTTTTGACCCCGCTGTCAATTTATGCCTGTGTGCTGACACCGACTTACTGCTGGGATCAGCAAACAATGGGCAGAATGGTCTTCTTTGTGTTATAAATTTTCTATGATTGTCTTTGATCTTCGTACTTGTCCATTGTAGCTCCTAGCACATTGCTCACTTTGTGCACCACCATTGAAGTGGATACAATTACTACCAAAGATCCTATAGCAGAGCTGTAGGATCTTTGATTACTACTATTTCACATTACAAGGGTAGGAAAGGTTTGGAGAGATAGGGGCCAAATGCAGGCAGGTAGAACCAGCCCAGAATGCAAACTTGGTCAGCATGGACAAGGTGGGCTGAAGGGCCTGTTTCTGTGTTGTATAGCTCTAAGACTTGGTGACTACACCATCCATGGCTGTGCCAACACCCTACACTCTGGAATTCTCTCCCTATACCTCATTATTTTTCTTTCTCACTCCTATGTTTTTTTTTGCATTCTGAAATGTCTGCAGTTCCATGCCCAGCCTTTATCTAAAAGTGTTCCTTTTGAATATTTTACAGCATTTAAGTTGCATTGCATCTTACGTTTGGAAACCATGCATCTTCCACTGATTTCACATTTAAACTTACTTTGAGACAGGCTGCGTTAATGATCGGAGAACAATCCTGGTTTGACATCAGAAGCACGAGTGATGTGGCCAAAATCCCCAGTGGCCTTGTGTACCTGGATGGTGTGGTCTGTTGGGGTCAGTTGTGTAATGGGCAGACCATTTACCAAATGTGCCTACCAACGGGATCACCATTTTATTCTGAAACCATGTTTTTCTACTGACCTATTTATTTCCTCAACCGGACTAAATTTATTCAGAAAGTCAAGCTTAGTAGGAAAAAACATGAAGAGGGCTCTGGAGGCAAGCAAAGCCAACCTACATTAGCGGCAGCAAATGGTTAAGATCAATCAGACTGCTGACACACTTATTGGTGTAAGTTGTAAGCATCATGATAGATTGTACGGTGGCAATTCAATAGTCCGAACGCATTTATTGAAGACAAAATCTTCCAGATTACATGTCAAGTAGATGGAGTGTACAACTCCAGGTTTATTAAATATTAAAGGCTCGCAAATCTCAGCACCGTTGCCTTCGAAAATAAATGAGAGTTGATCATTAAAAGGCGCGTGGTAGGATATGTATCTACATCCAGCATGTCCAAGGTAACAAGATGCAGATTTTGACCATGTCACTTGTATAAGATACACATGGGAGAAGAATCACTGCTGTGATGGATATTGGAGATAAATGACTGGGAATTGAGGACTTGACTCTAAACCTTGACTGAAATAATAATGGGAAGATAAAGAATATTGCGTGGCATCAATGGAGAAGGGAAACTTCTGGAGTATTCCATATAGACATGGAGATGAGCCACAATAAACCAAATAGATTGCAAGTTTTTTTTGCATATAAAAATGAGGGTGATATTAAACCTCCTTTATAATTTCTCACAAAAGCAACGTGTAAATAAATAGGTCTATACAAAAGCACGAGTTTCTAAATGTTGTTCCTTCGGCAACCCCATTGGTCCATGCGCTGTCCATTATGCATGGAGCTAACTGTCTGAAGAAGGGTCCTGACCCGAAACGTCACCTATTCATTCTCTCTAGGGGCGTTGCCTGACCCACTGAGTTACTCAGTGACATTGTGTTTTCCTCAAGATTTCAGCATCTGCGGTTCCTTGTATCGCCAGACACCGATTCAGACACGTCCATTAATATCTTAAAATAGGTGGGTGTGGGCACAACCAGCCAGCCACATTGAACTAGCTTCAGTAGCATTTAACGATCATGGACACGCTCTTCCTCTCCAATCCCTCATTCAATTCAGAGGTATATCATGGGTTTTATTGTAGGTCGCAACCAATGTACCATCTCAAACCACCACATGCATGTTGCTTTGTCACTGATGCCATTTTCTGGTGGCAGGGCGAGGTGAAGTTAATTTAGGGGAGAATATTTACAGACGGTGTTCCGTGATAATGAAGCACGGGAGAGGAGCATTCACTCAACGTTCCCTTTGCCCTGGGCCTCCCTGAAGAACTGGGTTGCATCAGGCTCTCTCTGCTTCAATATCTATTAGACTCACAGCTTTTTACAATCTTCAGCGCTCCTTCACCAGTCCAGCCAAAGCCATTCATCACACCTCACCCCCAACGCTCCACGGCTCAGAGTCAGAAACAACAGACCTCAGGGTGGGAAAGAAGTCCAACTCTGACAGTTGAGCTTATAGGATTGATATTACATTCCCTACCATAATTGGCACTTTCTTAATATCTTGAGTGGGGGTAGGGGTAAAAACTTCATTGGGGTCATCAGGTGGGCAACCTCCTTCCTTGGTGTTTCGTTGATAGGCCCACGTCACCTCCAGAGGGCTCAACAGCAACACCTGGCGTCCCAGGTGCGCTCCCCTCCATTTTACCCCTCTTGCTGGTCATTCTGCAGCCCAGTTGGCGTCCTTCCTCCTCAGCCGCAGCCAGTTGCTGCTTCGCTCGGCAGCCTCTGACAGCAACCAGACAGCTTGCCGGAAGGCCTCTCCTCGAACCCCCATTCACTTCAGGATACAAATGCTCTGACTTTTTTTAGTTTAAAAAAAACTTTAAAAAGTCAGAGTATTGTTTTCTTTCAGGTCAGAGTTGACTCCTTTCTCACCCTGAGATAGACAATAGACAATAGACAATAGGTGCAAGAGTAGGCCATTTGACTTTTAAATCTGTTGTTCTCAGACTTGAAATGAAAAGAAAGCTAACAGGGTAATAGAAGATTTAAAACAGAGGTAGCATGTTACAAAGGTTCTCTACTCATTGCGTGATGTCTCAACCCTGTACATTGCAATGATATGGGGAGAAGGCAGGAACGGGGTTATGATTGGGGACGATCAGCCATGATCACATTGAATGGCGGTGCTGGCTCGAAGGGCCGAATGGCCTACTCCTGCACCTATTGTCCACTGTCTATTGTCTATTGAATGTTATCACCTAATTGTTTGAATATAATGGCCAGAATCACCTGCGGAGCCCCAGGTTAGGGGAGATGCTGAGTGTGGCCATGTGGGGGAGCTGACTTCTCATTGATTCCCAATCCCCGCTGCAGTGCGTGGGATGGTGCAGCTGCTCCACCCACCTCCGCACAGAGGTCAGCCGATCAGAGGTTTCAGTTTACACCCAGCACACTTCACAGCAAAGATCCTATAGCAAGCAAGATAGACCACTCCTTCTAAATGCAATGGGCTGATGTGTAGTACGCAACGGAGCGGAACGTGGGCCTTTTTTTCATCCATTTCAGTAACCCGACCTGACCCGACCCGCAGTGTAATCAGCGTTGCGGGGGAACAGTTTGTGTTAATAAATTATAATTCTGAAAATGAGGAGAAGATTTATCTTTACGAGGATGTTTCCGTAACCGGCTTCCGTCTCCGCACTAGTATCCTATGGGATCTTTGGTGTGCAGACGGAAGCCGGTTACGGAAATGGGGCCGAAAATTACCCATGAATCTGCCCATGACCGCACGACGTCTTTTGCGTCTTGATCTATCTTGCTCCATACAGGATCTTTGCTTCACAGCATCAACAGATGGACAGACGGCAGCAATCCCTGACTCAGCTCTTTGGATTGGTTTCACTGATAAGACAGTCACCAAGGCATTGCTTAGCAAAGGCGATAAGATCCCATCCATTGCTCTCCAACAAAGATCCTGTACACAATGTGCATTCTGCCACTGGACCCTTTAGAAATCTTGCCATTTAGACCTTCATCATGGCATAGAACACATTAACATCTAATAAGAATTGCCATGGCTGTCTTTTACCATCAGTCTAAAGAAGGGTCCTGGCCCAAAACTTCATCTATTCACGTTCTCCAAAGATGCTGCCTGACCCGCTGAGTTACGCCAGCTCTCTGTGTCACATGGACTCTGGTTCTTGATTCCCCTACTCTGAGCAAGAGATTCTGTGTGTCTCTCTGTGTCTGTTGACCGTTTTACGGAGTGGATATAGAGTGAATACACTGGCTTAAGGTTTCTGCAAATTAGTACCACAAATATTGGCTCGATTAATGAATGCCCTGTTTCTACGTCATATAGAACACAGAACTGGCCTTTCGGCCCAAAATGTCTGTACTGAACATGATCAACGTTGCACATAATCCATTCTTTCCATTCCCTGCATATCCATGTGAGAATCAAAAGGTCTCTTAAATGCCACAATCGTATCTGCCTCTACCCCCACCACTGGCAGTGCGTTCCATTCACCCACCATTCTGCGTAAAAATCTTGCCCCACACATCTCCTTTAAACTTTGCCCCTCTCACAGTAAAGCAGTGCCCTCTAGTATTTGATATTTCCATCCAGGAAAAATAATTCTGACTGTTTACCATATAGATGCTTCTCATAAGATTAATATTCCTTCTTGACCCACAAAAAATATATATGCGTATCTATTGTACCAACACTGTAACATAGCATATCGTAAGATTCTTACTATGCCTAGAAATTAAATTGGACATTGCAGGGGAAAATGCCATGTTTCGAGAAACAGCACTTTTTCCTTAATTCAGAGTTTAAACTGTTCAACACCATTAGCACCTTCGATGGAGGTGTGATGAATTGTCCAAGTAGTCATTAGTTTGTAATCTCGCTAAATTAGGTTGTAATAGCAGAGTTGTTAAATGTTTAGTATTTTTTTAAGCAATTTATGTAGTTTGTGAATCGGGCTATAAAATTTCAATTCAAAGCATTTTTAAGAATGTACAATTTTGCCTCTGCTTCCTGTATATCCATAAACATGGCAGTCTTTAAGTTACACCAGAATCTCAAGCCCAGAAAGAAGGCAAACGGATTGAGTCACTGAAGAAAAAAATGAATGTTAAAGTGAGGTGCAACAGTGCTTCTCCTTGAGGTTTCCATTACGTTTTCTATGATCTCACAGAGAAAGATTTACAATTTATAGGGATAAAAAGCAACATGAGCTATGTTGAACTTGCAACACCTCACCATCTTAAATCAGAGTCATAGTGACTTACAGTGTGGAAACAGGCCCTAAGGTCCAACTTTCCCATACCGGCCAAAATGTTGCATAGACACTGGTCCCACCTGCCTGCGTTTGGGCCATATCCGTCTAAACCTATCCATGTAAATGTTGCAATAATACCTGCCTCAACTACCTCCAACAGCAACTCGTTCCATATACAGTACCCACCCCCCTTTGTAAAAGTACCCACCCCCCTTTGTGAAAATGTTACCCCTCAGGTTCCTATTAAATCTTTCCCCCCTCACTTTAAACACATGGACTCTGGTTCTTGATTCCCCTACTCTGAGCAAGAGATTCTGTGTGTCTGCCCAATCTATTCCTCTCATGATTTTGTACTCTTCTGTAAGGTCACCCCTCATCCTCCTGCGCTCCAAGGAATAGAGTCCTAGCCTGCTCAACCTCTCCCTGTAGCTCAGGCCCTCGAGTCCTGGCAGCATCCTTGTTTAGCCACACAGATGCTACTGATTTGGAAATACATGTCCATTCCTTCATTAAGTTTGAGTCAAAATCCTGGAACTTTGACAGGAGGGGCTTCGACATGAAGCAGGTTGAGAAAAGAGGGTTGGATCAGATTTCCAGGGGATAACAAATGCTGGTCATACCAATGGAATTCTTCCCATGAAAAAAATTATATAAATGTGTATACATCAGCAACACATTACCCAAACAGCAGAGTTGAAAGTCAAGATGTTTAATTATCATATGTACTGGCAACAGACCAGTGAAATTCTTATTTGTTGCAGCTTCATAGTCAATGATGCATAATGCACAAATAAATAAAAAAAATAACACATAAATTAATAATCGGTATTGCAGGTTACTGGACCTTAATATGCAAAAACTGGTCCATAGTTTAACCAAAATAAAGATGATAGTAGATCATAGTTGCTGAGGGAGAAGGGTCAAGACCCAGAACATCACCTACCCAGGCTCTCTAGAAATGTTGCCTGACCTGCTGAGTTACTCCAGCACATTTTGTCATAGAAACATATAAAATATGTGCAGGAGTAGGCCATTCGCCCTTCGAGCCAGCACCGCCATTCAATATCATCATGGCTGATCATCCACAATCAGTACCCCGTTCCTGCCATCTCCCTATATCCCTTGATTCTGCTAGCCCTAAGAGCTCTATCTAACTCTCTTTTGAATGCATCCAGTGAATCGGCCTCCACTGCCTTCTGAGGCAGTGAATTCCACAAATTCTCCGTGTGAAAACGTTTTTCCTCATCTTTTATGTCCTTTTAGGTAAACCAGCATCTGTCGTTCCTTGCTTCTGCATAGTTGCTGGGGAAGTGGTTAGTGCAACGCAGTGTCCAAGAGCCAGATAGTTGCTGGAAAGAAGCTTTCCTTGAACCTGAAGATCACGGTTTTCAGGCTGCTGAACTGTCTTCTCAGTGGCAGCAGCCAGATGAGAGTGTGGCCACAATGGTGTGTGTCTTGGATGAGTCTTTTGAGGCAACACCTCCTGTAGATCCTTTTAATGGTGAGGGTGTCAGTAGCCCTGGTGAACCAGGCAATATCTATCACTTTCTGCAGCCTGTTTTGTTCCTGGATATTTGAGTTATTGAATTAGACTTTCTAATTCTACAAGTCTGACTATAATATTTGGAGCCTGCAGTGACTCAATGGGTAAATCTTTCATCTCTGACTGAGAAGGCACTGAGTTCAAATCCCACTCGGAGAACACATAGACCTCGGTTGACATCAAATCAAAGCCTTCGCTGACGTCCCATGTGGGAGTGCAAGTCCTGTGATACTCTCTTGATAAAGAGCAGAAGATTTATCTGTGATTTGGGGCTGATTTCATCCCTCAGCCAAATCATATTTTGAAGGCAGAGAGATAGATTCAGAAGTTATGGGGAAAAGGCAAGAGAATGGGGTTAGGAATGAAAGATAGATTAACCAAGATTGAATGGCAGAGTCGATTTGATGGGCTGAATGGCCTAATTTTGCTTCCATCACTTATGAACTATCATTGCACAGACATCGTGGGCAGAAAGGCCTGTTCCTGTGCTGTACTGTTCTTTGTTCTATGATCTACCCTATAAATATGGTATTTAGACAGCACCTCGTTGCTGTTTGTGGGATCTGTTTGTCAGTAAGTTGACCACCATATTCCTTGCACTGCATTAAGGATTTCATATCAATTTTTGGAAAGTGTTTTGGAATATGCTGAATGTACCATGAACCGCTCTCCATGAACGAAGGTCTTTCTTTACTTCGTCACTTCCTTCCCTCTTTTACTTTATTTCTTTCTCTCCTCCTTTCCTTTCCTCAGTCCCTTTAAGAGTGTCCCGACAGAGGGCCTGGAAGCGGATCGCCAGTTCTTGGTTGCTAAGTACACATGGTGTAGGAACGAACGAAAAAATGGATTTGCATTTACATTCCCAAATTTCCTAATGGGGCAGCGTTGCCATGGCAAAGGGATATCGTTACCATGGTGAGATTTCATGCAAAACACTTCACCAAATTTGTGCAGTCAAATCATGCGTTTGGTGATAAACTAGAGATATCATTATAACGATCTGATCCACAAAATGCAGCAAAAATTGATACATTTTCTGACCGCCTTTGAAAATCCTCCTTCACTCCACTGCCAGGGGGTGACCTGGGCATTTAATACAAGTCCCTTTAAAACAAATATTTCTGCAGTTGGACCAGGTCTTCATTTGCACGGACAATGCTGAGTTTTCGGCTGACGACAAAGCAGGAGGGTTAATTATTGACGCAATCTGTGGGCTTTGTGTTGCAGGTGCAGCTTTTCCATTCGGTTGCATTAATTAGCCATAAGCTATGATCCTCCGTGCAAGGGTCAGATGCCTAAGATTACCGCCACCTGATCTGCGCAGACCACCGCCTGGTCGCCTCTCTCCCCTCCGCCCCTCCCACCTGCTTCCTTTCTGGGTCCTTTTAGAAACCCTGCATCATCTGCCCAGGTACAAGCACTCAAAACAATAGCCTTGAACAGGCCAGATGTGAAAGGAAAGGGCTTATTCATTAAAAGGCACAGGACTGTCACCAAATATAGTGGATGACAATCATTTATGCTCCATAGTAAAAACTCAATTATCGGAAACAAGCGAGGTCAGATATCTGTATATATTTTTTATTATTAAACAGGACAGTTCATTTAAACATCCAAAAGTAAATGAAATCCTCTTTTAAAAAAAAAAACACAGAGCACCCAGAGGACATGTAATGTATTTCGGAGGTCAGATGACAGTTTAAAAAAAAACTCTCTCACTTTCTAATCTGAGTTTGGAAACTTGGTAATTATAACTTGTGCTGCTCTGCTGTTGTAACTCAGTGCGTTGACATTGCAACACTGCCAGGTCCATATAACGTTGTATGTGGTGACGAGACTATTCCAACACAGAGCGGGCATGGTTAGACAATTCCACTGTCAATCACGTCAGGCGATATCCTTGCTGTAAGTGACAGGTATTGAATTGCAGCTGAGAACTATCCGCCATGCTGTGCATTTCCAGCAAACATACCTTGCTCCCTCTGCTCTGTAACATGATGTGTTAGTATATTGCTGATTTTAGCTGTACAAATGTTGCTTGCTGTTAACCCAGATTCAAATCCAACCCAATGGACATCATTGAATTTTCAGTTGAGTTTCTGATGTATTATATGGAGTCTATGGCTTGGAAATTGAATGTTTCATCTGTTGTTGGTGCGTTAAACCTCGGCTATATTTAACAATGACACCAAATCAGGTTCCCTGCAAAAAAGATGGCCCAAAAGGGTACTTGGCAGAAAAAAACAGGTCATTTTTCCAAGACATGTTCACCCTTCAACATTTCTTACAAGGATAGTATGGCGCAACACAACTTTGGATTTAAATCTAGTTATGGGTTGGGTGAGGTGGGTGGGGAGGGATGATAGGCAGGTATACCACCACTTTTCTCTCCCTTTATCTTTTTGTCCTTTTTTTCTCTTTGGCTACGCTACTTTGGTAGTCTAGGGGTCCTATCTTTGCATCCTCACTTTTTCTCTTTCTTTTCATGCATTCAAAGCTAAAAAGTCAAAATTGAAGGTACATTAACTGTATAATTGTATATGCTGTTTGTTCTACTCTTGTACATTTGCTTCTAATAAATAAAAATATTAAAAAAAATAAAAAAATAAAAAAAAAGGGTACTTGGGATAACATAGGGCCCAGAACCGTGCAGTAAGGTAGGATCAACCCTTTCCCTGTAGGACCACTACCCAGGTCAATGCAGATTGTGATCATTAGCTGCATCGGTCCAAGAAGGACATCAGCCAAAGGCACACGCTCCAAGGAGGCAAGCAGCCGTCCTGATAGAGGTGAGGATCCTGGTCTCAACCCGAAATATCAACAAGTCCTTGGCCCCCTCCCACCCCCAACAGATGCGCCTCAACTCCTTGAGTTCCTCCACCAAATTATTTTCAGCAACAATTCACCTGTGGCTACCACAAAGAAGAAATAAGTCTCTGATCCACATGAAGGGAGCAGGAGCTGGCCCATGAGATATACACCAGCCATGTTAGTCCTGCATAAAGCCTGCCTCCCCAAACCAGACCAACTATACGCAGTGGGTATATACACAGAATGTTGGAGTAACTGAGTAGGTCAGGCAGCATCTCTGGAGGAAACGAATAGGTTTCTTGTCCAGACCCTTCATCAGACATGATGGCGACTACATGCTATGGGTTCAGCTTAGGACTATGTCCTGCCAAAACATTTAGGTTTGAGTTAGGTCGTGATCTTGGCTAAGTTCAGTGTTTTTTCAGGGTAGGTTGACTACCAGTTGGTGTTGCCTGTATGAGACAGATACTTGGACGTTAGCAGATGAGGACCTGGTCCAGGGCCATGGCGATGATTTTTGGGAGTTGATTTCAAGGTGTCGGTGGCAGGGTTTAATACCTGGAAAGCGACAGACAACGTTGCCCAGAACTGGGAGCACTTTCCTACGCTTTGAATTCCAGTTGACCTCAGTGCCACGGCCAGGCGGTGACACCTGCACGTGGGGTGGGCTGATTGAGTTGCGCCGGTCAGATTTGCAGGTCTGGCCTCACCAAAGCTGGGCCAGATATCCCACAAATATCTCCAAGTCAGGTTAGGTGGTGCATTGGAGAACAAAGGACAATGAATCCTTGACATGGACTCAATAGGCCAAAGGGTCTGTCCTGGACCACCTCCATTGTCAGAGTGAGGCCAAACGGAAATTGGAGGAACAGCACCTCATATTTCGCTTGGGCATCTTACAACCCAGCGGCATGATTTTTTATTTCTCTTATTTCAAGTAACGCATGCATTCCCACCCCCATCCTAGTCGTTCTGCCAGTTTCATTGTTCGCATCTCTTTAGCACGTAATTCCCAGCCATTATGGACTCCACCCTCCAGATGTCATCTGTTGCCGGCCCTATTTTGTTCTGACCTTTCCTCGCCTCCAGCTTCCCCACCACCCCCCTCCATCTTTCCCTCTGAAGAAGGGTTCCAACCCGAAAAGCCATCAATTCCTTTTCCCCAGAGATGCTGCCTGACCCGCTGAGTTACCCCAGCATTTTGTGTCCATCTTCGGCCTGTTTCTGAGCTGTATCTCCCCGTGACTCCACAATCTCCATCTTGGATTGTGTTCGGATCGACTACAATTCCAATTGGTAATTGTCGGGTGGAGTTTAATTTTGTACACAAACCACATGCGTCGGAAGGATGAAGAGACACGGCAGGGCCACCAGAGATAATGTAAAGTAGGACAGGGCTCGAGTTGAGTCCCCACCGTCTGAAATTCACCAGTCAATGGAAGGATGCACAAGTAAATCTCTGGGAGAGCTGCACATCACTGAAAACAGTTGTAGCAAGGCTTTATTAATTGGATCAGGGATTCATTTTATTGATGTCTTATAATCAGAGCAGGTGGACCTGCAAAGCAGCTTGTGAGGGATTATTATGCATCATCTGGGCTCTGTTGTATGATTATGGTGCACAGTGCTGCTGATAATGATTGGATGGTGGAGAGTGTCGGCGCTTTTGCAGTGGGCACTCTCTTTTAGGGAGTTCTTTATATCCTGTGTGGGTAATGTCTGCCCAGCAGTGATGTGCAGATCCTGAGCTGGGACATCTCCTGACAGCTGCCGTTCTCCTCCAATTCCTTTATCTGCAGCTCTCCAGGCCTTGCCTCATGGACCACAAAGTTCCACATCTCTTTGTCTCTCTTTCCCCAACTCTGGCTCCTGTCTTCCATTGACAGCGTTCATGTTTTGTCAGTTTTGGAGATACAGCGCGGAAGCAGGCCCTTCGGTCCACCGAGTCCGCGCCGACCAGCGATCCCTGTACACCCGTACTATCCCATACACGAGGGATCTGACCAAGATGAGATTGCATTGCCTGCAAACTCGGTCAGCACAAAGCAGATGGGAAGACTTCATGACCCAGTGCTGCCAACATCGGGCAGTACGGTGGTGCAGTGGTAGAGTTGCTGCCTCACAGCACCAGAGACCCAGGTTCAATCCTGACTGTGGGTGCTGTCTGTTGGGAGTTTGTACATTCTCCCTGTGACTGCTTGAGTTTCTTCCCACACTCCAAAGATGTACAGGTTTGCAGGTTGATTGGCTTGGTGTGATTGTAAATTGTACCCAGTGTGTGTATGATAGTGTAAATGTGCGGGGATTGCTGTTCGCCATGGACTCGGTGAGCTGTAGAGCCTGTTTCCATGCTGTATCTCTAAACTAAACTAAACCGATGGCCTGTAGATAGGCACAAAATGCTGGAGTAACTCCAGCGGGACAGGCAGCATCTCTGGAGAGAAGGAATGGGTGACGTTCTGGGTCAAGACCCTCCTTCAGACTGGAGTGTACGTTTGACCTGTACGTTTGAGTAATGGAAACTACTTTCCTTCATAAAAATTAATAAATGGTTATTAATGGGAGCCATAATGGACACATGGTTGCAGTCAATGGCTGCCGACAATGCGGTCAAATCCCAGTCACCAACACAACACCTCCTCACAAACATCAAGGAACATTGAACCGTTCCTTCCAGAGTGCAGTGCCTGAGTGACCAGCCCAATGTTGTAATGATGCGAACAAACTGTGTGACGTGAACAGGTCTGCTGAGGCTACTTGGAATGATCTTCGAGCGAGGAGTTTCAGGATCAAAGTGATTTTGACCTCTAAGGAGGCTCCACTCCAGATATGACAGCATGGTCAAATATAAACACAAGGAACTGCAGATGCTGGATTACATAAAAGGACACAATGTACTGGAGTAACTCATGTTTCAGGTCGGGACCCTTCTTCACACTCATTGAGAAAGGGGAAGGAGTCCGAAGAAAGGTCCTGACCCGAAACCTCACCTACCCATGACTTCTGGAGATGCTGCCTGACCCATTGAGTTACTCCAGCACTTTATGTTTTATTTTAAAGAGCATGGTTAAAGATCTGTAGAAATTCAGCAGGTGCAGCAGCATCTTCGCTCCATAGATGCTGCTGCACCGCTGAGTTACTCCAGCACTTTTGTCTACCTTCGATTTCCCAGCATCTGCAGTTCCTTCTTAAACACATGGTTAAAGATCTGCTGGCAGTATTTCACATTACTCAGCGATGATAACTTCAAAAAACTGATTATGGGGGTGGTTCAGAGGGAATGGAGTGAGGATTTCCCGGGAACAGGATTCTTCATTGATGCTTTTGTCTCCTGCACCAGTAGTGTCAACTCTGAGGCATCAATTGAATGAGCACCTCTGTAGCTAATTACTGGAGAAAATGCTCACTGTTACTTCTTGCACCTTCAGAAGGTGTTTGCAGTTTGCAGAGAGTTCTGAAGCTGCCCAACAGGTCTGAGCAGAATGTTATTTCAGACAACGACGAGATTAGCAACAAACAGGCATGATGAACGCTGAGCTGTACTGAGACACTTCCACAATGATCACAATGATGCCTTTGGATTCTAATTTTATGTCAGGGACAGTGGCCAAATGGTGATGCTAGTCGATGTGGCGGATAAACACTTGCCATGAATCGAGAGCAAAAGTCTTCAGCCCACTTTTGCAATGGGTACATTTTCACCCAGACATGGTCTTCAGCATGATCACTCCAGGTAACATTTTTACACAATTAATGCCTAACAAAATTGGTGCTAATCAATCTTCCTCAGCAGCTACATCTAGTGAAAGGTCTGGATAGAGTGAATGTGGAGTTTCCACTAGTGGGCGATGCTAGAACCAGATGCCATAGCCTCAGAAGAAAAGCCTTTAGAAGGGAGATGAGGAGGAATTTGTTTAGTCAGAGGATGGTGAATCTGTGGAATTCATTGACATAAATGGCTGTGGAGGCCAAGTCAATGGATATTTTTAAGGCGGAGATTGACAGATTCTTGATTAGTAAGGGCGCCAGGGGTTATGGGGAGAAGGCAGGAGAATGGGGTTGAGAGGGAAAGATAGATCAGCCAAGATCGAATGGTATAGTAGACTTGATGAGCCAAATTGGCTAATCCTGCTGCTAGATCTTATGAACCTATCTACCTCCATGTCCATGAATATCTGGAATTTATTTGAGATAAAACCTGTTACACACTGACTCCAATGTACATTATACATTATATGACATTAAACAAATATAATTTCATCAAACTCAAGAGATTTTGTCAGCCAAGAGATCAGGTCTGACTTGGTCACGTAAAGTTGGCCAATTCTGCCTGAATGAACATAACTTGTGCTGCTCATTGATAGAACGTGTATTATATCTGCAAGGGCCTGAAGTCACTGATAAAGTCACATAGTTGAGGTACTGGTTCGATTCGAAGGAAAAGTATTTTGCACAATGAGACGGACCAAAGGAGCCATCAGTAAAAAATAATGTCCTACAATGGAAGGTCTGATTCCATTGCAGTTCAACTGACAGCTTTACATCCACTGAATAAAGATGAACAAAGGAGAAATGAAGACTAATTTCAATGATATTTGCATTCCCAGCAGTGTTCCAATGATGTAAGTCACATGCCCAATGCAGGATATCAGGACTCACCTGATTCATCATTTGTGGCTCAGTGGGAACCCTCTTGCCTTCAGATTGGAAAGTCACAGGTTCAAGTCCCACTGCAGAGTCTTGAACATGAAAATCTGAGCTGATACTCTGGGGCATTTGGAGATACCATTAATATATTACACTGAGACCCTATCTGCCCTCTCCTTTGGACACAAAAGATCTAACCAGACAATTTCAAAGCAGAGCAGCCAGTTCTGATGGTACCACATATATCCCTGTGTCAATATTGACCATGTGGCCAACTTGGCCAATATGTTCTTGTGTCTGTGGCCCACTCCAGAAATACAATTGAACTTCACAATCACAATTCTCTACTATACAACTGAATTATTTAGTTTAGTTTAGAGATCCGCGCCAACCTGCGATCCCCGCACACTGACACTGTCCTACACACACACTAGGAACAATTTACAATTTTATTAAGCCAATTAGCCTACAAACCTGTAGGTCTTTGGAGTGTGGGAGGAAACCAGAGCACCCAGGGAAAAACCTCACAGGTCACAGGGAAGTGGGAAAAAATTGGAGCTCCAAGAGTAAACCCATGTGGTCACATGGAGAACATGCAAACTCTGTACAGAGAGCACCCGTAGTCAGGATCGAATCCGGGTCTCTAGGGTTGTAAGGCAGCAACGCCACCGATGCCACCGACAAAGCCAGGCAAGTGATGGGTTGATACAGGTGAGGGAGGGTGTTGGATAAAGATGGTTGGATAAAGGCCAGAGATAAAAAGGCAAAAGGTGTTTCTTCTCATCTCTAGCCTTTGTCCAACCATCTGTACATTAACAATTCCAGGCCTTGTCCTGACCCTCTCAATGTATTTCTTTACATTAATTATGTTCATGTTCATTTTGATTTTGAGTTAGTTTAATTTAGGACACTGAGCCCTGGATGACTCTTCCATTCCTTTGATCTAGTGGTACTGAGCATGCCAAGCAGAACTCCCCATCTTTGGAGAATGTCAATGCCAGCTGAATCTAACCACGTTCTTTCGTCCATTTAACATTAGCTGGCTGGACTCACAACCCAAAAGGTACAAAGCACTTGTGTGAAAAAATATGATAATATGTGACCCCTCTCCAGCTTCAACACCGCGAGGCATTACGGACCAATCTGCTCCTGCACACTCAGACTGATGTGGACTCTACCCCCAGCATTGGTCAGAGGGTAAACACAAAATGCTGGAGTAACTCAGCGGGTCAGGCAGCATATCTGGAGAAAAAGAATAGGTGACGTTTCAGGTCGAGATCCTTCTTCAGACAAGTGATCGCCATCAAACATTTGAGTATAAGAACCTATTGTTACAGCATCAGCAAAATTAAGAAAAGAAAACCTAATTCTCAAGTGAATCTCATATATAGATTAAACAGAAAATAATAGAAAAATACACAGTAATGTGCTTCAAGACTGTAGCACATGAAGGAATTCAGATGACAAAGGCTGCTCATAGAGTTTGAACATCACTCTTGTGATTGATGACTGCACCTGCACTCTCTGATGTAAAACAGCCTTGTAACACAGTCTTAAGTATCTATTATCCCAGGATTTATGGTATTCGTGACAGGATTTTGGCACTGGAACTACACACAGTACAAGAAGGTGAATAATCTTGGGAGGAGGAATAAGAGTCAAAGAGCCTTCTGTCATATTTGTCCAGCAATTTATGAAGACAAGTATAACGGGCTCTCCATGGTCTGGCTTTTGATTACTCCCATGAACAGACTTTGACATGGTAACTCCAGCATCTCAGCTGAAAAATCAAACCAGACTCAATTCTGAGGCAGATGGACCTTGGAGGTGACCATGCCCAGACCAAACCTGGCTGCTGTCAACTAAGGCAACTTCAATTTGACCTCAGCATGGGTCATGTTTCCCCTCTCTCATCAGGCAAGAGGTACAGAAGTGTGAAAGTGCACTCCTCCAAAGTCAGGGACAGTTTCCTCCCAGCTGTTATCAGGCAACTGAAACATCCTACTAACAAGTAGCGAGCAGTCTGAAGCTACTATCTACCGCATTGGAGACCCGCGGACTATATTTAATCAGACTTTATTGAACTTCACCTTGCACAAAATGTTATTCACGTTATTTATCATGTATCTGTACACTGTAGGTGGCTCGATTGTAATCATGTATTGTCTTTCTGCACACAACAGAAAGCCTTTCACTGTACCTCAACATATGTGACAACAAACTAAACTAAACTAACCTAAAGGAGACATAAATCAGCAACCTGTGCGGCAGGTACGTGTATGCCTCACACACATCAAATTACACCAAAATATCTCTTGACTGCAAGTTCCACAGAGGTAATATAGATTGCTGGAGGCTTGCATATTAAGAAATTATGAGGTGCGCAACAGGTAACCAAAGCTGCATGAGTCAGCAATCATCTAAAGAAGAGAGGAAGAGAGCAAGCGTGCACAGCAGGAACTTAGCAATAACCTGGCTGAGGGAAAACAAGTCCATTAATATTGTTTGCTCCAGATGATGTGGCAAACATTATAAAATTGCAATTAAATCACTGGACGAGAATTTAAATGCTGTAAACCAGACTCAGACTAATCAAATGATGTATAAGCTCAAGAGAAAATCCTCACTGGTCTGTCAGTTCTTCCATTCATTGCGACTCTGTGCCCCCCCCCCCCCATGCATGGACTGAGCAAAAGAGAAGGGAGCAACTTGTCCACTCACTGTATTCAAGTCCAGCTTTGCCAAGAGTCAACTCTGGCTTCGGACAGGGAAAAGAAGATTGCTTTAGTTTAGAATTGTAAATTAACGTTCAGATTAAAGCACTTACATCAAATTGACCAGTTGGGAATCTAAAGCAAAGTTTCAACAACTGGGTTCACGTAGTCTATCACTTGTACCTTTACAGTTGAGTAGAATAGACCACTGACAGACTCAGAAAGCTGGTCAAATAGGTAACAATGGATTGGGGATAGACACAAAATGCTGGAGTGACTCTACAGACTGATCTGATCTGTATTTATGCCTACAATATTCTGTTGTGCTGCAGCAAGCAAGAATTTCATTTTCCTATCTGGGACACAAGACAATAAACTCTCTTGACTTGACTTGACTTGACTTGACTAATTTGAGGAAGATGAGAAGTAAATGTGGAGGAACCCAGTGAAAAGTCTATTGGTGCACTTGTAATCTGAGAATAACAAACTGGCCTTGGTCCTGGTGGTACGTCAGCTAAATGTCACAACATTAACAAAACAGTAAGGATCAATGTTTCAGCCCCCTGACCCGTCGCCAGTTGGAATGAGCGAGTAGTCAGATAGCTACAATTTCCAACATGAACCCTGGAATCCCCAGCTACTAAAGTTTCATCTCAACAAAACTTAGCTGAAAGTAAAACAAGAGAAAATACAAAGAGACATTGCTGTGTATTAATTTGGGGTTGGGTGAAGGTGATGAGGTTCCAATGTTTTGAAACATAGACAGAATTGAAGAAGACTATTTAGCCCTTCATGGTTGCTTCACTATTCAATCTGATCATAGCTGATCATCCACTTGGACAGGAAAGATTTAGAGGGATATGGGCCAAACCTACGCAAATGGGACTAACTTAGATGGGGCATCTTGGTGAGCATGGACAAGCTGGGCAGAAGGGCCTGTTTCTCTGGTATATGACTATGACTCCACATGAATTCAGATGAATGCAAGACGTTGCGTTTTGATAAGACAAACAACAACAGATTGACACAGCAATTGGTAGGTCCTGGGGAGTAATGTGGAACAGGGAGACCTGGAGGTGTAGGTACATAATTCCATGAAAGTCCTGACACAGATAGGCAGGTTGGTGAAGAAGGCATTTCCCACTCTTGCCTTCATCAATCAGGTTATTGAGTACAGGAGTTGGGGCGTCATGTTACGCTGTACAAGATGTGGTTACAGCCACTTTGAAGTACGATGTACTATTCTTGTATGTACAAGTACTATGTACAATATGGTCAGTATGGATGAGTTGGGTTGAAGACTGCATTTCTGTGCAGGATATCTCGAAGATTCTTTGACCCTGCGATTCTATGACTCAAATACCATGTTCTTATTCGTTCCCATATCACCTGATTGCTTGAGCTTTGGAAGATATATCTACCTCCGTCTCAAATATATTCGTTGTCCTGATGAAGAAATGTCTTCTCATCTTAGTTATAAATTACATTCCCCACCTCCTAAGTCTGTGACCCATGTTCTAGATGTCTTTGCCATCATCTTGTCTGCCTCATCTTATTGGAACGTCATAGGTTTCTATCGGACTCCCTCCAAAAAGCTATTCCTTATGGATGATGCCAAATGAAAAGGTCCTTTCACCATGTTGTTGTAGAAAAACATAAGAACCTCCTGTTTCACCAAAGGTGCTATATAAATGTAGTTATCATTAAAATATTTAGACAACCAGTCAACAACAGAAACCTCTCATAGCTTCTCATTTTCACACTACAAGCAGCTTACAATGGCTTGTTCCCTTTATCATCGATACTTTTTTGCATATCTTTTATTCATTGTTCTTTATCTCTCCACATCACCGTCTATATCTCTCATTTCCCTGATCCCTGACCAGTCTGAAGAAGGGTCTCGACCCGAAACGTCGCCTATCTCCTTCGCTCCTTAGATGCTGCTGCACCTGCTGAGTTTCTCCAGCCTTTTGTGTACCAACAATAGAAACCTAAATGGCCTGTCCCACTGTACAAGGTAATTCAAGAGCTCTCCCGTGTTAAAAAAAAATCAAACTAGTGCTAAGCACGTAGAATGTATGTAGCGGGTACATCGCTCGGGGACGTCTCTTAGCGGCTCGTAACGCTAACGGCAGGTACTCGGGAAACGCGGTTAGCTCGTGAAGACTCGTGAAGATTTTCCAACATGTTGAAAAATGTCCACGAGAGTCCCGAGTACCTACGAGCGGCTATTACCATAATTTGCCAAGTTCGAATCAGGGGAAACTCGGGAGAACTCTTGAATTAGCTCCGACAGTGGGACAGGCCCTTAAGGAGGCTGGGTGGCTGAAATGTTTACATTTGTTATTGTCACGTGTAATGAGGTACAATGAAATATTTATTTTGCATGCTATCCAATCAAAATCAGATAATGCTATACATAAATACAGTTCAGCCAAACTCAAGTGCTAAAGGTGGTGCAAAGCGGAAGATACAGAGCGCCGAATATAGTTCTCAGTATCGTAGAGCAGCAGTTCCATAGACAACGTCTAATGTAAGCATTGGAGCAGATTTGGCACAGAGGGCCCAATTATGAAAAATGTCCAAAGTTAAAAACAGTGTCATCAGCCATGCGGCCAAACACACAGGTAGCCTGCGGCTACGTGGGAAAATATTGCAAGTTCATTAACCAAAGGTCCCAACCTGCAATTTGAACTCATCCTGCAGTACGATTCTTAAACATGGATTCAAAATCACAAGCAGACACTTTTAACACTTCAGGCATTTACTCTGTCGAAGGGCAAGGAGAGGGTATGAGAAGTCTTTACGAGGAGAGTGTTCCCACACTTCAGCTGCCCTGGTCTCAAGTCACGGAGGAGATCAACGTCCATCCCCCCGCTGAGAGCGGTTTAATCTCCCCCATTGGAGGCGATCCCCTGTTGACAAGAGCCACTGGGACCAGCTCTGGGGGATGGAGCCTGGGAAAGGTCACCCACCTGGTCCCTTTGGTTGGATAATAATGCAATGTTTAATTAGAGATACCAGCTTCACAGGAAACCACTTGGCAAACCTTTCCTGGGCATTTGCCAAATTAAAACTCTACTGAATTAGGGCTTGAAGGTATGATGCTCCTTGCGAGTGACACCATTTGCAATTTAACTGATAGTGTTTCCCCTTTCTCCCTCAACAACAAACAAGATGCTGCTCCTTAACTGACGGATGATCCTTTCCACAAACATGGCTTGGGTGAAGTACAATAAGAGAGATGTGGATCATGAACGAAGAAAAGGAGTTGATTGGCACATTTCTGCGCTCCAAAATCCCATGGATTTCTAGCTGCCTTTTAATTATGAACCATTGTTACCCTAGCAACAGCACTTAGATTTATTTGGGACTGATCCAGATGGTTACCGGTGTGAATCAACATAGTGCAAGCTTCAAACACTGGATAGATCCCACCACGAAGCCCAATGTGTTTGCAGGTTTGGAATTCCCGAGAGGTGGGAATTAAACTTCCAACAGACAAGTCGGCTTGATCCAGACGCCACGTGCTAGCTCGCATGAAAGGACAGTCCGCTTCAAACGGGTGGATTGCCCAAACTGTTGTCTCAACAAGCTGAGGAACTATGGACAGGAGATATTTGCAGTGATGTGATTCCTCCTAGAGCTGCAGATGGCTCACAAAGCTCACAAAGAGTCAGGATATCACAACACACAGGGAACCATTTGGCTTATCGTGCCTCTGTTGGCTCTTCCACTTGCTCCCTCTCCTCTGTTCTTTCTCCACCACAGTTTTACAGATCCAATTGCCTCCTGAAGCTGACTCTAAGATATGATAGGTTTTAGAGGCTTTAGGATAGGTACATGGATATGCAGGGAATGGAGGGATATGGATCAAGATGGCTGTCATTGGGTATTTTTAAGGTGGAGATTGATGAATTCTTGATTAGTAAGGGTGTCATATATTATGGGGAGAAGGCAGGAGATTGAGGATGTGAGAGAAAGATAGATCAACCATGATTGAATGGTGGAGTAGACTCGATGGGCCCAATGGCCTAATTCTATCGTATGACTTAAGAACTTATGAACTGATGAGATGTGCTTAGTTTAGCTTGGCATCAAGTTCGGCAGTCGCTGGTGGCCAAAGGGCCTGTTCCATGTTGTACTGTTCTACATTTTTTTCAGTGTGTGTACTCCAGGTCATAATATGCCAATCCTGATGTTGAGCTGTTACACAGAGCCCGACACAATGTTCACACTGGGTAACGAAGAATTACTTCAGTATTAGGCCAGCTATTAAGGACACAAGCAAAAATTGGATTTGACAGCTCTTAAATGTAGACCATAGCTTGGGTGAAATTTGTGTTTTTTTGGCAGACAAAATCCTGCTAATAACCAGTTTATGTTGGGTCTTACAGATGACGTTTAAGAGAAAGCAAGACCTGCATTGAACAGGGTGTCATGGGTTAGGGGCAAAGGCAGAAGAATGGGGTTGAGAGGAAAATATAGATCAACCATGATTGAATGGCAGAGTGGTCCCTATGGGCTTTATAGCCTAATTCTACTCCTACGACACATGAACTTACAAAATGGCTGACCCAAATGGCTGCACAACCAATGGAGTGGACTTTGAAGATGTGACTACCATTTTGACACACCAAAATGCTACAAATATCAGTTTGTTGTGCTTATGATTCTGGGCTGATAATCTATAACACAAGAACAATTTTCCAGGTATGCAAGTTCAAACCCCAGCAAGGCAGCCAAGAAATTTATTTACTGTAAATTAAATACATTTTGAATGCAAATCAATGAACACCATAAAACTACCATGTCTTTTTTTATATGACAATCTAATTTATTCATGTTATTTTCAGAGGAAATCTGCTGCCCTTGCCAAAGAGGCCTAGTTAATCCAATACCACACAAAACCAATTGCATCTTAACAGTCCTCTACATTGGCCGAGCAAAAGGCATTTGGGGATGAACAATAAATACTAGCCCTGCCAGTAATGGGCACATCATAAAATAATACAAAATGCTGGAGTAACTCAGCAGGACAGGCAGCATCTCATTCCTGCTCTCCAGAGATGCTGCCTGTCATGCTGAGTTGCTCTAACATTTTGTGTCCATCTTGAGTGTAAACCAGCAGTTGCATACATCATAAATGGTTATTTTTATCCAGGGACTGTGTGTATCCCTGGCATGGCGAGCATTTATTGCCCATTCCTAATTGCCCAGTTTTAAGTGGAACTGACCAACTTGCTGGGCCATTTCAGCAGACAGTTATAGGGTATCAATCTTGTAGGCGATGCACACAGGCCTGTCATGGTAAGGAAGCTAATATCCTTTCCTGAAGGACATCGGTGAACCAAATGGATTGTCCAACAACTGGCTCATTTCATGGTTTCTTTACTGAGTAGACATTTTGTTTAGTTTAATCTTAACCCAGTTACGTGAATTTAAATTTCCCAGATGCCTTGGTGGATTTGAAGTCGCGTCTCCAGCTCAATAGTGTAGACCGGCTAATAGTACAGCAGCTCAACCCGGTGGTGCAGCGGTAGGGTTGCAGCCTGACAGCGCCTGAGACCCGGTTCAATCCTGACTACGGGTGCTGTCTGTACGGAGTTTGCACGTTCTCCCTGTGACCGCGTGGGTTTTCTCTGGGATCTCCGGTTTCCTCTCACACTCCAAAGACATATAGGTTTGCAGGTTAATTGGCTTGGTATAATTGTAAATTGTCCCTGGTGTGTGTGGGGTAGTGTTAGTGTGCGGGGATCGCTGATCGCAGTGGACTCAGTGGGCCATAGGGCTAGTTTCCGCACTGTATATCTAAACTAAACCAAACAGAACTAAACTAGACTAAACTAAACCAAACCAAACCACCATGCTGGAAGGATAACTGAACCAATGTCAGCATCCTCTCCCAGGCCAATATCCCTAGCGCTTCAATCGTAGTAACTCAGCTGGCACCTAATGCCAGGCAACGCCATTCACACACCCCACGCTGGGCTCCCCAAACCCACGCTTCATTCTGGGCTCCATCTTGGGCGGGATAGCTAGGAGGACAGAGGAAACGATTGAAGCCTGAGAGAAGTACAATATCCACACTGGCCCCTGAGAATCCCTGGCCGAAGACCATTCAAAGTGGGGCAAAGACCATTTGGAATGAAGTTGAGAAGATCTAGTCACCCCATTACAGGAAGGAATGTGGAGGATTTGGGGAAGATGCACAAGAGGTTTGCCAGGATGCTGCCAGGATTCGAGGGTATTAGCTGCGAGGAGAGGTTGGACAGACCTCGATTATTTTCTCCAAAGCACCAAAAGTTGAGTGGAGACCAGACAGGAGTATATAAAATGATCAGGGCCACAAATAGGGTAGTTAGTCCAAACTTTTTCCTCAAGGTGCAAATGTCAGACACTAGAGGGCACAGCTTTAAGATAAGAGGAGTAATGTTTAATGGAGATGTGCGGGGCAAGTTTTTTTAAAGGATGGTCGGAGCCGAGAACACACGCAGTCAGGGGGTGGTGCTGGAGGCAGATACGATAATGGCATGCAAGAGGCTTTTAAATGGGCATGGATATGCAGAGAATGGAGGGATGTGGATAAGGTGCAGGCAGATGAGATTAGTTTATCTTGGCATCATGCCTGGCACAGACATTCTGGGCTGAAGGGACCATTCCCGCTCTGTAGTGTTCTGTGGTACACAAAAGGCTGGAGAAACTCAGCGGGTGCAGCAGCATCTAAGGAGCGAAGGAGATAGGCGACGTTTCGGGACGAGAAGGGTCTCGACCCGAAACGCCGCCTATCTCCTTCGCTCCTTAGATGCTGCTGCACCCGCTGAGTTTCTCCAGCCTTTTGTGTACCCCCGATTCTCCAGCATCTGCAGTTCCTTCTTTAACACTGTAGTGTTCTGTGTTCTGAGTTGTATGAGAAGCTAGAGCACAGGTCACAGGGTCCCTGCATCAGCAGCAGAAGGAGTATACCATGGCCCAATGGTAGAGTTGCTGCCTCACTGCGCCAGAGACCCGGGTTCGTTCCTGACGATGGATGTTGTCTATACAGAGTTTGTAAGTTCTGCCTGTGACTGCGTGGGTTTTCTCCGGGCGCTCTGGTATCCTCCCACACTCCAAAGAAGTACAGGCTTGTAAGTTAATTGGTTGTGTCAAAATTGTATCCTAGTGTGTGGGATAATGTTAGCGTCTGCGATGATCGCTGGTCGGCTCGGGCACTTTGGGCCAAAGGGCCTGTTTCCGTGCTGTATCTCTAAAGTCTAAAGACCATGCCACACACCTCATCCAAACTCTCCATCCAGATCAAACTGCATCACGCAAGGGCACTGCAGTGTGGTACTCCCCCAGAACATTACTGCAGTGTCTGTGTAACAGATGAGGTTGAATCATGGCACAAAAACACAGCATTTTGATTCAATTCTGAGCGAAACTCAAATTAGTGCGAGGTCAGCAAAAATGAAAGCAGCTCCTAGGATAACGATATTACTGCAACTATCAAATGACAAGGACCATCCTACACACTGCCTTCAAAAGGATGAACACATCCGTCTCACACGAAGCTGCTACAAAGGCCCACATAGTGTGGCAAACGTTCACACAGGCATTCAGTCATTAATCCCCTTCTCCACACCGATGCAAGCGTTGCGGTGCAAGCATCACCAGGCGGTTTAGAGTGGATTATGCAGACTCAATCCCTTCAGCCTTTGAGGGAGGAAAATGGTTCTTCAAATCTCATTTTCTGCCACAAGCATTTAGCAAATAATCACATTGCAAATCCCTCTCCTTAAGCTCGAGACAAGAAAAGACAAGCCCAAAAAAAAAAAAAAGGTTCGATTGGAGGTGTTGAAAGAATTAAGCAGAACAGATAGCTGTGCACTGACCCCAAAACATCACAGGGAAGCAACAAGGCAGCCTGAGAGGCCACCTCACCATCTCGGAAGATGCGACAAACTTGTGGGAGACAGGATATTTGTTCACAAATCTCTTGGACAATCTGGGATGGGGGTTGTTTTCCATCGGCATTGTTTTTTGGATACCATAAGTAGAATAGGGGTTGGACAGGCTAGATGCAGGAAGATTGTTCCCGATGTTGGGGAAGTCCAGGACAAGGGGTCACAGCTTAAGGATAAGGGGGAAATCCTTTAAGACCGAGATGAGAAAGACTTTTTTCACACAGAGAGTGGTGAGTCTCTGGAACTCTCTGCCACAGAGGGTAGTTGAGGCCAGTTCATTGGCTATATTTAAGAGTGAGTTGGATGTGGCCCTTGTGGCTAAGGGATCAGAGGGTATGGAGAGAAGGCAGGTACGGGATACTGAGTTGGATGATCAGCCATGATCATATTGAATGGCGGTGCAGGCTCGAAGGGCTGAATGGCCTACTCCTGCACCTAATTTCTATGTTTCTATGTTTCTATAAGTTGAATAGCTTAGTACCACGTACCATAAGTGGTGCAGCACGTAGATTGGCTGTCTTGCAACGCCGGAGTCCCAGGTTGTAACCTGACCACAGGTGCTGTCTGTACGGAGTTTGTACCTTCTCCCTGACCTGTGTGGGTTTCCCCCAGGAGCTGCGTTTCCTCCCACACCCCGAAGACGTACAGGTTTGTAGGTTAATTGGTTTGGTAAAATTGTAAATTGTTCCTAGTGTGTGTAGGATGGTGTTAGTGCGCGGGGATCGCTGGTCGGCGCGGACTCGGTGGGCCAAAGGGCCCGTTTCCGCGCTGTATCTCTAAACTAAAGTTCAAAACTTCTCTATCTATGCGGTTACAGATTATTCTTCAATCACATTCTTCAATCATTCTCTGCCTCAGAGGGCGGTGGTGGCAGGTTCTCTGGATGCTTTCAAGAGAGAGCTAGATAGGTCTCTTACAAATAGTAGAGTCGGGGGATATGGGAAGAAGGCAGGAACGGGGTACTGGTTGGGGATGATCAGCCATGATCACATTGAATGGCGATGCTGGCTCTAAGGGCTGAATGGCCTACTCCTGCACCTATTGTCTATTGTCTATATCTCTTTGCCCGGCCATTACTACAACACGGGGAATCATGACAAAAGCCTCCTCGTGGAGATCCCGGAAACGACGACACGATGCACTTTGTGACGCTTCGGGCGACCAATTCTGTCAACATGTTGGACGACGACGGAAGCAAACAGCGAGCTACGCGTCGTCCGACACATGAGCGAACGAACTACAACTCGGGCTTGAGTCAATCCTGACCTCGTCTGCTGTGTGCATGGAGTTTGCACATTCTCTTTGTGACTCCATGGGTTTCCTCCGGGTCAACGTTTTCCGCCCACACCCGAACAACCTGTGGGTCGGTGGATTAATTGGCCACTCCAAATTGTCCTAGTATAGGCGAGTGGTAACTTCAGCTGTGGGCGAAGTTGATGGAAACGTGAGGAGAATATAATGGTGTTGGAGTAGGATTATTGAAAATGGGTGCTTGGTGGTCAGTATGGACTCGATAGGCTGAATGGCCTGTGTGCATCCTGTACCTATTGATGACTCAATGAGCTGCAGGGTGGAAAGGCAATGTTACAACCTCTCACTTGCCGGTGATGATCTGATCTGATCAGTCAGCCTCAGCAGTGTCTGACATTTTCAAACTGATTGTTATCATATTGAATTATTTGATCTTTGCAAACCTCGGGGGCTGTGGGTAAATCACAACAATCTGTTGTGGGGTTAATTAAAACAGATTGGATGAGCCACTTCCTCCAAAGCTGCGCAGGCAGCTCCTTTACACATCAGATCTCAATCGCACGGAAGGTAAACTTATAAATGTGAACCTTGATCTAGGAATCTCACTCTTGTCGGGATGGCAACTGTAAAGCTGCTCCTGGTGATGCAGGATGCTACTGGTTTCAGCCGATAAATTAAACCTGGATTTAAGGGGCCACAGTTTAAGAATAAGGAGTAAGCCATTTAGAACGGAGACGAGGAAACACTTTTTCGCACAGAGAATGGTGAGTGTGGAATTCTCTGCCTCAGAGGGCAGTGGAGGCAGGTTCTCTGGATGCTTTCAAAAGAGAGCTAGACAGGGCTCTTAAAAATAGTGGAGTCAGGGGATATGGGGAGAAGGCAGGAACGGGGTACTGATTGGGGAAGATCAGCCATGATCACATTGAATGGCGGTGCTGGCTCGAAGGACCAAATGGCCTACTCCTGCACCTATTGTCTATTGGCTATTGATTCTTGAGATGGACCTCCCAACAGTTGACAACATCTGAGGTCTTACTGCTCCCTATCATTCAAAGTGTTTGGAATGAAAAGTGTTTGGAATGGATTTACGAAAGGTAAATCATGTCTGACGAATCTTGTGGAATTTTTCGAGGATGTAACTAGTAGCGTGGATAAGGGAGAACCAGTGGATGTGGTATATCTGGACTTCCAGAAGGCTTTCGACAAGGTCCCACATAAGAGATTAGTATACAAACTTAAAGCATACGGTATTAGGGGTTCAGTATTGATGTGGATAGAGAACTGGCTGGCAAACAGGAAGCAAAGAGTAGGAGTAAACGGGTCCTTTTCACAATGGCAGGCAGTAACTAGTGGGGTACCGCAGGGCTCAGTGCTGGGACCCCAGCTATTTACAATATATATTAATGATCTGGATGAGGGAATTGAAGGCAACATCTCCAAGTTTGCGGATGACACTAAGCTGGGGGCAGTGTTCGCTGTGAGGAGGATGCTAGGAGACTGCAAGGTGACTTGGATAGGCTGGGTGAGTGGGCAAATGTTTGGCAGATGCAGTATAATGTGGATAAATGTGAGGTTATCCACTTTGGTGGCAAAAACAGGAAAGCAGACTATTATTTAAATGGTGGCCGATTAGGAAAAGGGGAGATGCAGCGAGACCTGGGTGTCATGGTACACCAGTCATTGAAAGTAGGCATGCAGGTGCAGCAGGCAGTGAAAAAAGCAAATGGTATGTTAGCTTTCATAGCAAAAAGGATTTGAGTACAGGAGCAGGGAGGTTCTACTTCAGTTGTACAGGGTCTTGGTGAGGCCACACCTGGAGTATTGCGTACAGTTATGGTCGCCAAATCTGAGGAAGGACATTATTGCCATAGAGGGAGTGCAGAGAAGGTTCACCAGACTGATTCCTGGGATGTCAGGACTGTCTTATGAAGAAAGACTGGATAGACTCGGTTTTATACTCTCTGGAATTTAGGAGATTGAGAGGGGATCTTATAGAAACTTACAAAATTCTTAAGGGGTTGGACAGGCTAGATGCAGGAAGATTGTTCCCGATGTTGGGGAAGTCCAGGACAAGGGGTCACAGCTTAAGGATAAGGGGGAAATCCTTTAAGACCGAGATGAGAAATACTTTTTTCACACAGAGAGTGGTGAGTCTCTGGAACTCTCTGCCACAGAGGGTAGTTGAGGCCAGTTCATTGGCTATATTTAAGAGTGAGTTGGATGTGGCCCTTGTGGCTAAGGGGATCAGAGGGTATGGAGAGAAGGCAGGTACGGGATACTGAGTTGGATGATCAGCCATGATCATATTGAATGGCGGTGCAGGCTCGAAGGGCTGAATGGCCTACTCCTACACCTAATTTCTATGTTTCTATGTTTCTAAAACCAAAGCTGTTTGAACATTCAACAAGGCATCAGCAAACGTTACCATTTATTTTCCCCCCTAACAACAATGCCAATGAGAATCTCAACGGTGGAGGCCACCTGTTGTTGTCGTTCAGTAGGGACTGATGGAGATTAAATCTTATTCATTTTTTGCATTCTTTATCTAATGAAGCTGAGGGGAGACTATGTAAAACTATGAGAAGCACAGATGGGGTAAACAGTCGGAACCTTTCTTCCAGGGTGGAAATGTCAAAGACCAGAGGGCATAGCTTTAAGGTAAGAGGAGGAAGGGAGATGCAAGGGCCAGTATTTAGTACAGAGAGTGGTGGGTGCTGAGAATGTGCTGCTGGGGGTGGTGTAGAGAGGCAGGAACGAGAGGGGCTTTTAAGGGGCTTGTAGATAGGCACATGGATATGCAGTGAATGGAGAGAAATGCTGCCCTACTTTGACAAAAGGATGCAACTGACAGAAAGGAGTTTTCCTGTAAATGAGAAAAACGTGTTTTTCTTTCAGCTCTCTGTGATGGAATTTCTTACTTCTCTGGTATAAATATCTTCAAATTGTAGAGAAGGACTTATTTTGTTCGCCATTGTGTAGAGCATATCTCAAATACCCTAAAACAAGCAATAACTCAATTTTGACAAAATTGACCGTTGCTTCCTTTTGTCAAAGTAGGGCAGTATGGATCACATGCAGGAGGAGGTAAATTAGTTTAAGTTGGCATCATGTTCGGGATGAACATTATGGGCCAGAGGGTTCGTGCCTGAGCTGTTCTATATAATGATCCAATAATTTGGAATCAAATGAGTTTATTGCCATGTACACCAGGATGCAATGAAACTCAGTGTTTGCATGAAGCTGATAGTGTACATGAGAATGACAGATGCAACAATAAACTCAATGACAGATGCAAAGCAGCAGAACCGTGCAGGGTTGTGTTGCAATCTGAGGCCGTGCTGAAGTGCGATAATGGGACAAGCAAATGGGTGGAGTGATGAGTAAGAGGAGGTGGCAGCACCCCAGGAGAGGAGGTGGGAAAGAAGTGATCTGCTCAAGGGTCTGATACCAGTGGGGGAGAAGGTCTGGGCCTTAAGGCTTTCAAGCTCCTGGACCTTCTCCCAAACAATATAAGGAGGAAAATGGGATGGGCAGGTGGCAGGGAGTCTTGCCGACAACTCCAGCCTTCCTGATGCAACTGACCGTGAAGTTGGAGTGGATGGAAAGAAGTGACGAGCCTGTGATGGACTGGACAGTGCTCACCAATCGCTGCCGGTTCAGGTGGTCAAGGCGTTTAGTTTAGTATACTATTGTCACATGTACCGAGGTACAGTGAAAAGCTTTTGTTGCGTGCTATCCAGTCAGCAGAAAGACAGCACATGATTACTACCGAGACAATCAAAGCAGTTGCCATAGCAGGCCGAGATGCATCTCGTCAGAATACTTCCTATGGCGTATCTGTGGAAGCTTGAGAGAATCCTCGTGGATTAGCCAAATCCTCTCAGATACAGTACCTCAGAAAGTATATACACTGATGTGCTTTCTTGATCACTGCATCGGTGTGAAGAGACCAAGTTAGGTAGCTGCTGATAAGGTTATCTAGTTTCTTGCTGTTGACCATGTCTACAACAGCTCCATTCATTAGGACAGGGTGTCAGTCAGATTTCAAAGCATCAGTTTAATTTATTGTCATTATGCACTGAGGTCCAGTGAAATGCTTTTGTTGCATGCTAAAGGGCCTGTCCCACTGTACCAGATTACCCAAGAGCTCTCCCGAGTTAAAAAAAAAATCAAACTCGTGGTAAGTACGTAGAATGTACGTAGCGGGTACGTCGGAGCTCGGAACGTCTCTTAGCGGCTCGTAACGCTAACAGCAGGTACTCGGGAAACGCGGTAAGCTCGTGAAGTTTTTTTAACATATTGAAAAATGTCCACGAGAGCCCTGAGTGCCTACGAGCGACTATTACCGTAATTCTCCGTGTTCGAATCAGGGGAAACACGGGAGAACTCTTGAATTACCTCGTACAGTGGGACAGGCCCTTAACCAGTCAGTAGAAAGACAATACATGATTACAATTGAGTAATTTACAGTGTATAGATACAGGATAAGAGAATATACCATATTGCATGGTAAAGCCAGTAAAGTCCGATCAAAGATAGTCCGAGGGTCGCGAATGTGGTAGATAATATATCAGGACTGCTCTCTTGTTGTTAAAGGATGATTCAGTTGCCTGATAACAGCTGGGAAAAAACTGGCCCTGAATCGGTAGCTGTGCGTTTTCACACTTTTGCCCGATGAGAGAGGGGAGAAGAGGGAGTGGCCACTTGCGACTTGTCCTTGATTATTCTGCAGGCCTTGCCGAGGCAGCGTGAGGTATAGATGGAGTCAATGGAAGGGAGGTTGGTTTGTGTGATGGTCTGGGGTGCATTCATCAACCCTACACTCCCACTCCCTCAGTCAACAGGCAAACAGATGAATGCAGGATAATTCAATGCAGGACTTGGGGGAGTTGTGCAACACCAAGGCATTACACAGATCTTACAGCTCATAAGCAAACCAGCAGATCCATATGCAGTTCTGTTCCATGTGAAATTCCACGTTAATTCATCGAGCCCTAACAAATTATCTTGCAATTCCCTTTGCCTTCTTGGAAAAGGTTAACTTCTACTTAACCTTAATTTGCCTTGGAAATTGGCTCAGTCGTAAAAGTTCCAATTTGACCGGGTCTAATCTAAACTTGGTTTATGCCTGAGCAATTAGAGAGAGATTCAGCACTGAATCCATGCGAACAATCAATCATCTAGCTTTTAGATATTTTAGAGGTACAGCGTGGAAAGAGGCCCTTTGGCTCACCGACCAGCGATCCCCGCACATTAACACAATCCTACACACACTAGGGACACTTTACATTTATACCAGGCCAACTAACCTACAAACGTGAGGTAGGCACAAAATGCAGGAGTAACTCAGTGGGACAGGCAGCATCTCTGGGGAGAAGGAATGGGGGACGTTTCAGCTCGAGACGCTTCTTCAGGCTGATGTCAGTGGAGTGGGCGGGACAGAGATAGAATGTAGTTGGAGACGGTAAGACTGGTGGGAGAACTGGGAAGGGGGAGGGGATGGAGAGAGAGGGAAAGCACGAGCTACTTGAAGTTAGAGAAGTCAATGTTCATACCGCTGGGGTGTAAGCTACCATGCAAACTATGAGGTGCTGTTCCCCCAATTTGCACTGGACCTCACTCTGACAGTGGAGGAGACCCAGGACAGAAAGGTCAGATTGGGAATGGAGGGGGGAGTTAAAGTGCTGAGCCACCGGGAGATCAGGTAGGTTGAGGCGGACTGAGCGGAGGAGTTCAGCGAAACGATCGCCGAGCCTATGATTGGTCTCGCCGAGTTGACACCTGGAACAGCGGATACAGTAGATGAGGTTGGGGGAGGTGCAAGTGAACCTCTGCCTCACCTGACAAGACTGTCAGGGTCCTTGGACGGAATCAACGGGGGAGATAAAGGGACAGGTGTTGCATCTCCTGCAGTTGCAGGGAAAGGTACCTGTGGAGGGGGTGGCTTGGGTGGGAATGGACGAGTTGACTGGGCAGTTGCGGAGGGAACGGTCTCTGCAGAAAGCAGAAAGAGGTGGAGATGTGGCCAGTAGTGGGATCCCGTTGGAGCTGGCGTAAATGTCGGAGGATTATGTCCTGTATGCGACAGCTGATGGCGTGGAAGGTGAGGACAAGGGGCACTCTGTCCTTGTTATGAATAGGGGGAGGGGGAGCAAGAGCGTCGCTGCGGTATATCGAGCAGACTCTAGTGAGATCCTAATTTATAATGGAAGGGGAGAACCCCTGTTCCCTAAAGAATGAGGACATCTCCGATGACATGGTTGGGAAAACCTCATCCTGGGTGCAGATGTAGCATAGACGGAGGAATTGGAGTAGGGGATACAGTCTTTACAGGAAGCTGGGTGGGACAAAGTGTAGGCTCGTTGACTATGGGAGTCAGTGGGTTTGTAATAGATGTCAGTCGATAGTCTGTCTCCTGTGATGGAGGCGGTGAGATCTTGAAATGGTAGGAAGATGTCGGAGATGGTCCAAGTGAAATTGAGTGCAGGATGGAAATTAGTCGTGAAGTCAGTGGAGTCTACTTTGAAGAAGTTCTCCTCCTCTTTCCGACGAGAGTTCAGAATCCGACACAACCTACAAACGTGTACGTCTTAGGAGTCTTTTTAAAGGCCTTTCTATAAGCTTTTTATAAACCTGCCCCAAAGACATTTGCAGAAAAGCAGAGAATGTCTTCCTGCCCTGATCAAGAACAGCGAACATATGTGGAAATACTAAGCTTGTCAATGTGCCGTAGATAAAGTGCTGAGACAGCCAAAAACAAAGCCATGTAGATGGGCCCTGCTGGAGGACCTACTCCCACTCCTAACTCCTCAGTCCACCCAAATGCAAGGTGGACTTCAAAATAAGAATTCAGGGAAGGATAATAAATGCTAACCCTCATTCGGCATAACAATACAAAGAAAAAGATGCATTTAGTTTGTTTCCTCCCTGTCAAGTGTCTATAGACATTACCCAGCCAAGACCACAATATAAATGCTAGTTGTGCTTCATCAGGGTACTCTCTGCGATTTCCAAATTCGGTCAGGCCAGATCCAAAGCATCTATTTTTTTGCTTGGTTGAAAGGTACAGTGTGGAAACAGGCTCTTTGGCCCATACCGCCCATCAATCACCTGTTCATACTAGTTCACTTGTTATCTCACTTTCCCATCCACTCGCTACACGCAAGGGGCAATTTGCAGAGGCCAACTAACTGACAAACCTGCATGTCTTTGGGATGTGGGAGGAAGCCAGAGCACCCATGCGGTCATGGGGGAGAACTTGCAATGTCCACATAGACAGCACCCAAGGTCAGGATCGAACCCTGGTCTCTGATCTTGTCAGGCAGCAAATGTTTCACCGTGCCACCTAGCTCATAGGTGATAGGAGCAGAATTAGGCCATTCGACCATCATCCACTCCACTCCTGGTTGATCTATCTTTCCCGCCTAACCCCATTCGCCTGCCTTCTCCCCTTAACCCCTGACACCCGTACTAATGAAGTATCTAGCTATCTCTGCCTTGAAAATATCCATTGGCCTCAACAGCCTTCCATAGATTCCACAGATTCACCAGCCTCAGACCAAAGATATTCCTTCTCATCTCCTTCCTTTAATTCTGAGACTATGACCTCTAGTCCGAGACTCTGCCACTAGTGGAAACAATGGAGTGAGTAGTTATGTGCCCTGAGTTCATTGTAGATGTTTCACTCTATTTTTCCACATAATATGATGACTTTCCATGTGCTCTGCTTCCCTCAGTGATATTGGAGTGAATCGTTTCCAATGGTATTTCAGAGGGCACCCAGTCTAAGCATCAATCATTCTTTACTCCAGTTTAATGTGATTCAAGACAGTGCAATGGTTTCTTTATTATTGTCCCTTGGGATATGGCTAATTGTTCATCCTGCCGCCGCTGCTGTGATATTGTCCTACAACGCGAACAGTCAGTGGATTTCAGGATTAAAGGTTAACCATGATGATAGGTCAGGGTTTACCGGGGCCATTGAGAATGAAGGAGCGACCTGGGGGGGGGGAAGGGGGCCTACAGCCACACGCAGCGGCAGGCCTGGATCACGGTGTGAGCGGAAGATAAGACTGTTCGATTAACATTTTGTAACTTTATTGGTGCCAGAAACGTGGCGACTCTCGTCTCCTGTCTTGGGGAGGTCTGCTGTATAATGATACCGGGTTGTATGCAAAACAAAGAGTTTCACTGCACCTATTAACATGTGACAATAAGGTATCATTGCATCATTGAATCACCCCATGGTGTGTGACATGGGATGTTTGCATGTGATAGCAGCGTTCTCAATGGTGGTGGAGACCACAGAATAGGAATGCCCTGACAAAATAACCTTATTGCATCAGTGGTAGAACTTTTCCATTCTACTTGTCCCTCAGTCCCAGCATCAACTGATTGCTCCCAACTGCAGTGGCCACAGTGGCACAGAGATAGAGTTGCTGCCTTACAGCGCCAGAGACTCGGGTTTGATCCTGCTTGTCTGTATGGAGTTTGTGCCTTCTCCCCAAGACCTGTGTGGGTTTTCTCCGGGATCTCCGGTTTCCTCCCACACTCCGAAGACATACGGGTTGGTAGGTTAATTGGCTTGGTATAATTGCTAAGCCTAGCAATCTTCCCTCTTTCCACACTCTCCCTCTTCCCCCTTTCCTCTTCTCGCAATTGGAGCAGGGTTACCAATTAGCTGAATATTTAGAGTATGGCTTTGTTCCATATGCTTCTGAGGATCTGTGTTGAGAAGTCTGAAGGAACTGCAGATGCTGGTTTACTGAAGATAGACAATTAAATTGGATGGCGGCCAAGTAGAGATGGTCAAAAACTTTAAATTCATAGGAGTCAACATCACCAACAAACTTCTCCTGGACCACCCATATTGAAGCAATGACCAAGAAGGCACACCAATGCCTCTATTTCCTTAGAAGGCTTACAATTCTCACAAATGTCCACAGGTACACCATAGAAAGCATTTTAACAGGATGCATCACAATTTGGTTTGGGAACAGCTCCATCCAGGACCGCAAGAAATTGGACCATTGTTGGCTCCACCTTTCCTTGGCCATCGATGCTGGCTCCCGATTTGTTCTTTACCGTTTCATGCCTCTAGTTTCCCTCTCTCCTGACTCCCAGTCTGAAGAAGGGTCTTGACCCGAAACGTCACCTATTCCTTTTCTCCAGAGATGCTGCCTCTTTTTGTGTCTATCTGGAGAACTCTCATGTCTGTTTCACATTGGAAACCGTACAGATTAGGTTATCAGTCAGAATCCAAAGGATACAGCTGAATTTCCAAATGTAAAATATTTATTTTCTATAGTTATATAACCATGCATTACTGCAACTGGCTAAGTACATTGCAGCTGAACTGTGTAATCATAGTGTCAAGATCATAACATTATTTTAATACCATAATGTTTTACCCCAAACACTAAACAAACGTAAGTAGGGATGTTATAACAATAAAACAATGAGTCATTTATCTCAGTAGAGTTACAGCCAGGGCCAATATTTGATTATCTCTTCACATACAGTATCAGCTCAGAACAAACACCACTGTGGTTCCTGTGGCGTATGTTTGATAGTTGCTAAGGAAAGTGTTACCTTAAGGATGGTGCATTGTTCCTAACTAAAGTGATCACGTTGCATAGTAACGCTGTTTGTGCTGCGATGCAGTTTAGTCGCAGATGGCTGGCAATAATAAATCCTTACGTTTACTAGGTGATCCATGCCTAAGTGAGTGAATGAGTGAAAGTAATATTTAGTACTCGACCAGCTCAGAAAGTGATGATTAACAGTAGACTGCAGCTCGGGTCCTAATGCTCGTACACGAACGCACACTCAAGAACAACTGGGTAGAAATAAGTTGCCACATACTTTCAGGAGCGCAAAGGATAATGAAGCCCATGGGATGAATTTATCCATAAGCAGAGAATAAACAAGCCCTTTTCTATTCATTTTGGGCATTTGGGCATCATTGGCAAGGCCAGAATTTATTTCCTATCCCTAATTTCCCCCCTGGGAAAGTGGTGGTGAAGTGTTTACTTGAACCACTGCAGTCCTTTTGGTGAAAGTGTTCCACGGTGTTTTAAGGTAAGAAATCCCAATATTGAGATCCAGTGACAAAGAAGGAATGGTGATATAGTTCCAGGTCAGGATGGTGTACAACTTATAATGGTAGAGTCAGTAAAAACAGAGTTTTTTTAAATGTAAATTAGATCTCATTGTGATTAAATTGTGGGGTGGAACACTGCTGGTGGGCAGTTTATGTAAATGAGGTCCCATTGTTACATCATATGCTGCTAACTGCCAGTGCAGGTGGAAGAGATTTTTGTCAAAGTGGGGTTTTGTAAAGTTTAAAATGTGAATAATTTGTAAATTATACCATCAATCAGAACAAAATTTGATACAATACACCACAGGAAAATGCTGAGTAAGGTGGGCCAAAATTGTAGTGCTATTGTGTACTGTTTTGGAGTAATTTCAGGACATCACAGACATGCACACAGACAGACATTGAAACAGACAAGATGAGAGTCTTAGTAATATATAGATGATGTATCTGAGAGCTTATGTATTGCAATACATGCACTGAACTGTATACACAAATTAATTTACCTGTACCTTGGTACATGTGACAAATAAAGTGCATTTGAACCATTAAACCATTTAAGTAGTGGTGTTCTTGCTTCTTTGTCTTCTAGATGTAGAGGTGGTGAGACTGAGATGCACTATTAGAGTAGCATGGGCAAGTCACTGTTAAGCATTTTGCAGGGTCAGGCCCAACACTCATGCTGACCAAGATGCCCCATCTGCGTTTTCTCTCAAATGTTCCTATCCAAGTACCTGTCCAAATATCTTTTAAATATTTTCATTTCACTTGTCTCTACTTCCTCCTCTGGCAGCTGGTTCCATGAAGTCAGCACCCTCTGAGCGAAAACAGGTACCGCCCCTTGGGAACGTGTCCTATCCCCTCTCACCTTGAAGATGCCACACTCTGCAACCACTGTGCAGCAGTGTTGGAGGAAATAGATGTTTCGGGAGGTTGATGGAGTGCCAGTCACGCAAGTGGCTTTGTCCTGGATGGTGTTGGGCTATTTAAGAATGATTGCACTGCATTCATTCAGGCAACTGGAGAATATTCCATCTCACTGCTGTCTTGTGCCTTGTAGATGGTGGAAAGGCCATGAAGTGTCAGCAAGTGAATCACTCACTGCAGGTTACTGAACTGCCCATATGCCCACAGTAGCTATTTGGTTGTCCGGCTGAGTTTCTGATCAATAGTGATACTCAGGCTATTGATGGTGGAGTATCAGCGTGCCAGTGACTGTCAGGGGCAGGTGGTTAGATTTGCTCGTGTTGGGAAAGGACATTACCTGCTCTTTTGCAACATTACTATTATTTACCATTTATCAATCCATGTCCTAATGTTGTCTGGGGTCTGAAGAAGGGTCCAGCCCCATAACGATACCTATCCGTGTTCTCCAGAGATGCTGCCTGACCCGCTGAGTTACTCCAGCACTTTGTGTCCTTTTGTCTAGGTTCTTTCTGCGTGCAGGCATAATCTGTTCCATTTGTTGAGGAATGCAAATGGAATTGAATCATCATTTCCTACCTTGTGGTTGAAGGAAGGCCATAGTCAAAGCAATGGTGGATGATTGGGTCCAGGACCTGCCCCAAAGGACAAATCCTGAGGATTTGTCAGAGGGGGTCAAGTTTAAAGGAGATATGCAGGGCAAGGTTAGTTTTAATACAGAGGGTAGTGGGTGCCTGGAGCAAATTTACAGGTGCAGTGGTGGAAAAAGATACAAGACTGGTATTTTAAGAGAGTTTTAGATGGACATATAAATATGCAAGGAATGGAGGGATATGGCTCACAGGAAGGCAGAGGAGATTAGTTTAACATGGCAAGATGTTAGTTTTGGATCGGAATATGATTATACAGGAAATGGAGGGATATGGGTTATGTGCAGATAGGTCAGTGATGGTCTTGGTATCATGTTGGGCACAGATGCAGGCTGAAGGACCTGTTCCTGTGCTGTACTTTCCATGTTCTACAACTAACCCACAGGAATTGAATCTTGGTATTTGATGATCAAAACGGAAAACAAATTCTCCTCCCACACCATTTCCCATCCAAAAGGCAACAACAAAAAAAGAGTTATTTGTGCATTTTCTCCAAAATGGTAACAAACTCTGCGGGCAATTTGGAAGATTTTCCTCGTTCATTTCAACGACAACGCTAAAGACTATCGAAAAGATGAGCTATAAACAATGCAATAACTTAGCTTTAACATATATCCCAAACATTCATTATTGTATAGTAATTGCACGTCATGTAATTACAGCCTTATCAAATATTGATGAACAGGTTATGGTCCTGAAATTACAGGAGGTTTTATTAATTCAGTACGACCGCCAAACAACTGTCTGGTCGTCAAGTGGTAATTAATAATTTAGGACAAAGGTAGAACAGTTTTACCAAAAGCTAAACACGTCCCTCTGTCGCTCAATCACCAAATGCACAGGTTTCTCATGGCATGGGCCAGATGGACCTGGTGACTCCCACATTAGATATCCTGGGTTGGACCTAAGCCAGAATTCCCACTCAAGATCGCCTTTCTAGAATCTGAAAATGGAACGAGGCTACGGGCAAAAGCTGACTTGGTGGAATTGTTCAGCAATAACATTTTACTCGTGTGCCTGGGCAAGAACTGATGGGCAATGTAAGAGGTCTCTCATCCTTACCTCCACCACACAGTGAATCCAAGCTCCACACAGACAGCACACAAGGTCAGGATCGAACCCTGGTCTCTAGTGCTGAGAGGTGGCAGTTCTACTGTGTCGCCCTGCAAAACATCATATAGCCAAACAGAGATGCAACACAGAAACAGGTCCTTCAACTCCTACTGCCAGTCAAACGCGCATTTTCTTTCTAATGGCAATCCTGCCGTAACACATTTCACTTTCCCCACATTCGCATCAATTCCGCCTCCGATTCTATCCCCTGTCTAAGCACCAGAATGGCCAAAATGGCAGAGATACCCACATGTGCTGTACCCGAGGTCAGGATCGAACCTGGATCTCTGGAGCCTTGAGGCAGTGGCTCTACCCGCTGCACCACCAGGTCATAAGGTCAACAGGCCCTGAGCAATAGGAGTAGAATTAGGCCATTCAGCCCATCAAGTCTATTCCACCATTCAATCATGGCTGATCTATCTCTTCCTCTTAGCATTATCCTGCCTGATCCCCATAACCGCTGACACCTGTACGAATTAAGAATCCTTCTATCTCTGCCGTAAAAATATTCACTGACGGCCTCCACAGCCTACTGTGGCAAAGAATTCCACAGATTCACCACCCTCTGACTAAAGACATTTCTCCTCATCTCATTCCCAAAAGTCCATCCTCCAATTCCAAGGTTATGACGTCTAGTTCTAGACTCCCACTGATGGCAACATTAGAGGTCGCCCAAAGCCTGCAAAAGCCCAGCAAGCCACTCATTTCAAGAGGATTTGCAATGGGCAATAAATGTTGGTCGTCATTTGCCAGGTGTGGAGAGTGTTTAATTGGATTTAACGGAACAATGAACTTCTAACTTGCAGCAGCATACCGGACTGTAAACATAGGGGCAGCAGTGGAGTTACTGCCTTACAGCATCAGACCGTGACCATGTGGGTTTTCTCCGGGTGCTCTGGTTTCCTCCTACGTTCCAAAGACATGCAGGTTTGTAAGTTCATTGTGTTTGGTTAAAAAAATTGTAAATTGTCCCTGGTGTTTAAGGTAGTGCTAGTGTACGGGGGTCGCTGGTCGGCGCGGACTCGGTGGGCCGAAGGGCCTGTTTCCATGCTTTGCCTCTGAAGTCTATATTAAAGTCTAAAAGTAACACAATAAACAAAAGAAAATTCAATTTTTTTTATGTCAACAAAAAGATCAGGAAGAGGAAAGCTCAATGCCCAGAATCAACCAGAAATTATATTTAACACAGAGAAACAGGCACGGCTTAGAGAGATATGGGCCAAATGCAAGCAGGTGGGACTAGCATAGAAGGGACAACCTGATCGGCATGGGCAAGTTGGGCCATAGGGCCTGTTTCTATGCTGTGTGACTATGAATATGACCACATAAATGCAACCTACTCCATGGACCATTTCCAGCAATCTAATCTTTTCCTAAACCCAAATTTTTGAAAGAAAATCAGGAAACATACGACCTATAAACATAATATCCAATGAAGCACTTATGATACACTGAACACCCCAATATGTAATTATTTATTTCCCATTGGGAAATCATAATACAAACAATCAAAACAAAGTTTAAAAAAAAAATAAAGATGCAAAGATTTTGACTCCATAAAATTGAATGACAATAAAAATGTTTTTTTAAAACTTTAATTTCAGGGTTCAAAGAACCTAAACCCTGAAACTCTGCTCCCAGAGATGATGGCACTATTGAGCCAGGCGACTCAGTACACTGTGTGTAAGAAGGAACTGCAGATGCTGGAAAATCGAAGGTTGACAGAAATGCTGGAGAAACTCAGCGGGTGCGGCAGCATCCATGGAGCAAAGGAAATAGGCAACGATTCGGGCTGAAACCCTTCTTCAGGCAGTAATTGTCTTCTATGTTTCAGTGCAGTCTTTGCTCACCCAGACGACTGGTTGGAAGACAAGATGAGAGGTCACCTCACTCTGTTTGTAGCCACTGTCAGCATCCGGGATCATGGTTGTGCTGCAAACGCAACCTACTGACCTCATCTGCTCAGTATTCAATCTGTACTCCAGATAAGGCTCGGGCATGAGTCAGTTTTGCACTATCATGTTTTATGGCTCTGCGCAAAGCCAATTATCCCCATTGCAGCAGATGGCATTCACCATACAATCAGGGGGGGGGGGAAACTGTTAACCTCCCCCTTGAATATTAAACAAAAAGTCTTCAAAAGATCCCAATTGGTAAGCAATAGGTCACGGCTTAAGTTCAGTGTAAGTGAAGATGGACACAGAATGCTGAAGTACAGTAAGTCAGCGGGACAGGCAGCATCTCTGGAGAGAAGGAATGGGTGACGTTTCGGGTGAAGACCCTTCTTCAGTGCAAGTGCCTGTGTTTGCTGATTTTTGATCTACAGTCGGAGGCTTGCGACATTAGCTCCTTTCCAATTACTTTATCAAAATGAATGCAGGAACCTCAGGACGGCAGTGAGAGAGTGCTGCGGTACGAGAGGTGCCGTCTTCCTAGATTGACATCAAACCAAACACCCTCATGAACTCTCGGAGAGTTACCAGGACACTACGCTCATATCTATCCTTCAGCTCAAGGTACAAACATTACTGTTTGTGGAGTTTGCTGTGCACATATTCACTGGTAACCTCCTTACAGTATAACCGTGTCCATGATTCAAAACTTCTCTGGTTGTAAAGCTCATTTGGAATGTCCCAAAGCTCTGAAAGGCACTATATAAATGCAAATTTTCCCTTTGATATATGTATTCTAGATGAACAATTCAATGTACCAAGTCAAAGTGTTTTAATCATTAAATTATTTTAATACCACAATGACTTTGTTGCCATCAGTAAATGTGCTTAATTGGATTTTGAGTTATGGCTATAAAATAATGAGTCCAGTCGAGTTATAAGTAGGGCCACCACTTAGTAATGTCTTAACATGCATTATTACTCTGTCACAAACACTGTTCCTGGAACTATTACTAATGAGTTGCTCACACATTCATGTCCAGCTAGGTCTCCGTGGAACCATATTTCTTCATTTTAAATGTTATGCACATTCTGGGTAGAGCACGTGGATATTTCCACTGCAGGGAGCAAGACAATAGGATGAAAGCTTTCTGCGTAATGGCGCGAATGCTAAGTACTCGGCGTTCTTGACACGGTACCACGGGAATGCTCACAGCTCAGAGCAAGGGGCTGGCTATTGCATCCAGGTGTTTAAAATACAGTGTTAAAGAAGGAACTGCAGATGCTGGAGAATCGAGGGTACACAAAAGGCTGGAGAAACTCAGCGGGTGCAGCAGCATCTAAGGAGCGAAGGAGATAGGCGACCTTTCTGAAGAAGGGTCTCGACCCGAAACGTCGCCTATCTCCTTCGCTCCTTAGATGCTGCTGCACCCACTGAGTTTCTCCAGCCTTTTGTGTACCCTTTAAAATACAGTCTTTGCTTCTAACAAGTCCCACAGCTCAGAAACGCAGTTGCTTTGTGTTGTTTTCTTTTCAACTATTCTGCAATTTAAAATAAATGTTTGTATGACTGAAAAACTGTGATAACTATTTAGAAAAGATACAAGCAAAAATGAAGAGAAGTAGGCCATTTAGTCTCTCACCAGGATCAAGGTTGTCCTGAATGCAACGTTTTCAACTGAACCCATTTCCCTGTTGACTGTATCTGCTGCAAACCTTCACTTCCATGCTTATCAAATATCTATCTACATCTGCCTTCAACCTTTTCAGAATTTCTTCCTCATAGGATAGTTGAAGCTGGGTTCCAAAGACTTGCAACCCTAGAAAGTAGTGTTTTATTTTTTTTGTGTAGTTTAGAGATACAGCGTGGAAACAGGATCTTTGACCCACCGAGACCGTGCCAACCAGCAGTCACCCCGTACACTAACACTAAACTACATTTTAGAGACAAGTAAACGACCAACCTGTACCTAGAAACATAGAAATAGGTGCAGGAGGAGGCCATTCAGCCCTTCGAGCCAGCACCGCCATTCAATGTGATCATGGCTGATCGTCCCCAGTTTAGAAGATTGAGGGGGGATCTTATAGAAACTTACAAAATTCTTAAGGGGTTGGACAGGTTAGATGCAGGAAGATTGTTCCCAATGTTGGGGAAGTCCAGAACAAAGGGTCACAGTTTAAGGATAAGGGGGAAGTCTTTTAGGACCGAGATGAGAATTTTTTTTTTCACACAGAGAGTGGTGAATCTGTGGAATTCTCTGCCACAGAAAGTAGTTGAGGCCAGTTCATTGGATATATTTAAGAGGGAGTTAGATGAGGCCCTTGTGGCTAAAGGGATCAGGGGGTATGGAGAGAAGGCAGGTACAGGATACTGAGTTGGATGATCACACATGATCATATTGAATGGCGGTGCAGGCTCGAAGGGCCGAATGGCCTACTCCGGCATTTTTCTATTTTCTATGTTTCTATGTAATAACCCATGCCTGCCTTCTCTCCCATATCCCTTGATTCCACTAGCCCCTAGAGCTCTATCTAACTCCTGTTTGGAATGTGGGCGGAAACTGGAGCGCCCAAAGAAAACCCATGTGGTCACAAGGAAAACTGAAGGAACATTCAGACAGCGCCCATAGCCAGGATCAAACCCATGTCTCCGACACTGTAAGGCAGCACTGCACCACTGTCTTAAATGGGTCACCCCCTTATTTTTAAACAATGGCCCTCAGTTCTCCACAAGGCAACACCCTGTAGGCACCCTTTCAGGACACCTCAGGATCCTACATCTTTTAATCGATTCAGTGGATGCAAGCCAAACCTTTTTCCGGGAAGTTATCCTGCTATTCCAGACGCGTCGAAGAAACCTTTTTTGAACAGATTCCAATGCATGAAATCTCCGTTAAATCTGGAGCCATCGATGCATGCTGCTCTCCAGATACAGTCTCACTGTTGCCCTATATAACCGGAGCATAACCTCTCCATTTTTGCATTCAATTTGCTAAGTGATAAACAATAACATTCTGTTAGCTTTCCTAATTACCAGGTGTACCTGCACATTAGCCTTTTGTGAACCATTCACAAATGATCCTGCAATTCTCTCTGCATCTCAAAGCTCCGCAATTCTCATCATTTAGAACATTGAACTTGTTGTTTTTCCTTCTAAACTGGACAATTTCACATTTTCCCACCTTGTTCCACGTTTCCTATTTCTTTGGCCGCTTCTTTAATGGGTGTCCTTAAATCCTCTTCACAACTCACTTTTCTTCCCGCCTCTGTACCACCAGCAAATTCATCAGCCATTACTTCAGTGGCATCAAAAATGTTTAGATAAATAGTAAAAGGTTTTGATTAAATTGATTGAGAGGCAGCCTTTTGGCCCACCGGGGCCACGCAGACTAACAATCATACGGTCACACGTTCATACATATCCCACTTTCTCATCAACTCCCTACTCAGTACAGGGAATTTTCAGAGGCCAATTAACCAACAAGCAAGCACATCTGTGTGATGTGGGAGGAACGCAGAGCACCCAGAGGGTACTCTCACAGTCATACCCCCACCGACTACACGCCAACCAGCGATCACCCCATATGCAGAATCCTGCACATTATGGACAATGTTACAATTTTTAACGAAGGCAATTAACCTACAAACCTGTGCGTCTTTCGAGTGTGGGAGGAAACCAAGCACCCAGTGAAAACCCACGGGGAGAACATACAAACTCCGTACAGACAGCACCCGTAGTCTGGATCGAACCCGAATCTCTGGTGCTGTGAGGCAGCAACTCTAACGCTGTCCCGCCATGCCATCGTTAGAACAGTGAGGTTACAGCACCCACATCAGCACAGCTTGCTCTCTCAGCACTGACCTGGGAAATCTGCAATGTTAGTTAAATACTGATCTGAAACTTTATTAAATGCTTCCTCCAACATTAAAGCTTCCCCACCACAAGCACGGTTCCCTCTGGCTCCTGCCGATTGCATTATATCCCCCGGTCCCTTCCCACCACCAGTTTCATGGTCCCCAATCACTTGCCTATTTCTACTCTTGCTCTCTGATCCTGGTTTTCACCCATCCCCACAGCAATGCATGTGCATAATAAAGGGCCCGTCCCACTTGCCGATGTTTTCAGTGACTGACGGCATCATTTCAGTGTTGCCAAAAGATTTCGAACATTTCAAAATCCAGCGGCGACAAAAGAAATGTTGCGACACTTGAAAAAACGCCGCGTGTCAAACGTCATAATGCCGTGTCACCGCCATGTCACGCCGCATCACGCTGCGTCACGCAACATCACGCCACGTCACGCAACACACCTGCGTCACGCGCTGCGTCACGCGACATCACGCCGCGTCATGCGACATCACGCTACAACCACCTCGTCACGCGACGCACACCACGCGCGTCACGCGACACACGCTCGTCACGCGACACACGTCACGCCGCGTCACGCGACATCACGCCTCGTCACGCGACACATCACGACATGCTGCGTCACGCGCTGCGTCACGCGACATCACGCCTCGTCACGCGACACCACGCTGCGTCACACTACATCACGCCTCGTCACACTACATCACGCCGTGAATTTTTCGGTGACCTGATACGTCGGTCAATGATGCCGGCAGTCTTCGAAAAAAAATGGCCAAGTGGAACAGGCCCTTAACACCAGCTCCCCTAACCACCTCCAAGTTATGGTTTAGTTTAGAGGTACAGCGCGGAAACAGGCCCTCAAGCCCACTGAGTCGGTGCCGACCAACGATCCCTGCACACTAACACCATCCTACACGTACTAGGGACAGATTACATTTATACCAAGTCAAACCTGATAGTCTTTGGAGTGTGGGAGGAAACCGAAGATCTCGGAGAAAACCCAAAAAGGTCACGGGGAGAAAGTACAAACTCCGTATAGGCAAGCTCCCGTAGTCAGGATTGAACCCGGGTTGCTGATGCTGTAAGGCAGCAGTTCTGCTGCTATCATGGTGCCACCCCAATCATGCTATGCTGTTAACTCCTTATCCTTTTCAATCATCGTTCCCAGGAACAACAACCCACCCCCCCGCTTGCCTCATCACCTCCATCCATCAGCCAACCTCAAGAACCTGGACTCTAAAAGTGACCATAGCTGGTGCGGTTTTGAATGTGATGATGTGACTCCAAACCATATATATTATGCTATACTACATTTAATGTCATGAAATCATACAGCCCAACACATCCATGTCAACCAAGAAGCCCCAATCCAGACTAGTTCCATTTGCCCAGGAATGGCCCATATCCCACTAAATCTCCTGCCCATTTCTTTTAAATGGTGTTTTTGTACCTGTCTCAATTATGTCATCTGGCGGATCGTTCCATACTTGGTGGGTGTATGGAAAAAGCTGCCAGAGGTGGTAGTTGAGGCAAGGACTATCCCAACGTTTCAGAAAGAGTTAGACATGCACATGCTTTTGTACACCTTTATAAGATCACCTCTCGGCATCCTATGCTCCAGAGAATGAATTCCTAGCCTGCCAAACCTCTGCCGATAACACAAGCCCCTGAGTCCTGTTAGCATCCCTGTAAATCATCACTGCACCCTTAAACAAAATGGATAGATTTCCTCTTTCAGACTCTCCTATATAGTTCTGGGCGACTTCAGTGGGGAATGAAAAATCAGCCTTGTTCAAGTCATACGCAACTGTGCATCTGTAAAATAAGTCTCAACTTTAAGGACCAAAGTTGTCAGAATTCATCGTTGTAACCAAGTATGTGGACCTCAGAGGACTCTCTCTAGCTTCTACAGGTGCACAGTAGAGAGCTTGCTGACCGGTTGCATCGTGGCTTGGTTCGGCAACTTGAGTGCCCTGGAGAGGAAAAGACTACAAAAAGTAGTAAACACTGCCCAGTCCATCATCGGCTCTGACCTTCCTTCCATCGAGGGGATCTACCACAGCCGTTGCCTCAAAAAGGCTGGTAGCATCATCAAGGACCCACACCACCCTGGCCACACACTCATCTCCCTGCTACCTTCGGGTAGAAGGTACAGGAGCCTGAGAACTGCAACGACCCGGTTCAGGAATAGCCACTTCCCCACCGCCATCAGGCTATTAAACCTGGCTCGGACAAAACTCTGAACATTAATACCCCTCCATCTGTTATTTGCACTTTATTAATTTATTAATTTATTAATTAATGTGTGTATTTAAGTATATTACTGTAGTCAATGCCTACTATGTTCTCTTGTGCTATGCAAAGAAAGAATTTCATTGTCCTGTCAGGGACACATGACAATAAACTCTTTTGACCCTTGACTTTGACTCTTTGACAGTTGCAAATGAGTTTTGCTGTTGTTGAAAAATTGATTCATTTTCTAGCTAACTCTGTGCTGTGGTTGTAAGCAAAAAATCCTAATTACCTGTATATGAATAAAGGGATGAGAAGGTGTGTGTCTGGCATTAAAACATGCATGTGCAAGATGCAATGAATGGGAATGCAAATTCTACACAGTTCTTGGGTGGCACAGTGGTGCAGTAGTAGAATCACTGCCTCACGGTGCCAGAGACCCAGGTTCAATCCTGACCTCAGGGGCAATCTATGTGGGATTTGCATGTTCTCCCTGTGACAACTTGGACAGGTACATGGATAGGAAAGGTTCAGAGGGACATGGGCCAAACACAGCCAGGTGGGACTAATGTAGATGGGGCAATGCGATTGGCATGGGCAAGTTGGGCCAAAGGGTCTGTTTCTGTGCTGTATGACTATGACCTTGGATTCCCCTTGGGTGCTCCGGTTCGCTCCCGCAGCTGAAAGGTGTACGGATGAGTGAGTTAATTGAACACTGTAAACTGTGCAGGTGAGTGGTGGAATTTGGGGAACCAGCAGGGGGCAGAATCAAAAGAATTGGATGAATGTGGATTTAGTGTAAATGAGTTCTAATGGTCAGTGTGGCCTGAGGGCCTGTTTCTATCTCGTATCTCTCTCTGACTCCATAGAAACATAGAAAACAGGTGCAGGAGTAGGCCATTTGGCCCTTCGACCCAGCACCGCCATTCAATACGATCATGGCTGATCATCCAAAATCAGTACCCTGTTCCTGCTTTCTCCCCATATCCCTTGATTCCGTTAGCCCGAAAAGCTATATCTAATACTCTCTTGAAAACATCCAGTGAATTGGACTCCATAACTCTAAACAAAGAAGAGTTTACAACAGTAGAGAGACGGATTCACACAGAGGTAAACATTTCGGGTTCCCAACCAAATCTACATCGATTCAGTAGATTGGGTCACTGAGTGATGGAAAGAAAATGGGATTTGAGCAAATAATGCAATTGGCACTCACACGTAGGGGAAGCAATGAGATTGACTGAATGGACAACATACCCCGAGTCATTTCTTTGCACCTGAATATGTGTTCCTTCACTTTCTACTTGATGAACCTTTGAGAGGGGGGGGGGGGGGGGGGGGGGGGGGGGAGGGGACCTACTGCAGTTTTTGACAGATATAAAAGATGCCAAGCTCAACGAGTTGTCTCAGCTGACAGCGTGCTTCACTGAATGCTGTTGTCAGAAACAGAATTCAGAGGCAGGCAAAAGAAAGTGGAGGTTTGTCACAAAGAGTAGTGAAGTACAGGGGGATGGATGTTTGCAGAGGGCTAGGGCTGGAAGAAACAATCAACTGGGCAGCCTGATGAGCTGCAGCGGGATTAATACGTCTCCATCATTAGGAGAGGCAGGTAAAAGCTCCTGACAGAGCCGATTAAGCAAGCGTGAAGAGAGGTTTGAGTACAGGCTGCGCTCTGCCGAGGCTGTCCCGGGGCAGCCCGAAGGCACTGGCTGTAACCTTGCATTTGCATAACTGAAGTGAGTGGCTACATGAAGCGAAGGGGTGCAGACTGCTGAAGCCTCCACCACTGCCCTAACCTGATGAACCCATCAGAACCACTCAACCATCAGTGCCTGACGGGAGACGGGAGACGGGAAATGGTGGATGGAGATCGCTTCTCAACCCACAGGCTGAGCTGATCTAACGCCCCCCCCCCCCCCCCCCCCCCCCACCACACGCACACTAACCCATCCCCTCCGGCTCTACACCCCTATTCCTTACAATTAACAACTGCCTGCCTGCCATGCACAGTTGATTGGCCCTGAAGTCGTGGTTCACTTGTTTCTGTGCAATTTATAGACAGAGTCATATGTTCATAAGTTCTAGGAGCAGAATTAGGCCATTCGGCCCATCAAGTCTACTCTGCCATTCAATCATGGCTGATCGATCTTTCCCTCTCAACCCCATTCTCCTGCCTTCGCCGCATAACCCCTGACACTCATACTAATCAAGAACCTGTCAATTTCCATCTTAAACATATCCATTGACCTGGTTACCACAGACTTTTCTGTGGCAATGAATTCCAGTGAGTACTGGCCCAGTGCCATCAAACTCTCATCATATATTAACCCAACGAGCCTGGGATCATTCTCATAAACTTCCTCTGAACCCTCTCCAACGTCAGTACATCCTTCTTCAGATATGGGGCCCAAAACTGCTCACAATACTCCAAATGCGGTCTGACCAGTGCCTTATAAAGCCTCAGCGTTACATCCTGTTTTTGTATTCTAGCCCTCTAGAAATAAATGCTAGCATTTCATTTGTCTTCTTTACTACCGATTCGACTTGAAACTTAACTTTATGGGAAACCTGTACCAGCACTCCCAAGTCCCTTTGTACCTCTGGTCATACAGCACAGAAATAGACCCTTCTGCCCACCTTGCCCATGTCCAAATGCCTGTATTAATACAATTTGCCAGCACTTGTTCCATAGTCCTCATCCTTTGACAATTTAAGTGCTTTGCAAAATTAAATTTGGGGAATAAAGTACACATCAACACCCGTTCCCATCATCAGGTTTGCGATGGACTGGATCGTATCATTTTAACCGATGATGTGACAAAGGTCAGTCATGCCTCAGTGATAATTACTGTGAGGATTTTACTGCAAGAACAGCCAGACAAGGCGTTGAAGAGCAATGAATTCAAACGTAGTTATACACCAGGGCCAACTCCTGAAGTTGGGTCTTAAGAGATGGGGGAGCAGTTGAACAAAATTAAAGAGTCTGAAGACCAAGTCTCAACTCTGGGTCTGAAGAAGGGTCCCGACCCGAAACATCACGTGATGTATTCAAGAGAGAGTTAGATATAGCTCTTAGGGTTGACTGAATCAAGAGATATGAGGAGAAAGCAGGAACAGGGTACTGATTTTGGATGATCAGCCATGATTATATTGAATGGCGGTGCTGGCTCCTGCACCTGTTTTTCATGTTGCTAAGTCACCCATCCTTTCTCTCCAGAGATGCTGCCTGACCTGTTGAGATATGCTGGCACTTTAAGTCTATCTTAAACAAAATTAGACAAGTGCCAATTTGAGTCATGATTTGCTTTAAGCCCAGCTCAGCTCAGCTCAATAGCAAGCTCTTTGCCCAAGTCAATAATCCTAGGGATGAGGAGGATGCTCTACAGGACATCAATAGACTATCAGTACAGGCACTGTAGTCCTGCATTGTTGAAGTCACCATCTCTTTAAACCAAAACAGCATTGATCCAGGTAGCGGGATTCTACTCTGCTGAATATTGTTATCATGGAAGAGGAAAAGCAAGGATCGATCTCCCCATGTCATGGCTAACATTTAATCTCCAAAAAACAAAAGAAATAGCTGGTGGTTCACCATATTGGCGTTTGTAGATTGGCCAAATTGGCTGCCCACAAAATGTTAAAAAAAAACGCACACTTCATGGGTTATTTATCGGTGGTAAAACATCAGAAGGATGCTGGATGCTCTATTTCTTTCACGTTGCAGGAGATTCAGGTTTGTCTAGTAACAACAGAAAAGTGCAATGTTCCGATTCAGAGTGGGGCAGGGTTGGAATCAAAGGTTTGTGGAGAGACACAAGAGAGTGCAGATGCTGGAATCTTGAGTAACTAAAAAAGTGCTACAGTAACTTGGCGGGTCAGGCAGCATCTGTGGAGGGAATGGACAGAAGATGTTTCAGGTCGGAATCCTTTTTCCGACTAGAGATTCGGGAGGGTACAGTGATCTGAAGCAGGACAGGCTGGTAAGAGGCAGTTTAGTTTAGTTACGGTGGGGAAACAGGGCCTTTGGCCCACTGAGTCCATGCCGACCAGCGATCCATGTACATCAGCAATATCCTACACACTAGGGACAATTTATAATCTTTACCAATTAACCGACAATGCTTTATGTCATTGGAGTGTGGGAGGAGACCAGAGCCCCCGAAGAAAAACCACAGGGAGAACGTACAAACTCTATTCAGACAAGCACCAGTAGTCGGGATCGAACCCGGGTCTCTGGCGCTCTAAGGCAGCAAACCTACTGCTGCGCCACTGTGCCATCCTTTTAACAGGTGCTGTGCAGCCAAATTTCTGAGCCTACGGGTTACAACTGAATAAGGAATTCAGGTCGGAATTCACCAAACACGTGGGCTAAAGTAGAGACAAATGCGTCCATTCTGGATGAACTTCACGGACTTGCTTTGAAGTAATCCTCATCATGACAACTAAATATCACGTACTATTATGGATGTACCATGATCAATGACCATGTTACAGACTGTTCCCAGCCAAACTTTGCCAGTAACATACTGTTCCCCAAAACAGGGAATTTTCCTTTCACTGATTTAGCCACAGTGGACAATTTGATGAGACTGCAACTTGGAATTTATTTTTAACTGTAGGATTATTATTATTATTTTTATTGGCGGCACAGTGGCGCCGCTGGTAGAGCTGCCGTCTCAGCGCCACAGATCCGTTTCGATCCTGAACTCAGGTACTGTCTGTGTGGAGTTGGCATGTTTTTCTCGTGACTGCGTGGATTTCCTTGAGTTTCCTCCCTCATCTGAAAGATATGCAGGCTTATCAGTTAATTAGCCTCAATAAAATTCCCCCTAGTGTGTAGGGAGTTGTTGAGAAAGTGGGATAACATAGAACAGCTGTGAACGGGTGATCGATGGTCAGCGTGGACTCGGAAGGCCTTCCTCCGGTGCTGTATCTTTACAAAATACATAGCTGCTGTGTTTCATTCGCCTGGCTCTCCTTGGCTTTGTCCAGCAAACATCACTTACTGCAAGCACATTGCACAGTAAGACACAGAGGCACAACCGCCTTCAGATAGGTGAGGTTCTCCCGAGGCGTGATCCGGCACCGGAATAATGCGATTTGTTCCCAGTCACCCTGTGGGAATGGGCTGACTGCTGGAGATTACCCCGCAGGTAATTCTAGTGATAGGTTAACTGTGACCAAAGCTGACAGCCAAGCGCAGCACAGCGGTGGACTTCGAGTCTCTTGACTTTTTCAAAATGGGTCGCGTTGGGAAGGTATAAATAAACCGAGCAACTGCAGCAACTCTTCATGTGTGGAGTTTCCAAAACGCTTTAACAGCCAGTGTTGATGATGTCAGCAGAAATTAGTCATAGAGTTCGACATCACTGTCGTAAAAGGGTCAATTCTGTAAAAAAGAAACCTTGCGCAATTGACAACCCTCAGACAACCACACAGCAGTAACTACTTGCATTTGCAGGGCACCTTTAATAGAACAACATGTCCTTAGGCACCTCACAGGATTACCACCAAACACAAATTAAATCCAATTCTGATAAGACTATCGGGCAGGCAGAAGGGCAGCACAAAGTGGTTGGTTTTTAGGGACATCACCAAGGAAGGAAAAGGCTGAAACTCCGATTTCTAAATCTTTTGAAGGAGGAAATTCCGGACCTTAAAAACCCGGTAGCTTGGCCTACATTGGTGAGGTGATATACAAGATATTCAGGGATATACAAGTAGCCAGGATTTGAGAAGTGCTACTACATTACAGCAGCAGGGTTTCCAGAAATGGGGAGGATGAAGGAGAGTGACTTCTTTACTCCATCAGCCTTACAATACCTTACAAAATGGATCCACTCCTGCCTCAATGTCATTGGTTCTTGTTGTGTAAATGCAAACAAAATGCTTGAATGAAGTATTACCATTGGGTAAACATTAAACTTAGTTTATGTTTGTTAGTAGCTGTGGTGAACTGCACGCAAGGTATATGTATATATATGTGTGTGTGTATATATGTGTGTGTGTGTATGTATATATGTGTGTGTGTATATATATATATATATATGTGTGTGTTTGTGTGTGTGTATATGTGTGTGCGTGATATGTGTGTGTATATATATTTATGCATGTGTGTGTATATATATACGTGTGTGTATATATATATGTGTGTGTGTGTGTGTGTGTGTGTGTGTGTGTGTGTGTGTGTGTGTGTGTGTGTGTGTGTGTGTGACAGATTCTGGTCTCTAATTGAGAATGGGTTATGCTGAGTAAACTAGGAAGGGCAGCTATGGGGATCTTTAGCCATCATGAAGCATTGCTGGACGTCCTGCAGTGGCACGGAGCGGCGGAGCAGTGGTGGAGGACACCAACAACATGGCCAACCCTGCAACGCCACCAGGGCAATGGGATTTTATGACCAGCTGCACTTAAAGTCAACTTGGACTTTGAAAATGGCGCCAACACCTGGTGACTCTTGCACATTGCCGCAGTGGACTACTTCTATACATTTTGTACTTAACCTGGGATAATGTTTATGTATAGTGATACTTTACTAAACTGTATGCCAAAAAATTAATTTCACTGTACCTCTGTACTCGTGATAATATTGCGCCATTGACATCCCGCAAGACGTGATCATCCCATCATAAAAAAGAGCAGCGAGTAGTTGACATGAGAATCCACTGCATCCGACTTAAGTCTACCAGCAGTTTGCTAACCATCCATCAAGCAATAGCTGAAGACTGGTTAAGATGCAGATGGAGAGTGGGATTTGCTCTCACCGAGAACAGAGGATGACTCGTCTCTGAACATATTCCTGGTTGAGTGCGACAGATTTCTCATCTTCAGGAGAGTCAATATGAAGTTGAGGTGAAATCCAACTTCACAACAGATCCAGCAAGATATTGCGTTAGAGCAGGCCCTGGGGGTCATGTACCCTCATTCTGTCCTTTGTTATCACGTCCTGAAGTAAAGCCATAACTTAACATCAGAATCTGAGCATACTAAACACTGGGGATCTAATTGCCACGAGTGACATGACTATCTTCAGCTCCAGTGGGCTGGGAGAGCAGAAATAGTGAGTAAAAGGCTATTGGATAGGCATGTGGATATGCAGGGAATGGAAGTATGTGGGTTATATGCATGTAGCTAGGTGATGGTCTTGGCATTACGTTCAGCACAGACAATGTGGGCCCCGAGGTCCCTTCTTGTGCTGTACTGTTACATAGAAACATAGAAACATAGAAAATAAGTGCAGGAGGAGGCTATTCGGCCCTTCAAACCAGCACCGCCATTCATTGTGATCATGGCTGTTCGTCCCCTATCAATAACCCGTGCCTGCCTTCTCCCCATATCCCTTGACTCCACTAGCCCCTAGAGCTCTATCTAACTCTCTCTTAAATCCATCCAGTGACTTGGCCTCCACTGCCCTCTGTTGCAAGGAATTCCATAAATTCACAACTCTCTGGGTAAAAAAAAATTTTCTCACCTAGTCTTAAATGACCTCCCCTTTATTCTAAGACTGTGGCCCCTGGTTCTGGACTCGCCCAACATTGGGAACATTTTTCCTGCATACAGCTTGTCCAGTCCTTTTATAATGTTATATGTTTCTATAAGATCTCCCCCCATCCTTCTAAACTCCAATGAATACAAGCCTAGTCTTTTCAATCTTTCCTCATATGTCCCATGCTCTATGTGAGTTGCTGGCAGATGGAGCTGGGGAGGACATCAACCAGGGTTTGTGCTCTTTGACATTATTAATGGGAGACTGCTGAAAGTTGTGCTACTACACAAGTATAATGCTGGCGTAGTAACACCCATAGTCAGAATTTCCTCTCATTGGCCTCCTGACTTCCTGGGTGAACGTTTAACCGATCCTGGAAACCTTTACACCCTCTGAAGGCAGGGTTTGAGAAGCAGTCAGAACAGAACAAGAAGGGTACCAAGAAGAAAAACAGACCCAAGGAACGATGTTTGCATGAACCTTATTTAATTACCAGCACGAAATAACCATTCCAGTTTCACTAATAGCCTTTAGCCATACCTTGAAAGCAATATTACGTTAAAAAAAAAACTATTGTCAAATTGCAACCTAGCCACAAAACACGCAATCAATACCTTTATGGACACTGTTTCAGAAATATTTGTCACGAGTAAAAAAAAGCAATGACAGTGGGATTGCATCTCTTATGATTTTCTTTCTGAATATCTATTTTTTCTTCTCCACATGCATATTTTCTGTTCATATAAATCATCTCCTTTATCTTCCACTCATGTTTTCAGGACACATGTGCTCATTGCAAACCTCACAAGTTGTACCTCACAGAATACTTGAACAATCATTATTAAAAATACTTTTTTCTTTACCCCCCCCCCCCTCAAACTAGGGTATTTTGCATTTCTCTTGAGATTGTGAAAATCCTGGATGTAATGTGTGGGATCTACGGAAGACATGCATTATTCACAAGCTCACAAATAACTCAATTTCCACAGAATGAATATATTCAGACCGTGATTCACACGCAGGAGTTTCATTAGATGGCTGCCTGCCTCATTCAAATGCCCAATATATTTATTGGTAATTTCAAATGAAATTGCATGCCCGGACAGGAGTCGACGGTGCTATCTGCCCTTCCCCTGACAATGCTGTTCACTTATCTAGCAGACTCCCACACAGCAGCCAGAGCCTATTTGAAATCCAGACACATAAATGCTGAACTACAAAACATACAATAGCAGCTTCTTTAAAATGGCTGCACAAGATCCTTCATCCTGGGTAGCACCTTGGCACAGTGGTAGAGTTGCTGCCTCGCAGCGCAAGAGACCCAGGTTCAATCCTGACCACGGGTGCTGCCTGTACGGAGTCTGTACGTTCCCCCTGTGACCAAGTGGGTTTCCTCCCAGTGCCCTGGCTTCTTCCCACACTCCAGACATGAGGTTGGAGATGGCAAGGAGAGCGACAACAGTTCGGGGGGGGGGGGGGGGCGACTGGATGGAGGTGACAGCTGCAACAGCTGCAGTTGAGACTGTGAAATGGTGCCAAAATCTGGTGACTCTTGCACACGAGACTCAGTGGGCTGTTTCCGTGCAGTGTGTACTGAACCAGAGATGGGACTTATGCATGGTAACAGTCCTGTATGCACAAAAAGTGTTTCACTCTACCTTGGTACTTGATAATAAATGAACCATTAACCACATCACCCTTTCCGTTTATGATGCCACTTTCGAGGAGCTATGCACTTGCAGCCTTTGTTCCCACTGTGTCTCCCTTCCAAAGGGTCCTGCTATTTACTGTTTACTTTCCTCTTGCATTTGACCACCCAAAATGCAATGTCTCACACTTGGTCCAGGTTAAACTCCATTTGCCAAATTTGCAACTGATCTATATCCTGCTGTATTATTTGCAATGAAAAAACGTACAAGGCTGGAGAAATTCAATGGAGGCAGCATCTGTGGAGGGAATTTCAGGACACCTTCTTCAGACTCAAGGCTCAAGTCTGAAGAAAGGTCCCGACTTGAAAAGTCACCGATTAATTCCCTCTACAAATGCTGCTTGACCTGCTGAGTTCCTCCAGCACTTTGTGTTTTGCTCAAGATTCCAGTATATGCAATTCCATGTATCTCCTTTGCCAACCCTCAACACCATCAGTGAGGTGTTGAGATATCGGCCAAACACAGGCTGGTGAGACTAGTGTAGATGGGGCATCTTCTTCAGCATGGCCTAGTTGGGCCAAAGGGCCTTTTTCCATGCCGTATGACTCTAGAAGGATGGTTGGACCAGTAGAAATGAAATAATGTTTAATTGGATCATCTCTGAAAGGTTTTAAGTTTAAAAGAGTGGCAGAAGTTATCTCGGGCAGTGAAGAGGTTACTGCCTTAGTATCCCTCCCTGTGCTGCTGGCAAGTAGTCAGTATTTCATGCCTACAGCAAGTACACCTTATTAAATACATGCCTAGAGTGTGACGACAACATTTTTCTTACTGTTGCATTTCTACAGAGGACAATAGAACACTACCCATTATTGTCAGAACATAGAGAGCAGGAGTTACACAATAATTCCAATCTATTACTGAGGACTGTCAGAGATTCAGGTGATTGATAGTTAAAGTAGATCTGTTTCAGCAGTGTCCTCGGGAAGGAAGTCTACTCTCAAATAATCAGACCTGCCAGGATTATATAGAATCACACCTAATTTCCATTTAATATCCCATTGTCACAAACATTGGGAAGAGTCACGGGAGGAGCAATCAAGTCAGAAATAGGTTTAAAGAAGGGATGGTGAGCAGAATTTCTCCATTTTTCAAAGATAAGAGTGAAGAGGCTCGCGCGTTGTACAAACACTCATTTAATATTTAAACATTCGGTTTAATATTAGTACAAAAGCGATGGCTGCCGAGTAAAGTCTATCTCTGTCGTCTGATACACCCCATCACCTGATCACCCAGATCAGCGTCGATTGTTCGGCCCAGAACACACCAGCTTACGCGAGAGTTCGAGCTCGACAAACGAAGGTTCGAGACCAAAGTGGCTTGGCCACAAGAGATACATTTTTAAAAAGAAAACTGGGGGGGGGTGGTAGGTTTTTCCACACAGAGGGAGGTGGGGATATGGAATGAGCTGTCAGAGGGAGTGGTAGACAGACATGCATTTATGATATTTAAAAGACATTTGGAGAAGTACATGATGGAAAAGGTTGAGATGGATATGGGCTAAACATGGCAAATGGAACGGGCTCAGACAGGCAACTTGGTTAGTGTGGGTGTGTTTGACATATTGTTTATGTCTAGCTTTATGACCTAGTGACTATTCTGCTGGGGTATGTCGAGCTATGAATGAATATCGATTAACCATGATCTTACTGAATGATAGAACAGGTCATAAAACAGTATGACCTTCTCCTGCCCCAATCTCATGTTTTTTTCCGAAAGGTATATGCACATAGGACAGACATTACTGGCAATGCCAGGATATAAGATCCATCCTGAATTGCCCTGAACTGAGGAGCCAATTCTGAGGCAGGGATCTTGACAGGTGAAGAGTTGAGTAGAGGCCAGACATTTCAGTCATTCCAGGAGAGCACTGTACCAAACCGAGGATTACATGATCACCTATCAAGATCACGTGGCTAACCTGGACTTGGAGCACCGAGAGCCCACAGAATCCCAACTTCCCCAGCATATGGAGCGCACCACCTCCCAAAACAACACAAGGCACCTCCTGCCTCATCCATGGAAGAGAAAGCAGATGCTGGAATCCGAAACCAAAAACAAAGTCTGACGAACTTTTCAGACCCGAAACGTGGCCTGTCCATTTGCCTCCACAGGTGCTGCCCGACCTGTTGCGTTCCTCCAGCATGTTGATTTCTTTCGCTCGTCTGTGGAAGAGTGCACAGCAGCCGCAGTGCTCTCATCAGCCATCTCAGAGCCCATTAACCCTGAGTGGAAGTGAGTCCTCCTCAATCCTGAGGGATGTCTGGGAAGATGGATACTGATTTATTTAATTACTCGTATTGTGACAATGGGATTCAGAAAGCCGTCCGGATCAAAGGTCTCATATTCTGGCTGCAAGTCTGATAGCCTAACCACTCAACTACAATAACCATTGAAGCTCTTATTTTAACCCCGACCTCCCAGTTTTACAAAGGGTGGTTGTTGTGAAGGGCAGAGAATAGTTGTTGCTAATACAGCAAGGAGGTGTGATTCAATGCAGTTTATATCCTTAGCTACTCCAACTCCTGGACTTGTGGAAGTGTTGAGAGGACACTTGTACTAATGAGATCATTAAGCATTGGTTGCAGACCTTATTAATACAATTGGCGGCAATTACAGCACTTCCAGTGGGCAAATGACAGCAACCTGATTCAACATCCAGAGATGTTGAACAGATCATTAGAGGCTAGGAGTCGGGCACCCAAATATCGCAGGTTAATAGTCGCGCATTCCTTCTAATTCATTCACGGGTTGTGGGTAACTATGGCAAGGCCAGACAGAGATCAGCCACTGATATTCCAGACGTGGTCAGGTCGGCAGATTTCCGTTGCTGAAGAACATTGATTTTTGGGACAATTTCTGTGAAATTGGAACAACTTTTGGGACAAAGGGCCCGGTGAGAGGGACTGGGGGTCTTATTTTCCGCGCCCTCAAGGTCGGCTGCGGGGAGGGGAACTCCCCCGGGGACCAACGGCTGAAGAGGGCCAGGCATGGAGAGGGACAGCAGATCGCCGGACGACCAAAATGGAGGCCTGGACTGTAAAATGGTACCTCTTGCATATGGACTCAGTGGGCTGTTCTCTGCATACTGAACTGACTAGGGCGATTGTGCTTATGTACGTGGATAGCTTTGCTGAGCTGAATGTAAAATATGTATTTCACTGTAGCTGGGTCACGTGACTATGATAAACCCATCAACCACCGTGTTTCGTGGGCTCGGTAGGGCATCACTGTTCTGCGGGTTTCAGCTCTACTTTAGGGTGACAGAGTGACATAATTTGTGGAGCCGTTGCCTCACAACTCCGGCTTCTGGCTTCAATTCCAACCACGGGTGCTGTTGATGTGGAGTTTGCACGTTCTCTCGGGTATTGCGTGAATAACGCAAAGACCGTGGGTTAGTTTGGTTTAGATTAGTTTAGAAATACAGCGCGGAAACAGGCCCTTTGGCCCACTGAGTCCGCACCGACCAGCGATTCCTACGCATTAACACTACCCTACTCACACTAGGGACCATTTTACAGTTACACCAAGCCACTTAACATACAAACCTATCATTCTTTGGATGTGGGAGGAAACCGAAGGTCTCGGAGGAAACCCAAGCAGGTCACGGGGAGAACGTACTAAGTCCGTACAGATGAGCACCCTGTAGTCAGCATCGAACCCGGGTCTCTGGCGCTGTAAGGCAGCAACTCTACCGCTGCGCCACCGTGCCTCCCCAAGCTAATTGGCCATTGTAAGGTGCCCGTATTGTATATGTACCCTTGTCCTCCAATCTCAGACTAGAGGGCATAGTTTTAAGTTAGAGGAGATGTGTGAGGCAAATGTTTTACATGGAGGGAGGTGGGTGCCTGGAACATGCTGCCGGGGGTGGTGGTAGAGGTAGACACAATAACGGCAATGAAGAGGGAGTTGGATAGACTCATGGATATGCAGGGGATGGAGAGATATGGTGGGCAATTCATTTAACTTGGTATGTTCGACGTGGCCATTTGGATCGAAGGGCCTTCCTGTGCGATACTGTCTCAGAGCCTCTACTTCCTGAGAAGATTACGGAGAGTCGGTATGTCAAGGAGGACTCTCTCTAACTTCTACAGGTGCACAGTAGAGAGCTTGCTGACCGGTTGCATCGTGGCTTGGTTCAACAACTTGAACGCCCCGGAACGGAAGAGACTACAAAAAGTAGTAAACACTGCCCAGTCCATCATCGGCTCTGACCTCCCTACCATCGAGGGGATCTATCGCAGTCGCTGCCTCAAAAAGGCTGGCAGCATCATCAAGGACCCACACCATCCGGGCCACACACTCACTCATCTCCCTGCTACCTTCAGGTAGAAGGTACAGGAGCCTGAAGACTGCAACGTCCAGGTTCAGGAATAGCTACTTCCCCACAGCCATCAGGCTATTGAACTCAACTCAAACAAAGCTCTGAACATTAATAGCCCATTATCTGTTTATTTGCACTTTATCAGTTTTATTTATTCATGTGTGTATATATTTATACAATGGTATATGGACACACTGATCTGTTCCGTATTCATGCCCTCTATATTCTGTTGTGCTGAAGCAAAGGAAGAATTTCATTGTCCTATCTGGGACACATGACAATAAACTCTCTTGAATTTTGAATCTTGAATTTGATTGCTGTTAGTGGGAGCATCCTTGTGACTACACGTTGAAAATACTTGCAAGTTCACAAACTATAGTAGAATTCGGCACATCGAGTCTACTCTGCCATTCAATCAGGGTTGATCACTGGCTCCTAATCCCATCTCCCCATAACCCTAACAATCAAGAATTTGTCTAATCTGCCTTAAAAATATCCACTGACTTGGCCTCCACAGCCCTCTGTGGAAATGAGTTCCACAGATTAACTACCCTCTGACTAAAGAAGTTCCTCCTCACCTCCTTTCTAAACGAGCACCCTTTAATTCTGAGGCTATGACCTCTGGTCCGAGGGTTCCGGTTTCCTCCCACACTCAAAAGACGTACAGGTTTGTAGATATTGCTTCGGTAAAAACGTTAAATTGTCCCAAGTGTGCAGGATAATGCTAATGTATAGGGATCACTGGTCGGCATGGATTAGTGGGGTCAGAGGGCCTGTTTCCATGCTGTATCTCTAAATAAAATGAATGTGCAGTTCCTTGTGTCTCCAAATAAAATATCTGGGTGCATTCAGACACTCTTATTCAGCAGTAATTAATGATGATGGCAAATACACACAGAAAAATTAATGAAGAGATTACTTCACTGGTCACAGTTATTCTTTCAGTGGTTCTCCCTGTTGGTTAGGGCAGTGAACAGCTGGATACTGAGTGAATTCTCTTTTCCTGCAATAATGCCATGTAATCTTTTGCATCCATCTGACTAGCCAGATGGGAGCTCAATCGTGACATTATATTTGACAATGCAGAGTCTTTCCTGTGCCGTTTTGAAGGGAGCTCCTCGATGAATTGCGTTGGGTTTTGCTTTTGAGCAGCACAGGGGGGCAGCTGGTAAGAGCTGCTGCCTCACGGCACCAGAGACCCCGGGTTCAATCCTGACCTCGGCTGCCAACCGTGTGGAGTTTGCACGTTCTCCCTGTGACCATGTGGGTTTCCTCCGGGTGCTCCAGTTTCCTCCCATATCCCAAAGCCATGTGGGTTGTTGGGTTCATTGGCCTCTGTAAATTTGCTGGGAATGGGCTAGTATAAACTGGTGATCGATGGTCAGTGTGGACTCGGTGAGCCGAAAGACTCGGTTCCATGCTGTTCCTGTCAGCTGTAAGCTAACACACAACCGTCACAGGTAATTGCTAGCCTGTGAGCCAAGCTGGGATTTAAATAAAAATGGGGTGCCATGGGTGAAACTGAGGTCTTTCATCTGCTGGTCTCTGCCAGCATTTTCTATTTGTTTTTCGGACTTTCTGCATCTGCAGTTTCTTTTTTCAGGCATTGATCGGCTCCCTGGAAATATATTTATGTTAAATCTTGTCATAGAGCTATATAGTACAGAAACAGGCCCTTCAGCCCAACTCATCCATGCCGACCAGGTTGCCCAATCTGAACCCATTTCCCTATAAATCTTTCCTACCCATGTACCTGTCCAAATATATTTTAAATGCTGTTACAGTACCTGCCTCAACTACCATCCCTTCCCCACGACCATCAGTCGAAAAAAGCATCCCGAACCTAAACGTCAGCTGTCCATTTTCTCCAGAGATGCCTCCTGACCTGCTGAGTAACTCCAGTATTTTGGGTCCATATACCACCTCTAGCAGCTATTTCTATAATCCCACCACCTTCTGAGTGAAAAAGTTGCCTCAGGAAAATCTCTAACCATTCCTTTCAAAGATCCAGGCCTCGGAATCATTTTGGAAGAGCAGGAACTTAAAAAGTGTAAGGCCCTGTCCCACTTACGTGTCCTTGGCACGCTAATTACGCAACCTTATGGTCGCGTTGAGACGAGACGCGAAGGCCGCGCGCGACTTCATGCGTCCGCACAGCCGTCTGGAGCGCGTGACATCATTTGAAGATGGACCCAAAATGCTGGAGTAACTCAGCGAGACCGGCAGCATCTCTGGAGAGAAGATGTTTCATGTCGAGACCCTTCTTCAGTCTGAAAGATGGGTCTTGACCCGAAAGGTCATCCATTGCTTCTCTCCAGAGATGCTGCCAGTCCCGCTGAGTTACTCCAGCATTTTGTGTCTATCTTCAATTTTCTTGGCCCCGCTCTAGGAGTAGAAGTGGCGGCGGACTGGATCCGCAACGGCCGTGAGCCCTAGGACGAGCTCGGCGATCGTTTGCCTGCTTCAGCTGCTGTTGGAGGTGAGACGTTGCTTCGCGCCAGGGTCTTAGGGGCCTGTCCCACTTTGGCCGTCAGTTACGCGACAGGCTGGTGGCGCGCGAAGATTTCGTTCCCTACAAAATTTCGGAGTACCGTGCACAACTCCATACCCGCCGCGCATCTCAGTGGGACCGGCCCCGCGCGGCCACACGATGCCCGTGCGCCTCAACGCGACGACGAGGTCACGTAATTTGCATGCCAAGGACACGTAAGTGGGACAGGGCCTTAACTCTGCTACTGACAAGTCAGAACTCGGAGAGAGTTTGGTCCTAATTTCTACCTCTCTAATCTCTGTTGCCGATCCATTAAACAACATTTTTATTCATCATTTCCATGCAACAAGTATACCTGAGTGCCCAAAATCTAATAAATTATAAATACAGATTAAAACTTCCATGACTAAACCCACTCGAGCGTTCGTACAAAGCCACATAAACGTTCACACGATATACCTTGTGGTTGCATTATTTATTAGGAACTGAAACATTTATGTACAGACAAGAGAAACAGTGGTTTCAGGAGAATATACCATTTTAATGCTATTTAGGTGTATTTGTCCCTGGGAGTTTTTTGGATCCCAAACAATCTTCAATGCCTGGAGCCACAAGTTCATACCACCACACTCCTAAGGCCAAGTGTTCTAAATGCAATGACTTTCTTCGCAATTGCACTCAATGTGGAGCCTCTATATCGACAAAGACAAACAGAGAACTTGCAGGAATATGGCTATTTCACTTCCCTTTTTGCTCCCCACATACAGAGATAGGGAAGAAATGGCACATTGCAGTCCAGTCCACAAATAAATAATTACCCCATCGATTCACATAAGTGGACTGAGGGAGCGTTGTGGTTAAGTCACCGGACTAGCAGGCAGAATTGTAGATCATTGATCCACAGACAACAGGTCAAATCGCCCCCGCAATAGCTGGGGAGTTTAAATGTGAGCAATTAAATCAATTTGTACCTCTGAGGCGACACGGTGTTGCAGCTGATAGAGCTGCTGGCTCACAGCGCCAGAGACCCGGGTGTTTTCTGTGCGGAGTCTACCACAGGCGTTGGTGTTGGGCCTGTGACTTTTCTCATTGTATAATAATGATTTGGGTGATGGAATTCATGGATTTGTGGTCATTTTTGTGGATGATGTAAAGATAGCTGGAGAGGCAGGTAATGTTGAGGAAGCAGGGAGCCTGCGGAAGGACGGGCAGGTTGGCAGAATGCGCAAAGAATTGGCAAATGGGATAGAGCGTTGCAAAATGTACGGTCATGCACTTTGGGAGAAGGAATAAAGGCGTAGACTGTTTTCTAAATGTGGAGAGGATTCGCTGTCTGTGGAATTCTCTGCCTCAGAGGGCGGTGGAGGCAGGTTCTCTGGATGCTTTCAAGAGAGAGCTAGATAGGGCTCTTAAAAATAGCGGAATCAGGGGATATGGGGAGAAGGCAGGAACGGGGTACTGATTGGGGATGATCAGCCATGATCACATTGAATGGCGATGCTGGCTCGAAGGGCCGAAAGGACTGCTCCTGCATCTATTGTCTAAGTTAGTAAGTAAGTAAGTTTATTGGCCAAGTATTCACATACAAGGAATTTGCCTTGGTGCTCGCCCACAAGTAACAACATGACATACAGTGACAGTTACGAATGACTCAGAAAACACTAAACATTAATAATAATAAAACATTAATGATAAAACACCATTGATTAAACATGTGAACCAACAAAATACCAGGTCAAAGGGAGGTTACAGGTTTTTGGCTGTTGAGTAGAGCAACTACTCGTGGATATGTCTGGCTGTGGCAGCTTTGACAGTCCGGAGTCGCCTTCCAGAGGGAAGTGATTCAAAGGGTTTGTGGCCAGGGTGGAGAGGGGTCAGAGATGATCTTGCCCGCTCGCTTCCTGGCTTCTATTGTCTATTGATTCAGAAATGGGAGGTGCCAAGGGACTTGGGAGTACTGGTGCAGGATTTCCAAAAGGTTGATTAGCAGGTGAAGTTGGTAGTAAAGATGGCAAATGCAATGAGAGCATTAGTTTCAAGAGGACTAGAATGTAAAAGCAAAAATGCAATACTGAGGCTTTACAAGGCACTGGTCAGGCCAAATTTTGAATATTGTGAGCAGTTTAGTTTCATATCTGAGGAAGGATGTGTTGGCATTGAAGAAGGTCCAGGGAAGATTTACGAGAATGATCCCGGGGATGATTGGGTTAAAGCATGAGGAGCCTTTGATGGCTCTGGGCCTGTTCTCACTGGAATTTAGAAGGATGGGGTGGGGGGATTGGGGGTCTCATTGAAACCTACTGAATAATTAAAGGTCTAGAGTGGATGTGGAGAGAATGTTTCCAGTAGTGAGGGAGTCTCTGACCAGAGGACATAGGTTCAAAATTAAAGGATGTACCTTTAGAATGGAGATGAGGAGGAATTTCTTTAGCTAGAGGCTGGGAAATCTGTGGGATTCATTGCCATAGACAGCAGTGGAGGCCAAGTCATTGGGTGTTTTTGAAGCAGAGATTGACATATTCTGGATTAGTAAGGGTGTCGAGGGTTACAGAAGAAAGCAGAAGAATGGGGATGAGAGGGAGAAATAGATCAGCCATGATCAAATGGCAGAGCAGATCGATGGGCCAAATGGCCTAATTCTGCTCTTGCGTCTTATGATCATTGCACATTCTCCCTGTGACCATGTGGGTTTGTCCTAGGGGCGCTGTCTGTACGGAGTTTGTACGTTCTCCCCATGACCTGCGTGGGTTTTCTCAGAGTTCTTCGGTTTCTTCCCACACTGCAAAGACGTACAGGTTTGTAGGCTAATTGGCTTGATAAATGTAACAATTGTCGAGTATAAAATGGTCCCACTTCCAGTATAGTCCCTGGTAGACGCTTCGGTACAAAGTACAAGATAACAGAGTTGCTACCACCAGCTGGTCCACCCACCATCTTGGATTCGCAAGCTTGTGAACAATGCATCTGGGGTGGAAGATTGCAACCTTCACGTGGTCCGCCCTGTTTCGACTAATGCAATCAACTCGACGTGCACAAACAGAAGATCAAATAGAACAAGTTGTCCAACAACTTTAGGCTGTGCACGCCACACGCAAGAAGAAGCACGATGCATCTCAGGCCCTGACTTCATAGGACCGTTAACAAGTGTACTATGAACTTTTCTTAAAGACGTAGTGGCATATTTGATCTGCTGAGGGAAGAAGCCAGGCTGGTGCTTACAGCCCTCAGTACTACGTGGCTGCCACCAAGAGAGCATTACATCTTGCCAGGAGACTCAATGATATTGCGCAGAGCCTCCAGCAGTCCTAAATCACGATAGTGATCGTGCAGCAAAAGCAATATGTTAGCAGCAAACTGCTGTGGACATCCTCAATGAACCCGTCTCAAGAAGGGTTTTGGCCCGAAACGTTGCCGATCTCCTTCGCTCCATAGATGCTGCTGCACCCGCTGTGTTTCTCCAGCATTTTGTGTAACCTGCTAAAATTGGAAGCATTTTCCATACAAAGACATTAGCGCAGCATAGGTACACAGGAAACTGGATATAATTACAGATCTCATCAACTCCTACAAAATGAAACAAATTCTAACTGCACAAAACCTGCATACAAAGGTCATAAACAGACGGCAAAAATAATCACATTGCTTATTTAACTTTTGTAGGAACATTATAATGGTTCGGAGTCGAGGAAATAATAAATTTATTTTGGGACACCAATTATTTCCAACTAACCAATTAACAGCTTTTAGGTCTGTCTGCCTTGTTAAAAAGAACAGGCCATTCTCACAGTTCAAGGCAATCTGTGCACAAAGAATGGGTTTCCATTCATTTCCCACCGCAACCTAATCTGCTCAGGTCTAATGATATTTGTGGATGATTAAGTGATACTTTATAATGAAAAGTTGGTAGCACTACAAAAATTAGACCAATTGACATAAATTTGTTTCTCCAGCCTCTAATTTGATGGAAGGAGAAGCCTCAGAGGTCCGTGTTCTCCCGCGATGAAGATTAGTCTCGTTCCGTTTTCGGTGGCTAGTTATTGTTCGTTTCTTCAGCACCAGCTGAGGCCGTCCACAATCCAACCTTATTTGCAATAACGCAGGGTACCAGGCAGCTGTGGCCATAAATCAGTTCAGCTCCAGGCACTCACGCAGGCTGGCGATCACTCAACGTTTCATTAAAAGAAACCAACCACCGTCCTTTGAGCCCGAGGATCAAAGTAAGCATTCTTCCTGACCAGCATCTACAAATATTGACTGCATCTGAAATCTGGAGGTGCAAACCTTTGTTGATGTCTTCTTGGAATGAAAAAAAGGATAAAGGGTGACAAAAGATTCGTTGCTCAACTCTACATCACCAGGTTAAAGGGACCAATGGATCTAGTCTACCCAGGTTGCCTGCTTTATCAATCCTCTCATATTCAAACATGACCACAATAAGCATATTCACTGCAATAGCTGGAAGTGTTTAGCAGACCAGGCTCCATGTGTTAATCCTGGCTAAATTGGACCAGTCAGGACTTCAAAATGGTTTAAGTTTCAGGGCTTGCTGGGAGATTTGGTCAAATTGGGAATGCTCTCTGCAGAGCTGGGACAAGCTGCAAGATGTGCCAGAAAGTCTGGAGCTTAGATACAATTCATATGCAATGGGGAAGGGAACCTGCAAGCCTTGTCAATCTGATACCAAATGCGTAGAATGGATTGGGTGGTTGCAAACTATATATACATTTTGTAAATAGGTTGTATATAATGATGCAGAATCTGACTGCTGGATGTTTATTGGATGGGGTGTTAAGCCTTGCCTGAAAGCTCTGTAAATCAGGGTAAACGTTTCTATAGGGGGTACACAAAATGCTGGAGGAACTCAGCGGGTGCAGCAGCATCTATGGAGCGAAGGAGATAGGCAACGTTTCAGGCCGAAACCAACTAAAGTTTCAATAGTTGACTTCATCCTGAAGTCCGTTGTGAATACAATGTAATGAGCTGTTGTATTATTGGGTTAGGGAAATGTATGTTATGTATGGGGTTAATCGATATCTGTTATTGGGTAATTGTAAGGCAACCCCCTGTGTGGTTCGGCCCTCGGGTTCGTGGGGCATATAAAAGGCTGTGATCACGAGGCTCAGGGTCGATCTTCTGGAGAACCTCTGGTGTGTCTCTGTCTGCGCGAGGCCTAGAGGGCTGGAACAGACAGACGCAGGGTGTTTGACCTGTGACGCGCTTTTGGTAAAATAAACTTCAGTTATTTCAAGTGCTTGATTGATTGTTTTTACTGACACTAGACTGGGGGGAAGCTCAGAAACAAGCAATTATCACGTGAGAAGAAAGAAACAGAGTTAACAATTCAAAAGATTTTCATCATAGAGGCCTACAGCCCACCTCTAGGCCAACCAAGGTGCCCAACTAAGCTAGTCTTATTTGCTCACATTTAATCCATATCCCTTGGAACTTCTCCTGTCCATGTGTCTTTGAAACGCTGTTATAATACCTGCCTCCACTACTTCTTGTTTCACTGATTGATTCTGGCAGCCTATTCCAAATACCCAGCACTCTCTGAGTAAAAAAGTTGCCCTTCATGTTCCGATTAAATCTTGCCCCTCTCACCTTAAACCTATGCCCTCCAGTTCTTGATTCCCCTAACCTGAGTAAAATACTTAGTGCATTCACCCTAACTATTCCCCTGATGATTTTATACAGCTCTATAGGATCACCCCTTAGCTTCGTGTGCTCCAAGGAATAAAGGCTTAGAGTGCCCAACCTCCCTCTATTGCTCAGGCCATGAAGTCCTGGCAACTTCCTCGTAAAATGTGGGATGTGGGAAAAACTGGTGGAAACCTGGCTTCATGATACAAGGGATGGAGGGATATGGGCCAAAATGGACTAGCTTGGTCAGCATGGCCAAGGTGATCTAAAGGGCCTGTTTCCGTGTTGTATGAATCTATGACCGTAATACAAATACAATACTGGTGAAAAGGAATAAAACGTGCTTGGACTCTGAGAAAAATCAATCAATAAGAACAAGGCGTTGCCAAATGCCTTACAAAAATAACCAAACTGGCATTATAAGAATCAAAGATTGGTACAGTTTGATAGACAGGGAACCTTTGCTTAATTACACCTCCTTAAATTATCCCACTGTGGGATGGACAGTGTATATTTGCAGATAGACACAAAAAGCTGGAATAACTCAGCGGGACAGGCAGCATCTCTGGAGAGAAGGAATGGGTGACGTTTTGGGTTGAGACCCGACTTCAGACTGACCCTTCTGCCCGTCCCACTGAGTTACTTCAGCTTTTTGTGTCTATCTTCGGTTTTAACCAGCATCTGCGGTTCCTTCCTACACATATATTTGTAGATAATATTAACCGGACAGAGAACAATATCTATTTTGATCCTGAGCCCTGAAAGACCACAGTTGGTTTAAAGAATCAATGTGTTCAATCAAAAATACTGCCACCGCTTCACAGACCGGACAGCCTGAGTGGAGAAAAAAAGTTAACATTTGAGGTGCTGACCTTTCACCTGTTCTGATGAAAAATTATCGACCTGTTCCCTGCTTGACAGATGTGCTCTGACATACTGAGTGTTTCCAGCAATTTTGATTTTTATTTCAGATTTCCAGCATCAACCCGATTTCACTTTTGAATCATTTGCTGTCAAATTCCGTTTGACAATTTTCACAAGCACTCACCTTGGTACAGTGAAGCTCCATTATATTCTGCTGGCCGTGGTGTGTAAATGTACTGTGATACAAGTTGTAGCTATCGAGACTAGTTCGGTTTAGTGTAGAGGTGCAGCATGAAAACAGGCCCTTCGGCCCACCGGGTCCGCGCCCACCAGCGTTCCCCGCATATTCACACTGATGTGCACACTATCGGGACAATGTTTACATTCACCAAGCGAATGGACTTCCAAACCTATACGCCTTTGGAGTGTGGGAGGAAACTGAAGATCTCGGAGAAAACCCACGCGGTCACGGGGAGAACGTACAAACCCCGTACAAACAGTACCCCTAGTCGGGATCGAACCCGGGTCTTTACCGTTGCAAGCGACGTACAGCAGCAACTCTACCGTTGCGCCACTGTCCCGCCCTTCTAAGAGTCGAACAACTCTTTTTTTTTAGGATAGAAACAGCGACTCTTTACTCCAGCTGAAAGTGGAGATGATTGGGTCATTCATCTGCTAATCATTAATCGGTCAGCATGGATACTTTGGGCCGAGGGGCCTGTTTCCATGCTGTATGACTCTATCTATGACTATACTGTATCTCAGGTACTGGAATCTGCAGCAAAATGCAAACCATTCGAGGAACTGAGCTGGCCAGGCAGCATCTAGTGGGGGGAAGGATGCTGTTTGATCTGCTGAGTTCTTCCAGCATTCACACGGAGGGTGGTCGGTACATAGAACCAGCAGTCACTGGAAAGTAGTCGAGGCAGGTACTATAACAACTTTTAAAATATATTTGCACAGGTACATGGATAGGAACGGTTTAGAAGGATATGGGCCAAACACAGGCATGTGAGACTGGTGTAGATGCGGCATCTAGGTGGGTGTGGGCAAGTTAAGCTGAACAGCCTGTTTCCATACTGTATGACTCTATCTATGACTCTAGGAGCCCAAAGTGCTGGAGTAACTCAGCCGGTCAAGCAGCATCTCTGGAGAACATTGTTACTTTTTGGGTCGATACTCCTCATCTGACTGACTGTAGCCGGGGAGAGAAAGCTGGAAAAGAGGTGGGGGTGGGACACCTGGTTAGTCATAGTTGGAGAAACAAGGTCCTGTGGATGCTGGTTTACAAAAAAACAGAAGATAGTCGGTTACAGGTTAGTGGGGGTAGGAAGAGTGGTTTGATCAGCAGATTGGACGGACAAAGTGAGTTCTTCCAGCAGTCTGTTTTTGCTACTAATTTTTCAAAACCAAGCATTGGAAGTATTTGTATTACAACCTTCAAACAAAATTGGCAAAGAAACACAATGTTTTCAATGATACAGAAAGTGTTTTGTGTGAATCCTGCATTGGACATGTTTAACACGGCACTTGAGTCCAAATCCTCACTCTGTTTCATACTCAGAATCCCCGGCTTGAAAGCTTGATGTTCATTTTCAATTTTTTTAATCTAAATAAAATTGTATTTATTTTGGAAAAAAAAAAGAAAGCATTGCTTTGGAAAATCATTTTTTAATGCAAGCATGGAACCAGCTGTTTACTTTGCATCTATAGGAGCTTGTGCTCCAATTAGACAAGGTACCATAGGATATGCAGCTTCCAACAACGTGACACAGTCACAGATAGTTTGCACCAACAGTTTAAAAGATGCAACATGTAAACAGTTTTTCATATTTAATTGCATTGCACAATTAAATGCATTGTCCAGCAAATAAAACATTGCCTCCTCATGCAAACATAAGCCCTCGATGCAGTCATGAATGCATTATAGTTTTCATGAAAAATAATGAAAATCTAATAAAATCATGAATGCCCATGGACTGAAAAGATGAAGGTCTCGACCCAAAACGTCACACATTGCTTCTATCCAGTGATGTTGCCTGTCCATCTGAGTTACTCCAGCATTTTATGTCTATCTTACAGGCAACATGAGGCAGCTCTAAAATGCAAATGTAGAGAGATTGGAGAATATTTCGCAGGTCAACAGATTCAGGCAGCACGGAGGTGTTTATTGACACAGAGCAGTACCCCATTTAAGTTTCCTTAAAAGTGAAGCTTCACCAATCGCCTCCCTTGTAAGGGGTTTAAGCAATGAGTTGAATGAATGGTTTAGCTGTCGCAGGCATTTGTTTGATCAGAAGATTAAGTCAGGCTTACAGTTACATGTTTTTGTTCCTCTCTGCCTCTCAATGGCTTTGCTGGTATAAATTCTCTTCATCCCGCAGCCTTTTTCCATGCGCCGTGTGCCTGGCTCAGGTAAGGATAGGAGATGATCAAGTCACGTGTGCGCCCGCACACACACGCACACAGTCCAGTAAGCACTCAGGATAATAGTCCAATCTGAAAATTGTAGGCTGGCACAAGATCACAGATTATAACCACAGGATGCATGGTGATGTTAGTGGCAGTTGTTGGACATTTGGCCGTGACTTCCAACTTGTGATCGACCATGAGGGTATAAGCAAGGAGAGACATATTCAGCCCAGCATTCCCATGTAAGCTCTTTGAAAGAGTTAGCACACGGAACAGTACAGCACAAGAACAGCCCCTTCAGTCCACAGTACCAAACATAATACCAAGAATAATCCATATCCCTCCATTACCTGCATGCCTATATGTTTATCCAAAGGTCTTCTAAATGCCACTAGCGCATCTGTTTCCACCTTGACCCACGTAGTGCGTTCCAGGCACTGCCCCCCACCACCCGCCCCCCCCCCCCCCCCACGTTAAACAAACGTAGCCCGCACAACTCCTTTAAACTTTGCCCCTCTCACCTTAAAGCTATCCCCTCTAGTATTTGATTTTTCCATCCTGGGAAGTAGTATACCTTATCTATGCCTCTCTTCATTTTATATACTTGAAGATATATATATATCTTGAATTATATAAATTTCCTAATCAGACATATATTCAATTCCCTTCTGAAAATTATTATTGACTCTGCTTCCCGTTTCCAAGTCCAACAAGACTTGGCAGATGATCACAACCCACAATGTGAAAGATGTTCCCGAGTGTTTTTGTAACCAACTTGAACATGTGATCTCTGTTTACTGACAATCCCACAGCAAGACATGAGAACAATCCATGAGAATTATTCATGATGCTGAACACGTGGTATTAAATCTTTTTTTAACTTCATTGTTCAAAGAGAAATATCCGAGGTTCGCCTGTCATGTTGCTCGTGGCAGTGCAGTGCATCCCTCGCTCACCTTCTCCAAAGTGAGAACCTTCCCCTGAATGTTGCCCCTTCTGCAAAGAAAGGAAAGCTACTCATTGGTGAAAATGTTAAGGCAAAGCAGGGTAGTCCTCCACTACTTGTGAGTTTACCATTGGAAGCCAAGTCGTAATCATCCAGTTTTAAACATCTCCACCACTGTCCGTGCAAGACAAGTCCTGTTGGTGACCTGTCCTAATATCTTCAGCTAATGTGCCTGTAAAAATCGGAAAATGCGGAAAAAAATCATCGGGACTTCTCTCCCCTCAATCGGGGATATTGCGACCAAACGTTGCGTGTCCAAGGCCAGCAGTATTATAAAGGACCCCACACACCTCCATCACGGACTGTTCACTCTGCTGCCCTCGGGCAAAAGATATCGTAACATAAGGAGCAGAACATCAAGGTTCTGCGACAGCTTCTTCCCACGAGCCATCAGATTCCTGAATGCCATGTAATGGGCTGCCACCATTGTCTGTTTTATCCTTTTATCCATTTTATCCATTTTATCCTTCTGTTTATTTTTGTGTTGCATGGGGAGCCAAATGCAACGGAATTTCGTTTGGAATTGCATAAATCGATGCATTTCTAAATGACAATAAAGTTTGTTTGATTTGATTGATTGATTGTAACGCTACAATAGGTAAGAGTTTCACTGTTCCGGTTTAAGATTAGGTTCATCATTGTCACACGTCCCGAGGCCCAGTGATAAGCTTTATTCTGCATGCCATCCAAACAGATCAGATAACACAAGAGATAAATACAATCACGTCAAACTCATGTGCAATAGATAGAGCACAGGGGGAGATACAGAGTGTGCAGAATATGTTCTGGGATGGATAAAGGCTGCAGGAACAACACAGCGCGGAGCTGCGGGACTGTGGAGCGGCCAGCGGCGGGCGGCAGCGCTGAGCTTTAACATCGGGAGCCTGGGATCTCTCGGCGAGATCACCAGTGGTGGAGCTCCATCCGGTGCGGCCTTGTCGGCTTCGGAAACCACGGACTCCGGTAAGGAAGCGGCCGTTCCAGGTGTCCTGTAAGGACTCTCCCGACGTCGGAGCACCATCACCCGGCGAGAAGGTCTAAAACATCGGGCCGCCGCAGCGCTGACTGCAGAGGCCTCAATAGGCCCGACTATGGGTGGACATGGGGATGGGACTGGACTTTGTGCCTTCCCCCACAGAGGGAACCATTGTGGGGGGATGTTTTTATGTTCATTGTTAATTCTTTAGTGTTATGTCTTATCTTTATCTGTGTGGCAAGTCAAATTTCACTACACCAATTGGTGTATGTGACAATAAAAGTCCTTTGTCCTGTGTCCTATGTGTTCCATAGACCAAGTCCAACGTCCATAATGAGGTAGAGTCATATCTAGTGTATGTCACACATAAACACTCTTGACTCTTGGTAACGGCACAACGGTAACGCTGCCTAAATGTTTAATGTTGTTACACTGCTGCAGTGCCTCCCCAGCCTGTACAAGATGCTAACTTCAGTCGAATAGGAATGATGCTGACTGCTGACTTCACCATTAAGCACTTATCACTTTAATGTGCTGATGCGTCAAATAATGCACGAATTTAATGAATGTCCTCAAATCATGCAGCAATAAGGAATATAGAAGCTGCACATCAGTGCATAGACTCTCCCATCTTTGCCTCGGCCTTAATAAGTATTAACGCCAAATCCCTGGTTCCCATGTTACAATGGCTTGATCCGATGCCTTGCTGAGGGTACAAGCTAATTAAACCAACACAGACATCCCTGACACAGCCCTGTGACCTTGCTGCTCCAAAGGCCACACATTTATCCCTCCAAGCCAGCCATTTGTGATTCTCCTGGATCAGCCCCTGCTGTCACTGCCTAAACATAGCACAAACTCCGAGCCACGGCCGTCTCCTCCCCCACCTCTGTGTTCTGACCATTAAGCCGTCTCTATGCGCCAGAGCCAAACAGAGGAAAAGCTCCTTAATTCAGTGGGAGATTAGGGGGCCTGCCGCTTGCATATAGCCAGCGCTGGGAGGCCGGCGCTGGGAGGCTGATGCTGGGAGGCCGGTGCTGGAAGGCTGCCGGAGAACAAGGCTCCAAATGAATAAGTCTATGTGCAAACTTTAACACACCGTGAGTGTATTAACATTATTGATGGATTGTCACTTAAGCAAAGGAAGCTTGTTAAATGAAAAACCTCTCAGGAACATGCCCTGAAGATTTACAATGAACAGCTCCAGTTCAACTGCTCAAACACCTCTCCTGACGTGATGAGATGTAAAACATCGCCCTCATTGTTTTCTCAATAATGCCAACGGGGGAAAATATTGATGGCTTTGCAGCCTGAGCCCAGAACTAACTGTCGAGCGTGTGGTGAATTGTGTTCTGTTGGTGAATTCACTGATGAGCAAATGCCTCGCCATGGAGGGAGGGAAATCTCTGCGTACAACGTCTGTCTCTGTCTCAGAGTGGTATCTGTTCAATATCAGGACCGCTGTCGGTCTTTGGGAATTGAAGAGTAACCCAGCCAATGTTCCTCCATCTCATCGTACTTCACAGTGTCTTCATCAGAGATGACATAATAGGGGCAAGAATCTAAAGTGTTCAATTGCCTTATGTACCAGAAGCCTAACAATGACGATTCTTACTTGCTGCAACTTAACAAGCAAGTAAACGCAATAACATGCAGATTATACGCACAGATAAATATATAATAAAGTGATAGCTAGAATTCTCATTCCATTTTGGGACAGAAAAAAATGGAATAATCTTATAATCTTTATTAGAGTCATATTGACAAGCGGCAAACAGGAGACTGTACATTGAATTTGGCTCATGTTTGTTGTGGGTTTAAGAGATCTCACAGCGTGTCACGATATAATACAGCAACTAGTTTGTACACAGCAAGCTCCCACTAGCTTTGGGCTCTTTAGTTTAGTTTAGAGATACACCGCAGAAACAGGCCCTTCGGCCCACCGGGTCCGCGCCGACCAGCGATCCCCGCATATTAACACTACCCTATACCCACTAGGGATAATTTTTACATTTACCAAATCAATTAACCTAGAAACCTGTACGTCTTTGGAGTGTGGGAAGAATTTGGAGAAAATCCACGCAGGTCACGGGGAGAACGTACAAACTCCGTTCAGACAGCACCCGTAGTCGGGATCGAACCCGGGTCTCAATTCAATTCAATTCAATCTTTAATTGTCATTGTGCAGTGTACAATACAGAGACAACGAAATGCAGTTGGTATCTCCGAAGGGCGAACTTACGAATAAACTAGTAATACATATACACATACAGTGGTATCCATGCAATTTGCTGGTGATTGGATAGTCTGGGGGGGGGGGGGGGGGGGGGGGGGGGGTGAGGGGTGGAGACAGGCAGTCATTGAGGTGCAGCGTTGAGAAGTGTGACAGCCGCAGGGAAGAAGCTGTTCTTGAGCCTGCTGGTCCGGCAGCGGAGGGACCTGTTGCGTCTCCCGGATGGGAGGAGGGTAAACAGTCTGTGGTTGGGGTGTGAGCTGTCCCTGACGATGCGGTGCGCCCTGCGCAGGCATCGTTTACTATGGACAGACTCAATGGAGGGGAGTGAGGAGCCTGTGATGCGTTGGGCGATCTTCACCACCCTCCTGGCGCTGCATCTGCTGCGAGGCAGCAACTCTACCACTGCGCCACCATGCCGCTCTTGTTCTATTTATTCATTACACAGGAGGAGCTGACAAGGTTGGCGTTTATTGCACATCCCTGTATGCCTCAGAGTAGGTGATGATGAGAAAGCTTCTTGAACTGCCAGGCACAAAATGCTGGAGTAACTCAGTGGGTCAGGCAGCATCTCTGGCGAAAATAAATAGGTGACATTTTGGGTCGGGACCCTTCTCCAGGGATGCTGTCTGACCCGCTGAGTTACTCCAGCATTTTGAGTCTATCTTCGGTTTAAACCAACATCTGCAGTTCTTGATTAGAATAGGTGTCAAGGGTTATGGGGAGAAGGCAGGAAAATGGGATTGGGAGGGAGAGATCAGCCATGATTGAATGGCGGAGTGAACTCGATAGGCCAAATAACCGAATTCTACTCTTATTAAGTGAACTTTTGCAGCTCTGCCATTTATTGAACTGCTACATCCGTTCTGGTGAAGATAGTCCAAGAGAGTTTTTGTAGTTAGTCCCAGAGGTTTGACTCAGATATGATAAAATACACATCAGAATAGTACACTACAGGTAGGGTGGTGTTTCCATGTGTCCAAACCCCCTGTCTGTCTTGGAGGTAGAAGTCAAGTTCAGCAGATCCTATGGAAAAGCTAATATGGGTAATTGAAATGCCTTGTATAAATTGTATATGCTGTACCAGGCTGAACACTTAGATTGATTCATGGGGCTACAAGAGTTTACAATTTATAGCAGTAGAATTAGGCCATTCGGCCCGTTGAATCTACTCCACCATTGAATCATGGCTGATCTCTGCCTCCTAATTCCATTTTCCTGCCTTCTCCCCATAACCCTTGACACCCGTTCTAATCAAGAATTTGTCTATCTCGGCCTTAAAAATATCCACTGACAGTCTCCATAGCCCTCCATGGCAATGCGTTCCATAGATTAACTTCCCTCTGATTAAAGAGACTTTAGATGCTGGATCAAATCTTGACCAAAATATCAAAGTGCTGAAGGAACTCAGCGGGCCAGACAGCATCTGTGGAGGGAATGGGCAGACGATGTTTCAGATCAGGACCCTTCTTCATAACAGGTTGGGGGCGGAGAGTGGAGGGGGAGGGTGTCAGAGGATGGGAAGGGGTTTGTGGAGATAACAAAGAGTTGTGGATTGTGGAATCTGACAAGAAAGTAAGGTGATGATTGAAAACGGGAAAGGGAGGGATACTGGACAGATGGAAACAGTGGAGGAAATAGGGTGGGTTGGGAAACCAAGTGTATAAATTGTGAGCACGAAAGATAGATGGAGTATGCGGGAGAATGGGAAGAAACTGAGTTGCAGGAGGATGGGGAGAAGTTGTTTTTGGAAAGAAGAGGTGTGTGTGTGGGAGGAGTTGACTGGATAGAAAGGAGAAAGAAAGAGACAGAGAAGGTCAAATTGGACAATTCAATGTTCATGCCATTGGGTTGCAGCCAATGCATGTGGAATATGCGATGATATTCCTCTAGTTTACATTTGGCAGTGGCAGAGGCAGAGAACAGACAGGTTGAGTGTGGGGAGGAACTGAGGATGCAGGTTTACATCGAAGATAGACACAAAATGCTGGAGTAACTGAGAAACCCGCTGAGTTACTCCAGCATTTTGTGTCTATCTGAGGTTGAGTGTGGGAACGGGGAGGGGATTTAAAATGGCTTGAAATTGGAAGCTCAAGATACCCAGGAGTGACACAAAAAGCTGGAGTAACTCAGCGGGACAGGCAGCATCTCTGGAGGGAAGGAATGGGTGGCGTTTTGGGTCCAGACCCTTCTCCAGTCACCCATTCCTTCTCTCCAGAGATGCTGCCTGTCCCGCTGAGTCACTCCAGCTTTTTGAGTATCTTCGGTTTAAGCCAGAATCTGCGGTTCCTTCCTATGCAGCTCAAGATACCCATTGGAGACAGAGCACAGGTACGTGACAAAGCATCTTGCCTTTTGCATGCAAGCATCTGCTATGGGAACGAACCTCGAAGCATTGGACTGAGAGTCAAGGGTGCTAACAATTGAGCCAATATAGATGTTCTCTCAGGTAAGGTCAAAGCTTGCTGCAAATAAGTATTTGGTGTAAAAATAATCCTGTTAAGACTGGGAAACATCACCCTCAACCCAGCACAGCCCCTTGTGATTTCATTCTTGCCCCCGGGCCACCCAAGGCAACGTGAAGTCTTTTGTTCATCAAACGTTCTTTGTGATTTCAAACTGAATCCACTTGTCATCGTACAAAAGCCACCTTTTACATAAAGGATCCTTTCAGAATGTCTCGGCTTCTGAGTTTTGTGTTTAGACTGTCTAGGGGGCTGGAGGCTGCATGCTTCCACCACTTAGGAAAAAATAATATTAACGCCCAGCTGACCTCCACTGTAACAGTCCATGGGAGATGTAACATACTCGCACTATATAAACACACAACACAGTTGTGAATAAGGTCGCAAGTGACAGGCAGAATTAAGCCATTCGGCCCATCAAGTCTACTCCACCATTCAATCATGGCTGATCTATCTCTCCCTCCTAACCCTATTCTCCTGCCTTCTCCTCATAACCTCTGACACCTGTACTAATCAAAATCTATCCATCTCTGCCTTAAAAATATCCACTGACTTATGGCCCTATCCCACGATGCAAGTTCATTCAAGAGCTCTCCTGAGTTAAAAAAAAATCAAACTCGTGGTAAGCACGGAGAATGAAAGTAGCGGGTACGTCGGAACTCGGGGACGTCTCTTAGCGGCTCGTAACGCTAACGGCAGGTACTCGGAAAGACTCGCTAGCGGCAGGTAAGCTCGGGATGACACCTGAAGATTTTTCAACATGTTGAAAAATGTCCACGAGAGCCCCGAGTACTGACGAGTGGCCATTAATGTAAATCTTCGAGTTTGAATCAGGGCAAACTCGGGAGAACTCTTTGAATGAACTCGTACAGTGGGACAGGGCTTTAAGCCTCCACAGCCTTCTGTGGCAAAGAATTCCACAGATCCCACAGATTCACCACCCTCTGACTAAAGAATAGCCTGAAATGGAAAAAAAATGTTTGCAATAGAAGAGACATAGAACATAGAACAGCAGAGGAACAGGCCATTCGGCCCACAATGACTGTGCTGAACATCACGCCATGTTAAACTGATCTCCTCCGCCTGCATATCCTTCCATTCTCCGCAGATCCTTGTGCCAATGTAAAACCTACGTAAACACCACTGTCGCGTCTGCCTCCAACGCCAACCCTGCCAGCACCCCGCACTCTGCATGGAAGACTTTAAACTTTCCACCTCTAACCTTAAACCCATGCCACCTAGACTTTGCACTTTCTCTGATGCTCGTTTGGTTTTGTTTTCCTTTCTATGCAACATTTTTAATGCAAGTCTTTAGTTTCTAAGTTCCTGGATGTGTTATTTTAGTGCAGCTGCTAATGTGTTTAAGATAAATCGGCGAATGATTCCAAATGGGAACCTTGCAGTTGCAGTTTTATGAAGCAATGCTGCAAAAGCAGAGCACAGAGGAAATGAAATGAAACCCTGCTGTTATGTTTGGTCTCTTCTTTAGATGCTATCTATTTATCTCTAGTTGGCAAGATCTACTTACTTAGCTTATCTATGTTATATCCCTCAGTGTTCTTATTAAATTCCCCCTTGCAGCTTGAGGAAATACTGTAGAATCAAATTAAAGCCTCATAATTACAGTAGCTCTCAGATATTTTTAGTGCTAAGTGGGTGCCCTGTTCTGCCCTTGTGTCAAGTATAGAGTAACCTATAAACATCACAAGAAGTGAGGCATTGTTTCCTTCAGAAATTGCCAATTGGTAAAGATTGGGGCAGCAGAATGGTGCAGCGGTAGAGTTGCTGCCTAACAGCTCCAAAAATCTCTTAAATGCCAATATCAAATCCACCGCAACCGCCGACCCTGGCAGCGCGTTCCAGGCATCCACCACCCCTCTAAAAACAAAAACCTCTGTGTAAATATGCTCTGGATGATTGAAGTGAAAGTTTGCCATGTTAAACATATGCTCTTCTGCTCCATTCCAGCCCAGGCCTGGAACCTCCACCAGCCCCAGAGTTTGGACCTCTTGTGCGTCCTTAATTTCCTCCCTTCCACCGTCGAATGTACGACGTCAGCTCTCCGTGCTCAAAGTTCCAGAATTTTACTTCCAGGAAATGTCCTCTCGCACTTTCCACATCTGCCAGTCCAATCCAAGTCACTCTTCCACAGCACAAGGTCAGCCATTTAGGACTGAGCTGAGGAGATCTTTCTTCATTCGGAGCGTAGTGAATTCTAGCAATTTTCATCCCTGAGGCCTGAGGAGATTCAGCGGTTGAACTCATTCAGGCTTGAGGTCAACTGGTTCGTATACTGGGGAAATCAAGGAATGTGAAAAGAGCGCAGAAAAAATAGAGCTGATGTAGATCGGCCCTAATCATGAAGACTGGCAGGCGAGGCTCAATGGCCAAATGGCCTACTCCTGTTCCTATTTCCTATTTATCACCGAACCCAAGCTCTCCACCATTTACTTCCTGAGATGACACTGTGGAAAAGAACAATGTCAAGTGAAGCAGACAAATCACAGGGCTTGCTACACCCATTCAAATGCTTTAGTACCTCGAGTTACAAAACCAGAGCACTTTCCCTGCAATAGGTTCCTCTGAGCCTTTGTTCCACAGGCTAGCAATATGATGCAGAGCATCTAAGAACAAGCGGCTAATCCATATACTGGGGACTGAACAACTTCCTGAGGCTAAGCAGCGGCTTCTCAACAACAAATCTATTTCTCCAACTGTGCCTTTTGCTGTGGACGCCATTGATTATTTCAAATGAGCTTCCACAGTAACGCCAGCTCACTTCTTCTGTTCCCGTCCTGGACTTTGGAACTAGCGTTACCTGTGATGAGCACAAGGCCTGAGGCCTAGTCCTGAAGTAAGCCTCCTCTACCACCCCTTTTCTCGGATGGCTTCAGTTGGCAAGTGATTAGATTACAGGCTCTATGCCTGTTACAATTAAGAGGATAAACCAGATTATGGAGGGATTAGTTTGTTGGTTTGGCAAACTGTCAATAGCCCAGAGTCTGACAAGAAAACCGTCGAGATTCCACAACCTGATTTGTGCTTCAAGAAGGAGAGCCATCACTTTTTGAAATTCTAGTAATTTTTTTTTTGTTTTAAAATCAATAAAATCAAATTCCATTTGTTTTTCCTGGCAATCAATTGAATGAAACTGCAAATCAGACATAAAAGAAAAATAACATCACCTCAGGTCTTAGCCACCCAAATAGGGTGAATGCACAGTTTTTTACCCAGGAGAGGGGAATCAAAAGCCAGAGGTCTAACGTGAGAGAGGAAAGAGTTAACAGGGACCTGAGGGGCAACTTCTTCACACACAAGGTGGTGAGTTTATGGAATGAGCTGCCAGAGGAGGTATGTGTGTAGGAAGGAACTGTGGATGGTGGCTTACACCGAAGAGAGACACAAGAACCTGGAGTAACTCTAGGGGCCAGGCAGCATCTCTGGAGAAAAGGAACAGGTGATGTTTTGGGTCAAGACCTTCCTCAGACTGAGAGTCAGGGGAGAGGGAAACGAGAGATTGCATAGAACAAATGAATGAACGATATCCAAAAACCAACGAAGATCAAGGAAAGGTGGAGCGCACAATGGTCTATTGTTGGCTGTGGGGAAGGTAATTGAGGCAGGGACTATAGCAGTATTTAAAGGGCACTTGGACAGGTACATGGATAGGAAAGGTTTAGAGGGATATGGGCCAAACACAGGCAAATGTTACCAGCTTAGTTAGCATGTTGAGATTGAAGTATGGCTGCAGAGGGCAGAATGTGCTTGAGGGGCTGAATAATCCACTGCTGTATTTGTGGTGATGGGGGAAGTTTGTTAACGTTGCACAACATGGAAGGACATCCTTTTGCTGGTGGTAGATAATGTTCACAGCTCCATCTTCAATCTCCAGGGCAGCAATTGGGAGTTGACTATTTTGAAGCTATATGCGCATGTTGATAGCATGTTAATGGCCGACTAGTGTCGATGGGGCACGAGTTAGGCCTTGAGGCCTGTTCCCATTCTGTACCACTCCATAACTCTGTATGATTAGTTTTGAGGGCGGCACGGTGGCGTGCTGCTGCCTTACAGCGCCAGAGATCCTGGTTCGATCCTGAGCACGGGTGCTGTCCGTACACGGTTTGCACATTCTCCCCGTGAGTGCGTGGGTTTGCTCCAGGCCTTCCAGGTTTGCAGTCAGTTAGCTTCTGTAAGTTGCCCCTGGTGGTATGTAGAATAAAACAAGTATACCGGTGATCATTGGTTGGCATGGGTTCAGTGGGCTGAAAGGCCTGTTTCCACACCTTATCTCTAAAAGAAAACTCATTGGAGACAGAGAACTGGAGCTCATTAAAGTATGTTTTCAGAACACTCCAACCCCATCCTGTAATCTGAACAGAGCGGAATACAATCGTCATCTTTTCATTTGTAACAGTGAGGCACAGTCAGATTGATGGGATCTGAAATTTTCAATTAGTAATGCCCTCAAAACAGCTTTCAACTGATGTATGCCTTGACAGAGTTAAACCTGATTGAAATGGAGTGGTGGAATAAATGTCAGCCTGCAGTGCATTACAAGGCTGACAGAAAATGGATGTCAGACAACAAAACCGGGGAGTGGGTGATTCAAGGCAACGCTCCTCTCCCATTACCAAGTCGCGTGGCTCCACTGAAGGGAAGGTGGACTTGCGTTTACACGCTGCTTTCTCCCTCACGTTAAATCAAGGCCCCATCATCTCCCTTGGCTGCAAAACACAAAAGTACTGGAGTAACTCAGCGGGTCGGGCAGCATGTGCAGCGGCCGAGTCTGATGAAGGGACCCAACCTGAAACATCGTCTGTCCATTCCCTCAACGGAAGTTGCCTGCTCTCTCGACCCGAAACGTCACCCATTCCTTCTCCCCAGAGATGTTGCCTGTCCCGCTGAGTTACTCCAGCTTTTTGTGTCTATTTTTGGTTTAAACCAGCACCTGCAGTTCCTCCCTGCACATTGTAGAACCAGTTGCTCATGTGTAGCTGGAGCTATGAAGGGGCATCTTTATCAATCTGGGTCAGAGGCCTCCATCTGTGAGGCACAGATGACACACAACATCAACAGTTTCTGAAGTCAGGGATGTGCGATTTGTGCATTTTGATTTTTGTCAAACAAATGACCATTTAAAAGTCCGTTGCGCGGAGGTAAATATTTTGTCCGAACTAATCCTTTTTTTACGGTCAATACCTGAATAATCTATGGTGTCTGTCTGTGTCTGAGTGAATACACAAAGATTTAGTACATCCCACAAGATTCCTTTGGTTATACTTGGAGATGAGGTGTGTGTGTGTGTGTGTGTGTGTGTGTGTGTGTGTGTGTGTGTAAGGGAGAGGGGGAGAGAGAGAAACAGAGACGGAGAGAGACAGAGACAGACAGAGACGGAGAGAGGGAGAGAGGGCGAGAGAGAGAGAGGGAGAGGGCGAGGGAGAGAGGGAGAGAGGGCGAGAGAGAGAGGGGCAAGAAATAGGGATGCAAGAGAAGGTGTGTGAGAGGGAGGAGGTGAGAGCGAGGGCGAGAGAGAGTGGGGAGCGAGAAAGAGAGAGCGAGTTTGGGGCAAGAGAGAGGGGGCTAGAGAGATGGGAGAGGATGAGAGAGAAAGAGGGGTATGAAAGGGAGGGGGTGAGAGAGTGGAAGGGATGGGAGAGAGGGGAAGGGATGGGAGAAAGAATTGGAGGAAGTGCGAGAGAATGTTGTGTCAGAGAGAAAGGGAGAAAGAAAATGTTTATGCATGTGTGAGTGAGTGACAGACAGAGAGACAGAGAGAGTTGTGCGTGGGGTCCCTTCCATCGACTCAGTACATTTCGTTCAGTCACCCTTGGACTTGTTCTGTCCACAGGCTCTCCAAAATAACTACAATTATTTTTAATACTTGCATGAGGAGGGAAAGAAGTAGATTAGGTGGGTGAAGAGTGGAGGCAAGAGGGAGGAGGGAGGAGAGATCCTGGATTTCCATTTATACTCAAATTGCCAAAGGTCAACCAAACTAGTGAAAAAAAGAACATTTGCTTGATCCTTTTAAGGAGATAAAGACTTTCCTGAGTTCAAATGCCACGGCTATTAAAGAGGTTTAAAATCCTAATTAGGATTACAGAAACACAGAGTTCAAGAAACGTGCAGAGTAATAAAAGACTAAGTGACAGACTTTGACTGGAGAAGAGCAAAGAAAAATTAGATGGGAGCTGGCTGAAAGATTTCTGCAACATCACAGTGGTTGCCCACATTATGTGGCAACTACTGTTCAGTGAATGCATCAGCGGCTTCGAGCAGGATACAAAGTACTTTCCTTCTTAACAATGTCAATAATTGCTTGAACATTACCTTGAACATGATGAAATATACAAGAGGATACCCACAGGAAAAAGATAACATAATATCATTTAACCGAGACACAGAAGTGGGCTTTAAGGGTTTAAGAAGGAACTGCAGATGCTGGAAAATCGAAGGTAGACAAAAGTGCTGGAGAAACTCAGCGGGTGCAGCAGCATCTGTGGAGCGAAGGAAATAGGCAACGTTTCGGGCCGAAACCCTTCTTCAGACTGATGTAGGGTGGGGGGGGGGGGGGGGGGGGGGGGGGGGGGGGGGGGGAGAATAAAGGAGAAAGCAAGAGGAGGAGCCAGAGGGCTGATGGAGAGCTGAGAAGGAGAGGAGAAAACAAGGGCTACCGGAAATTGGCGAAGTCAATGTTCGTGCCGCTAGGGTGCAAACTGCCCAAGGCCGTTTTAAGGCAAATTTAAACTGCTTTGAGGCAGATGACCAAAGAATTGGTCAAAAGCTAGATTGTAACCAATTTCGTAAAGAAGAGAAAAAGGCATAAAAAAAAGATGGTATTTAAAAATTTAGAATTGCCCTATTAACAAGTAAACCTTTTACTGTCTATGAAACAAATTCCTATATTCAGGGCCTGCTGTGCACTGATCAGTGGATGGATGATAATGATCAGTGTAGATGCAGCAAGTATTAGCTCAGTATTTTAAGGTGAGAGGGAAATGATTTAATAGGATCCTGAGGGGCAGCTTTTTCACACAGAGGGTGGTGGGTATATGGAACGAGCTGCCAAAGGAGGTAGTTGAGGCAGATACAATAACAACATCATAAGACATTTAGACAAGTACATGGATCAGAAAGGTTTAGAGGGGTATGGGCCTATTGCGGGTATATGGGATTATGGGGCATGTTGGTCAGCTTGGAAGAGTTGGGCTGAAGAGCCTGTTTCCGTGCTGTGTGTCTCTATGACTCCATTGAGTGACTGCAAGTACCTTATCAATTGTCTGGCAATTCCAATATTCGTAGAATGGCAGGGTGGGTGAATGAGGATAACGATATATATATATTGTTGTTGCTGTGGCTATTCGAATGTTCAAATATCTCCCCACTAAACACGTACAAAAAAGGCAGTGCATCAATCTCACAGCACTAATGATACAAACACTTACTGGTGACATTTTACCACAGATGGGGTTGTACACCCTCTTACTGTTCATGATCCCCTCAAGACACAAGTGACATTAAAAAATAATCACAGTAAGAATTTCCAATCTTGTAATACGAAATTAAACAAGTCGTTCTGGGGAGTGCTCAGTGGGTTCAAGTTGTCTCCGAGAGATAAATAATATTGTCGGGTGTAGTAAAATAAACATCGCTTTATGCAAAGGCAAAACCCATTTTTGGTTTCTTAAACATTGGGTCTTGCAAATGTTAGACACAAAATGCTGGAGCAACTGAGCGGGTCAGGCAACATCTTTGCCTGAGTTACTCCAGCACTTTGTGTCTTTCTTTGGTGGACCAACATCTGCAGTTCCTTGCTATTACATTGTGCTTCTGTTGACTGAGATACTGCGTCGTTTCTAGGACCAACCCAACAGAGGAGCAGGTAAGAGAATAAAAAACTCACATTTTAATCATCTCTTTTGACGCAGCTTACCGATAACCTTTTCTTCACAATAATTTACATTTATAGAACATTGTATGGCAATAACATGCCCTCATTAAATTAGAGAATTTAAAAAGCACCATTCGACGCCAAACCTTCTAAAATACATAAGATTCATTCTTCATTAAAGAGGTAAGACTTGAAGTGGGGTAGATGAACAGATGGGGAGGTCTAGGGAGGAGTAAAATCAAGGGTCCATTCTCCTGGTGGAGATGAGGGTGATGGTATTGGAGGATTGGTGATCAATAAAACCCGAGGGTTATTGTTAAATTCTCAAATCCTGTCAAAAGGGGAGTGCAGTTCCCGCTAGAGTTAAAGGCAGACCTGTTGATGTGTTGATCAATTCTACCATACATTTACAGTGCACGGTGGCGCAGTGGTAGAGTTGCTGTCTCACAGCGAATGCAGCGCCGGAGACACGGGTTCAATCCCGACTACAGGTGCTGTCTGTAAGGAGTTTGTACATTCTCCCCGTGACCGCTTGGGTTTTCGCCAAGATCTTCGGTTTCCTCCCACACTCCAAAGACGTACAGGTAAATAGGTTAATTCCTAGCGTGTGTAGGATGGTGTTAATGTGCGGGGAGCGCTGGTCGGTGCAGATTCGGTACGGCCCGTTTTCGGGCTGTATCTCTGAACTAAAGTAAACTAAATCTGTGCAACTCAGACATGCGGGAATGAGACTGAGGTTTGAAGCAAGGTGGAAAGGATTGTGGACTTTACTAGGGAGAGAGGCACGTGTGGTGACGGTGAAACTGTGATCGCTAAGTCAAAGAAAGAACATCAAGAATAGAAGCTCAAAAAAGCCAGTCAGTTTTTGTCGGTGGGACTAGAAACTGCTCAGGGGGAGAGATTTATTCTGCAAGAGCAGAGGCAGAAGGAAGTAGGGTTCGAGCAAACACATCAACGAGCTTGCAAGGCCAAGGCAGTGATCATCATGTGAGAACAGCCCTGAGATTATACGGTGTGAAATAGTGTCAGGATAATAAATCAGAAATTGTCAGCCTTCTGTACCAGGGTTTTGCCCAACACACTCACGCACTCCAACGACCAAGGTCAACAAACATGCACAGTCCTTGAATTCACTCCCACACACTTCCACTAGGCCACTAGCATAGACTCTATATAATGTTTCAGGACATACGTTCCCACCTACCCATCCACAACCGACACACCTCCGGGGTCTCCACAGATGCTTTCCAGAAAAAGCTGAACATAAAACCCATCCCTGTCCCTGTCCAGGTTGGAAAGACAGTGCCCACCAGGAATCCTGACCACATCAGCATTCTCCCAGAGACCCTACGCTTCCAACACCAACATGCCAACAGCTACCGCCGACAATATTAACGTCTTCCCAGGAAGATAGTTCCAGAGGCCCCTGTAATATTATCGGCTCTGCAGTTCCTAATCTTCAAATTAATATAGTTCAGTTTAGTTGTCACGTGGACTGAGGTACAGTATAAAGCTTTTGCTGCTTGCTAAACAGTCAGTGGAAAGACTATATATGACTACAATTGAGCCAATAACATCAAATGGCACAGACTCAGTGCTTTCAGTGCAAGTTTTACTTTAGGTCAGCACTCATTAACAGGCAATAATGTGCAGGGAACTCACCAGATAAGGAAACGTTGAGAAGTTCTCGGAGCAATATTAAGCCATTCGGCCCATCAAGGCTACCTAGCCATTCGATCATGGCTGATCTATTTTTCCCTCTCATCCCATTTTCCTGCCTTCTCCCCACAACCCCTGACTCCCATGCTAATCAAGAATCTGTGAATCTCCGCGTTAAAAATATTTATTGGCTTGGCCTCCACAACTGTCTGTGGCAATAAATTCCACAGATTCACCACCCACTGATGACAGGCAACTGAATCATCCAACCACAACTAGAGAGCAGTCCTGAACCACTAGCTATCTCATTGGTAACGCTTGGACTATCTTTGATTGGACTTTACTGACTTTGCCTTGGACCAAACATTACTTCCTTGTCATGAATCTGTAAACTGTAAATGTAGTCATGCATTGCCTTTCCACTGACTGGTGAGCCCTGTACCTCACTTCATTGTCACTGTACCTCGGCACATAGAAACATAGAAAATAGGTGCAGGAGTAGGCCATTCGGCCCTTCGAGCCTGCACCGCCATTCAATATGATCATGGCTGATCATCCAACTCAGTATCCCGTACCTGCCTTCTCTCCATACCCCCTGATCCCTTTAGCCACAAGGGCCACATCTAACCCTCTTGAATATAGCCAACGAACTGGCCTCAACTACCTTCTGTGGCAGAGAATTCCAGAGACTCACCACTCTCTGTGTGAAAAATGTTTTTCTCATCTCGGTCCTAAAAGACTTCCCCCCCTATCCTTAAACTGTGACCCCTTGTCCTGGACTTCCCCAACATGTGGAACAATCTTCCTGCATCTAGCCTGTCCAACCCCTTAAGGATTTTGTAAGTTTCTATAACATCCCCCCCCACATGTGACAATAAACTAAACTGAACTGAACAGACAGCAATCTGAGGGCGGACAGGGTTCCTGTGACCTTGTATCTCCCCCCCCCCCCTCCCCCCACCCTCCCCCCAACCTCAGCCGACCCTCAGGGACACAGGGATTCCAGTTTAGCGAGCTGGAAGCAGTAAACAAGAGGACACGGAGAATCCCCAAACGCGCAGCGCGGATGTTTGTGACCTTTAAAGCGATGGTGGCCCGGGGATGGCCTCGTGGTTGTCCACATGTTCGCTGTCAGTCCCGGCCTAACTATTATTCTGATGGCGGCACTCATTCCTGCAGCCAAACTATCAGTAGAAATTGCATATCAGCAGCGAGCAATTCAAACCGAGAGTGAGCGAAGCACTCTGCCTTTAGACCCATGCATTAAACTGCTGTGACAGGGCGGCTTGTTAATGAAAGTAGTTGGCATTCAGTATGTATGTAAATGTACCATGTTTAAAGTAGCTCAGTAAAAGCCTTTAACATATCAAACAAATGTGGGCACATGGACGTGGAAGGGTTTGCACAAGCTTTTTGCCGTTAACTCCTTCGTTTTGCTTCCAGGTGATCGCTCCAAATGCATAATTTATCCCAGCCAGCTCTCTGCCTCCTACTGTTCCCAAAGCAAAATTCCTGCTGTTCAGAAAGCAAAACACGGCAGATGCTGAAAAATCCAAAATAAAAACCGGAAAATGCTGACGCATAATCTTGGGTCAGGTAGTTTCGTTTAGAGATACAGCGCGGAAACAGGCCCAGCGGCCCACTGAGTCCGCGACGACCATCGATCACCCCGTACACTATCCTACACACCAGGGACAATTTACAATTTTTACTGAAGCCATTTAAGCCTACAAACCTGTACATCTTTGGGGTGTGAGAAGAAACCGGAGCACCCGGAGAAAACCCACGTGGTTGCAGGAAGAATGTACAAACTCTGTCCAGGCAGCACCTGTAGTTAGGATCAAACACAGGTCTCCGACGCTGCAGGGCAGCAACTCTACCACTGCGCCACCGTGCCACCCTTGTCAGTAGAGACAATTTTTATAGTGTCATTGACTTGAGGCGCTAGACCTATTTCTCCCACTGCAGATGCTGCCCGACATGCAGGGTAATTTCATCCATCTCTACTTTCAGCTTAAGGCACAACTTTATCTCTTGCTTTACTCAAGATTTACTCAACAATAAAAGTTCTTAATAGGCAGGACAAGAGGTGACATTGGGCTCACGTCTTGCATCTGGGTGTTTGAAGGAAATCACTTCCAATCACGAGGATCTGAAATAAATTGTATTTTTGAAAGCCTGAACGCAGCATCCCATATGTACAACCCCCACAGTACGAACTACAGTGAAACCTGACACTGCTGAAAGCAGCACGACCCAGTGGCTCGCACCTCACAGGGAAGAGAAAATGAGGAACTGCAGATGTTAGTCAATACACAAAACGACACAGACTGCTGGAGTAACTCAGCAGGTCAGGCAACATCTCTGGACAACATGGATAGGTGAATAGTGAAAGGCTTGAATAGAGTGGACGTGGAGAGGATGTTTCCAATTGTGGGAGAATCTAGGACCAGAGGTTTCAGAAGCAAAGGACGTTCCTTTTGGAATGAGATGAGCAATTTCTTTAGTCAGAGGGCAGTGATCTGTGGAATTCTTTGCCACAGACGGCTGTGGAGGCCAGGTCAATGGATATTTTTAAGGCAGAGATATATTCTTGATTAGTGCGGGTTATGGGGAGAAGGCAGGAGAATGAGGTTAGGAGGGAGAGATAGATCAGCCATGATTGAGTACATGGAGTAGGCTTGATGGGCGGAATGGCCGAGCTCTGCTCCTATCATGTACGACCTCGCTTATGCTGCCTGACCTGCTGAGTTACTCCAGCATTTTGTATCTTTTTTGTGTATTAACCAACATCTGCAGTTTTACAGAAGAGTCTGGACCCTTACTCAGACTTCACGGGGCAGATATCAAGGGAGTACCAAGAAAATGCCAGCCTGCATCAGGGCATTGCCGAGAGAGTGCTAGACTAGCACCAGGGAATACATGGGCTGCCAGGGCAGTACAAAGAGAATGCCCAACCTGACTCCTGACTAGCCAGCACATTAACTGCATATCACAAGTCTGGTTCAAGCTGTAACACTGACCTTCACTGTCTTCGCAGGTTTTGCAAAGTTTAGCTGTATTGATGGCTAGACAAAAGCAGGATGGAACACGCAAAATGCTGGAGTAACTCGGCGGGTCAGGCAGCATCCATGGAGGACACGGATAGGTGACATTTCGAGTTGGGCTGAAAAGCAGGAGAGGTAAGGACCAATATCCCCACGCTATGTTCTCCGACAAAACATTTGGGCAGGTACGTGGATTGGAGAGATTTACAGGCGTATGGGCCAAACGCAGGCAGGTGGGACTAGTGCAGATGGGACATGTTGGTCGGCGAGGGCAAGTTGGGCCAAAGAGCCCCCACTGAATGACTCTATGACCAATTTGCAAGGACAGTTTCTGCAATTAGATTATTTTCTTCAACACTAACTGACGCTTGCTTCATAAGAGCTATTGGATGCCCTGCCTTATTCTTATTTTTTTCTGCCTCTCTTCATCTATCTCCAAGATCTGCCATCCTCTGCAACACAGACTGGTGTGTGCGCACCAATTCCGGAGTGCAATACAGAATGGTCACCTGTGCCCTGTGCCAAAAGGGGGAACACAGTGCTCCCTTTCAAAGGACTATCAATGGCTCCTCTTGAGTTCAGCCAGCTATTGCACACTTCCATTTCGCTCAGCCTTGGCCAGGTTCTTAAGAGAAAACTCATGTGTTAGAAAAGTTTGTCTCATGAATGGACAGCTCCCCGCTCAAAGCACACGCCTGAATGGGGAAGAATCTGGATCTTTGTGAACAGCCACCCGACGTTGCCTGATAACGGCCCAGTTATTAAAACAGAAGATTCAGTTGACACAAAGTCAGCCACGCTGATCTAATCAATGGATTGATAGAAATACATGACTTCCTCTGGCAATGAAGTTCCCAACACAAAGCCGAGCCCAGGGCATTCAAGTCTAATGGGGTAGGAAGAAGCAGCGATGTATTTGTTTGCTTAAAGCTTAGTGGAAATCTGTGCATGACCCCCCACCCCAAAACAAATTGGTTGAAGCTAGGAATATGGCAGGCAATAGAACATCTCAAAAACTAAAAACGGATGGATATTTGTTGGGCTTAGCAATTGCAAGGTTCTGGAACCAAGGCAAGTGGAATCCGAGAGTCACAAACAAGGAAATACGTCCTTTGGCCCAGATTGTCAAACAATGTGCCCCATCTAAGCTTGTCCCATTTGCCTGCAATTCGCCCGTATCCCTCCAAATCTTTCCAATCCATGTACCTAACCAGGTTTAGTTTAAATCCTGTTATAGCACCTGCCTCAACAACCTCCTCTGGCGGCTCTTTCCATATACCCACCACCTGCTGTGTGGAAAGGTTGTTCCTTGCTGTTATTACATCTTGCCCCCCTCACTTTCAATGTGTTTTCTCTGGTTTTTGATTCCCCTGCTCCAAGTGCACTCTGTAACTGTCCATTCACCCTACCTACAGAGCATTCAGATGATTAAAAAATATATATTTAATCAATTTTAGAATAAGGCTGTAACATAACAAAATGTGGAAAAAGTGGAGGTGTCTGAATACTTTCTGAATGCACTGTATTCCGTCATTGGTTCTGCTCAGCCTGATAATTCATTTTAAATTGACAATATTCAACGTTAAACCATCATCTACTACCAGGCAACAATGAGGATGGCTCCTACTCGTCAACCAACCCCTTCGTCCCATCTCACCAATGCTGACCACTATGCACCTCTATAAGACCAGCCCGGAGCCTTCTGCACTCCAAGGAATAACATCCTAGCCTGTCCAACCGTTCCCTAAATCTCAAGCCTTCAAGTCCTGGCAACATCCTCATAAATCGTATCCACACTCACACACGCTTAGTAGTCATGGTACAGGTGTTAAATGAACAGCAGAGAAAGCTTGATGGACTGAATGGCCTACTTTTCTTATGTTATGTTCCAGTGTGAAATCCCTGCAGTGAAAATACTGCTAGCCAATAACAAAAAAAAAAAAAAAAATCAAATTAAATCCTACCCAACAGTTTACAAATCTTCAACTGTTGAAAGGAATGAAAGATCTGTCATGAATTCAGGCATATTGATTTTGAAAAAGGTTATAATTTTAATTCCTTTCATTTACTAGTAAAGAGAGATGTATCCATCAGTAGAGGAGTGTTAGGTCAATAATTCACTGGTGTTTTTTTTTTAATATGCTTTAGTTCAAAACAATTTCCTCTCACACACCCTCACCAATATTAAACAATCACACTCGTGATGGAAAGGAATCCAGAGTCAAAAAGAACAGAGTTCATGATAACAAGCGATGCAATTGAAACTTCCAATTCCCCAGAGCCTGGTTAATGCCCCAGTTGAAACCAACATATGTACGGAATTTACAGCTGTCAAAATTGCAAATTACACACTCGAACATATTATTGGAAGTAATGCCCTTTCCAGCCTTCAAGATACCCATATTTCCAGTCATAGAGCATCTGACAAAATTGTACATTCCCAACAAACCTATACTTCATATTAAATTGGCCTTCATTTATTGCAAGGATATGATGAGGATGACTCCTGCTTCTCAAACCTCCTTTCCTAATGTTCATATTACGGCAACTTTTTGCCACGTTCATTACATGTTCACATCTTGGGATACAAGGAGGTCATAGTAAACAATTCAGACGTTTTAACAAAGGTAGCACAGTGGCGCAGCGGTAGAGTTGCTGCCGTACAGCGCCAGAGACCCGGGTTCAATCCTGACTACGGGTGCTGTCTGCACGCAGCTTGTACATTCTCCCTGTGACCGCGTGGGTTTTCTCCAGTTGCTCTGGCTTCCCAGCAATGTGAGAGGGATATCACTGGAAGACAAATGAAATCAGAAGCCCTCTGGACAACGTTGGAACTTGTGCGTCTTGTAAAACAGGTAAAAACATTAAAAGGTTATCCCGTGACGCACAAGCCCGTGACGCGAGGTTCGATCGTCCAGCGCGGGGGAGCTGACAACCCCACGATGCAGGAGCTGAACCGCCTCGACGCGGAGGGCCTGAATGCCGCCGGCTACGGGAGTCAAGATCGTCCAGTCAACGGAGGGCTCGAGGCCCACGACCGAGGATGAACAAAAGGAAGAGACTTGAACTTTATTTCGCCTTCCATCACAGTGAGGAATGTGGAGGAGTCACTGTGGTGGATGTCCGTGTTAAAATGTGTGTTTGAGTGATCTGTTGCTTTTAATTGTATGACTGACCTGGCCAATGAAATTCCTCGCATGTTGCAAAACATACTTGGTGAATAAAGTGTGATTCTGATTCTGATGAAGTAAAAATCTGACCCCACATTAATGCTGACGACTAAAAGTTTAGACAGGGGCTACACGCAGTACTGTCGAGAGGGAGGACTGACTAGATGGAAATACTTTGGGATGGAATTTGGCAGCATTGGCCTCAGCAGCTGAAGGTAGATCGTGTTTCTATTCAGTAGCTTTTTATTAATCAATATTGTCTGGGGCTATGGGGAGAAGGCAGAAGAATAGATCAGCCATTGAATGGCAGAGCAGACTTTATTAATACGTAAGTTACAGGATCAGAATTAGGCCATTCGCCCCATCAAATCTACTCTGCCATTCAATCATGGCAGATCTAGTTTTCCTTCTCAACCCCATGCTCCTGCCTTCCTCCCATAACCTCTGATACCTGTACTAAGCCATGGACCTGATGGGCAAAATGGCCTAATTCTGATCCAATAACGTATGAACTTATATTATTAAGATTTACTAATTAAACTGTTAAACATTCTGATCTCAAAAAGTTGAGCTTTAATCCAGCAATCTGTTGGTATGAATGCAGTAGATCTCTGGCAACGGTTCCCCTCCGACCCTTCAAACCCCGAGCCACAGCTGCATTTGTCATATTATGTTGACAAGGGCTCTTATCAGAGCTTACAGAGCAGCAAGCATCTGCACAGCCATCAGAGATTGCTATGTGTGTATGTGTGAATCCGAGTGTGTATACCTTGCTTGTGTGTGCATCTGCATCACGTATCTGCTTGTGTGTGTGAGTGTGTGTGTGTGTGAGTGTGAGTGTGTGAGTGTGAGTGTGAGTGTGAGAGTGTGTGCGAGTGTGTGAGTGTGTGTGTGAGTGTGTGTGAGTGTGTGTGTGAGTGTCTGTGAGAGTGTGTAAGAGAGCATATGAGTGAGTGTGAGTGTGTGCGTGAATATGAGGGTGTATGACAGAGTGTGTGAGGGTATGAGTGAGTGCGTGTGTGCATGTGTGTGTGTGCATGTCTGCTTGTGCGAATGTGTTTGTGTTTGTGCCTGTACACATAAGGTTCGTCATCACTGTAGATCTCCATTAATTTCTGTGCATGAGGATTTGTGCGAGTGCGTGTGCACGACTATGTGTGTGTACACCTGCATGTATGGTGTTTGAGTTCACACACACATGTAATGCACTTTCTGGTGTACATGTGCGTGTGCATGCAGGCCAGTCTCTGTATTTTCACAGGTCCATGGGGACATGTTGTATCCTGTGCTGATGTAAAAGGACTCTGGTGGAGACTAGAAACTAGGGGCAGTGTTAGCGCTGCTTCCTTGCAATTCTACGACTTTGCTGAAAAACAGCATTTGGGATGATGTCATGCAACGGAACCAAGATAATTAAGCAAATTCATTACCACTGCAAATCCTGGAAACTGAAACCCTGAAAATTAAACCACAGTGGAGATGCACGCCCTTTGTTAGGAAGCAACAGCTGCCGGATGCTCTCATTTAGTCCAAATGAACAGCATCCTTCAGAATCAAACTCTCCACTGCCAGATGTACTTCCGCAGATATTCTGTTGAATGTCCTGGTATTAGCTTACTCGCACGGCAATAGTTCTGCACTGCATTCTGAGTCCTTTGTTTAACACACAGCTCCTGTAAATGATGCTTGCATTGACACACGAATATCAGTAAGCAAGCTTAGTTTAGTTTAGGGATACAATGTGGAAACAGGCCCTTCAGCCCACCAGGTCCGTGCTGACCAGCGATCACCCATACACTAGTTCTATCATAGACACAAGGGACAAGTTACAGAAGCCAATTAACCTACAAACCCGCACGTCTTTAGGTTGTGGGAGGAAACTGGAGCACCCGAAGAAAACCCACGGGGTCACAGGGAGAACGTGCAAACACCAAACAGACAGCATCCATGGTGAGGATTGAACCCGGGCCTCTGGCGCTGTAAGGCAGCAACTCTACCGCTGTGCCAGCGTGCCAAATAGTGTTTCTATTACTTTGCTGTTAACCTGGATATAATAGCTTACACGACTGTCTTCCAAACCAACAGTCATTAAACTGAGTGGGTAAAAGGGAACTCAGATTATCATCCCATCCTACAAGATGGCATATCTGGCAATGTATTGCGCTGGGTTTCGATCTAGAATTTGAGCTAAAATTTTCTGGAGTGGGACTTGCACCCACAAGTTTATGATGATGAGATAAAGATGATTTGCACTGGGCCACAACTAGCACTGAAAACACTTATAGGGGGTAGTGAGTGAGATTCAGCCAAAAAGGTAGAAGATCCACACAACTTTGATTTCAAAACAAGCATATGACATAACAGAGCTTCAGTCTTTGAAAAGAAGTTGAATAGTGTCTGAGTGAAGCCTAAATGATCCTCTTTCCTATTGATACTGGTTCAGAGCAGGTTCATCTATTGTAAAGCCCCTGTGCCATGATGTACGTTCACCCAAGAGCTCTCCCGAGTTTAAAAAAAATCGAACTCGTGGTAAGTACGTAGAATGTACGTAGGACCACGTGGATGTCCCGTAGCGGCTCGTAATACGAACGGCAGGTACTCGGGAAACGCGGTAACTAACGGCAGGTACTCGGGAAACCCTTGGACATTTTTCTCAGTGTTGAAAATACTTCACTAGTTACCGCGTTTCCCGAGTACCTGCCGTTATGTACATACCACAATTTTTTTTTAACTCGGGAGAGCTCTTGGGTGAACTCGCATCGTGGGACAGGGGCTTAAAGGGCCTGTCTTACGCTGCGTGTTTACCCAAGAGCTCTCCCGAGTTTTTTTTAAAAATCGTAGTGGCTCATAATGCTGACGGCAGGTACTTGGGAAATGCGGAAACTCGTGAGTATTTTCAACAGTGTGAAAAATTTCCAAGAGTAAAAAAATACTGGTGATGAGGTACCACGAGTTTGATTTTTTTTTTTTAAACTCGGAAGAGTTCTTGGGTGAACTCGCCTGCCTAAGCGTCTGCCTACTATGAAGAAATTAATCTAAAGTGACTCTGGTTTCATTCACAATCCCAAAATAAGGATTGATTCTGCAGAACAATAACAGACTCAGCATAATTACATTTATGGGTGTTTTCTGTCGGACTAAGCTAAAATGATGCTGGAATTTGGAACCCAGCAATTCGATGAACTAAAGGAACTTTAGTTTTTAAAATGAGTTTAGAGGGATTTTTTCATTGGTCCTGCCCTTTACAGGACAGGTGCTGAGAGATTGTTTTCTCTGAGAAAAGTCTAGAACTTCGGATGTTCTCTGGATAAAGGGTTGGACATGTGGGACTGAGATGAGGAGACACTTGTCCATCATGAAACTTTGCAATTCTCTCTCAAAAGGGGTGTGGATTATCAGTCATTGTTCTTGACAGAGATCGGTAGATTCTTAGTAGACATAAGCTTACACCCCAGCAGTATGAACATTGACTTCTCTAACTTCAAGTAACCCTTGCTTTCCCTCTCTCTCCATCACTCCACCTTCCCAGTTCTCTGACCAGTCTGACTGTCTCCGACTACATTTTATCTCTGTTTGCTTTGTTGTCACCTTCTCCCAGCTAACAAGGATCTATCCAACATGGTCCTTGATCTCCACCCTCTCTCATCTGTTTTCACACCTTATGCTTCCTTATCTATGTATCTCCCTCTCCCCTGACATCAGTCTGAAGAAGGGTCTCGACTCGAAACGTCACCCATTCCTTCTCTCAAGAGATGCTGCCTGCCCCCGCTGAGTTACTCCAGCATTTAGCGTCTACCTTTAGTAGATTCTTAGATGCAAGAAACTAAGGGATATCGGGATGCAGCAAAAAAAAGTAGCTGGATTGATTATGAATAGATTGTAACTGCTTGTACCCGGTGGTGAATCTCTAGATTCTCCAAATTCCATTCTTGAGAACTGTCCATTAGCTGATTTCTTCGTAAGTCAGAAACATTACTTTTCTTCAGTAACCCATACATTGCTCTGCATACACTTGCTATAATCCTTTCACTGCATTGTATAATCACCCTAATAATATCTATAAATAAACCAAGTGAATATATAGTATCCAGCCATTAATGAATACCATGAAACATTGTATTATTATTAGTAGCTTGCAAACTGCTTTAAAATGTATGGGAAAATGTACATAGTCAGATTTTTGTGTGTCAGGTCATCTGTAACCCTGGAAGCCCCCACATGTATAAACACATGTATGTAAAATATATATATAATGAAGTATTAAATATACCTCATAGTTATTCTCCAGCATCAATGCCTATTGTAATATTTTCAATATTACATTTTGCCGCAAACCCTCCTTCATTTTAAAACAGTGACCAATTGCAAAGGAAGGATCAACTTCAGAGCAGGATCTTGAAGTCACGCGCCTCTTCGCAACACATGAAAACCCCCCCATGTGGTCAGTAAAGAGTCGAACAATGATTCCTTGGAAACCAAATAGCTCTGTGGTTTATTTTCCTTCGGTCCTGAGCATGGGACAATAGATATTGACGCGAGAGTGACATTGGGTCTTGGGTGCCTTGTTTTCACACAAAGTCCTGTGGAAGAGAACACAAAGTACCTTGCCACACAACTGGACAATGAATCTTAGCCCTAGTTCCAACAAAACATTGCAACGTGTTGGCATGCTAGACCCTTTCTTTATTAAACTGCTAATTGTGGGTCCTCTTGTAGGAATTTTTTGTTCCGGTTTTTTGTTTTGGTTTTCAAGAGAGAGGTAGATTTAGGGCAAATGGAATCAAGGGATATGGGGAAAAAAGCAGGAACGGGGTACTGATTTTGGATGATCAGCCATGATCATATTGAATGGCAGTGCTGGCTCGAAGGGCCAAATGGCCCAGTCCTGCACCTAGTTTCAATGTTTCTATGTTCCGTTACCTTAAGAAGCTTTAAACACTAAGCACAGGATGTTATGCAACAATAGAGTCCCAGAGTCATACAGAATGGAAACAGGCCCTTCAGCCCAAATTGCACATGCCAACCTAGATGCCACATCTATACTGGTGTCCGTGTTGGGCCCATATCCCTCTAAAACAGTCACAGACTCCAGTAAAACCACTTCCCCATATAGTTTGATCATGGCAGTTTTGAACCACAACCTCATTTTGCATACCTTTCTTCCATATTCCTCAATGCTCTTGCCTCCCATAAATCTGTTATACAATCTTTAAATGGCCCATTTATTTTTTGAGGAGGGGAGAAAATTCCAGACATCCCACCCTTCATGCAAAACATCTACTTCATCTGGCTCTGATTTTGTGACCAGTTAAATATCTTTTAGCATGAGACGTGTTTTTTATTCCCAGTTTGTACTGTTGGCCAGTGGGTAATAGTGTCACGTGGTGCATCTTGCTTTCAGCAGCGTATGAATTTTAAAGGCATTCAATCTATAGAATCTATTTAAAGTCTCAGCAGGTAAGTCATTTTAAGGGCACGTTAGTGCAGGCAAAGTCTGAAGAAGGGTCTCGACCCGAAACATCACCTATTCCTTCGCTCCAGAGATGCTGCCTCACCCGCTGAGTTTCTCCAGCATTTTTGTCTACCTGCAGGCAAACATGACCATTTTGCATTTGCTAATATACTATGTCTCAGTGCATTCATCAAGACATTAGGATTATGTTCCCTCATTCTTGATTCCACCACCAAATAAAATTATATCTCCACTGAATCCTTGAGTTATTTCCAACAGATCAGATCAACTTTTTCACCCAAGAAACTTTAGGGAACACACCAACAGTTGACACGTCATTCCTAAATATCTGTAAAAGCTTCCGCAACAATTCAGATCTATTTTGTAATAATATCAGCAGACAAGGCAATAACCCACATGCAAAAACATTACATACTATGATAGTTGCAACACAAAGTGCTGGAATAACTCAGCAGGTCAGGCAGCATCCGAGAAGGGAATGGATAGGCACGTTTTGGGTCAGGACTCTTCAGACAATTTTGGTATGCATGAAAAATAATCCCATTGTAAATTCTCACACGCTGGATAAATCACTCCCTGGTGATCTATCGTTATTGATTGGTATTACACACTAACTGGGCAGAGTTCAAAATCTGCTTCCTTCATCACAGAATTGGCATCATTGTCCTCATTAAAACAGGTAATAAAGACAAAAATCTATCTCAAAGGGTTTAGCATTAACATTAACATTAAAAAAAGTGTGTGATTTTAATGCTCGACTGTTATTGTCATAACCGCAGAAACATAGAGCCCCTTTAAGAGTACGTAATAATCCAGCTATAGAGAGTAAAGATCAAAGAAACCAGGCTTTCTGTCAATTTCCACATCACAATCACTGTCAGTTTTACCCCCCTTCCACACTCTGGACAGATGGATGTAAGCTTTCAGAATTAATTATTTACATTATACTTTCAGGAATATTTATGTTAAAAGCAATCTACTGCTCTCCTCAATGATCAAATTAGTTACTAACCCCGCACCTCCAGAAAAAACCAGTGGATAAAATGCCATTACAGTCTGAATTAATGGACAAGGACACTGCGCCATCCATTAAAGGGGACTGGCCAAACTCTAAAGTCACTTCAAAACTCCTTTTATTCCAAATCAGCAAGAGAGGCCACCAGCCTTGCATTGGGACTGTGGGATTAAAAGGCACTGCTTCCTCAATATTTAAACATGTGCATGCAATGGCTGGTCACATAAACATCTTTGGCGATGCTTAGTGCAGCGCTTGGGGAAAGCTATAGTGTAGAAAGTGTTCTCTGGAGGAGATGCTCAAATCAGGCTCTGTTTGGCCTTTACAGTGGCGGAAAGAAGACCACAGCATGACTTCAAAGAAAAGTAAAGTTCTCTCTGGTGCCCAGCTAATGCTTACACCTCACCTCCCCTTCGTACGGTGTCTGGGGCTGTGGGGAGAAGACAGGGGAATGGGGTTAGGATGCAATAGAGCTGATGGGCTGAATGGCCTCATTCTGCTCCTAGAGCTTATGAACCAATGAAAAGGAAAATAACTTTACAAACACTTGTGAATCTGGTCTTTGACCTTGTTGCCTATATCGCGAGTGAAAATACGATTTCTCATTGCAGGCGATTTTCGGAAAATTGTATCTTTAAACTCTAAAAAAAAAAGAAGCCAGCCAGTTGTGGGATGTTGCAATGTGCCCACAACAATGACTTTGAGCTTGGACAGGGAAGGAGTTGGCGTGCAGCACCTTGTGGGGAAAGAAAGAGCAGCAGAGAGATAGGGGGAGCTTCTGGAATTGCCCCTCAAGTCCAACATAGCTGAAGGCACGTCGATTGATGGAGGAGTGAATAAAGTCAGCAATGCATATCATGCAACTAATTATCGGAGCTCAAACATCACAAAGACTTCAGGGATGAAGTCTACAGAAGCAGGAGGGCAAACATTGCCAGAACCTGATGCAGATTAAACAGACTATTGGATTAAAAGATCTTCCTTCACACCTTCAATGCATCAACATTACTGCCCCAGGACTCCGGAAGGAAAAATCTATATTAATGCATTAGAAAAAAAACTTTACCAATCATTTTATCAATACAGGCATGTTAAGATAGATAAGGGAGAGACTGAATGAGAAAATGTCAGGCAGGGTGAATTGATCAGTAATATACTTTATGCATTATGTTGCAATGGCCCACAAAGGCAGCTGCTGAAGCAGGATAATGTACAAATTGACACGCAATGCCATTTTGTTCATCTAATATTCATCTGCCAAATCACAGTCGATAGAAAAGTGCTCTCCTTCGCCTGTGGCTGCCTAATGTAAACGTGATCCATTCCAGGCAGCAAGTGACCCATAATGATTGGAAAAAGAGCAACATGCATCGTATTCGAATGAAAAACAACTTTAGGAAAGCCTAAAATATGGCTCAAGTTACCCATCATCTCCCACCTCAAAGAGTCATCCCAGATCTACTCTTCATTGTGGACCCTGCAGGGAAGTCGAATGTCTTGCTTCACATTTCACTGGCCAACAATCCCCCTCTCAGTGGCCCACGTGGAACCTCGGTCACTTGCTCGACCATTTAGTGCAAACCCCACAACGTCTCCTTCAACAGGATGAACCGTCCCCATCCGTACAACATCGCATCAACACTGGTTGGCACGGTGGCGCGGCTGCAGAGCTGCTGCCCTACAGCGCCGGAGACCCGGGTTCGATTCTGACTGCGGGCGCTGTCTGGATGGACTTTGTACGCTCTCCCTGTGATCATGTGGGTTTATTCTGGGTGCTCCGGTCTCCTCCCACATTCCAAAGACGTGCAGGCTTGTAGGATAATTGGCTTCTGTAAAGTGTCCCGAGAGTGTAGGATGGAACTAGTGAACAGGTGATCATATGTGGACTCAGTGGGCCCAAGGGAATGTTTCCACGCTGTATCTCAAAATTAAACTAAACCAAACCTGCCTACACCCCGCCTTGTTCATCCGACAACTGGGAGGCTTATTCATCCCTTTGCCATCTCTACAGTTGATTACTGATCTTTCAATCCCTCAGACTTTAAATCACCAGCGGATTCTACATATGCCTGCATATTGTCCCCCACCCGACTTGCCAACCAACTGCACTGACCTATACTGGCTTGCTGCCCCTGATCTGTCCGCAAATCTCTCCATAAGTTTATCTCATGCCCTGTTTGCAACCTCGTCCATCCCAGATCCTATCTCCTCTTCTGCAAAGCCTTTTTCAACCATGCTTTCAGTTAGCTGCATTTCCTATTCTCTTAATCTGAAGAAGAGCCCTGACCTAAAACGTCATCTGCCCATTCCCCCTACAGATGCTGCCTGACCCGCTGAGTTCCTCCAGCACTTCTGTGTTTTCCTCACGGTTCCAGCATCTGTAGTTCCTTGTGTCTCCTATTCTCTTTCCTTGTTTTGGTACAACCTTATTTCCTCCAGTTAATCACAGAAAGAGGCACACGTCTCTGCTGGATTTGAAACCAATTAAATTGTTGGAAGCAGCACTTCAACATCAGACTGCAATGAAGGGAACAAACAGAAAGTTGCACAAGGCAGGCTGGAGCACATTCAAAACAATAATTTAGGAATATTGAGGTAAATTAAACGTGTAGCTCTCCCTGACTCTTTTGACACCAATCTGTTTAACTGTAAGATCTGCTGTGACATCAGTGAAGATAAAAATCCCTTTTATGTGCTTGGAGTGATTTCAGGGAATGCTGTTAATGAAGGTAATCTTGTAATAATCCCCTTAACACTCTTTAAACTTGCGCAATCAGGGAAATGTAACATATGAGACATCAGTTCGATTCCCCACACTAATGAAAGGCATAGAAGGCCCATTCTCCTTTCTACCAGCCTTCTAATGAATGCATTAAGGGTGACAATGCACTGTACCGCTCAGCTCCTGCTCCACTTATACGCAGCATCAGATCCATTGCAGGGGCCTATATGCTGATATTATTCAACGCTGGGCCTATTACAAAGACAGAAGCTTCAAAGAGCACGATATTTTGACAGGCATCGCGTGTCTCATTGATTCCTGGTGATCCCTACCCTTCTTTCAGCTGTTTCTTGAAAAGGGAACGTTTTTAAATCATGTTTCAGATTTTCCACCCTTAAATCTGTAGGCTTGGGATTCTGAAACAGTTTGCAATGTAAAAAAAAAAATCATTCTCACTACAGACATCAAAGCATTCCCACCCGCTCTCCACCATCCCAGTAGAAAATAAGGCACCAGCAAGGAAATATTTTCTCAATGTATTGAAAATACTCAGCCTTGTCTTTCTCACAGCTGGGGAAGAATGAATTAGCATATTTATCTACATACGAGCACTACAAATCCATGAAAAACGATTGAGGGCTCGGCCAGGCCTACCACACGTTACAACACAGCACACAGTAAAGTCGTAGATAGTATATACCATGGAAACAGGCCCTTCGGCCCAACTTGCCAATGCTGACCAAGATGCCCATCTTTACTAGTCCCACCTGCCTATATTTGGCCCATATCCTTCCCTCTCCATGCACCATATTCAAAATACCTTTTGAATGTTATTATAGCATCTGCCTCAACTACCTCCTCTGGCAGCTCATTCCATATACCCACCATCCTCTGTGTGGAAAAAAGTTGCCCCTCAGGTTCTTAGCAAATCTTTTCCCTCTTTTCTTATACCTATGTTTCTTGATTCCCCTCCTCCGGGTAAAAGACTTTAAGCATTCAACGTTTCTATTCTCCTCATGATCTTATACACCTCTGTAATATTACTCCTCACACTCCTGTACTCCAAGGAATAAAGTCCTAGCCTGTCCAAACTCACCCTATTGTTTATGGCCTCAAGCAGAGCAACATCCTCTCTTAAAACAAATTAAACTTTATTCAAGTAAAAAATGTATACAATACAGGAACCGTGCAAAAAAATAATCCGGCATTCTCGGAGGCTATAAATACATTCAATACTGTTTACACAAATCACACAATTTTACCCCAAACGCTTGCCACTCATGTAGCCCCCTGCCGTGAAATCGCCCTCAAAATAAGGGAAGGTATTTCCAGCCTTGCAACATCCTTGTAAATCTGACCAGCAGGTGGCACTTCGATGGCAGCCTCGCCTACAGTCTGTCTGTCCTTTTTGTCTTTTTTTTTGTTATTTTTACTGTATTTAAAAAGTATGTGTTAATGTTCTCTGGGTTGTTTTATGTAGTGGGGTGGGCTGGGGGGGGGGGGGTCGTGGAAAACGTATTATCAATCTCTTACCTTCCGGAGATGCGATTGTTTTCCAGGTCGGATCTCCGGTCGCTCTGCGGCCTAACATCGTGGAGCTGGAGGCCTTGCTCGGGACTGTCTTTGAGCCCCACCGCGGGGCGTGAACTTACCGTCGGAGCCGATTCCTTGCTCCAACCGCGGCCTGCGGACTTTAACATCGAGGAGCCCGCTGTCTCGGGTTGAAACTGACGTTGGGAAGCTCCAAAAGCCCCACGACGTTCGACCAGCCCCGACCCGGGGTAGATCGCCCAGCGCGGGGGAGCTGAGACTCCCCCCTGATGCAGGAGCTTGATCGCCCCGGCGAGGAGGCCCACCACCAGCTACGGGAGTAAGATCGTCCCATAAACGAAAGGTTAGAGGCCCCCGACCGCTGGAGGACAAAGAAGGGAGAGATTGATCTTTTTTTTCGCCTTCCATCACAGTGAGGAATGCGGAGGAGTCACTGTGGTGGATGTTCGGGGGCGAGGGGTGTGTTCTTACCCATGAGCATGAGAGCACTTTGAACAACAGCCTCACCCCCTGAACTAGCCTTCTCTTTTTTACAGCTGCATATTCAATGCAGTCAGTTATCCGTTCATGTCAGCGCAGCGCTGGACATTGAAGCACCAACATTCAGCACAGGCACACACTCCTGGATGGTAATCAAGTCACAGAGCCTTTGGTTAAGAACAGATGACTCAATACATCACCCGTTAATTTGCATCCAATAATTAAGGAGTCTTTGTAAATGTCCTTGGCATCAAATGCCTCCAACAGATCTTTAAAATCAGCACCAACAGTGGAAGACACATCAAACATTCATCATTTCATTCTGTTTCAACAGGTATCCGACAAGCAGCCTTCAAAAGCAAACTTCAAAAGGATGCACGCGGGATAATGTGACAGCAACCATTCTGGGGAAGTTGTGCAAGGCAGATGTCTCTGATTGCAGAGAAGAAGCTTAGCCTCAACCCTGCCAACTGTGGACCCGAGAAACACCAGCCTCGGCTACCTACGCCTGAGCACGTTTCAAAGTCCTGCTTCTGCAGGATTGGGCAAGGCAAGCGGGAGGTCACCTGTTGGCTCAGTCGCTGGACTCATCACAGGTTCAGCAGGAATGTGTCGGAAGGAACTACAGATGCTGGCTTAAACCGAAGGTAAACACAAAAATGCTGGAGTAACTCAGTGGGACAGGCAGCATCTCTGGAGAGAAGGAATTGGTCACGTTTTTAAAGGGTCTCGACCTGAAACATCACCCATTCCTTCTCTCCAGAGGTGCTGCCTGTCCCGCTGAATTGCTCCAGCATTTTGTGCCTATCACTGGTTCAGCATGGGGCTTGTTGAAGCAACCAAAATATTGGTTGAAACAACAGTGAAGGGCATGTCCCACTTCAGCAACTCTTTGGGCAACTGCCAGGGACTACTTTTAATGGAATTCACCTACTACACCTGGCGACAACCTACGACAGCACCTCCGACAGCAAAAACTATCACCACTGTCGGCGAAAAATTTCCAACATGTTGAAGATTTTGCAGCAGTCGTCTGTAGTCGCCCAAAAAAATCACCTAAGTGGGACAGGCCCTAACTGTGAAACTATCAGGTTGAAGGCACAAGAAACTGCAGATGCTGGTTTACAAAGAAAAAACCCACAAAATGCTGGGATAACTCAGCGGGTCAGGCAATATCTCCGGAGGACATGGATAGGGATTAGCAGATCTTCATGAGATTAATTTTTTTTTTTTAAAGTTGGGAACACTCAGAGAACATCTGTAGAAGGAGAAACAGTCAGCATTTTTCAGGGTTGCCACTAGTTCTGGGAAAGTTAATGTTAACCCTGTTTCTATTCCACAGATGCTGCCTGCCTGAGTGCTTTCACTGTGTTTTTTTTTTTCGCATTTCCAGTATCTGCAATTATTTTTTGTTTATTTCCAAACTTGAAACGAAACATCTGATTTACTAACATCCTTCAGCAAAGCCAATCTTCCTAATGTGGCTGATATTTGATCCGAGACCCACCAAAGAGGTGATCTATCCAGTGCTTCATCATTTCTAAGGGGTGGACAATAAACATTTGGCCTTGCTGGTGACCTCCCGCCAAATTCTGGGAATTTGTTCTGGAGCTCCAAGTTCTGGGAACAAAAAAAGAAATAAGCTTGAAAGATGAAAAGGTACTTAAATTTTAAGCACGTTTCAATAGGGTCGACGACTGCGGGTCAGATGGAGGAGGTTGTTGTCCACGCGCCTGTTCACCCAGGGGCAAAGCTGACGGTTTCTCGTTGATGAGGTTCTGAGTCTAAGTGGACGTTGAGATGCGTCGGCACTTACCTCCAGCCTGCCTTTGATATAACAGAGACGTGTTTACATGCTTGGTCTAAATGCCTGAGAGCCAGTGATACCCAATGGAACGTGGAGGAAGTAACGGCAGATACTGCTTTAAACCGAAGATGGACACAAAAAGCTGGAGTAACTCAACGGCACACAGGCAGCATCTCTGGAGAGAAGGAGTGGGTGACCTTTCGGGTCGAGACCTTTCTTCAGACTTCAACTTTTTTTCTCCACTCAGGCTATCCGGTCTGTGAAGCGGTGGCAGTATTTTCGATTGAAAACATTGATTCTTTAAACCAACTGTGGTCTTTCAGGGCTGAGGATCAAAATAGATATTGTTCTGTGTCCGCTTAATACTATCTGCAAATATATGTGTAGGAAGGAACCGCAGATGCTGGTTAAAACCGAAGATAGGCACAAAAAGCTGCAGTAACTCAGTGTGACGGGCAGAAGGGTCAGACTGAAGAAGGGTCTGGACCCCGAAACATCACCCATTCCCTCTCTGCAGAGATGCTGCCTGACCCGCTGAGTTACTCCAGCGTTTTGTGTCTATACCCAATGGAACTCCTTGCATTCAGCCAGTTCAACTTGGTCGAATGATTCATGCAGTCCCCACTTCCAAAAAGACGATTCACAGAGCACGAGAGGATGAGACGGGAGGGGAGAGGCTGGCAGGGGCAGGATGGGGTGGCGGTGATCTGCTGAAGCACACTCTCGAATTGGGAAAGAAAAAAAAAGAAGAATCCTACTTTGGACTGGCATTCACCAAGTGCTCCTCCTCTTGTTTACAGCCAGCGATAGCAATCGGTGTGCTATATCAATTATTTCTGCTACATTAGTGCCTTTATCAAAAACCACAGTAGCTGGAGGCCCTTTAAGTATAATAGCATCTCCAGACAATATCAGAAAAATGTCACATCCAATAAAACCTTATTACTGCGATCCTTGACGGCATCTGACGCAGATTTCCACAATTGTCACGAAACAAGCCGATCTTCTGTCTCAACAATTCACTTCAGACCATCAAGCTGCATCAAGTAACTTCACATTTGAACTCATATTCTCTCTAATTTCACGGATCAATAAGAAATCCAGACATATTAATACATATATTCTCCTTCTGACTTAATTCCACTCATCGCCCCCTAAACATCACAAAGAAACTAATTTACTGAACCATATCTCCGACTTACCGAGAGGAATAAAACGAGATAAATAAATAAACGGCGGTTTTTTAATGTCTCAAGGCGGGAGGAGGGAGTCCTATTCATGCCAATTCAATCATATCGGCGTCAAGTCAAAAAGAAAGAGAAATTCACTCATGGTCACTTAAGCGAAAAGCAATAAAGTTTTGGCACGGAAATTTGCAATCGTAGGAGTCTCATCGCAATGTGAGCAGATACACTCACAACACTAAGAGTTGTCGGAATTGCATTGTACAGCGCCACAGACCCTGATTCAATCCTGACTGCAGGTGCTGTCTGTACGCCGTTTGTACATTCTCCCTCTGACTGCGTGGGTTTTCTCCGGGTGCTCCGGTTTCCTACGACACTCCAAAGCTGCACACGTTTGCAGCTTAATTGGCTTCTGGAAATTGTAAATTGCTCTTAGGGTGTAGGATAGTGCCAGTGTATGGGGATTGCTGGTCGGGGTGGACTCGATGGGCCGAAGGGCCTGATTCCTCGCTGCTTCTCTAAAGTCCAAAGGGCACAACTCAGTGAAAAACCTGTTGCCTCACAAAAGTCAATGCACGTGACAAGAGAGACACAAAGTGCTGGAGTAACTCAGCGGGACAGGCAGCATCTCTGGAGAGAAGGCACGGGTGACGTTTCGGGTCGAGACCCTTCTTCAGACTGAGTCAGGGGAGAGGGCAATACAAAGATAAGGAGGTGTAAGGTGTGAAAACGAGTCAAAGGGGGTGGAGATCAAGGAAAATGTACAATAAATCATTGCTAGCTAGGAGAAGGTAACAACAAAGATAAATGTAAACGAGGACAGTCGGGCTAGTCGAACTGGGAAGTGGGAGGGATAGAGATAGAGAGAGAGAGGGAAGGAAAGGCACATGTCAAGAGTCGGTTTAAAGAGTGGAGGTAACAGACACCATATTAAATTTGCCACCAAAAAATTGCACTTGTAGCTTCTCCAGTAAATTGCAGTGAATGCATTTACTGTGCACAAAATCATTGTCAGGCACTTACTGCAGCATAGTCAACACATCTGATAGAGAGCAGAACTAACTCATTTCCACTCATGCTGGCTTTGACAATGTGATTCAATATATCCTCTCTGCCTGCCCATGGAATTACACTGAACATTTTGAAGTTTCTTTAAATTAACGTAGAAAAAGGAACATCCAGGAGCAGGCCCTTCAGCCCACGGTGTCTGTGCTGCACTTGATGCTAAGTCAAACTACTCACCTCTGCCTGCACACTATCCCTATTCTTCCATATCCATGTGTGCCTACAGAAAACCCTTAACTGCCATAGTCACATCTGCCTCCACCACCACCCACAATTTTCTGTGTAACAAACGTGTCCCACACATTCTCTCTAAACATTGCCACTCTCACCTTAAAGTTATGACCCCTGTTTACAATTGATTGGAAGATTCATTATCGTGCCCTTTTTCTCGAGTTAAGAAATGTTTGGTACTCTCGAACAACCCTTCTTCTCATGCTGAAAAACATGGCTAACCCCTTGTCCTCATTCAGTCAGATGTTAATTTGTTAAAAAAAAAATGTGAACCACAGTTTATGTGATTGGTATTGCGTTTGGTTATTAATGTCTTGTGCACCCAGATACAGTGCAAAACTGTAGCTTTGCTTCTCTAGCCAGATAAATCAGACCATGCACGAGCCCTGTCAGACCATACAAGAGCGCAAACACACCACGAATGAGTACAATCATTCCATACGCAAGTCCGATCACACCAAACATGAGTGCAGATGGTGCAATAGGGCAAAGGAAATGGAGTGCGGAATATATTGCCGCCTCCACAAAGTGCAGATAAACTAAAGTGCATGAGCTGCAACAAGGTAGATTGGAAGATCAGGAATTCAATCCCTGCATTTGAGAGGTCATAAGGTCATAAGTGATAGGAGTAGAATTAGGCCATTCAGCCCATCACGTTTACTCCGCCATTCAATCATAGCTGATCTATCTCTCCCTCCCAACCCCATACTCCTGCCTCCCCCCCCCATAACCTCTGACACCCGCACTAATCAATAATCTATCTATTTCTGCCTTAAATATATCTTTTACAAAGTCCTTAAAAAGGTCTGTTCAAGAGTCTGATATCACCAATTGTTCTTGCATCTGGTGGGACGTGCTTTCAAGCCTTTATATCTTCTGCCCAACGGGAGGGAACAGCAGAGAGAATAGAAATGTTTTAAAAAATTTGGTTTTTTTATTCCCAAGCCAATTAACCTACGGACCTGTACGTCTTTGGAGCGCGGGAGGAAACCACACTCTGTACCTTTCTGCACTGTCCCCAATTTAGCCACATGGTCACTATAGCAGGGTGACCAGAACTACACACAATTATCCTGGTGCAGACTCACCAACATCATGTACAGCTGTAATTTAACATGCCCAACTCTAGTATTCACTGCTAATCAATGAAGCCCAGCATGCCAAATATCCCGCTAGTGTTGTCAGTGTCAGGAAACGACATCGTAATCTCCTAAACAGTCACCCATCCATCTTTTTTTACCAGAGATGCTGCCCGACACATTGCATGACTGCAGCACTTGTGTCTATCACAAGATCATTAGTGATAGGAGCAGAATTAGGCCTTTGGCACATCAAGTCTACTCCGTCATTCAATCATGGCTGATCTATCTCTCCCTCCCAGCCCCATTCTCCTGCCTTCTCCCCATAACCTCTGACAGCTTCTATCTTTCAGTATCCTCAATATATACCAGTATCTGCAGTTCCTTTCTGCACAGGGAAATATTACGGCAGATGGTGGAAAGACTTGACCAAAAGGGGAGGTTTTAAGAGGCATTCTGAAGCCGATTCTGCGGAGGGGATTAGTGAAGGGAATGCCAGAGTTTAAGGACTTGGCACCAGAAGGCATGGCCAGCAATGGCAATGTGAGCACATTTGATCAGGATTTGAGCAGTATTTCTCTGAAGGTTAGTACGTTTGGAGAGGTTACAGAGTTGTGGAGGCCATGGAAACAGAATGAGGAATTCTAAGCCTTAAAGCAGTTTAACCGGAAGATTGCAGGGCTAAAGGGAATGTCCATCAGCAGGGAGGCGCGGTGGTGAAGCGGCAGAGTTGCTGCCTTACAGCGCCAGAGACTCGGGTTCGACCCTGGCTATGGCCGCTTGTCTGTACGGAGTTTGTACTTTCTCCCCGTGACTGCGTGGGTTTTCTCCGAGGTCTTCGGTTTCCTCCCTCATTCCAAAGACGTACAGGTTTGTGGGTCTCTTGGCAAGGTATGTAAATTGTCCCTAGTGTGTGCAGGATGATGTTAGTGTGCGGGCATCGCTGGTCGTCACGGTTGGTTTCCATGCTGAATCTGACTCTAACTGTGGACAGACCACAGAACCACTCAGGTGCAAAGAGCTTGGGATGACCCAAATCTACGCCTTGCTTTTATAAATAGAAGCCTCTCTTCCGTTCCGTTGACATGACAGACTGTATTGGCATTATTATAAAAGAAGAAATGTGCATGGGATGAGAGGAACTCACTCCAGCTGATGAATGACTGTTGCAATTCCCGAGTCTTTTCACATTAATTGTACTGAGTTAAATTGTCTGAAGTTGCAAAGCAAGAGATGACTGTCCAGAAATTCAATCACATAATACAACTGAAAATTGTTTTTTTTTTCAAGGATGAAATGTGATAATGACTAGTTTGTTGCTTTGCGTCACGGTGGAATGCAACTGGGCAATTCCTCGCAAGTCTCGCACTTCTGCCCCGACGTGACTTCAACCAACATGGGTTGGAGGGGTCTGTTAAAGTCTGGTGGTGTATTGGCTCCCAGGAGCTTGCAGCTCATGAACAGACTAGGTGCAGACAACCTTTTAAGGGGCTGTCCCACTTGGGCGACCTAATCCGCGAGTTCGGGCGAGTTTGCCCTCGACTCATACTCGCAGCATGGTCGACACGAGGTCGTAGGAGGTCTTTGTAACTCTCATTCATGCTCGAGAGTGGTCCCCGTGTACACGAGGCCTCAGCTAGGTCACGGCGTATTTTTTAACATGTTGAAAAATGCCCGCGAGTAAAAAACGGTCGCCTTGGAAAATATCAATACTTTTTTTACTTGTAGGCTTAGTCGTAGTAGGTCGGCATGTTAGTCGTAGGTAATTGGGGTAGTCGATGGTAATCGCGGGTAGTCGTCGATAGTCTTCATCATAGTCGAAGGAGATCGAAGGAGGTCACCTTCACTCTCCACTATTCGGCGCCCAATTTTCCCGAAGTTAGACGTAGCTAGTCTTCAACATAGTCGAAGGAGGTCGAAGGAGGTCTTCAACATGACATTTCTTCAAACTCTCCTAAATGCTTCTAAACTCGCCAATTAGGTCCCCCAAGTGGGACAGCCCCTTTAATCTCTGAGAGAACAAAACAAGTCAGTGATAGATAGGAAAGGAGGGGAATTGAGGGAGAGAATGGGAGAGAGAAAGCAAAAAATAGCAGTGGAAGAGAGGGGGAGAGAGAGGCAGGGAAGAGAGGGGGGAGAGAGGGGGAAAGAGGGTGGAGATAGAGGGGGGAAGAGGGAGGAGGTTGTAGAGGGGGAGGGAGAGGGGGAGGGAGAGGGGAGGGAGAGGGGGAGAGAGGCATAAAGAAGTGGACAAAGAGGATTAGTTCAACAGAAACTATCCCAGAAATGTAAAATGGAAACAGGCAAATCAGATGCATATTTCTGAAATGTTAACACGACCAGCCAAGGTAAAAATAAAGCATCCCCTCTGTTTTATACCAATCATTTGTTGCCATTTCACAGAAATGGTGTTCACATTTTGAAATTGTGGTGCAAAGGCAAAAAGTCCCTTTCAAAAAAAGAACACAGCTGCTGTTATTGAGTTAACCACAGCAAACAGGATTAGCCTTGTACAGATTATCAACACTATCACAGCGATAGTTCATTAATCATTGAGAATTTTAGTTGCAAAAACAGCCAGTCATCTGACTGCATACATGTTTAACGTGCCTTGTATAATGTATAATAAATGGAGTACCATGGATCTAGCTGAGAGAAGGTTTTTTTTTTAAATATGGGAGATGGCAGCAGATGTACAAATAAATGTACTGCCTGGAATGTCATTAAACCAATTACAGTTTGATTGCACCTCAGCAGTTAAGAGGGGTGCTGTTCCACTTTCCCCAACCCCTTACCGAATGCACCTGCCTGTTTGTGATGAGGTTTCAGGGCATAACGTGGGCCAAAGATGGTTTTGACGATGATGATCATTAACAACTCACATTTAGATAGTTCCCTTAACACAGTGAAATCCAAAGATGCTTCACTGGAGGGGAATTTGGCCAACTGCCGGCACTGGACAACACCTACAGCTCCGTTGCGTAAAAGCTTAGTCAAAGTGGGTTTTTTTAGGAGTATCCTAGGAGGGAGAGAGGGGAAGAGGGCAAGAGGGCAAGAGGGCGAGAGGGCGAGAGGGCGAGAGGGCGAGAGGGCGAGAGGGGGGAGAGGGGGAGAGGGGGAGAGGGGGAGAGGGGGAGAGGGGGAGAGGGGGAGAGGGCCAGAGGGCCAGAGGGCCAGAGGGGGAGAGGGGGAGAGGGGGAGAGGGGGAGAGGGAGAGGGGAGGGAGGGAGACGAGAGGGAGGGAGGGAGAGAGGGAGAGAAAGGGGGTGGGATAAAGGGGGTGGGAGAGAGGGAGAGGGGAGAGGGGGAGAGAGAAAATGAAAATCAAAACACAAAAAAAGCTCGAGTATCAATTTAATTTTACCGTGATCAAGCAGTGATAACTATAAAACAGAACATGTGGAGGAATCTGAGGTTGGAGGACGACGTGGATGTAGGAAATGGCGACTATGGGGGATTTGAAAAGAAGGTGAAGTTTAAACTCAAGACTTGACTGAGAGGGCAAATAGAAGCCACTAGATGCCAACTCCCTAGTTATGAGGGAAAAGTGTGAGTGCAAGCCCCTCTCCTGGGTCAACGGAACAGACAAAATAGTGCAGCACAAAATAGATGATCAGATCCTTCCAGTGAATGGGGCTTCAAGGTAAACACATCACAGTCACTGATGTTACCATTTGGTTGGTGTGTAACAGTGAATGTATGTATCTATGGCTTAAAACATGGACCTATCTCTCTACTTTGCCAGGCAACAATGTTGTCGGTGTCAAAATGTATAATTGATAAAACCCGAGAAAATGTTGTGGTTTCTCATAATCCATAGCAACGGGAGAAAACCTTCCAATATTTACATTCCAATATGACCAAATGAATCTGGGGCTGTGTTGGTGGGATGGAGGAGACGTCATTGATTTTGATCACTATTTTTTAGCAGATAGATATGGGAATGGTATACGAGGTCAGGGGAAGGAAAGTCAGGCAGAGGAGGTCACTGGGATCCCAGGATAGCGCAGCAACATATTTTTCCCAGTGGCCTCGAATACACAACAGCTGGTGCCACCATCCCTCATTATTGAATCTCCATCAGAGAGAGCATCCAAATGATTACACAGTGTCTGCTCGGGTCTTTGGAACAGAGAATGCTTCCATGCAGATCCAAATCAGAGCATCGACCTACAACACACCACGTCTCTGTGACGCCTTGTAATAAAGGCGTCTTCATTACCCACCATTTCCAAAATGATTATTCTTTATGTTTGGACCCTTCAGATTCTTAACAATATCTGAAACCAGTTATTTTTCTGGTTTTTCACCAGTTATATCTGAACAGTTATTTTTTTGTCTTTCAGGGAACACACATGTTGAAAAACACTTTTTTTTTTTAATCACTAGATTGGAATCATTTTTAATATTGTAAGTCTTCATGAATGCAATTTACAAGATGCAGAAATTGAGCATTTCAATTTTCCAAACATTAATTTCATAATTACCTCTCCTTGAATGAACCAGATTACAGAAAGGTTTAAAGAAGATTATTCCTGTGCATCAGATTTGGTGCACAATGTCAATTTGCCCTTCATTGCGGTTTCATGCAATTTTCATAATTCCCTACTTGAACTGTTTATTGTCTACAATACCCACATCGGAAAACAAATGAAATTCCTAAATTCTGAATACCTCACTTACTCCATGGACTGGGGGGGGGGGGGGGGGGGGGAATCAAAAGCATCACTCTATGATTGACTATGGTCATACAATCTTACAACATGAAAACGGGCCCTTCAGCCCAACTCCAACGCACGATCTACACTAGAAACATGCCCCATCTACACTTAAACATGCCTTGCCAACACCAGAAAAGTTATAGAATAGAAATTGAACCCTTTATACAACCTAGGATATTACAAAGGGCTTCCAGGCCAATTAAGTGCTATCTACCCATGGTCATTGTGGTATTACAGGAAGAACACCAACCAATAGGCCCATAGCCAGCTCCTACACACTGCAAAGATGATTTGTTTTATTGATGTTGAAGGATAATCAGAAGGAATAATGTCCCATGCTCTTCTAAAAATAATGTAACATGGGATCTTGTCTAAGAGAGGAAATAAGAACATGGCTTAACATCTCATCTTCAAGACCGCACATCCAACAGCCCTCAATAACATCCAAAATGTCCTCAATAATTGGTACAGGTTTACTATTGTCACATGCAGCGACATAGAAAAAAAAGGTTGTTTTGCATGCAAACCAGACAAATCCTACAATGCACGAACATGTCAGGTGGAGCAAAATAAAAAATATATACCTATTGCAGAATATTGCGTTACAGCTACAGGGAAAGTGCAGATGAAAAGAAAGTGCATGGGGTTGCTGAGAGGTGGACTGGAAGATCAGGAATTCATCCCCAGCATGTGAGAGGTCCGTTCTAGCGTCTGGTAACGGCGAGGATGAAGCTGCTCCTGCATCTGGAGGTACGTGCTTCCAAGCATTTGTATCGTCTGTCTCACGGGTGAGGGAAGAAGAGAGAACGACCAGGGCACTGAGAGTCCGCCAAGGGCTAAGAGTGTAGAACCGGTAGATTAAAAGGACACAAAAAGCGACGGGGTAACTCAGCGGGCCAGGCAGCATCTCTGGAGAACATGGACAGGTGACGTTTCGGGTCGGGACCCTTCCTCAGTTGATGTTAGCTTTTATGGTCATAGAGTCAGACTCATAGTCATGCAGCGTGGAAACAAGCACTTAAGCCCAACTAGCCCACACCAGCCAACATGTCTCAGCTACAGTAATTCCACCTGCCTGCGTTTGGCCCATATCCCTCCAAACCTGTCCTACCATGTACCTGTCTAACTGTATCTTAGAGCTTAGCTGCCCTGTGCTACGCAGCTACAGCGCAAACAAATCTTACCAGCTTCCAGCTCGGAGCTGAGCGGGTTATCACTGATCTATAGTTGACATAATGGCAAGAGAGACTTGGTGAAGGTGCCGGCAACATGTATTTAAATAAATGTAACCAGTTACCCTGGTCTAGAATGGACCATTGTAGAATGCATGTTTTCGAAAGGAATTGGATGAAATCTAAAAAGAAGCAGGCAGAGAAAATGATCTCCAACTGAGCTTTAAGTCTTGAGGCTTGCTGCTGGACATTGCTTTTCTTAGTGACCTGATTGCAAAGTGCAGTGAGGGGCTAAGGGGCTGAAAGAGTCCGTGATAGTTAACTACATGGCAGGCAGCATTATAGAAATGCCGGATTGACCACAGGAAAGAGCGTGGAGAAGGCAGGTGGAACAAAATAAGTGAGTTGGAGCACAAAGCGAGAGTCACAGGACAGGTACTGAACGCTGCCGAATTATCTCCCTAGTGTGACACTGGGTCTTTTCCAGTACCGTGTATATATTATTAAAGGATTAGTCTTCATCACCCCAGCTGTGCTCTGGCAGCCAGCCAGCTCACAAATTGCTAAAGCTGACTTCACACAATGGAAAAAAAGGAGACTTATTCAATTCACAAAGACTCCAGCTGAGGCGGCATTCAAATTCAGCAAAGGAAAGGATGCATTTTATCCCAGCTTCCAATATATAACTCCAGTGGCGCAGACAGAATTACATCATCGGCTTTCTCTGGCTTTGAGCGTTTTAAAGAGCATCAAGTCTCCGATTCACAGTCTAGCTTGTCTTCTCTTGTAGGCTGGTGAGGAAATGCATCTGCCTGAAGATTGGGTTTTAACCTTGACTGCTGCACAAAACTGTGGTGGATCTCAGTGCCATTGCCCTTCTGGCTTCCCCGTACAAAACCACGACGTTAGCCAAGAGGATGTTCACTGTGGCTTCAGGCTCGACTTGGACGTGCACGTTTTCCAACCGGAACAGACTCTGTTGAATGCACCTGCTAACAATCACCTGCATACCAAGCCTTCCAAAGCCACATTCCCCACCACAACCACATCACTGAGGTTAAAGTGGAGGAGAGGAAGGTGACGGAGAGTGAGAAATCCACTGGATTTAGTGAGGAGACACCAGCGACATAAATGCCACTGAGATCTGTGACCTCCTCTCTCCTCAGATACAACCATAGAAACATAGCCTGCACCACCATTCAATATGATCATGGCTGATCATCCATCTCAGTATCCTGTACCTGCCTTCTCTCCATACCCCCTGATCCCTTTAGCCACAAGGGCCGCATCTAACTCCCTTTTAAATATAGCCAATGAACTGGCCTCAACTACCTTCTGTGGCAGAGAATTCCACAGATTCACCACTCTCTGTGTGAAATCGTTTTCTTCTCATCTCAGTCCTAAAAGACTTCCCCCTTATCCTTAAACTGTGACCACTTGTTCTGGACTTCCCCAACATCGGGAACAATCTTCCTGCATCTAGCCTGTCCAACCCCTTAAGAATTTTGTAAGTTTCTATAAGATCCCCCCTCAATCTTCTAAATTCTAGCGAGTACAAGCCGAGTCTATCCAGTCTTTCTTCATATGAAAGTCCTGCCATCCCAGGAATCTGGTGAAGCTTCTCTGTACTCCATGTATCTGCCTTCACTGCTCTGCCCATGGGAGATGGGTTCACAGCTTCCGCTGCTCCTCGGGATCATTCTGGGCCGCTGCAGTCGATTTCCGGCACATCTCGCAGTTTGGTGCACCATTCCCAATCCTAGTCTTCCTCCACTCTTCCTTCAAAGGAAGCAGGCAGTGTTATCACGGCCATGAGCCTGCAACGCAAACTTCCCCGAAACACACATACTGAAGATGTGCACGCATTTCCTACCAGAGGCCTCCCTGGCTACACAGTACCTGGCTGTGTCTAAGAGTCTTGAGAGTCCTTTTATTTTATTTTGTTTCTTTCCTCTCCCTTCTGTCATGGGGTGGACTGATTTCCCTCCTCTCCCTAATCTTTGCACATTCCCTATCCTTTTCACTCATCACTTCAATTTTATATATCCTGTATTTTTTTTTTATGACTGATGGCAGATTAATTTCCCTACTGGGATAAATAAAGTTCTATCGCATCGTATTGTATCATATCGTTTTATTTTGAGATGGTGTCCGAAATTTGGTGGAGTATTGTTGAGGAACCATTGACTAAGCAAACAATGACATCACCTTCTATTCTTCCAAACTCAAGGGTGTAGAGACTTGGTCTATTTAATCTACTTCATACAACAAACCACCCATCCCAGAAATCTCCCCTCTATTCCCTCTATTGCAAATCTATCCTTCCTGTGATAGGGTGACTAGACTTGTATATAATATTCCAGATGCAGTCTCAGTCGGGCTTGAAATTACCCTTTAGACAGTGCAGAAACAGGCCCTTCAGCCCAGTGAGTCCGTGCTGACCAGCAATTACCCTGTACACACTAGCACTATCCTACACACCAGGGATAATTTACAATTTTACTAAAGCCAATTAACCTGCAAAACCTGTACGTCTTTGGAGTGTGGGAGGAAACCGGAGTACCTGGAGAAAACCCACATGGTCACAAGGAGACTGTACAAACTCCAGACAGATAGCACCCCGTAAGCAGGATCGAACCCGTTGCTCAAATTTTCTTGCTATAAAGGACAAGTAAATGTTTGCCTCCCTAATTGCTTGCAATAGCCACACATTATTTTTCAGCAAGTAGCTCTTCTTCTAAAGGGTCCCCACCCGGAACGTTACCTATCCATGTTCTGGCTGGGAGTTAGCCAGAGATGCTGAGATCCAGAGATGCTGCCTAACCCGTTGAGATCTTTGTGTCAGCTTTCAGTAATTGTTGCACAGGGCTCCCACATACTTCCAAACAATTTCATGTTTCAATCGCTCACTATTTAACATTATTCCAGCTTTTTATTTTACCAAGCTTCACAGGTTTAGGATACATGGGATTTGATGCAGACTTGGTTTGACCTGTAATCTTTCTTTAGCCATTCACTTAGATGAAACAAGCATGAAGAATATTATAAAATAAACAGTGTTGAATCACAATATTAAGTATTGCTGAGAGAAAGGACTATAGGTTCAACAAGCACATCCACCTTTAATAGATTCATCCTACTTACCAGCTTTTTCACCATATCCCTATATCCCTGCTCTCTCCGGAATCTATCTAATTATTTCCAGAATCCATTGATCCTCTGTTTCAATAATCATCCCCAGCAATGCACTCCTCATCCTCTTTGGGTGAAAAGGTTACGCCTGGCTTACTCTCTACCTGCTAATTCTATATTTTATTTATCTTGTTACACTATTTTTCATGAACCATGTCCCTTCCAACCGCTCACCAGGATTAACCGTGTCAATCCCTTAATAATGTTGAAATGATCACATAAAGTGAAAAATGTCTACCTCACATGCAGCTAATTACTGTTGTGTTGGTAAAAGCTGTCGTTATTCTGAGTATGGAGGGACAGAGTTAACAACAAGAAAATGAGTGATTAGTTAATTTATAAACTAGGTGATTCTTTTGTTTAGCGTTTAGTGAAACAGAGCAAAAACAGGCCCTTCGGCCCACTGAGTCCACTCCAACCAGCGATTCCCATACACTAGCACTATCATACACACTAGGGACAATTTATAATTCACATAAGCCAATTAACCTACAAACCAAACCTGTATGTCTTTGGAGGAAACCGGTGCACCCGGAGAAAACTCACACCTTCCCGGGGGAAGGTAAAAAAGTCTGTACAGACAGCACCCGTGGTCAGGATCGCTGGGTCTCAGGCGCTGTAAGGCAGCAACTCTACCGCTGCGCCTCCGTGCGGCCCATGTGGAGGGGCTCATTCTTTTGTGGGGCACCTCACTCTCTGCAATAACCATCTTGAGCTCCCACTTGAATGCCATTTTAACCCTCCTTCCCATTCCCAAACCAACCTATCTGGCTGTTATGTTGAGAGAGAGAGCGGCACTGCCAGAATTATTCTCAATTGTGCAAGCTGTTAAGACAAGGCTTACTCTGCCCTCTCAGATGAACAGAAAAATATTTCCATGGCACCATTTCAAAGAAGGGCAAGGGTAAATTATGACCAGTGATCCCGCTGACAATTAATCTTCACCTAATGTTACTAAATACAATGACCAGGTCATTATCAGAATGTGGTTCAAGGCAGACTGCCATGTATGAATTCCCTGCTGGATTTACTACATTACACTCGTGACTCTCCATCAAAAATACCGCATTGACCATAAGATGCTTTGAGAACATCACAGCTAGTGAAAGATGCTATATAAACACAAAGCACCAAGTCTCGTAGCAAATAACTGTATTTAAAAAGATCATTTTCCTATTTCTTTACTGACAAACAGCTGGAGGAAGAGACTGATATCAAAGCAGGCTGTCAACAGATTGTAATTACGGGGCCGAGCGTCAGGGACAATGCAAAAAGTTGGCATTAGCCTGAGAGGCAGGTGAACGGAAAAATGATCAGCAGTGCAAACACTTAAACGAGGCAACATTTGCAAAGGATTCAAGAGAGCAAACAGGGAAAAATATATTCTGTTACACACATATTTACCAAGAGGCATTCAGACTGGAGTACGGATTCCCAGCTAAGCTATCAATTTGTAGTTCCGGCAGAAACCAATTAATTACGTACCAGCTTTGCTTAGAAATATATCTCTGTTCAATTATTGTCACTGGATCTAAACTCTGGAACCCACTACACAGCAACATTGTGAGATAACCTTCATGGAAAAGTCCTGCACCAGTTCAAGAATCACCTTCTCAAGGCAATTGGGAATGATTCATTATTGCTGACCATGTCAACGACCTAACAATCTGACAATATCATTTTTGGAAGAAAAATTAATTGATACTCGTAGGATACCAAGTGCTGGAGTAACTCAGTGGGTTAGACAGCATCTCTGGAGAATATGGAAAGGGGATGTTTCAGGTCGGGGCCCATCGTTAAACATGAATTCATTGCATCTTCCAGATACTCAACAATTGAATGGACTGTGTAACTACTTCTCATCTTCCAATCAATATTGCAAAATCATGATTCTTGAAAACTGCCCTTTCTGCATAGAAATGAATATAACCTAGATACACATTAAAATTACCAAATCAATTGTCTGTAATTTCAAAAGCAGTTATATTTCATTTAAGTCACATCTGATAAGAATTAGAAGTTTGCAGGTGAATGCGCCAGATGAGATCTTGTGGGCATTCAATTACTAGCACGGTTCAGAGATCTGCTTTGAACTGCATTAACTGACCTCCTCCAAAGCACTTAGGGCAGTCTCAGGAAAAAGAAGAGAGAGAAAGAAGAGAGGAGAGAAAAGAAGAAAGAAAGAGAGGAGATAAAGAAAGCGGGAGAAGAGAAAGAAAGAAAAGAAAGAATAAAAAAGAGAGAGAACGCATGTGCATCAACAGTGCACTTTTTTGATTTCAAAATATAGCAAAAGTCTTTGCACCTATTTAATTACTTTCATGGTAACACAGCAACAAGTTTGCACCAAGCAAGCTTGCACAAGCAGCAATGTGTTACTGGCCAGATGGTCTGTTTTAATGATGTGCACTGAGGAATAGTCGTTTGCCAGGACACGAGGAAGAGCTGCCATTCTCCAGTATCCGTTTTTCTCCCGAGAGACCATGGTGTTACAGTTCATTCAGCGCAACACTGCCCCTAACATCAGTTGAGTGTGTTAGTCTATATTTTGTGTTGAGGTCTGTGCATGTACTGATCAGCTCCTTTTGAGCTGATAGGTGCTGTGTGCAAGGTATTCCGCACCATTTATCCTGAAGCTACATCACTTATTTCTAGATTCTCTCGCACGGGGAACTATTCACCACCAACTAGTCTGTCCAGCTTCAATAAAATCATCTTAGGATAGCCCCAATAATGTCAATAAAATTACCTCTCATTCTTCTAAACTGCAAAGGATTAAATAGTATAGGCCGAACCTGTTTGGTTTAGTTTAGAGGGACAGCGCGGAAACAGGCCCTTCGGACCACCAAGTCCGCACCGACCAGTGGTCCCCGCACACTAAAGCTCTCCACACACGAGGAACAATTTACAATTACACCGAGCCAATTAACCTACAAACCTCCACATCTTTGGTGTGTGGGAGGAAACCGAGATCCCGGAGAAAATCTGTACAGGTGACGGGGTGAATGGCCAAACTCCGCACTGACAAGCACTCACAGTCAAGATCGAACCCGGGTCTCTGGCGCTGTAAGTCAGCAACGCTACCGCTATGCCACCGCGCCTCCCTGCTTAATCTTTCTCATAGGAGTCAACTTAATGAACCTTGACTGAACTGCCTCTAATGCAAGTGGATCCCTAATTATATAAGATGATCAAAACTCTGCAGGTGCCATCTCCCTAACACCCTACACACTTTCAGTAAGACATCTGCATTTTTACATTCTATCCACTGCAATAAATGAGAGCATTTGACTTGCCTTCCTAATTACTCATCTAACCAGCCTACTAGCCTTCAGTATTTCATACACACAGCCACTCAGAGTGCATTCAGCAAACAATTGCACTAAAGCCAAGCACCTCACATTTCCTCACATTACACTCCATCTAAGAAATATGTCCCACTCACATAACCTATCTATAACGTTGCCCACACCTCCTAACTTATTTTCTCACCCCTCTCAATAAATCTGGTTACAATTCACTCAGTTTCTTGATCTAAATTAAAAAAATATATAAACAGCAAATACCCAGCAATGTTTAAACCGAAGATGGACACAAAATGCAGGAGTAACTCAGCGGGACAGGCAGCATCTCTGGAGAGAAGGGATGGGTGACGTTTCAGGTCAAGACTCTTCCTCAGACCAGTCAGGGGAAAGGGAAACAAAAGATATAGGCAGTGATGTAGATACCTGGCAATGATCACTCCGGCATCCACTGGCTACTAACCTGTAAATGACACATTTATACCAACTACCTGCTTTGTATTAATTACCTAATCTTTTACCCATGCCAATATGTTAAACCCCACACACAATGCCACGAACTCTTACGTCTATAAGTACAAAGCATTTTGTAAAGCCGCAACATCTAATGACTGCAATTGAGCACATTCTGTGGTCAACGAGAGTAATTGCTATTGGTGAGGGGACTATAAATTGGCAAGCCTTGCTCTCCATGTCCCATCATGACATAGAAGGAGTCCATTCTGCCCATCAAGTCAATGTTGGATCACAGAACCATCCATTCTCCACACTAATTGTCTCTGTAACCTATCTTTTCCACATTCCCATTAACTTCCCCACCCACGCCTAGATTCTACCACCCATCTAGTTCAGTTTAGAGATACAGCGTGGAAACTGGCCATTTGGCTCACTGAGTCCATGTCGACCAGTGATCCCCGTATACCAGCACTATCCTACACGCTAGGGACAAGTTACAATTTTTACCGAAGATAATTAACCTACAACCCTGTATGTCTTTGGAGTGTGGGAGGAAACCGGAGCACCCGGAGAAGGTACAAGCTCCGTACAGACGGCACCTCTAGTAGGATTGAACGCAGGCGTCTGGCGCTGGAAGGCAGCAACTCTACCGCTGCGCCACCGTGTTGCCCTACTTGAAGGGCAAATTACCGCGACCAATTGGAAACCTTCATTTGGGATGTGGAAGGAAACTGGAGCACCCGGAGAGAACCCACACAGTCACAGGAAAATGTGCAAACATTTGCACGAATTGTGAGACAGCAGCTCTGCCAGCTGCACCATTCTGCCACCTTGTCACAGGAATAAAGTCACTGGGCTTTCATATTTCATGCAATTATTTATCATCTGAAGAACTCAGTATTAACAGGGTTACTCCCTAAATTAAAAAGACTGGTTTCTCATCATCCCACAACCATCATTCTCTTGCCCAAGAAGCACCCGTTTTACAGGCTGTGAAGACTGTAAAAGCTACATCCTACATCCTCATAACAAAACACATAAAAAGGTTTTTTTGTTTAAGCCCTAATAAACAGTCATAAAACACAAGCAATCATCAAAATGGGTTCATCTGCCTTGCAAAACACTTGTACAAGTTCAATGTTTTGGTTTATTTTAGTATCATTACTTTGCATTTTCTGCAAATGTTCTGGTAATTACAATTTTTTTTTTAAAAACAGCTACCTGTGCTTCTATAACACAAAATAATTAATAATTATATTTGCTGGTTTCAACTGGGTTTTTTTTAGCCCCCACACAACATGACATGCACACAACAGCATGTGTTTTTTTTTAATAATAAAAATTAAAGCACAAAGTGCTGGTGGAATTAAAGCACAAAGTGCACGTCGGGCAGCATCTGTGGAGGAAAAGGAACAAACAACGTTTCAGATCGGGACCTTTCTTCAAAAGCCTAATCATCGTCTGCCCGATCGCTCCACAAATGCTGTCTGACCCACTGAGTTACTCCAGCACTTTGTGTTTTGCTCAAGATTTCAGCATCTGCAGTTCCTTATATCTCTGTTTTACGGTCATAAGGTCATAAGTGATAGGAGTAAAATTAGGCAATTCGGCCCATCAAGCCTACTCTGCCATTCAATCATGGATAGGAAAGAACTGCAGATGCTGGTTTAAATCAAAGTTAGACACAAAAGTTAGCGGGACGGGCAGCATCTCTGGAGAGAAGGAATGGGTGACGTTTCGGGTCGAGACCTTTCTTCAGACATGGCTGATCTATCTCTCCCTCCAAACCCCATTCTCCTGACTTCTCCCCATAACCTCTGACACCTGTACTAATCAAGAAATCTGTTTTACAAACCAAGGAATCTGTTTTCAATTGGTAATGTTAGGAAGTGAAGATTGGTGGTAGCCTGCAAAGCCAGTCTGTCTGCTTCAAGAGGGAGAAGGCAGGCCCATTGTATTGTGCGTGCATTCACCTGAAGAGAATCAGACTATCAAACGAGATGAATGTCTTGGTACCTGGACTTTGAGGGAATAAAATTGATCAACTCAAGTCAATTAACTCAGTATGCAGTGAAACCCGCATCAACACTACGGAAGGATATATTGACCTTGGCAGAGATAACAGCAAAGATTCATCGACATGGTAGCAGGACTTACAAGGATTAAAGTTGTGAGGATAAGTTGTACAAAGCTGATATACTCACTTCAGCTCCGTAGTTTGGGCCGAGGAGTTAGGTGAGATGTTTAAGAAAGAATCAGCAGGTAGATATATGGAGGCCATTTACTCTATTGGAAGAATTCAAATCAAAGTGCCACAATATTTAAATTACATAATTACATTAGGTAAAACAAGGAAGTACTTGGTCACAATGGCAGAAATATGGGCACAGGGACAATGGAAATGTTTAGGACATAGATTTATAAATTAGGTAAAGGTGTCAACTGACTTGGATCAAATGTAAGTAAATTGAGTTGAGATACAAACTAGACACAAGATCATGGAATGTTAGCACAGGCTTGATGGCCTGTTGTATTCCTATTGTATGCAGGCAACGCCAAGGCTCGGTGGGGGAGGACCACAGTCTAAGGCCCGTCCACTGCTGGACATGGAGGGGCAGGGTGTGGTGGAGTCGCCCCTCAAAATAAGGGAAGGGATTCCACGCCAGTGGGCCACATGAGTGGCAAGGGGGGGGGGATAAATTTGTGAAATTTGAGCAATGTGTGTAAACTGTGTTGAATGTTTTGTATAGCCTCCGAAAATGTCGGATGAAACTTTTTGCAGGGTTAATGCATTTATTTACTACCCTGAATAAAGTCTATTTTTGTTTTTTTTTTAAATTTTAAATGTAAAATAAATGTCATTCTGCAAGTACAGTGCATGGCTGCTCTGGTATCCCGACACTTTGTCACTTCCCCCTTCACTTCCAAATGTCAGTTGTACAGGAGTTCCTGCTGATTTCCCTGTGACAAAGATCAGTGTTAATTGCCTGACAATACGGAAAATTGTACATACTATTTAAACAAAAGCAGCATTTTCATTATCATATAATTTAGATGGATATCAGGCATAGTTTAGAGATAAGCATGGAAACAGGCCCTTTGGCCCTCTGATTCCACACTGACCAGCGCAAACTAGTTCTATGTTATCCCGCTTTCACATCCACTCCCGAAAATCCTGCGGCATTTTACAGCGGCTAATTTGCCTACGTCTTTGGGACGTGGGAGGAACCGGAGCATTCAGAGGAAATCAGAGCGGTCTCGGGGAGAACATGCAAACTCCACACAGACAGCGCCCTAGGTCAGGATCAAACCCGTGTCTCTGGCGCTGTGAAGGAGCAGCTCTACCAGTTTGTTAGGGATTCCTCATCTATATTGGACTTACTTCCAATATTTGTTTTTGCAGAAATGGAGGTTAAAGAATGTGCACATCACAGAAAAAATAAGTCACTGTATTCAGTCTGATTCTTGGGAACATTGAGCCAAACAAAAGTAATTTTTCACGATTTGATTTCCTCACAACTGTTCCCCAGCTCACTGTGATCGCCACGTGTGATCCACCAGTAATACTTCCGTTTTCAAATTATTGCAGGATTAGAAAGGTTGAAGGCATCTAAAGAATTGTCAGTAAATGTAACGCTTCTGGGCACCCTGCATGTTTTTCACAAATTAATCATTAAATTAAATTTGGTGAATGCGTAAAAGATCTAAACACAAATGTTATTCCGCTGGCATTTGATTGCAAAGGTTGCTTTACAGCAGGAAATACTCCACATTAGTTAATGCCCCTGTCTTAATGCCCCATTCCACACACCCACGCTCACATTAAAAAGCAGTCAGATATTCTAACCCCAGGGCCCTTACTGACATAGCTTATTCGTAATTTCAAAAGGTGCTTCATTCACATCATTAGTCATTCTAATTTTCTTATGTATTACTTTCCCAGTCCTATTTACGTCACCAAACCTCAAACAAATGCCAATAAATAGGAAGGAATGGGACCAAATAGTTTTTTATTCTACAAGGAAAAAGGGGCAAGGTTGTTCTGAACCTTTATCTTCCTACTTTCACTTCCACTCCCTACAATCCTGTGGCATTTTACAGGGGCCAATTTGGATTGGTGACGTTTCAGATTGCGTTCCAACCTCACTTTATAGGTAACGCCCTCTAATCCAGGCAGCAGTAACAGAAAACAGGATGTTGAAAATCCTGAAGCCTTATTATCATCATCAATGATGGCAGAAGCTTTTTAATTACAATGTACTGTCCGAGAGCCACGCCATATGGAAACAGGTTCTTCGGCCCAACTTGCCCCATGCTGACAGTTGTGTTAACTGAATTTAGACACTCCACCTGACACGGTGGAGACTTAAATTAATGGAGTCACAGAGCATAGGAACAAGCCCTTTGGCCCATTGTCTGCACTGACTCTCATGACTCCCGATCACTTGAAATCCCTGGATTGCCAGTCTATTGACGTGTACAGTGTACCACAATAGTGCAGGCACGGTGTCACCATGGCAAAGTTGCTGCCTTACAGCGCCAGGGACCCCGGTTCAATCCTGACTACGGGTGCTGTTTGTACGGAGTTTGTACGTTCTCCCCATGACCTACGTGGGGTTTCTCCAGGAAGATCCGGATCCCGCCCACACTCCAAAGATCTACAGGTCAGTAGGTTAATTGGCTTGGCACAATTGTAAATTGTGCCTAAGATGGTGTTAGTGTGCAAGGATCGCTGGTCGGCGCAGACTCGGTGGGCCGAAGGGCCTGTTTCCGCGCTGTATCTCTAAACTAAAAACGAAATTATGCTGGATGCCGTGCGGGCGAACGCAAGGAATAACACCCTTGTTGCTTCTTAATGTAAAAGCAGTAAACAAAACTGCCGAACTCTCAAGGGCTGAGGGAAGAGCCAAAACAAGAGCGTTAGGAATAACACATCATTGTGCACAAGGTCTCAGCGTTAGTAACTGCAAGTTGTAACCTGCCCCTCTTTTAATGACTGCATTCTAGGTACTCGCAAGTACCATTATTCCAGGTCTTCAGGTAATTAATTCAGCTATAATGGACACACATGCCTACTGTCTTGCCAAACTGAGAATAGGCCGGGCAACTGATAGACTTCACCTTTGGTCTTAGTCATTAATCATCCTGTCTAAACTCAATGTGCTGAAACGTAAGCTCATAGATCATTGCAGTGATATGGCTGGACCATAATACTTTCTCATTTCCCTGACACACTGTTCCAAAGCATTACTCCCCATGCACAATCCCAAATGATTGTAGGAGCAGTGGGAGCAGTTCATATTCACTTCTGCCCTTCCCCATTCTCCCCTCCTCCTCGGGGACGTATGTTGAAATCTACACACTTGTTTCCAGTAGAAAATGGGTCAATAATCACAAGGCAGATATTTGAGGTCTTTGGCAAATCAACCAAGAGAGAGATTAGAAAACGAATATGTAACCAAAGCATTGTAATGGCCTGGAAGGATAAAGGTCAATGGCAACTTTGTAATAGGAAGAGATTGGAAGGAAGATATTGTAGCAATGAACTGCACGTGCAGGTTTAAACTGAAGAAAGACACAAAATGCTGAAGTAACTCAGCGGGACAGGTAGCATCTCTGGATAGAAGGAGTGGTGACGCTTCGGGACAAGAACCTTCTTCAGACTGTAGGTCTTCTTCGGTCTGAAGAAGGATCTCAACCCAAGACGTCACCCAATCCTTCTACCCAGAGATGCTGCCTGTCCTGCTGAATTACTCCAGCATTTTGTGTCTATCTTTGGAAGAAAGATACTTGGGGGGGGGGGGGGGGTGCCAGACTACAGGGAAGGCACAAGGGGGTGTTCCTAGTCTGCCAGCTCTTTCACAGGGCTAGAACAAGCCCTCTGGGCCAAATAGTCTCCTCCTGAGATTCTAAGATCCTATCACCTTGACAACACTCAATGAGACATCATGTCCGATATCCTCAAAGGGGGCTCTGTAGCCAATCAAATTTCATCTCTGTGTGACTGAATCCAAAATCCCAGGTGTGTGATTATAGTTTGTTGTTTTATTTATAGCACTGATGTAAGATGAATGTTTAATTCAATATTTGATCCCACTTGCACATTTCCTCTTTCCAGCTGGACTACAATAACACTCGAAGCTACAGATATCTTTTTCCAACCCTGCATCAACCCTGCATTGACATAGAATGGAACGACCAGCTGAATCAAAAAACAACTGCAGAGAACTGTTTACCATTTTCCTGATGCTCTTTCATCTTTAAGTGACCATAAAGTTGACAAATTTAGAATCCCAAATTGCTTCGGAAAACTTGTGAAAGCAACCACTGGAAGTGGTCATGCCAAAGTCTGCGCAGTACACATTATAGCAGCATCGAGACACAAGGAACTGCAGATGCAGGAACCTTGAGCCAAACACAAATTACTGGAGGAACTCAGCGAGACAGGCAGCATCGGTGTAAGGAATGGACTGGAAACCTCTTTGGCCGTTCGGAATCATTCCGATGAAAGGTACCGACCAAAATGTCACCTATCCATTACTTCCACAATTGCTGCCTGATCTACTGAGTTCCTCCAGCACTTTGTGTTTTGAGTATAATTGCCTCCATTTGCCATTTACAATGCAGCACCTGTGCAAGGGGTTTGGGTATTTCATCTACTATATTATAAGCCTCGTGCATTCAACATAAATTTATTAGACGAACACTGACAAGAATATTGTCACCTGCTATATTTGCAAATGAGCACAATTGATGCAAAAACTGTTGTCATGATGGAACCAAGTAATTCTGCTATGGTTTATCACTAATTTAGTTTAGAGATACAGCATGGAAATTGTTCCTTCGCCCACCAAAGTCAACATCAAAGTCAATTTTATCCGTCACATACAGTGAAATGAATTTGGCTGCCAAGTCCAGGCTGACAAGTGATCACCCATACACTAGTTCTATCCTACTCACTAGGGACAATTAACCTACAAACCTGCACATCTTAGGAGTGTGGGAGGAAACCCAAATACCCAGAGAAAACCACGCGGTCACAGGGAGAATGTACACACTCCGTACAGACAGCGCCCATAGTCAGGATCGGAGACGAGGAAACACTTTTTCTCACAGAGAGTGGTGAGTCTGTGGAATTCTCTGCCTCAGACGGCGGTGGCGGCTGGTTCTCTGGATGCTTTCAAGAGTGAGCTAGATCGGGCTCTTAAAAATAGCGGAGTCAGGGGATAGGGGGAGAAGGCAGGAACGGGGTACTGATTAGGGATGATCAGCCATGATCACATTAAATGGTGGTGCTGGATCGAAGGGCCAAATGGCCTGCTCCTGCACCTATTGTCTATTGTCTATTGTCTATTGATCGAATGTGGGTCTCAGGTGCTGTAAGGCAGCAACTCTACCGCTGCACCACTGTGTGGCCCCCTGCTACAGCAAGCAAACAGACCAGAAGGTGTTGTGCCTTGCCGATCGTCCAATGAAGCAGTGGGTGAGCAAGAGGCATGGGTTCCACGTGCCGTCTAATTAAAACTAGGCACAAAGCACTTTCACAGGGTTGTTGAATGGGCAGGCAACAATGTGCTAAGCATCCTTGTCCTCTGCAGTCCCCTTCTATCTACCAAGAGAGAAAGATCACACCTAGTTAATTCAAACTCAAGGCCACCAATTGGTTGACCTATTCAAGATTAGTTCTAGATGCAGAGACTGTATAACAACAAACAAACACAAGTTGGTTTCAATGGTCACGACAAATGATGCAGAATACTGAGTTGGTTCCAATGTGGCATTTTGACAGCTTTGCATCCTAGTTTAATTCAGAGATACAACATGGAAACACGTCCTTCGGCCCACGGGGCCCATGCTGACCAACGTTCACGTGCACACCAGCTCTATCCTACTCATTAGGCACAACTTCTCCAGAAGCCAATTAACCTACAAACCTGCACGTCAAAGGAGTGTGGGAGGAAACCGGGGCACCCGGAGAAAACCCGCATGGTCGCAAGGAGAGCAAACAAACTCTGCATGGATAGCTGCCACGGTCAGGATCACATCTGGGCCTCTGGCGCTGTCAGGCAGCAACTCTACCGCTGCACCACATCTGGGAAGAGTTACCCGTCCATGTTCAATCCATTGCATTGAATCAGCTTTTATTCGATCTACCTATTCTCCCTTCACAGTATCAACAAGCAAGCCTTCCCAAATAATAACACACAGTGAGTGGAAGGTCGCAGGCTCAATGAAATATAATGTTTGCTTTGAAAGGGTCAGACATGTGGAAATAAGATACTGAAATCTTTTATAAGCAAAATAACCAAGTCTCGTTCCAAACAAGTGCCACTTAGCCTGTCAACTGTCGTACACTATAAACCCATGCGAGTCTGAAAAGACTGCACCAGTGATCTGAATGTTAAATTCTTTTGTTAGGCAACATCGGTTTTAATGAGATACAAAGAGAGTTGTTGATCAAATGCCTTCAAAAAGGCAAGTCAGCAACTGCTCAGTCAACCGTTGTCGTAGACTCTCCCCACCAGACATTTCACGCACCTCTTCCTCAGACAATTATAATATTGGCATTGCAGAGGCCATTCAGCCAAATGAGTCTATGCTAGCCCCCTGCTGGAGCAACTACTTCAGCCTATTTCCTCTGTTTCCAAAGCACTACGGTGGCATAGCGACACAGTGGTAAAGCTGCTGCCTCACGGTGCCTGAGACCCAGGTTCAATCCTGACCTACGGCGCTGTCTGTGTGGAGTTTGTACGTTCTCCCTGTGACAGCGCGGGTTTTCACCTGGTGCTCCGGTTTTCCCCCACATTCCAAAGACGTGCAGGCTTGTCGGTTAATTGGCCTCTGCAAATTGCCCCTAGTGTGCAGGGTGGGATAACAGAGAACTAGTGTGAACGGGTGATCGATGGTTGGCAAGGACTCGTTTGGCCAAAGGCCCTTATCCCACCCTGTATCTCTAAACTAAATTAAACTAAACACTGCACCTTATTTTCCCACAAGACGGATCTCCAGAATACTCTGCAAGCACAATATTGGCTTGTAATTGATTGAGGAGGACACTGGCCTTCACAGATCATCTTCCAAACAAGTGGAGCTATGCACGCAGATTTAGTTTAGTTTATAGACACATGCACCGAGGTACAGTGAAAAGCTTTTGTTGCGTGCTAAGCAGTCAGCAGAAAGACAATACATGATTACAATCGAGCCAGTCACAGTGTATAGATACATGATAAAGGAATAAAATTGAATGCAGGAAAAGGCAGCATAGTCCAATCAAGAATAGTCCAAGTGTTACCAAAGAGGTAGATAGCAGTCTAGACCAGACCAGTAGTATATTTCGGAGACTAAAATAGGACCAGTCATGCTTAGGAGTGTGGCTACCATCACAGCAAGTAAACTTCTGCAAGATAACACAGCCGGACCTCACCCTTTCACATCAACTACAGACCTTCATTTTTTTGCAGTCGGGAACAGAACCTGAAGTAAGAGGACAGACTTCATCACTGTCTAGATTCATGAAACCAATTTAATGACCAAGTCTTCAAAGACAATAAATCCTTTCATAATTTTTTGTTGAAGTTCCCATCCTCAGAATATAGATCAAAATGCAAAACTTCAACAAGCATTTGATAAATGAAAAAAAGCATTTTAAGAATAGAATGACCATCCTTGCATCCCTTCCTTTTGTGAAGTAGTGAGGTCCGGGTCATTTAAAAGAATGGAATAATACAGTTCAACAAGTGCCTCAGTGCTCCGGCCTCTGCCCACGCCCAATTTCACCTCTTTTCACAGCCTCATGCTCTCTCCTGTTTGTTGATGGTTTTAACCTCAAACTGGAATGGAAGTTTAAGACAGCACAGTGGCGCAGCGGTAGAGTTGCTGCCTTACAGTGCCAGGGACCCCGGTTCAATCCTGACTATGGGTGCTGTCCCTACGGAGATTTTTTTAAATTTTTTATATGAACAAATTATTTTATTCCTGATATTACATTGGTATACATGCACAGATGGATTTATTTTTGTCAAGCAAGACGTAACAAAATAGAATATTAGAACAATTAAGGGTACACAAAAGGCTGGAGAAACTCAGCGGGTGCAGCAGCATCTAAGGTGCGAAGGAGATAGGCGACGTTTCGGGTCGAGACCCTTCTTCAGAACAATTAACATTGTGAATCAATGGTTTTCATTGGAACCAGGTATAGCTTTCAGATACAGAAAAAGATTGACATATAGAGGATATAAGAAAGAACAAACAGGAAAGTCTGAGACAAGGTGGTCTCTATGGAGATTGTATGTCCTTCCCGTGAGCTGCGTGGATTTTCTCCGGATGCTCCGGTTTCCTCCCAAACTCCAAAGACATACAGGTTTGCAGGTTAATTGGCTTGGTAAAATTGCAAATTGTTCCAGGTGTGTGCAGGATACTGTTAGTGTGCTGGTCAGCGTGGACTCAGTGGGTCGAAGGGCTGCATCTCTAAACTAAACTAAAGTTTACCCTGTGCAATGTTCTGCAGCACATTGTGGAAATTGATGCTTCCATTAAAATGTGGATTCCTTCGAAACCCCCTGAACCATGTTCCCTTGACACTTGTCCATCTCCCCCTCCCTTCCCATAGCTTTATGTAACACAATCATCAGCTGTACAGGTCTCCCGCTCTGCATCTCCATCTGTGACCATTCAAAAATCCTAACACCTTCATCAAACTCTTCCCAATATCTCCTCCGGCGTCTTGGTATACATATTTTGGTTTCACAAATGATGCCTCAGTGAAGCGTATCCATTATTAGGTTGAGAGTAGCCAGGCACTTAGGGGCCAGTTGTGAACCGCCTTGGTGGGGACTGGAGTCACTTGCAGGCTGGGCCAAGTAATGGCAGCAACCGTCCTTCTCTGAAGGATGGAAGATGCATTCAAGAGAGAGTTGGATCTAGCTCTTAGGGCCTACGGAATCAAGGGATATGGGGAGAAAACAGGAATGGGGTACTGATTCTGGATGATCAGCCATGATCATATTGAATGACAGTGCTGGCTCGAAGGGCCAAATGGCCTACTCCTGCACCTAGTTTCTATGTTTCTAAGGATGTGGAAATGCCAGAGGTTGCTGCGTATTGGTGTGGATGGGCATGTGTCGATCTAATAGGGACGACCGACAATCAACAGGTATGGACGAGCAGCTAAGAACTGCCTGACTATCATGATGGTATTTTACTTAATGAGAGTCTGCTGCACTGGAGTGGGTTATCAGTAGGTAATTGAAAAATCAGATGAATCCCTCTGTTAAAAGCAGTATTTAATTAAACAGGGGGGGGGGGTTACACAAAAAGCTGGAGAAACTCAGCGGGTGCAGCAGCAGCATCTAAGGAGCGAAGGAGATAGGCGACGTTTCGGGTCAAGACCCGAAACGTCGCCTATCTCCTTCGCTCCTTAGATGCTGCTGCACCCGCTGAGTTTCTCCAGCTTTTTGTGTAACCCTCGATTCTCCAGCATCTGCAGTTCCTTCTTTAATTAAACAGGTTTCACTGCAGAAATGTTGGTTCAAGTGTTCACCAAACCTTTGAACACCAAGGTTGAACAATGCAAAGTTCAGGTTCCCTTGGAGATCCAAGGTCCACCTGGTTGGAAGCCATCACAGTTACAGAGTCTATGACTGCTGGACCAACAGTTACAGCCATCAAAATACCAGTCATGTCGTGGCACGATAACGCTTTCAGGGGCGAGACGGAAATCTCTTGCTTTTCTCACTTCAAAGCCACCTTTGTCCGCGGGTCTATTGCAGTCAAAGGGAAAGGTGCAGCTAAACATGCATCTGGGTCACACCGCTCTTGGCTTCCTCTTGAGGAGCTTGTTTTGTTTTCCACTTCGCATTTTGGCAGAAACAACGAACACTCAGTGCTGGAAGTGTTGATGATGGCTTGATACTGTTTACTGAATGGAAACCTCTGTCGCAGTTAAACGCCAAGTTAAAAGAATTACGTTAGTGAGAGAGGGAATCGACAAATAGAACCACTGGAATTTTTCATACAAGAGGGTTTCAGGTAATCTTACAATGTACATTCCACCAAACAAGGGGAAATGATACACACACTAAATTAAAACAGAGAAGAAAAAGACAAGTTGATGATCATTTTCTTATAAAGATAGCTGATAGCTGACCAATAGCTGACTAATGGAACAGTTCATAAGTTCATGTTTGTTATAGGAGCAGAATTAGGCATTTTGCTCATTGCATCTACTCCACCATTCAATCACGGCTGATCTATCTCTCCCTCCAAAACGGATTCTCCTGCTTTCACCTCATAATCCCTGACAACCTTAGTAATCAAGAATCTGCCCATCTCCACCTTAAAATATCCATTGACGGCCTCCACAGGCAATTAATTCCACAAATTCACCATCCTTTGATGAAAGAAATTCCTCCTCATCATCTTTGCAAGACTTTACAGAGTAGACCCGACGGACCGAATGGCCTAATTCCATTCCTGCAGATTACGAACATTGCACCTCTCTGGGCTGTTGTCAGCAGCAAAAATGCCCCCGTTTGGTCTCCCTCTGCTCATGTACTTGTCAATGTAATTGTAGCTAATTTACTTGTATGCAACCTACACACACCAGCCTGTCCGAGTTTGGTCTATGAACATGCATCTGTCCTCAGTGCACATAAGATTATAACAATCCTGAAAAGCAAAAGCAATGAATAAACTGAGCTCTTGTCTACAGCACAGACAACATTGACAAAGGGTCAAGATGCAAGTTTACAAGAGAAAGGGGCAACCATCTGAACAACATAGTGTAATGCAGTACTGCCACAGCACGTTAACCAGCTCAGCAATCTCTCAGGTCCTTCCACAGATCAGTCATAAGTCAGGTTCATGAGACCATACCAGAGATGTACGAGCGCTGCAATTCAATGTTCCAGTCAAACCAAGACATCATGTGAATGCAATCAAATAAACACAAGGTCGTTTCTCCACAAACATTGTGGGATTGACATTATAGAGATTTGTCACACTGTCACAACTGAATATCACATTGCAATGCTATCAGTTTAGGTTCGGAAGTCTAAAGCATCTCCCTTTCTCATGTTCCTACCTGGGATGATTGAGACTGTATCTCTTTCCCACGACACAACGCTAACATACTCCTGCACCGAAGGAGGGATGAGGCACTTGAAGACAGCCACGCTTCCACGCATTGACCTTTGATCCTCCACCCGTACGGTGTAGGGTTCCCTGAAAACTGAAGGAAAATAAAGAACATAAACGGGAGTCCATGAGCCATTCTTCATGTTCCGAGGAGACAAATTCCCTCATCACCAATTGATCTGCAAATCCAAAATGGAACTGTAAATCAGTTTGATATCTAGATTATAAACATTTAAGGAGCTCCCGGAACTCAAACTGAACGAAAGCAGGCATACATTAACACTGTGTGTAAGGTGAATTTATTCTAAATACACAATGAACTGCAGATGCTGAAATCTTGAGTAAAAAAAACAATGTGCTGGAGGAACTCAGCGGGTCAAGCAGCACCTGTACTTTATTTACTGTAGTTGCAGTTGTGATGTAACCATTTGATGAAATAAAGATCTTCTACATGTGTTGATATTGGTATTGGCATTGGTTTATTAATGTTGCATGCGTTGAGATGCAGTAAATTGCAAAGCTATCCAGACAAATCACACCGTTCATGAATGAGTACATCAAGGTAGCGCAAAAGAGAAAATAAAGAGAATACAGAATGCAGGATACAGAATACAGTGTTCCAACTACAGAAAAAAAGTGCAAAGGATACAAGGTAGATTGGAAGATTGGGATTTCATCCCTAGAAGATGAAAGGTCCATTGTGATAGGAGTGAGGAAGAAGCTGTTCTGAAATCTAGCTGCGCTCACAACTATAGACAATAGACAATAGGTGCAGGAATAGGCCAATTGACCCTTCGAGCCAGCACCGCCATTCAATGTGATCATGGCTGATCATCCCCAATCAGTACCCCGTTCTGCCTTCTCCCCATATCCCCTGACTCGGCTATTTTAAGAGCCCTATCCAGCTCACACTTGAAAGTATCCAGAGAACCGGCCTCCACCGCCCTCTGAGGCAGAGAATTCTACAGACTCACCACTCACTGCAATATCTTGCAGTCTTGGGAAGAGCAGTTGCCATACCAAGCTGTGACAAATATGTTTTGCTGTGGTAAGTAAAGGGGATGAAGGTTTGAATTTAATCCCAGGGTTGCACAAGAATTTTCAATGTAAAATCCCTCAAATGAAATCTTGCATTATAACCACATTTCAAACTGTGTAGAAATGAAACAGTTGCCCGATTCTCTTCATGCATCCGGGAGCAGAGAGAATCCTTTGACACCCTCTAAATGGAGCTGTAAGGCTTGACAGGTAATTGTAGTTTTGCAGGTTTGAAGAACTGGCGCAAGATAGTCCAGCCAGCGGGCATGGCTACTATGTAAGATGGAGTTAACTGTAGAAAAACACATACAGATGTGCAGGTTGTAGAGCGATCCAGATCCAGGAGCTCAAAGTTATGGGCAAACAACAGAAAGTATAAGCGGTGACATTTAAGGGAAAAGGCAGAAAAGGACAAATAGAGCTAAACTTCCTCAGATGTTGCACGCTTTCTGGACGGAAACAATGGGTGTCAGAATAGAAAAACTCTGCAAACGGGAAAAAGTGCGATGTGGAATGCAAAATTATTTCCGCAATGAGTGAATAGAACATCAAATGTCCACAAGGTAGCTAAGAGTGAGCTGTGTAGGTCATGTTTATAATATGCCTGGTGCCAAATGAGTTTGAAGGAACACCCAGCCGATGTACCTATAGCAAAATCCTAGTGTGTCAGGGTCATTAAAGACTTTTCAAATTGACTTGGGATCAATGTGTAATATCATCCTGAAATGGGCCACAAACCTCGAGATGGTGCAGTTAAAACCAACCAGTCGTGTGTTGTCGATGAACACGAAGACTACTGAAGTTGGCTGGCCGTGAGATAAATTATTCTGTTTAGTATAGTTTAGAGATACAGCGCACAAACAGGTCCACCGAGTCTACACTGATCAGCGATCCCCACATATTAACACTATCTATACACACTAGGGACAATTTACATTTATACCAAGCCGATTAACCTATAAAGCTGTACGTCTTTGGCCTATGGGAGGAAACCGAAGATCTCAGTCAAAACCCACGGGGAGAACGTACAAACTCCATAGCATCCGTAGTCAGGATCGAACCCGGGACCCGGGTCTCTGGCGCTGTAAGGCAGCAACTCTACCGTCGAGCCCCATGTGATGATGTGGATTTCATTGCAGTACCCCTGAAAGAGGTCCCACCCATACTTGGAAGTTTGACAATGTGGCAGACAATTTCTGATCAAGGCACATGACGGCAGGATCAATGCAGGAGGTCACTTCAGCTTTGCAATGGACAGCCAAATGAAAGCAGCCTTCACCATCACAAGGAGGTGCAGCAGAACTGGGGGACGTAAAGAGAAAAAAAACAGCACGATCCTTATCTACGCTGTTGTGGTATATTAAATCACAGGGGATGGGTGAAGGACATAGGACATAGATAAGTACAGCACAGGAACAGGCCCTTCCACTGTCAGTGCCAAACGTAACGCTAAGATAAACTAATCTCAAATGCCTGCACTTGATCCACGTACCTCCATCTTCTGCAAATGCTTGTGCATATTCAAAACCCTCATAAACATCACCATATCTGCCTCCACCACTACTCCAAGCATTCGCGTTCCAGGTACCCACCACCCTCGGTGTAAAAAAAAACCTGCCTCGCACATTTCCTTTACGCTTTGCCCCTCTCACCTTAAAGCTGTGCTCTCTGGAACGGAGATGAGGATAAACTTTTTCACTCAGAGGGTTATGAACCTGTGGAATTCCCTGCCTCAGAAGGCCAGTGGGGCCAATTCTCTGGGTGCTTTCATGCGAGAGTTAGATAGAGCTCTTAAAGATAGCGGATATGGTGAGAAGGCAGGAATTGATTGTGGACGATCCGCCATGATCACAGTGAATGGCAGTGCTGGCTCGAATGGCCTACTCCTGCAACTATTTTCTATTGTCTATAGTCTTTGACAGTTCCATCCTGGATAAATGATCTGCCTGTCCACCCTACCTATACCTCTCATAACTGCAAGTACTTTTTATCAGGTCCCCTCCTCAACATCCAGCATTCCTGAGAAGGCGATTGGGATCGGGAACACATTGCCGGAATATGGTGGGTATATGGAACAGGCGGCCAGTGGAGGTAGTCGAGGCAGGTCCTACTATAACAATATTTAGAGTCATTACGTCATGCAGCATGGAAACCAGGCCTTCAACCCACTTGCCCCATCTACAATAGTCCCACCTGCCTCCACTTGCCCGATATCCCTCGAAACCCTTCCTATCCATGTACCTGTTCAAATATATTTTAACTGTTGTTATAGTATCTGCCTCAACTGCCTCCGGCAGCTCCTTCCATATACCCACCACACCTCTTTGTGAAAAATCTATCTCTCAGGTTCCTATTAAATCTTTCCCTCTCACCTTAAACCCATGTCTTCTGGTTCTTGATTCCCCTACTCTATGAGTAAAATATTCCGTGTGTTTACTCTATCTATTCCCCTCATTATCTTATACACCTCCATAAGATCACCAATAAAGTCCTAGCCAGCCCAGCCGCTCGCTGGAGCCCAAGCCCTCAAGTCCTGATAACATCCTCCGTGAATTATTGATGGAGACAAATAGCGCGTAGATGGTGGGTGGTCTGGTGTGAGCAGTAGACTGGGCTACATCCACAACTCTCTGCAATTTCTTGTGGTCATAGGCGGATCTGTTCCCAAACCAAGCTGTGGTGCAAACCCACAGTAGGCTTTCTATGCTGCATCTATTGTTTAGTATAGATAGTCAGCATGAGCGTAGTAAAACAACAATTCTATACTGTAGTACTATTCTATAGAGGAGGATGCTGTAGGCAGTAGCACTATCCTGCAGTAAACATAGAAACATAGACAATAGGTGCAGGAGGAGGCCATTTGGCCCTTCGAGCCAGCACCGCCATTCAACATGATCATGGCTGATCATCCAACTCAGTATCACGTACCTGCCTTCTCTCCATACCCCCTGATCCCTTTAGCCACAAGGGCCACATCTAACTCCCTCTTAAATATAGCCAATGCACTGGCCTCAACTACCTTCTGTGGCAGATAATTCCACAGAATCACCACTCTCTGTGTGAAAAATGTTTTTCTCATCTTAGTCCTAAAAGACTTCCTCCTCATCCTTGAACTGTGACCCCTTGTTCTGGACTTCCCCGACATCGGGAACAATCTTCCTGCATCTCGCCTGTCCAACCCCTTAAGTATCTACTACATGCTTGCTGTAAGCCTCAACCAAAAGATTAGACTGAGTTAATGTACAACATTTTCAAGGTTCCGTCCACCAACAGCTGTGAGCTTGCTCCATGTTAAACTGGACCTTATGAACCCACTGCACCCTTTCAAATGACTCCATCATTATATTTGCATAATGGTGTGACATTATGGAACAATGTCATCACAAAGCCTCTTGCTCTTCCGTCGTTGTCTTTCAATGGCACTTTTAAGACGATACGGAATCTAAAGTGTGCATTAGTGAATGAGTAATAAAGCTATAATTTAATCTAGAGGTTCCTATCGCCAACCATAAACCACAGCTCACAAAGCCAGGGAAAACTCTAGAGTAAGTGGCGGTCTCTGACGCTGCCGTCCAATTACAATAGCTTGATTTTACTTTATTCACTTTGGTGAATTATCATTGCGTGGAGCATATCTGTGCTGGAGGAAGGGACTGGAGATAAAGACTATGCTGCAGTTTGAAGAAAGAAATGCAGATGCTGGAAAAATCAACGGTAGACAAAATTGCGGGCGAAACTCAGCGGGTGAGGCAGCACCTATGGAGCGAAGGAAAAGATGACGTTTCGGGTCGAGACCCTTCTTCAGACTGATGTGGGGGTGGGGGGGGGGGGAGGGGGTGGGAAGAAGAAAGGAAGAGGCGGAGACAGTGGGCTGTGGGAGAGCTGGGAAGGGGAAGGGAAGGAGGGAGAAAGCAAGGACTACCTGAAATTGGAGAAGTCAATGTTCATACCGCTGGGGTGTAAACTACCCGAGCGAAATATGAGGTGCTGCTCCACCAATTTCCGGTGGGACTCACTCTGGCCACGGAGGAGGCTCAGGACAGAAAGGTCGGATTCGGAATGGGAGGGGGAGTTGAAGTGCTAAATCACCGGGCGATCAGGTTGGTTAATGCGAACTGTGCGGAGGTGTTGGGCGAAGCGATCACCAAGCCTGTGCTTGGTCTCACCGATGTAGAGCAGTTGACACCTAGGGCAGCAGATGCAATAGATGAGGTTGGAGGAGGTGCAGGTGAACCTCTGCCGCCCCTGGAAAGAAATGTCCTTAGATGGAGTCGAGGGGGGAGGTAAAGCGAAAAGTGTAGCATTTCCTGCGGTTGCAAGGTAAAGTACCAGGGGAGGGGGTGGTTTGGGTGGGAAGGGACAAATTGACCAAGGAGTTACTGAGGGAGCGGTCTCTGTGGAAAGCCGAGAGGAGATGGGAAGATGTGGCCAGTGGTGGGATCCCGTTGGAGGTGGCAAAAATGTCGGAGGATTATCTGTTGTATGTGACGGCTGGTAGAGTGGAAGGTGAGGACAAGGGGGACTCTGCCCTTGTTACGAGTGGGGGGATGGGGAGTGGGAGTGGAGCAACGGGATATAGAGGAGACCCTGGTGAGAGCCTCATCTATGGTAGAAGAAGGGAACCCCCGTTCCCTAAAGAATGAGGACATCTCCGATGCCCTGGTGTGGAACACCTCATCCCGGGTGCAGATGCGGCGCAGACGGAGGAATTGGGAGTAGGGGATGGAGTCCTTACAGGAAGCAGGGTGGGAAGAAGTGTAGTCCGGATAGCCATGGGAGTCAGTGGGTTTGTAGTAGATGTTGGTTGGTAGTCTGTTACCTGCGATGGAGATAGTGAGGTCCAGAAATGGTAGGGAGATGTCAGAAATGGTCCAGGTGAATTTGAGTGCCGGATGGAAGTTGGTGGTGAAATGGATGAAGTCAGTGAGCTCTGCATGAGTGCAGGAGGTGGCACCAATGCAGTCATCAATGTAGCAGAGGTAGAGTTTGGGGATAGGGCCACAGTACGCCTCGAACAAGGATTGACTCAAACAAGGAAAGACTATGCTGCAAAATAGAGTGACAGTATGGTTTAGCTGTAGGAAGAAACTGCAGATGCTGGTTTAAACCGAAGATAGACACAAAATGCTGGAGTAACTCAGCTGGTTAAGCATCATCTATGGAGAAAAGGAATAGGCGATATTTCGGGTTGAGACCCTTCTTCAGACCAGATGGCCTTACCTGCTTTGACGCGGATATTTGGGCTCCTTATCTTGCCGGCTACGTTTTCAGCCGTGCAGAAGTAGTCATTGTCGTGGATAAAGCTATTAAACCCTGATGGCGAGAAGGGATAGAGCTGCAAGGTGCCGTTGAGGTGGACGTGGCGGATGTTGGGCACGTCGTAGATGTCGTCTTTCGTGGCGAGGTACCAGCGGAGGGCAGTGCCCGCGGAGCCTGCAGCTGGGCACGGCAGGACCGTGCCCACCGAACTGGAGAAGATCACCTGTTGCAACGAGTCATTCACAAAGTACAGGCTTGTCCTCGGATCCTCACTGCGTGCTGTCGGCGGGGGAAAGACAAAGACAAAAGTAGACTCATTACTTTCAGACTTTGCATCTTAACTTCACCAAGTTCCTGCTGTTTGAAGAGAGAAGCACAAACCTCTTCAGTGCACATCATGGAAGAGTGTCACACTGCAGAGAAAGAGGCCATTCAACCCATCGTGCCCCACTATCTCTACCTAATCCTCCTCACCTTCCATGAATGTTCTGTGCCTTAAAGAAGGAACTGCAGATGCTGGAAAATCGAAGGTAGACAAAAGTGCTGGGGAAACTCAGTAGGTGCAGCAGCATCTATGGAGCAAAGGAAATTGGTAATGTTTCGGTCCGAAAACGTTACCTATTTCCTTCGCTCCATAGATGCTGCTGCACCCGCTGAGTTTATCCAGCACTTTTGTCTACCTTCAATGTTCTGTGCCTTGCAGTCTTACAGGATACCATCACTTCTGCTGGCCTTTCATGCATCCCAGATATCGACACCCCATCCTTGATGACTAAGTTACTGTAGAATCTTATCTGTTCTCTCTGGATGCTCACTCTCCCTTGCTCTTTCTCTGTATTTTTGCCTCTTTTCCCACTTTCTTTTGCTAATTGCTCTCTCTTTCTCTTTCCCTCTCCTTCTCATTCTTCTCCTCTCCTCTTTTTTCCTCACTTTCCCTCTTTTTCTCTCCTCTTTTACTCTTTTCCTCTCAATAGACAATAGACAATAGGTCCAGGAGTAGGCCATTTGGCCCTTTGAGCCAGCACCGCCATTCAATGTGATCATGGCTGATCATCCCCAATCAGTACCCCGTTCCTGCCTTCTCCCCAAATCCCCTGACTGCGCTATTTTTAAGAGCCCTATCCAGCTCTCTCTTGAAAGCATCCAGAGAACCTGCCTCCACCGCCCTCTGAGGCAGAGAATTCCACAGACTCATCTCTCTGTGTGCGAAAAAGTGTTTCCTCGTCTCCGTTCTAAATGGCTTACTCCTTATTCTTAAACTGTGGCCCCTGGTTCTGGACTCCCCCAACATCGGGAACATGTTTCCTGCCTCCAGTGTGTCCAAGCCCTTAACAATCTTATATGTTTCAATGAGATGCCCTCTCATCCTTCTAAAATCCAGAGTGTACAAGCCCAGCTGCTCCATTCTCTCAGCATATGACAGTCCCGCCATCCCGCGAATTAACCTTGTAAACCTACGCTGCATTCCCTCAATAGCGAGAATGTCCTTCCTCAAATTAGGGGACCAAAACTGCACACAATACTCCAGTCTCTTTCTCTCCTCCTCTCTCTTTTTCTCTTTCGCTCTCTCTTTCTATCCCCCCCCCCTTCCCCCTTCCCCCACTTTCTCTCTCTCTCTCTCTCTCTCTCTCTCTCTCTCTGTGCCCCTTTTATATGGTGCTTAAAACATATTTATGACCCAATATTTGGGGTCAGAAATACTATCATCTTTCTATGTGGATCAATTTCAAATTTTCTTGGGTAAACAAAAAGTCTGGAAAATGTTAAAGATGTTAACGATATTATACATATGCATATGGGTGATGTTATCATTGGAACAAGACATACAGTTCATCCTCTCCGCAATTCCTCTGCATTGGACATGTAACGTATTTGAAATATTTAGCCAATTTACTTAGAGTTACAGCTTAAGGTGTCGTTATATGGAAGATGGCAATTCTTAAAAATCAACCCCACCCTTTGAAAATATAGGAAACCTTCATTGATAAACCTATGTTCAATAATCAATCAGAATTTTAAAAATCTCCAACTTAATGGCAATTTTGCCAAGTTCAAACATTTACAGAGATAATACTTTTCTCATTTTTTTGACATTATCTCCGCACCCATTCCAGCTTGCCGCTCAGCTTTTAACAATGCTCCTTTATGGACATTTTATTGGGGGGGGGGGGGCGCAGAGATTCCAATGGGCCAGAGCAATTCACATAACAGATCATCAGGTTTGGAAGCTCCAATCTCCTCCTCCCCTCTCATGGACCAAGAGAAGAAAAATAAAACAAATGACAGGTAAAATGGAACTCCGTCACCTCTAGTAACCCACAGTGACAAAACCACAGTTATCATGAATTACAGCCAAGCCCAGGACAGTGACAGTTTGAGCCTCACACAATCCTCCCTCCCCATAAAGCGGGCGTCTATGCCTTAAAGGAAGGCTTTTTTTTTACTATCTCAGCTGGCGAAATGAAGTGTTGCCACAATTATCTAGCAAATACACCAAAGGTATATAAGTCAAGGTCCCAGAAATAGAAATGAAATAAATAAATAACCGACGTTGCACAGTGGCTCAGTAGAAGAGTTGCGGCCTTAAAGCGTCAGGGACGCGGGTTTGATCCTGACCACGGGTGCTGTCTGTGCGGAGTGTGTACGTTCTCCCCGTGACCTGCGTGGGTTTCCTCCGGTTTCCTCGCACACGCCAAAGACGTACAGGTTTGTAGGTTAATTGGCTTGGTATGATTGTAAACTGTCCCTAGTGTGTGTGTTAGCGTTAGTGCGCGGGAATCGCAGGTCGGCGCGAACTGGATGGGCCGAAGGGCCTGTTTCTGCACTGTATCTCTAAACTAAACTAATCTGAAACCAAATCAGCTGTCCAGAAAAGATAAACTTCGGGAGAAACTTCGGGCGCCATTTTGAGGTTGCTCAAAATACTGAACGCGGGGTCCTTAATGCCCGTTTGTGAGTGGAGACTTGGTGTTTTTTGGGTCGGGTTGCTTTGTGTTTCATGTGAGGAGCAGAATTTCCAACAGTGCAGCACCAGTTCAGGGCCACGGCGATATGTGTGCCAGGATTGTCTCCGTCTTTGCAGCGGGACTTTCGCTGCCGATTTGCCAAATAAACAGAGGCCCAAACAGGAAGGAAATAGAAATGGGTGCCATCAAACCAGCTCAATGTCCATTTAAAATAAAGAGATGGGCGAGAGCACAAAGAACAGACCTTGTTAAAACTCAGCGCAGATGCAGCTCTCAAACAGGATTACTGTTTTGTGGAGAGACACAGAGGCACACAAGCTCACTGTGAGGTTGGAGTGTTTATTTTGTTAAACAACACACTAAACAAGGAGCTGAAGAACAGTGGACAGTAAATCTCTGTGAGGGACAGAATTAAGTCTGAATTAATCAAAGCGTGAATTAACAAACAGTTTAGTCTGTCGGCAGGAAGGAGTGTGGAGACATATTGGACAATAGGCAGTTTCTTCATGAAGAAAGGTGTCCAGCAGTCAAATAGGGAGCAATAGTAGCAAGGACAATGAGAGAGAAGATTACAGTCAAATTTAATTTTATACTCTCGTCTGAATTCCCTAACAGCTTGTGTTTTGCACAGGAAGATTTACGTGCCAGATCACCAGCTAGATTTGCAGACCCTTCCACTTTTACGGTTCACAAGTGTGCATTGGGTCAAGAAGAGATACGAGTCCAGGACTACAAATTCACACTGATCTGACTTATGGCCCCTCAGATACCACAAGCTGCCCCATCTAGTGGTCGTTCTGAGAACCAACCGATGGTTCGGCTGAAACCAAGACAACCTGCAAAGTTGCTCTACAGTGATGCTGTCAATATGTTCTCAGTCAAAACTGTGTACAATTATTTTATTTTGAGCACAATTATATTTTGCATTCACGGGTACTGTGACAGGAAGGAGCGGTGAATCATTTCACAGGGACGCGTTGACCAGGACCACAGAAGCATCCGAAGCTCCTCTTCAGATGTTACCACTGATCTTTAAACGCTTGGATGCTGACTTCCACAAACCTGTGCAACCAGGGAGCAGCAGACAGGTTTTTCACACACAGCGACAAGCCCAATACAAGCTCAGCAAAGTTACTGAACCGATGGAGCCACACAACTAATGCCCGCTGACAGTGGTGCTGAGGTTTACAGTGAGGCCGGGACTCAGGTCATGTAGCTCTCACACCATTCATCCACTATGTCATGAGTTGCCACAAGTTCCTCTCCCCGAATGCCGGGTACAAAAGTCCAGACCGTGATTTACAAACCCCCAGCCGCTGCCGATTGAAACAGAGACGGGGGGGGGGGGGGGGAGGGGGGGGGGAGAGCAATATTTTGTTTTAAATTATGAAAAATTCCAGCAAAGATTAGAGAGAATTATAGAGCATGTAAATAGGCCATTAGGCCCAACGTCCCCATGCCAACCAACATGCCCCCAAACACACTTGTCTCACCTGCCTTCTTTTGCCCAAATAGTTCTATGCCAATTCTATCCATGTACCTGTCCAAATTATTTTTAAATGTTGTGATGGTACCTGCCTCATCTCACCCTGTTCACTCTCTCTTCTCCCCTCTCCCATTGGGCTGGTATAGAAGTGGTACAGAAGTGTGAAAGCACACACCTCCAAATTCAGGAACAGTTTCTTCCCAGCTGTTCTCAGGCAACTGATGGTCCTCTCAATAGCTTGAGTGCGGTCCTGACCTCCCATCTCCCTCACTGGAGACCTGTGAACTAACTTTAATCAGACTTTATCGCACTTCAATGTTATATCTTTGGGTCGTTTAGAGATACAGCATGGAAACACCATTTCTTTTTTTACACACTAGAGACAATTTCCGTCGCCCATTCCTTCTCTCCAGAGATGCTGCCTCACCCGCTGAGTTACTCCAGCATTTTGTGTCTACCTTCAATTTCAACCAGCATCTGCATTTCTTTCTTACACCTTCAAACCTGAATGTTTTTGGAATGTGGAAGGAAGCCGGAGCATCTGCAGACGGAGCACAAGGTCACAGGGCAAACATACAAAATCCGTCCAGACAGCACCTGTAGTTAGGATCATAGCTGGGTCTCAGGCACTGGAATCTCTTGTAAGGCAGCAACTCTATCTCTGCACCACTGTGCTATCCAAATTTTGCACTAACTGTTGCATTAAACTATTTATCCTTTATCTGCTTTCTTTGACTGGGTTGCTTTTCACTGTACCTCGGTACACATGACAATAATAAGCTAAACTAAAATGGAAGATTCTCCCAGTGCCTTGAGTATCATTTATCTCTCAATTGACCTCCTCCCTCCCAGCACAAAAAAAAAAATGATGATTGATATCACTGCTGTTTCTGGAAGCTTGTTGTGTGCAAATTCTAAATGTTTGCATTCCAAATCATTCAAAAATACTTCATTTAAATTGATGGAACAGATGAACAAGGTCATTCAGGCTAGACAAAAATGCTGGAGGAACTGAGCGGTGTGGGCAGCATCTATGGAGAGAAGGAATAGGCGACGTTTCGGGTCGAGACCCTTCTTCAGACTCAGGGTTTCGACCCGAAACGTCGCCTATTTCTTCTCTCCATAGATGCTGCCTCACCCCCTGAATCCCTCCAGCATTTTTGTCTACCTTCGATTTTTCCAGCATCTGCAGTTCTTTCTTTAACAGGCCATTCAGGCTGCTGTTTCCATGACTGAAATGCAACATGTACATATCGACTACGTTCCTGTACTCCAAATTAGATTTCATTGCCAGCAAAATATTTAGAAATGGTTTAGAGGACACATGATGGATGCAAGCCAGCCTTGGAGACACAAGAGATTGCAGATTTTTAGCAAAAAACAAAGTGATGGGGGATCGCAGCCGGTCAGGCAGGATCTGTGGAGGGAACGGACAGATGCCATTTCGGGTCAGTGGCCTTCATTGGCCTCAATCTGGATCGTACTGCCTTAATGCCTTTCTGAGACGAAAAACCATCATCCTCGTTTCAAAAGGCCTACAGACTAGGAGTGGTAGAATCCCTTCTCTCAAGCAATCACTGAACCAATTGATAGTTCCAACGAAGACGCAAGTGACTGTAGATACTGGAATCTTGATCAAAACACAAAGTGCTGGAGGAATTTGGCTGGTCAGGCAGCATCTGTGATGGATCAGCACCAGTGTGAGAATGTTGGCGCAGGAATGATGCTCCCGCTGGCTACGATGTGACCTGGGGTTATATCTCAAAACTGGGACATTAAAAGTCCAAAGATCATATGTCCATTCATTCTGATGAACTACAGAACTAATTTCTTCTCTCTCTCCAGTTTTATTAATGAGTCTTCCCATCAGTCCTCTGTGCCTTTGAGCCATTCATTACAATACCGTGGAGATATGGTTACCATAGCAAGTCGCCCTTGTTTATTTTCCATCTAATGGACAAAATGGATGTCTTGTTATCCAGTGACAATCCCATGTGGGATTGTTCCAGGACAATGGTGCAGAGATACAAGATCTCAGCCACAATCTAATTAACTGGTAGCGTGAGCGAAGGGGCCAAATATCATCTTCCTGTTTCCATCTTGTGTATTATGTACAGTTCTGGTCATCCTATTTCAGGAAGGATGGGGCAGCTTTGGAGAGGGTACACATAGAACATATGTGCAGAGACAGCACGGTGGCGCAGCGATAGAGTTGCAGCCTCACAGCGCTCGCAGCGCCGGAGACCCGGATACAATCCAGATCTTTGCTACGGGTGCTGTCTGCACGGGGTTCGTACGTTCTCCCAGTGACCGCATGGGTCTTCTCCCAGAGATCCTCGGTTTCCTCCCATACTCCAAAGACGTACAGGTATGTACTGTAGGTTAATTGGCTCGGTGTGTGTGTAAATTGTCCCTGGTGTGTGTTGGATAGTGTTATTGTGTGGGAATCGCTAGTCGGTGCAGACTCGGTGGGCCGAAGGGTCTGTTTCCATGCTGTATCTCTAAACCAAACTAAACTAAGATGCAGCCTGACCTGCAGAGTATTTCCAGCATTTTCGGATTTTATTTCAGATTTCCAGTATCTGCACAGTGTTGCTTTCTAGCCCTCACTTGGTGTCCCAGTGGATTATGGACTCAAGACCATCGGACTGAAGATGCCAAGTGGAAGAAAGAACAGCTTACAGAAAGGATGGGTCTGCTCGGTGAACAGAAATTGCGACACACTTGAACATTAAGTCTGGACTTCCGTTAAAGTAGCATTCTGCTGTTGTTCAGTGCTGTGCGTCATTGTTTGAGAACCATGGCCACCTGCAGCTTGGTTTATGATCCATCCAAACTGAGTAATCAGAATTTCAGAGCAGAAACTGTCTCTCATTGCTGAATTTAGACTGACATTTCGCCAAGGGAGTTATTATTACAGTTACTCCCTTCATGCAAAAGATGCATAGAAATCTGAATGATTGACAGAGGCATACATAATAGTTAAACTATTTTGATTATACATCTGCTGACGATTTGCTTCACATTTTTATCGATTGGCAGCGACCCTGGGTCATGCACAGAAATGACACAAGGGTTTGCCTGGATGTTTTGCGATCATTAGTTTCAAGAGATACAGCAGAACCCTGCATGCGTGTGAGTCTGTGTGTATGTGCGTGAGTCAGTGTGTGAGAGTAAGTCAGAGTGAGAGAGAGAGTGAGCGCACGCAGTACTGCGTGCTTGTGTCTGTGTGTGCGCACGTGTCTGCTCGCATGCCTGTGCCCGTCTGTGTGTATGCATACGTGTCGGTGTATGTGTAATGTTTGTGTCTGTAGGCGCTCTTTTGTCTGTGCACACGTGTCTATATCTGTGTGAACACGTCCGTGCACACATATCTGGGTACGTGTGTGCGTTTTCTGAATGGAACATGGAAGGTGCTACATAAACTGCAGGTCTATTTTTTAAGCAATAGAGCTCATGAATATCAAGCACGATACCACAGTGAAGCTCTGTACACAATGTACTGCATTTGCTATCTCTGTTCCCCAGGCCACTGAGCAATGTATCAGCAAAGTTTTATTTAGGATGCTCAGTCTTCTAACACGTTGCTGACATCATCTTTCATTTTCGGAAACTCCACACCCTTCTTTATAGAATAACAAAAAGGTGGCAGATTAGGAAAAGGGGAGATGCAACGAGACCTGGGTGTCATGGTACACCAGTCATTGAAAGTAGGCATGCAGGCACAGCAGGCAGTGAAGAAAGCGAATGGTATGTTGGCATTCATAGCAAAAGGATTTGAGTCCAAGAGCAGGGAGCTTCTACTGCAGTTGTACAGGGTCTTGGTGAGGCCACACCTGGAGTATTGCGTACAGTTTTGGTCTCCTAATCTAAGGAAAGACATTCTTGCCATAGAGGGAGTACGGAGAAGGTTCACCAGACTAATTCCTGGGATGGCAGGACTGCCATATGAAGAAAGACTGGATAGACTCGGCTTGTACTCGCTGGAATTTAGAAGATTGAGGGGGGTATCTTATAGAGACTTACAAAATTCTTAAGGGGTTGGACAGGCGCGATGCGGGAAGATTGTTCCCGATGTTGGGGAAGACCAGAACAAGTCACAGTTTAAGGATAAGGGGAAGTCTTTTAGGACCAAGATGAGAAAATCATTTTTCACACAGAGAGTGGGGAATCTGTGGAATTTTCTGCCACAGGAGGTAGTTGAGGCCAGTTCATTGGCTATATTTAAGAGGGAGTTAGATGTGGCCCTTGTGGCTAATGGGATCAGGGAGTATGGAGAGAAGGCAGGTACAGGATATTGGGTTGGATGATCAGCTATGATCATATTGAATGGCGGTGCAGGCTCGAAGGGCTGAATGTTTCCTGCACCTATTTTCTATGTTTCTAACAAGTTATCTGCTATTATTTGGCCCTGGCATTTTGTCCCATAAATTATTTCCTATTTATTAAGAAGGCTGCAGAGATGCAGTTAATATTACTGTAATGGGATTGTTCAGGAAAAATGACATTGCGACATTTCAAATTTCAAAAGAAATTCCTCTCCCAGAAATAAAAAGCTGAAATGCTTTCCGCGCTGTGTGACTCTGAGGAAGTGGTTGATTTGCAGGAGCGCTGACACTCTGCAGATCCTCAGTAGAGAGTGATGCCGAACCCTCTCTAGGACAAATAGCCCGTCTTTTATATCAGCTTGTTCAAAGAGGTAAATGGATGAAGATTGTGGGTGGCACAGTGACGCAGCTGGTACTTTGTCTCACTTTAGTTTAGTTTATTGTCACGTGTACCGAGGTACAGTGAAAAGCTTGTGTTTTGTGCTAACAAGTCAGCGGAAAGGCAATACATCAATACAATCAAGCCGTTCACAGTGTATGGGCATATAAGGGAATAACATTTAGTGCCAGATAAAGCCAGTAAAGTCCGACCAAAGATAGACTGAGGGTCACCAATGAGGTGGATAGTAGGTCAGGACTGCTCTCTAGTTGTGGCCGGATGGGTTCAGTTGCTGGGAAGAAACTTACAGCGTCAAAGAGCCGGTTCAATCTTGATCAGGTGCTGCCTCTGTGGAGCTGGCCCGTGACGTAATGCCCCTGTCCCACTTAGGAAACCTGAACGGAAACCTCTGGAGACTTTGCGCCCCACCCAAGGTTTCCGCGCAGTTCCCGGAGGTCCCCGGAGGTTTTTGTCCTCCGGCAACCACCTTCAACTAGCATCGCAACCAGCTTCGACTAAAAAATTACTGATTTTTAAAACGGAAACCACTTTCGACCATTAAGGAGACTGACAAAAACCTCCGGGAACCTCCGGGAACCGCATGGAAACCTTGGGTGGGGCGCAAATTCTCCAGAGGTTTCCGTTCAGGTTTCCTAAGTGGGACAGGGACATAACTGTCCGCAACGCCACCAGTTTTGGTGTTTTCTGCAAGTTTACTAACCAGCCCATCGACATTTGTGTCCAGGTCACCAACAACAGAGATCTCAGCACACATCTCTGTGTAACTCTACAATGGTCACAGATCTCTAGCCAGAATAATGCCCTCCATCTTCTATGGTTAAGTCAGCAAAAAAACAAAACCACTAAATCACTACACATCTTAATCTTCTGAATATGCTTACCATGAGGGACTTCATCAAATGTCTTACTAAAATCCATGCAGACAACATCCACTGCCCTACCCTCATCGAACCCTCCTCATAAAACTCAATCAAGTTAGTAAGATGTGACCTGTCGTGGATCAAGCCTTGTGGACTGCCCCTCATTATCACATTCTCTTGCAAAGGCAAGTAAATCCTACCCTGACAAAACCTCACCAATAGCTTCCTGACCACTGATGAGAGGCTCACCAGCCTATAATTTGCTGGATTATCTCCACTCCCCTTCTTGAAAGAAGTGAAAAAAATATTTAATTGCAGCTTGTAGGATTTAGCCATCTACAAAATGGCCTCTGCCTTTTCCGATGGAAAGAGGAATAAAGTGACTGCAAACAAAATAGGCTGGGAGAAGTGATGAAGTGCAGTCTAGACCCTAGTCTTTCTTGTCTAATTGTAACATAATGGCTGAGTGATGGGTCTCATCGGCACTTACATGGGCTACTGTACAGTTTTGAAAATGGAGGTAATAAAATACATCAGAGTGAGATCCATCAGATAGTAATCTATAAAGTGAAGAAAGCGAGATAACAGTGAAGAGCCTGATTTATGTCATCGTAACGGCAATTAATGTCATTTGGATTGAAATCCAGAGATTTGTTGCCGCATACAATCTTCCACCATCCGTTAGCTTTTTTATTCTTCATTTACAATTAGTTCCTGCAGGCCATTTTTTTGGAATGTGCAATCATTTGTGGGTAAAAAGGTGTTGAAGTAGTAGTCTCCAGATCCCATGGCAAGAGCGATTGGAGTCCAGAAGCGTTTCCAAGGCAATGGTTTCCTACAGTCTGTTAGATCTGTGTTTGTTAACTGATACATGAATCCCACTGCTCTTTACTAATACATCTTTCCTGCCACTGCCACTGTATTCCTTTGTCTGATCAAGTAAATAGGTCTGTGGCTTCTTTGGAACGTGTCCACATTTGCAGGGACTCCAAATTAGTTTGTAAATATTTGCAGACAAAAAATTCGGAGAAAAAAAAATCAATATATCACGTGGAAGATGCAATCATTTAACAAAAACAGATCATATTATTATTGAGATAATATGCTGAACGTGGAATTTTAAACCCACAACGCTGAAAAGAGAGCAAATTAGAGTGGGAGAATTCTTGACCATCTCTCAATCATGAGCCCATGACAGAACTAAAAGTAAATAAGAGATAAGTTTATTATCAAATCCCCAGAAGGAGCACATCCACACGTATAGAGAACAGAAGTCAAAGTAATGAAGATAGGAGGTGTCTTTTTTTCTCCAAAGAAAAGCCAACCACTGCTGAAAACTATGGGGTTTATGCAGAGGTCAAGGGGTGTATGGAAGATTACCAACTATGCTCATTGATGACCTTCGTGAACAGCCGTGGCTCCTCATTTACCACACAAGCGATGGAGAGATTGAGAAAGAATCAAATCCCCTCAGGAACATCTCAAATTCCCTTCACTCACTCAATAAATAACTTTCCAAAGCATAGCAACTGTTGCTATGCAGATTAATGTGGCGGCCATTTTGCATACAGCGTGACCTCAGTAACAACAACACAGGTGCCCGGTTAACCGAGTTCAGAGCTGTAACTTGGTGAGGGGTAGATGGAGAGGACATTGCAAAGCCAGCGGATGTCATTCTGGAGAAAGGCATAAAACGCTGGAGTAACTCAGCAGGTCAGGCAGCATCTCTGGAGAAAAGAATATAGGTGACGTTTCAGGTCAAGACCCTTCTTCAGACTTCAAACTGATGTCATTCTGGACCTCACCACAGCCACAAAATAATGGATGTGTTACTTTTTAAATAAATTCGATTTGAGAACAAAATGTCTTTATGTTGACGCAATGTCATTTTCCCTGAACAATTCCATTACTGCTGAAGGAGAACTAATATTAATGGAATCTCCAGAGCCTTCTTCATCAACAGGAGACAACTTATCCTTGTATACGACATGCTCTCACATATAAACAACAGCAGATAACCTAATATCCATATAAATAGGGCCATGGGTCTTCCAAAAATTAAGGGCAACTTTGGCAAAGTGTTAGAAGTCCTAACATCGTAGGTGAAAGGCAAGTGGGGAAAATAAAGTGACCTTCGTCTGCAGAAGTGAGGTTTGTATTTCTCCAGTATCCAATTACCCCTAAACAAAAGATAACTGCAGATCTCACCCCACCTATCCATCACCGACCACCCTCCCCCTCTTCAAAACTTAAAACTAACTTGATTCTCCACTTTACCAGCTCTGACAAATGGTCTTTGACCGAAATGTTAACATTGCTTTTCTTTCCACAGATGCTGCCTAGCCTGCTGAGAGTTTCCAGCATTTAGTGGTTTTATTACTGATGTCCAGCATCTTCAGTTTTATCTGATTTTAGATTCTGGCTGGCCACAAAGCAACGAAAACCTAGCTGACTAAAGCCATTGAAAATTAAGTGCTCCTACAGGAACTACCATTCTAGTCAAATCTAACAGCTTCCCAATATTAAAATCTGTACAGCAGAAGTCAAAACCTTTAATCCTTGACTTCACCGTTGCATATTATTAATACAACTCACAAATGCTTATGGAAAGTTGGAAGTTTACACAATACTGTTAGGTTTTTGCATAATGAAATTATGAGAAAAGGCTGGTTAATAGTAGAAAGATTTGCTTCTCAAAGACAGCGCACAAATGATGGACAGAAAGCAAGCATTGGATCTTAATGTCCCTTGGCTTAGTCTACTATTTAATGGGCAACTAACAAAGTTCTTGAGGAACTCAGCAGGTCAGGCCAGGATGGAAATGGACAGACGATGTTTTAGGTCAGAACCCTTCTTCAGACTGAACAAACATTCCAACCCAATCATCTGCTATTTAATAATGTCATGGTCAATCATCTACCCCCAAACCACTTTCATTCCCTATCCCTAGAAACTCACAATTGTCATTATTGTCCAGATACTTAGCAATATCACTCGTAAATAAATGATTGAGCATCCAGGGTCCTCTGGTATAGAGGATTCCAAATACTCCTCACCTTTATTGAAAAAAAATGCCAAGTTATTTGCATGTTTTTTGATGTCAGGGGAGAAGTCATTTAAATTTCTATCAGCTCACGGAACAAACATGTTAAAACAGAAAAGTACAGCACAGAACAGGTCCTTCGACCCACAAAGTCCATGCTGAACCTGATGCCAAGTGAAACTAATCTAATTTGTTCTCCATCTAAACAGTTCTCCCTCCTCCTTTATCTGCATTTTCCCCACACCCATTCTCTACACACTCGGCCAATTGACCTGCCAACTCTCTTTATAAGGTCCAGTCTACCATTCAATCATGGCTGATCTATCTCTCCCTCCTAATACCATTCTCCTGCCTTCTCCCCATAACCTCTGATACCTGGACTAATCAAGAATCTCTCTATCTCTGCTTTCAAAATATCCACTGACTTGGCCTCCACAAGTTTCTGTGGCAAAGAAATCCACAGATTCACCACCCTCTAAATAAATTTCCCTCATCTCCTTCCCAAAAGAACGTCCTTTAATTCTGAGGCTATGACCTCTAGTTCTAGACTCTCCCACTAGTGGAAACATCCTCCCCACATCCACTCTAGCCAGACCTTTCACTTAATCACATTCCTAAGTGGCACACACATATATCCTGAGATAATGGCAGCAAGTGCTTGGCTCTACAGCCAGAGGAACCTGTCCAGCACCAGAGGACCTGGAGATCAAGCAGCCTCCCCCCCTATAAGCTTGACCTCTGGAATAATATCATCGAGATGACTTGGAGAAAGCCATTGGAACCAGGGGCGCTGGTTACCACCAGGGGCGCCGGGCGATGGCTGCCCAGCTGGCAGTGTTCGTTTTTTCATTCTTTTGTTATTTTTTAGTGTTGTTAAAAGTTTGTTTTAATGTTCTTCGGTCTGTTTTATGTGAGGGAGGGGGGAGGGGATCGGGGGAATTTTTTTTTTCAAGTTCTTACCTTGCCGGAGATGTGATTAATTTTCGGATCATGTTCTCCGGCGCGCTCTGCGGCCTTCCATCGATGGAGCTGGAGGCCTCCTCGGACTGACGTTGAGCCCCATCATGGGGCGCGAACTTATCATCGGAGCTGATCCCTTGCCTGAGATCGCTCCCGCCGCGGACTTACCATCAAGGGCTCGCCGTCTCAGGGGAGGCTAGTCGGGAAGCTCCGAACGTCGCGGAAGGTTCGACCAGCCCCGACGCGAGGTTAGATAGCCCAGCGCGGGGGAGCCCCGATGTGGGAGCTGATCGCCTCGACGCGGAGGGCCTGAACGCCGCCAGCTACGGGAATGAAGATCGTCCCGTCAACGGGGACTCGAGGAAGAACTAAGGGAAGGACTTGAACTTTATTTCACCTTCCATCACAGTGAGGAGTGTGGAGGAGTCACTGTGGTGGATGTTCATGTTTAATGTGTTTTTGAGTGAGCTGCTGCTTTTAATTGTATGACTGACCTGGCCAGTGAAATTCCTCGTATGTTGCAAAACATACTTGGCGAATAAAGTGTGATTCTGATTCTGATTCTGAAGAGATCTGTCAGTAGTTGGGAGAGGAGATATAAACATGTTTCACCTGTGGAAAACCATTCTTTGCTCGGAGGTCCAGACCTTTACTGGGACTCTTCTCCATGGTCACACTGAGCATGGTCCAAGAAGCCAGTGCTAATCTGGGCTGGAGCTGTCCACCAGAGGACTACAAGCAAACCTAAGCTGACCCGCTGAGTTACTCCAGCATTTTACGCCCATCGTGTCAAATTCTAATGTCAGGAGCAAACGGTGTTAAAGATGTGCGGTTTGAGCAGCTGGCAGAGACTGGGCTGGGATGGTGGGTGGGAAGAGCATTGGAAACAAGGATGTTAAAATATGGGCATTTTGGGACAGGAAACTGTTTCTGAGGAGGTAAAGATCAAATGATCTCATTAAATAGTAAAGCATGCCTGAGGAGCTGAGTGGCCTACCCTTGCTCCTAAACCGTACGATGTTATGCACTGACCTGTTAAACCGCAGGCATTCAAGGTTTAGATGAGGACAGGTTCATGTTGGTTAGTAGGCAGAAGGCGGGCAGCAGAGACTGGGAATCCTGTCTTGTGAATGAAAGCTATCCAAGCTGGATTTGAATAAATCGATAGCAACTGCTTGCAATGTGTCCCTTGTGAGCTTGTACCAGACTGACCATCTAAGAAAGTGCTGTTGCTTCATTAGAGCGTAAATCCTCCATAATGCCTGATTTCTGGAGTTTAAGCAAATTAATGGGATCATGGATTTAATCCTGACATTGCCCCTGGGCCATGTAACCTGGTCCGCTCAATGTGGACTGGTATATTAAACCAGCGAGAGAAAGAGGGCTAAGCCTTATGTCCATTTGTGCATGTGCGAGCTGCGCATATACACACACACACTCACCCACAGTCAGTCACACTCACTCTCCCACACTCGCACCCCCACTCACACACACTCTCCCACTCACACGCACTCTCCCACACTCGCACCCCCACTCACACGCACTCTCCCACTCACACGCACTCTCCCACTCACACGCACTCTCCCACACTCGCACCCCCACTCACACGCACTCTCCCACTCACACGCACTCTCCCACTCACACGCACTCTCCCACTCACACGCACTCTCTCACTCACACTCTCTCTAACTCACACACTTTCTCTCACTCTTACAATCTCTCGCACTCTCACTCACACACTCTCACTCACACACTCACACTTGCTCCCCTTCTCACTCACTCAGGTTTTTCCCAACGGGAGATCACAGTAATATTCTGGAATTATAATCCCTCCTTGTCCACCTGATGAGAACAGAAACTGACAAGATGCATAGTGAAGTCCAGCTATGCTGCTCTACAGTTTGGCAGCCTGATTACATCTCAAGTACAGATTCCCACAAATAAATACCCACCCACATAGGTGCCAGCAGACGTGTTTGCCAGGATTTATGTTACGTATTTACAGCTGAAGACCAGCATTAATTGTCCATCTCCAACCATCCCCAGTGAATCACCTTCTTGAACCGCTGCCATCCACTGAAGGGGTTGAAATAGTCTCCACTCTCTCCACAAAGATGTAGGAGAAGCCACCGGGTGCAGTGTTACATTTTTCTGTTTGTGCAGAGCACCGTATTCCCATTGATATCCAACTTCTCCACAACAAAGCAGATTCCTTTTGAAACGTAAAAATCGTACACTCGCCAACCTTGCCATCTGGCCGAACGTCTTCAAAGGCATTGGAGAAACATGCCCTTGAGCACGGTCGAGTGTTCCCACGACCTGTCTTGGACCGGTACTTTGTGACCAAGCAGAAGGAATTCCAGCTGCCTGTGGAACCCACGTACAGCCCATGTCCTTACCTCAGGCGATCAACACTGACAGAACTGTGCAGATGGGCTCATGTCAGGAACAACAACAGGTTTGTTCACTGTGATAGTAAGTTCCCTTTTGAAAAGTTACATAAATACGAAAGAATCGGTTCCCCAACAAAATAGTGATGCAACGCAAGCTCAGGATGAGAGAGTAGACATAAGTGCTGGAGAAACTCAGCAGGTGCAGCAGCATCTATGGAGCGAAGGAAATAGGAAATGTCCTTCGCTCCATAGATGCTGCTGCAACTGCTGAGTTTCTCCAGCACTTTTGTCTACCTTCGATTTTCCAGCATCTGCAGTTCCTTCTTAAACACTCAGGATGAAAGAGTTACGTTGTCTTGAGAGCGGTGGGTTTCAGGCACCTTAAATTCAATGACGAATAAGACAACACAACCTTGCTTGATATATATTCCAAAGGAGCCTCAGATGAAAATGAACAAGCAACATCTAACATGGAGCCAAAAGAGGAGATAGAGGGGGAGATAAAGTTTGGACAAAGAGGTGGGTTTTAGATTTTGCAGAGGGAGGGAGTAGAGGTGAAGGGGGTTTAAGAGAATTCAGGCTCCATTTAACTAAATGCACATCTCTCCGAGAGAGGCAGAAAGGAGGTGGGGAATTTACAAAAGAGTGTAGTTAAAGGGGCTGCAGAAAGTCAGGGGGGTATATACTTGGAGGAGGGTAAACCCCTAGGGAGCACTAAGGTAAAGACTATAAAACAAGGATTTAAATGATAACATTCATGATCTAGTTGGACTAGAAGCAACAGTAGGTCAGAGCACAGGGGTGAAGGACAGATGGTATTTGGTGTTTCAGCATTTAGCACCCAACAACAGTTCTATTTTCGCTTCCAACAGCCAATCTCTGGATGTTTTATGCTCGTGAAAAGAGACCACGTTCAACAAATGAGGCGAAAATGATAAAACTAGATAAATGCCGGCTTTATTTATACCAAAAATGAATAATGATGCAATTAATCAAATACCATAAAACAAATTACATCTGAACTACGAAGGTAGACAAGAAATGCTGCAGAAACTCAGCGGGTGAGGCAGCATCTATGGAGAGAAGGAATAGGTGATGTTTCGGGTCGAGGCCCTTCTTCAAGGTACATCTGAACTATAGTGGCTTATGTGGAGAGTCAGAGGAACTTATTTCCTACAAAGATAATATATAACTCCAGAATGAACAATCATTGAATTTGTTTCAGCTGATGATGGTCAGAGAGGAATGTTGGCCGACTGTCTCCTGTAATCTCCCTGGAACCACAGCCACTGGTCTGCATAAATGGAGCAGAGGACAGCAGGTAGGCAACATAGTTCCATCATTAAAACCTGGATCAATAGCCAAAGAACAGAATTTAAACCCTTATAACTTGCAGTCATTACTGAATATTGCAGAAAATTACAGGCCGATGAACTTTTAATTGGTGGAGAAATTATTGGAGAGGATTCTTAGGGCCAGGATTTACTCACGTGAAAAAGCATTGGCTTATTAGGGAGAGTTCATGAGTCACAGGAGCAGAATTAGGCCATTCAGCCCATCTACTCCTCCATTCACTCATGGCAGATCCATTTTTCCCTCTCAACCCCATTCTCCCGCCTTCTCCCGTAACCTTTGACTCCCGTACTAATCAAAAACCTGTCAATCACCACTTTAAAAATGCCCAATGACTTGGCCATAGCCTTCTGTGGCAATGAATTCCACAGATTCACCACCCTCTGACCAAATGTCCTTTTAGTTCAATATGGCATTGGAACATCACTTCCTCAGAAACAGTTTCTTGTCCCAAAATGCCCATATTTTTAAATCCTTGTTTCCAATTACATTTGCTCAAAATGCGGTCTGACCAGTGCCTTATAAAGCCTCCACATTGTAACCCTGCTTTAACATTCTAGTCCTTTCGAAATGAACGCTAACATTGCATTCACCTTCCTTAGTACAAATTCAACTTGCAAATTAAACTTTTGCGAATCCTGCACCAGCACTCCCAAGTCCCTTTGCACCTTGGAATTCTGAATCCTTTCCCCATTTAGAAAATAGCCTACGCCTTTATTCCCACTACCAAAGTTTAGAAGGATGAGAGGGAATCTCATTGAAACATATAAGATTGTTAAGGGCTTGGAAACGCTAGAGGCAGGAAACATGTTCCCGATGTTGGGGGAGACCAGAACCAGGGGCCACAGTTTAAGAATAAGGAGTAAGCCATTTAGAACGGAGACAAGGAAACACTTTTTCCTCACAGAGAGTGGTGAGTCTGTGGAATTCTCTGCCTCAGAGGGCGGTGGAGGCAGGTTCTCTGGATGCTTTCAAGACAGAGCTAGACAGGGCTCTTAAAAATAGCGCAGTCAGGGGATATGGGGAGAAGGCAGGAACGGGGGTACTGATTGGGGATGATCAGCCATGAGCACATTGAATGATGGTGCTGGCTCGAAGGGCCGAATGGCCTACTCCTGCACCTATTGTCTATTGTCTATTGTCAAGGTGCATGGCCGTGCACTTTGCTATGCTGTGTCAGCATGACTTTGTGTGGGGTAGTTCCGGTTTAAAAAAGCGATGAGGGTGATTGATGAGGGTAGGGCAGTGGATGTTGTCTGCATCGACTTCAGTAAAGCATTTGTTTTAAGGATAAGGGGGAAATCTTTTAGGACCGAGATGAGAAAAACATTTTTCACATAGAGAGTGGTGAATCTGTGGAATTCTCTGAAGGTAGCTGAGGCCAGTTCATTGGCTATATTTAAGAGGGAGTTAGATGTGGCCCTTGTGGCTAGAGAGATCAGGGGGTATGGAGAGAAGGCAGGTACAGGATACTGAGTTGGATGATCAGCCATGATCATATTGAATGGCGGTGCGGGCTCGAAGGGCCGAATGGCCTACTCCTGCACCTATTTTCTATGTTTCTATGTCCCTCATGGTAACCCGGTTCACAAGATGTCACATGGGATTCATGGCAAGTTGGCAAATTGGATCCAAATTTAAATTAGTCAGAGAAGAGAAAAGATAGTTGAATGGTATTTTTTCCCCTTGGGAGGTCTGTGATCAGTGTTGTTCAGCAAGGATCTGTGCAGGGACCTCTGTATTTTTGTAATATATTAAATGATACGGATGGAAATGTAAGTTGTCTGATCAGTACACCTGCCTGCAAATGTCACAATAATTGATGGAGTCGTAGATAGTGATTGTCAAAGGATGCGGCAGGATATCAATCAGTTGGACATTTGAGCAGAGCCATGGTAGACAGTGCTTAATCTGTGCAAGACTGAAGGAAAGCATTTTGGGAGGTCAAATGCGTGGAGAAAGCAAACAGTAAACGGCGCGATTAAACCTTTGATGTGCAGAGGAATCAGGCTGCAGGTCCATTGCTCCCCTGAAAAAGTAGTAACATAAACGGATAGGGTAGTGATGGAGGTGTATTGCATGCTTGCCTTTATCAGACAGGGCAATGAGCATCAAAGTTGGCAGGTCATGTGGCAGCTGCAAAAGAACATTTTAGGGCAGATTCGGAATATGGTGTACAGTTCCACTTGCCACGCAATAGGAAGGCTGTGGAGGCTGGGAGAAGATGCAGAAGAGATTCACCAGGACGTTACCTCGACTGGAGTACATTAGCTGGAAAGACGATGCGACTCTTTGGGCGACTGAGGAGAGTACTCACAACCACACAGGCGACACCCCAGCGACATGTCGCGGAGTGAAGCCTGTATGGTCGTGAATAGTCGCCCAAAGAGTCGTGCCTTGTTCTGAACGCCGCTGGATTTTCAATATGTTGAAACATTTCGGAGACCTGCGGCCACCATGACGGGTGCCGACAGTCGCCGAAAAAATGGGACAGGCCCATTAGGGACAACCTGATGCATGAAATATATACAATTATGAAAAACATAGTTAGTGTAGATGGACATGGTCTCCCCCCCCCCTCCCCTCCCCCTCACTCTCAAGTGTGGAAATGTTAAATACCAGAGGCCAAAGGTCTAAGGTGAGAGGGGGGGAGTTTAAAGGAGGCGCGCAATGCCCAGTGAATGGTAGGTGTCAAGGGAGTTGGTAGGGCCTGTTCCAGGGCTCCATGTCCTCTGTGCTGTTATTCTTTAGGAAAGAAAATGTGTAATTTTTAGTTAGGCGGTTATGAGCGTAAACTCAGACCCACAGCATCATGGCTCAGAGAGCCTGGCGGGTCAATGGGAGGCCATTTGGCCCATTCCACCTGTACCAGCTCTCTGACAGAACAGTTATGCTCAGTCCTTTAACCTTGCTTTTTATATATGCACACAACTGTTCAAATTCCTCATCCTCTTTCCCAAGGACCTTGCTTTTAATTTAATTTAATTCCATTCATTTTTCATGGAACTAGTTGACTAGTGCAGCTGGGACATGTTGGTCAGTGTGATTGGGTTAGGCCTGTTTCCAGGCTGTATACTAGTTTCTAATTATTTTTCCAGGAAAAGTGCAATCCCAATAATTCATTTAAAAAAAAAATTCTAGTCTCGCTCTAAATTTTCTGCTTGGTATTTTTGTTAAACATGAATAACATCTTGTTAATGCTGGACGCACGCGAGACGAGTTTTTAATGCTTTATTAGAACTTTGTCGTGAAACCCTCCGACAAATCACCTTTTAACCTTCCTGGTCCCAAGGAGAATTGTCCAGACTTTATCAAGAATCTCTCTTAATCCACTGCATAATACGATCACACATTCTGTACCCTATCTCAGCCTTTTCCTATTGCCTAGAATTATTCACAATACTCTAGCCATGACATTAGCAATTATTTGTAATGTTGACGAATATAAGACTATAAATTCCTTGCTTCTATATTCATCATCTCTATTTATAGTCCCACCGTAACTCATGTGTTTTTGTTGACTACCTTCTGTGGTAAATACGATGGCATGCTATTATGTTACTAGTTTAGTTTAGTTTAGAGATTCAGTGGGGAAACAGGCCCTTCGGCCCACCGTGTCCACGCCGACCAGTGATCCCCCTACTCTAGCACTAACCTACACACTAGGGACAATTTACAAACTTTACTGAAGCCAATTAACCTACAAACCTGCACATCTTTGGAATGTGGGAGGAAGCCAGAGCACCCGGAGAAAACCCACGCGTTCACGGGGGGAAAGTATAAACTCTGTACAGACAGCACCCGTAGGCAGGTTCGAACCCGGGATTCTTGCGCTATAAGACAGCAACTCTACTGCTGCACCACCTGCTTAATGATGGGTAAAAGATTCTGACATCCTATAAGTCACTTGAAAGTAGCTCTCTATACACATACATATATATATACATACACACACACACACACACACACACACACACACACACACACACACACACACATATACATATATACACATAGATAAATATATATACATACACCTGTGTTTGTGCAGATATTTATAGGTGTGTGTGTGTGTGTGTGTGTGTGTGTGTGTGTGTGTGTATATGTATGTATATATATTATATATACACACACACATACATACATCAGTGTATATGCATTTATAGTGTGTGTGTGTATATTTGTTCCAGTTAAACGTGTGTGTGTATGCATATATATATATATATATATATATATATATATATATATATATACACATGGATATATGTGTGTTTACACACACCGTGTATATATATATATATATATATAGTGTGTGTATATGCACACATATATATGCATACACACACACATATATACACATATATACATATACTTATGAAATTATTCAACTTTATTCAAACACAGCAGAGAAAAGCTCTCCAGCAAACCAGACTTGTTTCTTTAAAAATGAAAGGGTGGGCATTGTGAATTTAAGAGAAATGTCCATCCGCAAAAGGTCCGGATGGTATCCAGTGATTCCTAATCATGGCTATGTCTATAATTACTCGTTGAAATAATCATATAAAAATTGTCACATTCTGTATGTCAATCACATCCGTACATTTGCCTTCAAAGTCCTATTTAACCAAATTTGGATTGATGGAAGAACTCCATTTAAAGCAGTACTGATGCATAAATTTACATTTCTGCTTTAAGCTTGAGGGAGTAATGTTCTTTAATTAGTGCCACTAGAACTACTGTATCCATCAAACAGCCAAATATAGATGCTCAACAGAAACAGAATGGCCCAAATAAAATGCTGAGGAAATTCAACAAAACCATTGAACTTGTTCCACTTCAACAGTGAGAAAGCCAAAGGAGCAGGAGCAAGAACCAACAGGTGACCAGCGCAGAATCTACCAGCCAAAAAACAGGGGTGTTGGAGCCTCCAGGTCTGAACCTGCAAGAGTGAGGGGGACCTCACTGAATAATGGGGAGGGGGAAACTCATCGAATAATGAAAGGTCTGGATAGAGTGGATGGGTAGAGGATGTTTCCACCAATAGGAGAGTCCAGGAACAGAGGGCACAGCCTCAGAATAAAGGGACGTACCGTTAGAAATGAGATGAGGCGGAATTTCTTTAGTCAGGCGGTGGTGAATCTGTGGAATTCATTGCAAGTTATTGGGTATCTTTAAAGCAATGATTGAGAGATTCTTGATTAGCGAGGGGGTTAAAGGTTATAAGAGAAGCCAGAAGGAATGCCGTTGAGAGGGAAAGATAGATCAGCCATGATTGAATGGCGGAGTAGACTCAATAGGCTGAATGGCTATTAATGACTTATAAACCAAGGGCTGTGCGGGAGGCTTCAGACCAAGCCAGCAGCCAGTAGCAGGAGACGCAAGGTATAATCTTTGGCGTAGATCGACACAACATGCCGGAGTAACTCAGCAGGTCAGGCAACATCTCTAGAGTAATGGAATAGGTGATGTTTCAGGTCAAGATCCTTCTTCAGACTTAATCTTTGGCCTGTTCCATTTGGGCAGAATCAGGTGTACTAAAATTATCTTTGATGTTTCTGAGTATTGTTGAAGTTGGGACAGTCCCCGAAACGTCGCCAATTCCTTCTCTCCATAGATGCTGCCTCGCCCGCTGGGTTACTCCAGCATTTTCTGTCTGTCTACGCCAAAGACACCAGCATCTGCAGCTCTTTCTTAACCGACAGCAAGAGTTCAACTGGACACTCAAAAACGCGCTCACAGCATCTAGTGAAGTGAAGCTTTAACATGAAGTCCATCAGGAACAGCTGACGGAGATTGGTTTCTGCAGCTGATGAATGCTCAATTAAACGAGCCCAAAAATATATTTACGTCTGATTTGTTATCGCAGGAACATCAGAGGCCATCTGGGATCAGAAATATACACCATCCCCCACACCAACTGTTGTAGCTCAGCAGCAGCATCCACTACAGCGCATCCGAACACCAGGATTGTCCAGGGAAGCTTCCAAGAATTAGTATTCATCCCTGGCATCAGGTGCCGTCCAGAGATTGCCCAGAATCGGGGTTTTCAGACTCAAATTCCATTCCAACATTTAGTTTGGTTTAGAGATTCAGTGCAGAAACAGTTCCTTCGGCCCACAAGCACTATCCTACACGCACTCGGGAAAATTTACAATTTCACCAAGCCTATTAGCCGACAACCTGTGCGTCGTTGGAGTTTGGGAGGAAGCCGGAACACACGGAGAAGACGGACACAGGTCCCGAGGAGAACGTACAAACCCCGTACAGACAGCACCCGTAGTCAGGATCGAACCCGGGTCTGTGGTGCTGGAAAGCAGCAACTCTGCTTCTATGCTACCATGCCGCCCATGACTTTATGTAATCCAGGCTGACACTCCACTGCCATTGGGGAGGATCTCTACCCCTCTGGTGAAAGCAAAAAACAGGAAGGCAGACGTGACGTTCAGAGTCTTATTAGTACAGGTGTCAGAGGTTATGGGGAAAAGGCAGAATAGGGTTAGGAGGGAGAGATAATTAGCCATGACTGAATGGCAGAATAGACTTGAGGTACAAAGACAGGAAGGCAGATTATTATCTAAATGGTGTCAAATTGGGAAAAGGGAAAGTACATCGGGATCTGGGGGCCCTTGTTTATCAGTCAATGAAAGTAAGCATACAGGTACAGCAGGCAGTGAAGAAAGCGAATGGCATGTTGGCCTTCATAACAAGAGGAGTTGAGTATAGGAGCAAAGAGGTCCTTCTGCAGTTGTACAGGGCCCTAGTGAGACCGCACCTGGAGTACTGTGTGCAGTTTTGGTCCCCTAATTGAGGAAGGACATTCTTGCTATTGAGGAAGTGCAGCATGGGTTCACAAGGTTAATTCCCGGGATGGCGGGATTGTCATATGCTGAGAGAATGGAGCGGCTGGGCTTGTATACTCTGGAATTTAGAAGGATGAGATGGGATCTTATTGAAACATATAAGATTATTAAAGGGTTTGGACACGCTAGCGGCAGGAAACATTTTCCAGATGTTGGGGGAATCCAGAACCAGGGGCCACAGTTTAAGAATAAGGGGTAAACCATTTAGAACAGAGATGAGTAAACACTTTTTCACACAGCGAGTTGTGAGTCTGTGGAATTCTCTGCCTCAGAGGGTGGTGGAGGCCGGTTCTTTGGATACTTTCAACAGAGAGTTAGATAGGGCTCTTAAAGATAGCGGAGTCAAGGGATATGGGAAGAAGGCAGGAACGGGATACTGATTGTGGATTATCAGCCATGATCACACTGAATGGTGGTGCTGGCTCGATGGGTCGAATGGCCTGCTCCTGCACCTATTGTCTATTGTCTACTGTTACCTTTCACATGTGACATTAAACCCCCCCAGTCTTATTAGTACAGGTGTCAGAGGTTATGGGGAGAAGGCAGGAGAATAGGGTTAGGAGGGAGAGATAATTAGCCATGACTGAATGGCAGAATATTCTTGATGGGCCGAATGGCCTAATTCTCATCCTATCACCTGATCTTATGACCACATCTGCCCTCTGAGGGGACATTGAGAGCCCCATTTTATTGAGGGCCAAGGAAATTCATCGGACGATATCACTGACATACCCCGGCCATTTATGGGAAGCTAACTATACGAATTGAATATTCAGCTTCCTAAAATATACTTTAAAAGTGGTGATCAAGTCCTTTAGAATATTTAGAGCTTGCAAGGCTTTATGGGAAGGCAAGCCACAAAGTGGTGGAGTAACTCAGGCAGCATCTCTGGAAGATATGGAAAAGCAACACTTTGGGTCAAAATTCTTCTTTGGACTGAAGAAAGTTCCTGACGTGTCTGACCTGCTGAGTTACTCCAGTATTTTGTGTCTACCTTCGGTGTAAACCAGCATCTGCCGTTCCTTCCTACACGGAAAACTGAGGGTGTTTTGTTTCTCATTCTTTCAATATTTTTGATTATTACTTCCAACAAAAAAAAAAAAGAAAGGGCTTGAAGCCATTTAATTGCAATGGAAGGGAAAAGGGATCGAACAAGAAATCATCAGAGCCACCAATCAAACCTCCAAACAGCTCTGCAAAGGCACAAAAGGCGGGAGAAAAGAGAGCATTTTCCCAACCTCAATAATGACCCCGGACGTAGAACAAGACCTCCGATACCCCTACTCCAAATCCCAAAACTTACCCGAGATGACCTCCCCTGTGCTCTTCCTAGATCACTGCCACTGCTTTTTGCGTGAGAGTGCCTCTCAAGACCAACACAATTCCCCAAAATCGCATCAACAACTCAGCCTCATCATAATCATTGGCTTTGATTCAATAACACGGTGCACAAGTCGCAACAGTGTGAATAAATGAAGGGGAAATGAGGTAATGCACTCAAAGGCTATCTATGTTGGCCCATTTCTCAATCCTACCTCTGCTGCTAACATGGCACCAACTTCCATCTCTTATCAACAGCGCCCTTCCCACTCCACATTTTGCAACTCTTGCATTGTCTTGCCTCTGCCCTTTTTGTGTATTATCTAACTTTTCCCAGATAACCTTGTTTACAATTTATGCTCAGGATCACCCTGGTTTTACTTTATCAGTGACATCCCCCCCCCCTCCTCACCCCCCTTTCCCCCGCCCAGGTTCATCCATGACCGCAGGAAATTGCAGAGAGTTATGAACGCAGCCAAGACCACCATGCAAACCAACCCCCCTTCCATTGACTCCATCTACACTTCACGCTGCCTCAGCAGGGCCACCAGCATAACCAAGGGGGCCTCACCCTGGTCACTCCCTCTCCTCCCCTGTCCCTTCAGCCAACAGGTATAGGTATATGAAAATGCACACCTCCAGTTTCAGGGACAATTTCTTCCCAGCTGTCAACAGGCAACTGAACCATCCTATCACCAACAGTCCTGACCTACCACCTACCTCATTGGAGACCCTGGTACTATCTTTAATCAAACTTAACTGCACTATAGCGTGCAATAAACGTTATTCCCTTTTATCCTGTATCTGTACACTATGGATAGCTTGATTGTAATCATGTATAGTTTTTTCACTGACAGGATAGCATGCAAAAAATAAAAGCTTTTCATTGTACCAAAGTGCTGGAGTAACTCAGCAAGTTAGGCTGCATCTCTGGACAACATGGCCTCTGTAAATTGCCCCTAGTGTGTAGGGTGTGGATGAGACAGTGGGATTATATAGAACTAGTGTGGACTCATGGCCAAAAGCCGTTTCCATGCTGTATCTTTCAAACACCAGATAATTGCTTAAAACCCACGTTTTTAAGTTTGTGGCCAGGTTTCAGTATGTTACTTTGTTGTTCGGTGAAGGAAATCTGTTATTTATCTAGTCTGATCCCAGTGACTCATAGCACCCCCTCAAATGTGTTATCAAGCCATTTGGCCGAGAGATACAAAGGCTTGTCCGATTTATGTAGATATGGAAGTAGTGGGCTGCAGGGCCTGTTTCAGTGCTGTATAATTCCATCACCTCAACCCATGTATGTTGGCTACTGTCTCTCTGTCAGTAGAAGCAACTTAACCTTTTTTACCTAACCAAGATTTTTTCTCTCAGCCTTCTCCGATTTAAAATAAACAATAATTTTTTTTTCTGGTCTCGCAACTAATATTATTTTAGAAAATAATTTACACACAAAAGGTTTCTCATCTGAGAAATTACTATCTTTGTTCATCAGACACTGTTTGATTTGCTGTGTACTTGTGATTACTTATGCACGGGAGAACTGCAGCGAGATTTCCCTTTTCCAATTTGGGACATTGTCATAAAATGTAAGTGAAATGAATTATTTTAATGCCAGAAAATAAATGTTCCATGTGATGTTTCTGTAAAGTACCCACTCACTGGATGGCATCTAACAATGCAATATTCCCCAGGACTACATTTAGATGGCAAATTGCCTTTGGTTCGCAGATCCTGCAGTGGGATGTGAATTCGAACACCGCTACTCATTGGCAAGTCTTCTCCTGACATTAGAACATAGAAAAGTACAGCAGAGGAGCAGCCAATTCAGCCCACGATGTCTGTGCCGAACGCCATGCCCAAGATATGTGGAGCGATGTGGACCAAACGCGGGACTAGTGTAGCTGGAACATGTTGGCCGATGTGGGCAAGTTGGGCCGAAGGGCCTGTTTCCATGCTGTATCACTCTGTGACTATAAACTAATTTCCTCTGCCTGCACACGATCTATATCCATCCATTCCCCGCATATCCATGCACCATCCAAATGCCTCTTAAATGTCATCAATGTATATGCCTTCACCACCTCCCTGGCAGTGTATTCCAGTCACTCACCACCCTCTGTGTAAAAAAAAACTTGCCCAGCACATCTCCTTAAAATATTGGTCATATTCAGGGAAAAGGAATTCCCAAAATAAACCCTTAGTAGGATTCCATCCTCGAGTCTAAAAAATGGATAAATATTTCTCCTCCACCACAAATAACGTGATGTATAAACCATAATTGGTTGCCTCACCATGGATGACAACCTCCAGTGCTTTCCAGAATGACACAGAAATAGAATGGCTTCTGGTCGAATCAATTCCTGAATTATTTCTTTCTTTGCTAATCCAGGATTAGTCTAGAAACAGATTAATCTCCTAAACTCTTTTTGGCATCACTAGGAACAAAGATAATAGGGGCATTTAAAACAATCATGTGCTTTTGTTCCCCTTCATTTTCTTTGACTATTGTAATTTGCTCATCAGAAGATGTCATTTGCTGTGAATATTTGGAGAATTTGGGAAGATTTTGAAGATTAATTCATCAGGTATACACGTTGATCATAGGTAACCCCCAGTGCAACAGGCGATTCTGGGTTTAACAGGCGATTCTGGGTTTAACAGGCAAAACACAGGTGCTGGATATATGCTCAGGGTCCACTAATTTGTCTGTCAGTCAACAGTTTCATTTTTTTAATAAACAATGTAAACAAGATGAGAGCAAAAAATGATTGTAAATACATTAATCGGTTATAAGGAGCAGAATTAGGCAATTCGGCCCATTCAGTCTATTCCACCGTTTAATTATCACTGATCTATCTTTCCCTCTCAACCCCATTCTCCTGCCTTCTCCCCGTAACTCCCGACACCCTTACTGATCAAGAACCTGTTCATATCCACCTTAAACATAGCCATTGACGACCTCCACCGCCTTTGGTGGCAATGAATTCCACAGATTCACCACCCTGTGACTAAAGAAATCATAAGATTCTGAGACTATGACCTCTAGACCTAGACTCTCCCACTAGTGGAAACATCCTCTCCACATCCACTCTATCCAAGCCTTTCACTATTCTGTACGTTTCAATGAGGTCCCCCCTCATTCTCCTAAACTCCAGCGAATTCAGGCCCAGTGCCGGCAAACGCTAATCATATGTTAATGATGTCCACCCTGTCCAAGCAACATTGTATCTCGCCTCTAACAAGTTACCCTTCTGCTGGTGACAGCACCCTGGCCTTCTTATCGCTTGTTAACCTTCGGACAATCTTTGACCTTGAGAAGCTGTCCTGGCGTACCTCTTTCATGGGATCTTTTTATTCTTCATTCAAGTGTGGACTTCAAGTGGCAATTTAATGTCCATCCCTGTATGCTCCTGGTACAGCAGGCCGTGAATAAAGCGAATGTCTGAAGAAGAGTTTCGGCCCGAAATGTTGCCCATCCCCTTCGCTCCTTAGATGCTGCTGCACCCGCTGAGTTTCTCCAGCCTTTTGTGTACAAAGCGAATGGCATGTTGGCCTTTATAACAAGAGGAGTTGAGTATAGGAACAAAGAGGTCCTTCTGCAGTTGTACAGGGACTTGTGAGACCACACCTGGAGTATTGTGTGCAGTTTTGGTCTCCAAATTTGAGGAAGAACATTCTTGCTATTGAGGGCGTGCAGTGTAGGTTCACCAGGTTAATTCCCGGGATGGCGGGACTGTCATATGCTGAGAGAATGGAGCGGCTGGGCTTGTATACTCTGGAATTTAGAAGGATGAGAGGCCATCTTATTGAAACATATAAGATTATTAAGGGTTTGGAAACGCTAGAGGCAAGAATCATGTTCCCGATGTTGGGGGAGTCCAGAACCACAGTTTAAGAATAAGGGGTAAGCCATTTAGAACAGAGAGAGGAAACATTTTTTCACACAGAGAGTTGTGAGTCTGTGGAATTCTCTGCCTCAGAGGGAGGTGGAGGCCGGTTCTCTGGACACTTTCAAGAGAGAGCTAAATAGGGCTCTTAAAAATAGCGGAGTCAGGGGATATGGGAAGAAGGCAGGAACGGGGTATTGATTGTGGATGATCAGCCATGATCACATTGAATGGCGGTGCTGGCTTGAAGGGCCGTATGGCCTACTCCTGCACCTATTGTCTATTGTCTAATTGAGGGGGCAGGTAAGAGTCAGTTGGCGAGTCTGGTGTCGCAGAGAGGCCGACTTGGGTAAGGATGGCAGATCCACTACCCTCTAGACATTGGTGGTCATATTTATTTTTATAACAATCCAATCGTTTCACGGTCGTCCATACTGAGACTAGCTCAAAACTCTCTTTTATACAATTGCAGGTATCTCCCGATTAACAAAAGGTTGGGTCCCTGAGGAAGGCTTCAGGAAACAGGAGGCAGCTTTCCGCTATTTCCTAGAGAACGAACCCCTTTTGGTACCTGGTGCAAAGACAGTGGTGGTGAAGATAATGGAGCAGACAAGTGGTTCAACAAGCAGTGGTTACCAGTAGGTTTCCCATGGATCTGGTTCACTCACCCGTCAGGTCTACTCTGCCAGTATCTCACACTGGGCACTCTTTGCCCTCCCAGCTGGAGTTGTTCCCGACCCAGTACCATAATCGTGTGGGCACTAACTCCCAAACCGGCTGCCCGCTGCCTGATGTCATTGAACTCCTGCCAAAGGTCCTCAAGACGGCACTTTGTTGTCTGACCATGCAGTGCGATGAGGAGTTTATTTTGTGTGGGGTGGCACCACGAGGTGAAAGGCCTTCCCCACAGTCCACTGCAGCGAGAGGATGAGACTAAAGAGCGAAGCTTTGTTAAGCAAATGTTCACTAGCCAGGGGTGACCAGTACTCGCATTTAAATTCTCCAGCTGCCAGGATGGGATTCAACCTCATGCCTCAGGCTCAAAGGTCCAGAACTCTGGCTGCTTGTCCGATAATGTTCAATCATTGTTTCCAACGTCTGCCACAGAGGTAAGGAAACAAGCCCTTCAACCCCCAGAGTCTGTGCCGCCCAGTAATCACTCAATGACACCAATCCCACATTCTCATCGATGCCCCTCACATTCTATCATTTACCTACACGATTTACAGCAGCTAATTCACGTCCCAGTTCGCAAGTCTTTGGGGTGAGGTGTAAAATCAGACTGTGCAGAGGAATCCCATGCAGTTATTGAGTCTCAGAGTCATAGGGTGATACAGCGTGGAAACAAGCCCTTCAGCCCAATTTGCCCACACCGGCCAACATGCCCCATCTACACTAGCCCACTTGCCTGCATTTGGTCCATAACCCTCTAAACGTGTTCTGTTGATGTACCCGAGGTGGAGGGAGAATGTATAATCTGCACACATAAAGCAACGGAGATCAGGATCGAACCAGGTCCCTTACACTGTGAGACAGCAGCTCCACCAGCTCCGTCACCGCAACACCCATATTTACCACCAAACGCCTGATAATACTTACCTCGTGTCCTGCTAGGCTGTGATTTAAATGTAACCAGGTAAAACATAATCAATTTTAATTTAGTGAACCCATCAGACTTTCATGAACATCCTTTCACCTCATGGTAACCATTAATGATACAAGCCCTTCATTCTGGACTTTTTAATTAATTTGATTTAAATTCCCAGCTGCTGTTGTTATATTTGAACTCGTATCACTGGATCACCAGTTGAGGCCTTTAGAAGACTATTAACCTTTACGTTACCATAGCCCTGGGAAAGACTGCTGGGCACTTCAAAGATATAAACCCTAGATTGTGGCAAAGGGTTTTAATAATCACAGTTTATCAGGAAAGACTGAATTTGAGGAAGGACATTCTTGCTATTGAGAGAGTGCAGCGTAGGTTTACAAGGTTAACTCCCAGGATGGCGGGACTGTCATATGCTGAGGGAATGGAGCGGCTGGGCTCGTTTACTCTGGAGTTTAGAAGGATGAGAGGAGATCTCATTGAAACATATAACATTATTACGGGTTTGGACACGCTAGAGGCAGGAAACATGTTCCCGATGTTGGGGGAGTCCAGAACCAGGGGCCACAGTTTAAGAATAAGGGGTAAGCCATTTAGAACAGAGACGAGGAAACACTTTTTCACACAGAGAGTTGTGAGTCTGTGGAATTCTTTGCCTCAGAGGGCGGTGGAGGCCGGTTCGCTGGATACTTTCAAGAAAGAGCTAGATAGGGCTCTTAAAGATAGCGGAGTCAGGCTCGAAGGACAGAGTGGCCTACTCCTGTACCTATTGTCTATTATCAACAAACACTCATTGCAACTCCAAATACGCCACAAAACAAAGGACTCAGACTTAGAAATACAACATTGAATCCAGGAGCAGTGGTATTAAAGCGCCTGAGACCCAGGTTCGATCCTGATCATGGCTGTTGTCTGAACGGAGTTTGTATGTTCTCCCTGTGAGACTGCGTGGGTTTTCTATGGGTGCTCCGGTTTCCTCCCACACTCCAGAGACTTACAGATTTGTAGGTTAATTGGCTTCAGTAAAATTATAAATTGTCCCTAGTGTGTGTAGGTTAGTGTTAGTGTGTGGAGATCACTGGTCGGCAGCGACTCAGTGGGCTGAAGGGCCTGTTTCTACGCTGTATCTCTCAACTAAACTAAACAAAACTAACAATAGCCCTGGAAAAGGCTGCTGGGCACTTCAAAGATATCAACCCTAGATTGTGGCACGGGGGTTTTAATAATCACTATTCATCAACAAATGCTCATTGTAACTTCAAAAGCTGCACAACACAAAGGACTCAGATCCTGAAATACAACAGTGAATCTGGGCAACATCTGTACCATCCAAAGCCAGATGTGGCATTTGTGAATAATTCCTCATGAGCACTGTTCTTCAGAAAGCCTGGGTACAGATCTTTGTTCTGCATGCAACTTGTCGATGAACAGACCAATTACACAAGGACTGTTCCTCAGGGGTATGGAGAACATCAAAGGACATGCCAGATAACAAAGGGAAGCTCCGTCTTCTGAAGTCAAACTGCTTTGCTACTGATCGCAAAAGGCTATCTAGATGAAGGCGTTCTATCAATAATTTCCCATGAACAGGAATATATATATATTGTGCTGTCTAAGCGATCAACTAGAATTTGGTCAATGTTGACTATCACTGACAAGCTTTCCCAAAGCAGTTTATTGGATTACTGAATAAACATTATTTCATGAAACAGCATCAATAATTTAGCAGTATTGATAAGCTGTTCATCAGGGACTTTTGGGCATCAGTCATTCTCATACAAATTGGAGTTCTAATATAAACTGACCAATATATTCTTGAAGGCATCGGTGGATAGTTTATCTGAACTAATGCATTATCAAGTGTTATCAAATTACCCCTGCACTGTTTATGTCTCCCCAAATTCACACTGCAAATTTGCACAGGAACATATTGGCCTTAAATATCTCCTGGTCTCGTTTATTTTCTATTTTCGTCATTTTAGTTTAGTGTAGAGATACAGCGCAGAAACAGGCCCTTTGGCCCAACGGGTCCGCTCCGACCAGCGATCCCCACACACTAACACTATCCCACACTCGGACAATTTTTACATTTATACCAGGCCAATTAACCTACAAACCTGCACGTCTTTGGAGTGTGGAAGGAAACCGAAGATCTCGGCGAAAACCCACGCAGGTCACGGGGAGAACGTACAAACTCCGTACAGACAGCACCCGTGGTCAGGATCAAACCCAGGTCTCTGGCACTCTCGGCACTGTAAGGCGGCAACTCTACCGCTGCACCACCGTGCTGTGCTGTGAGCCACCATGCCGCCCTATTCTGCTGTTAAGTCTCAGGCAGGTGCTTTGTACCTCCACTGTCTCTTCGTCACCTGAGATGAATAATCACCTTGACAGTTTCTTAGAGATACAACATGGAAACAGGCCCTTCGGCCCACCAAGTCCACACCGACCAATGACCTGTTCATACTAGTCCTATGCTATCCCCCTTTGACATCCCACGCACTGGGCACAATGTATAGACGCCAATTAACCTACAAACCTGCATGTCTTTAGGACGTGGGAAGAAACTGGAGCGTTCAAAGAAAACCCATGCGGTCACATGGAGAATGTGAAAACTCCATTAAGAGAGAGCACCCATGGTCAGATCAAACCCGGGTCTCTGACGCTGTGAGCCAGCAGCTCTACCGCTGCACCACTGTCTGTGCTATGTCTTGTCCAAACTCACGACTGCCAGGTTAGTGACATTAAAAGATGTGGCAGATGCTCAGGTAAATGGAGCCAAGCTTGACAAAGCTCTTGTACATTGAACCACATCAACAAAAACTGAACAAACTATTTATAACCACCAACTCTAATCAACAATCACAGTTTATTAAGTGAGAAGTAAAGACAAGGACATTCTGGGAGTTTCATCTGATCGTTTTGTCTAGTGCATGGCCAGTATCTAAAAGCTCTGACAAAGAGAGTTGTCATCGGTAAGCATTCATGGCCAGGTAATGACTCTTCAAGTGGCTGAGACACAAAACTACCCCAACACCAAGCTCACTCGCAGGGCCCAGAGAAGGGCAGTAGTCACAAAGACATGAATGGCAGTTCTATCCTGTACAATCTTCACCTTTGCAATGAGTGTGTTTGTCCATTGTTCACCCTGCCTCTTCACCAGTCAAATCACTGACATCTCTCACCCTGGTTTACATGAAATACGTTTGAAAACTAGTGGAAATAATATTTAACTATATGTTAGTCGCCAAGCATGTAGCTCTCTGTATCCAGTTAAATGAACAAATTTGGCCAATTTCCATGGGAAAGGATCCAAATTTGCCACGCTGCTTGCCAACTGTATTAAGTAAACTTGCAAAGCAAACGGTTGCATTGTGCTACTAACAGTTTACATTCCCCCACTTCATTAAGACATCACGTGTGAACAGAATGACACAGCTGGTAGAGCCACTGCCTCAGAGTCCCAGAGACCTGGGCTCGCTCCCAACCTCGGGTGCTGTCTGTGCAGAGTTTGCACGTTCCCCCTGCGATGGGCGACGCTTCGGGTCGGAACCCTTCTTCAGACCACAGAGGCTTAATTGTGTTGTGGAAAATTAGAGAGATCCTCGAATGAGTCGATTTGAAGGACAGATTTTCCTTGGCAGAGAGGCCAAAAGCCAGGGGTGTCCATTTAGAGTAGAGTATTTGCAGGCAGCTCTTTGTCAAGCAATGCACTGGTAGCAGGTGGGACACATTATTACACCGTAAATATCTATTGTATGGCAAACCAAATCTACCCACACAGAAAACAGAGTGTGTTTAAAAGAGAAGGGGAAACATAGCCTTCCTCCAATAAATCTACAGCAATTTCTCCAGAAGAATGCATTGAGTGAAGAATAGTTAGTTCTACATTATGCATAAAATCAATTTTGGTCGTTTACATCAGCATGGTCACACAATGTGATTAACGGGGGAAATTAACCAAATGTTACCACTCTGGCTTGCTGTAGTGTTATCAATGACTACAGCTTTAAGGTAATTAGAATTTAGATTAAAGGAGAGATGAGCAGTATTTTACCCCAGAGGTGGAGAGTTATTAGAATTTACTGTCTGAAAGGGTGATACAGGCAGAAACCAGTTTTGTACCCAATAGTGAAGATAGACACAAACTGCTGGAGTAACTCAGCGGGTCAGGCAGCATTTCTGGAGCAAAAAAAAAGGTGACGTTTCAGGTTGGAACTCTGCTTCAGATTGAAAGTAGATGTGTGGGGTGGGGGTGGGGGAGGGGCAAGAAAAGGCCAGAACACATCAGGGCCGGCAACCAATGGGCCTCAGGGAAGCGTGGAGCCTACAATGGCCCATTGTTGGCTGGGGAAGGCGTAATAATGAGAGGGAGACAAGGATGCAAACAGTGGAACAATTAGGATGGGCGGGGGGGGGGAATATAGGAGTTACTTGAAATTAGAGAAGCCAACATTCATGCCGCTGGGTTGTCTGAACATTCTAAATGCTGCAATCTACAAAGCTGTGGACTACATCAAGACTCATATAGTTGTAGTATTAGTTTTATGGGCCTGTCCCACTTACGCGACTCTTTCGCCGACTGCCGACACCCGTCATTGGTCGTTACAGGTCGCCGATGATGTTCTACATGCTGAAAATCCAGCGGCGACCAGAACAAGGTACGACTCCTTGGGCGATCACTCACGGCCATACAGGCTTCACCCCGTGACATGTCGCCAGGGTGTCGCCTGTATGGTCGTGAGTAGTCTCCTCAGTCGCCCAAAGAGTCGTAGCGACTTTCTGGTTGCCGCTGAATTTTCAACATGTTGGAAATTTCCGCAGATCTGCAACGACCTGCGACGAGTGACGGAAAAGTTGCTAAAGTGGGACAGGCCCATTAGAGATATAGCATGGAAACAGGCCCTTCAGCCCACCAAGTCCACGCAAACCAGTGATCACCCATGCACTAGCACTATCCTATGCACTGGGGACAATTAATTGAAGCCCATTAACCTACAAACCTGCACATTTGTGGAACGTGGGTGAAAACCGGGACACCCAGAGGAATCCCAAGTAGTCGCTGGGAGAACATGCAAATTGTACAGAGAGCACCCGTGTTGAATATGCAACTTGGTTCTCTGGCACTATTGGGCAGCAACTCTACCAGCTGTGCCACCCGGTTTGTTGCGTGGTAGAATGCCGAGGGGTGGTGGGCACGGGTAAAGAGTTGATGGCAATGTGGGAAGAACATGTTAAATGTCAAATGATGGGGAGAATGGTATTGTTCCAAGAGCCAGCATGCTTCTGATGGGCTCAATGGCAACCTTCTACGTCATTAGAAGGACATGGAAGGTTAGTAAGAGCTGGGACGAGGATTAGACTGCATAAATTCTCCTTGGTCGTTGCAGACACACTCAATTGAGTAGCACCCTGCTGTGTCCCAGACAACAGCAATAAACTGAGCTGGCAACATTAAAATTGGACAACATGACAAATAAGAAGCACTCGCATAAAGTGGAGCAGGTGCATAGCGACTGTGCTACCAGAACTAGATTATTAACTCAGCAGAAATGAGGTCAACATTCCACCATGGCTTGAATTTGAATTTGTGAATTCAATTTGATAACCTCTGAAATCAAAACGTCAGAACATAACAAAGAGAATAGGTTCCTCATAATTACTCTGCCATTCATTAGGAACGTGGCTCATCTCAACTCACTTCCATCTTGCTGCCCAACCCCACATTAAGTCAACTTTACAAAAACTTGTGACCCAACCTCCAGGTACACAAGTCTTTTGAGAGTAGAAGTTCAACCAGCTCGTAGCTAAGTCATTGGCTATTTTTAAAGCAGGGATTGATAGATTATTGATTAGTAAGAGTGTGAAAGGTTACAGGCAAAAGGCGGGAGAGCGAGGTTGAGAGGAAAAAATAGATCAGCCATCATTGAATGCCAGAGTAGACTCGATGGGCTGAATGGCCTAAATTTTCTTCTATGCCTTATGGTCATATAAGATGGCAGAGAGGCACAGCTGGCAGAGCCGCTGTCTCACAGTGCCAGAGACCCGGGTTCTATTCTGCCCTCGGGTGGTGCTTGAGTATGGAGTTTGCATGTTCTCCCTGTGCCTGTGTGGTTTTCCTCCGGGTGCTCCGGTTTCCCTCCTACGTCCCAAAGACGTGCGAGTTTGTAGTCAAGGCGGGCTCTATAAATTGTCCCTGATGTGTCGAGAGTAGAAGCAAAAGTGGGATAACATAGAACTAGCATGAACGGGTGATCGATGGTCAGCCAAAGGGCCTCTTTCCATCTCTAAACTAAACAAAATATTAAGGATAAATTGATGACCCCTTATCCTGAGGAATGACCCCATCCATAGGAATAACCTTCTCAACATCTACTTTGTAGAGTAACCTCGAGGTCTTATGAGATGCAATGAGACCGCACGTTATTCGTCTAAACGCCAATGGCATAGCCAAACATTTGCAATCTCTTCTCATGATAGCTCCCTCATTTTAAGAATTAACCTCAGCCTCACTTTACCTGCACTATCTCTACTTCCTATGATTTGCTTTGCCATCTATCACGCTCTTATTAAATATACTCCGTGACCAGGCCTCCACAGCACTCTTGCAGAGAAATTCCCAAAGATTCATGACCTTCTAGGCAAAGAAAATCCTTCTTCTCTTCCCGATTGGCTGACCTTTGCCTTGAGATTATGACTAATTGTTCTAGTCACCCCAGCCAGGAGAAACACGAGAGACACAATGAAATGCAGATGCAGAAATCTTGAGCCAAACACTAAGTGCTGGAGTAACGCAGTGGGCCAGGCAGCATCTGTGGAGGAAATGGACAGACAGCATTTCGAGTTGGGACCCTTCTTCAGATGTCATGAGAAACATTAGCCTTGCATCTACCCTGTCAATCTCTGCAAGAATTTTGAATGTTTCAATCAGAGTCTTCTAAACCCAGGAGAGTATAAGGAAACAACCAGTACATTCACTGGCTACACAGCGACTTATTTCAAAACAATGGGATACAGGTCAATGTGTTCTGGAGATTTCTCAACTTTCTAGACCATAATTTTCTCCAGTGATGATTTTTTTTTTAGCAATAAAAAATAACCACTTGTTGAGCTTCTCCTTCTCTCTAGACCTGTCGCCTCCATCATCTCCAATTATTTTTTTTATCCTTTCACAAAGACACAATACACATACATTTTTTCTGCAATTTCTTTCAATACAATTTCCTCCAATATAATTTCTCCCATCGCAATTAATAAAGGGCTCATGCTGAATTTTTATTTTTTGCTTTTTACTAGTCACGGTATTCATGGACGTTTTTAACCATCTCTGTTTATGTTTCTTCCTAGATCACTTCCATATTCTACTTTCCCTTTCATCAATTTCCTGGTCCACGTTTACTGAATCCATAAAGTTTCCTCAGCCTCCGGCTTATGCCCTATTTTGCCAATGTAAAGAGTCTTTTCCTGTATAGCCATATCATCTTTATCCTCCAGATGCTATGGCTGGACCTCATCTCATATAAAAGGCAACCCATTCTACAATTCAATAATCCCACATAGACAGCATTGGAACAGCCGTCTGTGTTTGTATTGTGCTCAGTTCTCAGGACTCTAAACAGGGCTTGAATCTACCTCAACAATTTTCCACCTCAACAGGTGAGAATACTACAACAAAGCTGAACATAAAACATAATTAAGTTGAGCATTGGAAAGGTACAAAATGCTGGAGTAACCCAACATGACATCCCGACTGGGAACAACACCTATCCATGTTCTCCAGGGATGCTGTCTGACCCATTGAGTTACACCATCATTGTGTGTTATTCCTTGGTTATTCAGCATCTGCAGTTCCTCATTTCTAGGATGAGCATTGGGTCGCAATGAGATGTACACCAACAGAATGATACACGGTGTCATTACATCATGTGTAGGAAGGAACTGCAGATGCCGGTTTGTACCGAAGATAGACACAAAGTGCTGGAGTAACTCAGCGGGTCGGGCAGCATCTCTGGAGAAAAAGGACGGGTGATGTTTCAGGTTGGAACCCTTCTTCAGGCCATTGTATCATGGTCACCCAATCAAAATAATGGAAGTCTCTACCTTCCAGCACCATGGGAACATTTTGTGAAATGTGGGTGTGACTGGCAGAGCCAGAGGTTATTGTCCATGTACGAAAGTACCCTTGAGCCACCATCTTGACCAACACAGTCTTTGTAATGAAGGTGCTCATACAATGCTGATGGATAAGGAGCTCCAGGATATGACCCGGCAACAATGAAGGAACACTGATGACCGTCCGATGTCAAGTGGGTGTGCGATTGAAGCCAGTGTCACCGACACACAAACTGCATCAGCTCACGAAATCTGCGCACTCTTTCAATCTGTCTGTGGAATTCTCTGCCTCAGAGGGCGGTGGAGGCAGGTTCTCTGGATGCTTTCAAGAGAGAGCTAGATAGGGCTCTTAAAAATAGCGGAGTCAGGGGATATGGGAGAAGGCAGGACCGTGGTAGGGGTACTGATTGGGGATGATCAGCCATGATCACATTGAATGGCGGTGCTGGCTCGAAGGGCCGAATGGCCTACTCCTGCACTTATTGTCTATTGTCAATATGAATGTATAAAGTACCTGGCACCAATGTGCTTCATTGCTAACTGCCCTCTAAACAGTCTACACATCTATGCAGTGGCATTACAGCCCTTAGAAGTTGCGCCATACAACACCAAACGCCAATACACATACACTGACATTACCAGCCATCCCCATCATTTTCTTTCACTAACAGACAGTCCTGGCTTTTATTGCTCCTAATCTTCAGTGCAAACACCTGTCGAGTAGAATCATATTTCACAAACAAATTGCACTTCCCCTTTAGACCACAGTATAAATGTCTCAGTACAATTGAGGTCACCAGCAAAATTACCACAATATTGACCTTGCTTGTCATTTTCACACTGAAGTTTGTTCTTAAAAAGTTCATAAGTCATAGGAGCAGAACTAGACCACTCGGCCCATCGAGTCTCCTCCGCCACTCAATCCTTCCCCCCCTCCCCCACCCTGTACTCTCATCCCCACTCTCCCGCCCTCTCCCCCACTCACTCCCCACAACCTCTAACACCTCACCAATCAGGAATCTATCAATCTCTGCTTCAAAAACATCCAGTCTTCCACTATTGCATTCCTCCATCTGGAGTGTTCCTGCTATTGAATGCAGGAGGTTTCTCTGCACCAGTCCCATCAATACAATACATACTTGTGTGTAGTGTCAGAGACTACAAGCAACTTCAGTTTAGTTTATTGCCACTTGTGTACCGAGGTACAGTGAAACACTTTTGTTGTGTTCTAACCATTCAGCGGAAAGATATTACATGATTACAATCGAGCACCCATGCTGTCCAAATGATCCATACTATTTGTCCATGAGTCCCGTGCATGTCATAGTAAGATGATTTTAGTCGATGCACAGAATCTGCTGGGATTTCCAGCAGATATTGCTGTTTACAGGACATCAGTTTGTGCCCACATTTCTAACAGTAATGTAGACAAGAAAGACAGCAGATGAATCCCCCACCCCAGCATATTATCAGAAAAGGATTCCACAGAGGCACACACATCACCCCATGTGTCTTTAGACCAATGAATAGGAAAAATTGTGCAACAAGACATTTAATATTTTTTAATAAATAGATGATATAGGGAGTCAGGGAATATACATTGGCATGGGCCAAACTGGCCTAGTCCTCTCTAATGGACCTTCTGCAGATAAGGTAACTACACCCAAGGGTTGTATAATTTGCAGCTTGCATTTTCCTTTCACACTCCAGTGCAAGAGAAGTCCTTTTAATGGGCATTTCACAAACAAGAGATTGTTATAATGCCAAAGATAGTGATTACACATCCTTCGTGACAGGGAGTGCAGCCAAATCCCCTACAATTCTGTACACTATTCGGCAGTGGAGATATGACTAAGTCCTGTGTTGCTTTTTTTTGAGGGGGGGGGGGGGGGGGGGCGATTTATATTTAAAGGATTTAGGAGAGCTTACCAGGATTGGAATACGAGGCAGAACTTACAGGCATTATATTTCAGTAGGTGAACGTACACAATGGGAAAAGGATAAACCGCTGACAACCAAGAGACTTAATAGAATTGAACGCATCCACAGCTCAATCAATAGGAACTACAGCACAACACATGATCTTTGAATTGTCTGAAATTTGGACGGGATTTTTTTCAATATTATTACTAAAAGGGGTCCTGTTCTTAATGCAGGAATAACGTGACACACTCGCCCGCAATGTACAACGGAGTGGTGTATAAACAATAGGGATGGCGATCAATTCACTTAAACCAGAGGAACAAACTCGCAGGGAAACGTGCAAAGCGAGGAATTGGTTCCGTTTCACAGCTGACCGTAACTCCCACCAGAGCAAAAGTTGACCGCCCCCCTGGGGAATTTGCTGCTACGGTCATTTCAACTGGAAGCCTCGCCGACTGCCCTGTGCGTTTAGATAAGACATTCACACGAGTACCAACAGCTCACAGGGGTTGGGGGGGAAACATTTGGGTAAAAAAAACCCGGGCTGGGCAGGTGTATGCGATGTGTAGAGTGGTGAGCTGCGATATTCGTGCAGGGTGAGTCTCTGGGTGAGAGAGCGGCAGCGAGGAGCGAGGGAGCGAGAAAATGAGACAAAAAATGAGACATCGAGGGAGATGGAGAGAGAGAGAGAGAGAGAGAGACGGGGGGGGGAGAGGGAGATGGGGTCGAGAAAGAGAGACGGGGAGCGAGATAGAGATAGGAAGACGGGAGGGTGAGAGTGGGTGCGATAGAGAGAGTGAGAGAGAGAGAGTGAGAGAGAGTGGGTGCGGGATAGGGTGTGAGAGAGAGAGAGAGAGAAGAGAGAGAGAGAGAGGGTTGAGAGAGAAAGACGCGGTGAGATAGAGATACGCAGAGAGGGGGTGCGATGAGAGAGAGATAGCGAGAGTGGGGAGCGGGAGAAAGACAGGCGGTGCGAGGGAGTGAGGGGTTGCGAGAGAGAGGGAGGGAGGGAGGGAGGGAGAGCAAAATAGGGGGGGCGAGGGGGACGGGAGGGAGAGAGTAGCAGGAAAAAGGGGAAAGGGGGAAAGCGAGAACTGGTGCGAGGGGGGGGAGGGTGTGAGTGAACGAGTGTGAGAGTGAGCGAAGAACGAGAGTGTGCGGATGTGGGGTGAGAGGGTGGTGAGAGGGGATGAGAGAGGGATGAGAGGAGGGGGTGAGAGGGGATGAGAGGGGGGGGGAGGGGGTGAGAGGAGGGGGTGGAGAGGGATGAGAGGGGGGGGTGAGAGGAGAGGGGGGAGGAGAGGGGTGATGGAGTAGGGGGTGAGAGGAGAGGGGGTGAGAGGAGAGGGGGTGAGAGGAGAGGGGGTGAGAGGAGAGGGGGTGAGAGGAGAGGGGGGGTGAGAGGAGAGGGGTGAGAGGAAGGGGGTGAGAGGAGAGGGGGTGAGGAGGGGGTGAGGAGAGGGGGTGAGAGAGAGAGGGGTGGGAGAGGGAGGTGAGAGGAGGAGGGGGTGAGAGGAGAGGGGGTGAGAGAGAGGGGGTGAGAGGATAAGGGGGTGAGAGGAAGGGGGTGAGAGGAGAGGGGGGAGGAGAGAGGAGGGGGTGAGAGGAGAGGGGGGGTGAGAGAGGAGAGGGGGTGAGAGGAGAGGGGGTGAGAGGAGAGGGGGTGAGAGGAGAGGGGGTGAGAGGCCGAGGGGGTGAGAGAGGGGGTGGAGAGGGGGTGAGAGGAGAGGGGGTGAGAGGAGAGGGGAGAGAGGAGAGGCCGGGGTGAGAGAGGGGGTGCGAGAGGAGAGGGGTCGTGTGAGAGGGGTGTTGAGGGGGTGAGAGAGAGGGGTGAGGAAGAGGGGTGAGAGGAGAGGGGGTGAGAGGAGAGGGGGTGAAGAGGGGGGGGCGTGGGCGGGAGAAAGGATTGTGAGATGAGTAGTCGACACAAGCGTGTCTGAGTAAGTGTGAGGCGGGACGAGGGGGTGGCCAGTTGGAGTGGGCTGGGAGAGTGGGGACTAAGGGGAGAGTGAGGGCGAGTGTGCGTCTCACTGTATGAGACAAAACAGACATTTCTTGAAGGTTTATTATTTTTTGTACCATTGTTTTCGTTGTGCGTCCGAGGGTTTGTGGGGCCGAGGCAGAGAAGAAGCTATTGTCCAGTGGGGTGGCTCGGGAGGTGTAGGGATGGGGAAGGGGAAGGAAGGGGGATGATGAAGGGAAGGGGGGAAGGGAAAGGGGAAGGGGATGGGATGGGGAAGGGGGGTGGGGAAGGGGAAGGGGGAAGGGGAAGGGGATGATGAGGGAAGGGGGAAGGGGGGGGGAAGGGGATGGGATGGGGAAGCGGGGGGTGGGGAAGGGGAAGGGGGATGGGATGAAGGGGGAAGGGGGAAGGGAAAGGGGAAGTCCGGGAATGGGATGGGGAAGGGGGATGTTAACACCGCTGGCTCGCTCAGTGACTCGTTCCAGAGCCACGCCAGAGAGGAACAGGAACCAATTGCATTACACGAACGCACAGAGTGCCTCTTAATTTAATGGAACCACCTTCCTGTCGCTATGTAACATCGATGCTACACATCTAGCTACACATATTTTACATGGTCGCAACAAAAAAAAAAAATCTGGATAATCAAATTTCAAAAAAAAAAATGTTTGCAAGATACGATTCCGATCAATCCCATCTCAGACGCTGGGAATGTTTCAACTTAACATTGGTTTCACATACACTCCCAACTCTTGAAACACACAGCTTGTTCGTGTTTGATTATCCTGTGACTGATATCGTGGGTTTCTCTCCGCTGCCTGCCATATCTGATGTACAAATCCTTGACATTTACATGCGGGGATTACACATACTAGGTAGGGGACAGCTCAAGGCTCCCGCCGGGAAGTGTGGACCGAGGGACAGCGCGTTAACGCGAGCATTTCAAGAACAGACTCGAAATATCCCGTCTCTATCAGCAATCCTGTGTTAAAAAAAGTACTCTTCGGGTTTCAATAAAATCCAATCTGATAAAACACAGTGGAGACAGACGCGTAACAAAATGTATAATTTGACAAGAATCACACAAATCTCGGGATTCACCCTTGGGGCTACTTTCCCGGGCACATACTCTGAATGTCCCCGAAACAGGCGCTTTCCATCCGGGGAGGGAATCCCGGGGCACTGGCCATTCACACATCTGCACAAATCTTGTCCCCTTTTCGCAGTTTGCAGGACGGATAGAACATTAAATAGAAATAACACGAGAGGTAGAATTTTTTTAAAAGCACACTAATTGGAATCAATCCACACACACACACACACACACACACAAAAACATGCACTGTTTCAATAAATCGAGTCCAGAACTCAACGCAAACCCTTTTGCAATGATCAAAAATTCTAATTCTATCAGCAACTGTAACTGATGCCAAGGTATAATGCGTTTGTATAATGGAAATCTCTAATCTTAATACGGTGGCTACGTTACATCGTACCTCTCTCTCTCTCTCTTCCCCCCCCCCCCCCCCCCCACCACCAAAATCCCACTCCTGAATCATTCCTAAATCGCAAATTGGAAATGGGGGACTGTTTCTATGCGTGTTTTTCATTAAAAATCTATGATATTCTGGCGAAAGATGCTTTGCGTTGACAAAATAGTCTGCATTTTCGAAACTCGTTTAAAAAAATCAACCATATCTCATATATGGAATATTTTATATAGACTTTCACAGGCATAATAGTTTACAGAGTTAAATGTAACAGGGCGTTTCACTTTTTGTCCATAATCTGACAAAAACCAAATATCATATTGCAATTGTTAGTTATTTAACCATTTGAAAAGAAATATGACGTACCTCGAGTTAGAGAGTACAGCAGGATTAGACTGATAAGCCACATGCCATAAACGCACCTATTTCCCTGTGTGTGTGTGTCTTATATCTCAGTGCTGTTGAGAGAGAGAGAGAGAGAACAGAGAGAGAGAGAGAGAGACAGAGAGGAAGAGAGAGCTCTGATCCCTCGCTTTGGTTATCGGAGACTGCGAGGTGGAGGTAGCCGCCGTTCCCCAACGCCAGCCTATCCGGGACATGTCATCGCTGGCAAAAGGTGGGAAATGTCACCTCGCCCCGCCCAGTCACAGAAATGTGGAGATAAAGCGCACGCAAACGCTCGACTCAAAATCCACGGAGCGCTCACATCGCCCGCCCGCTCCCTCTCGCTGCCTTGTTGAGACCCGCGCACAAGTGGATCTGGGGACGGATCGAGACAGATGCCCGTCCCGAAAACCGTGAGCTGGAGCCGCCGATGAGGCAGATAATTAATAAATGAACACACCAAATGCAGCCCACGCCGAAGCGGGCGCTAAAACCCATTAGTGTCTTAAGTTTTCAATTAACGGGATTTAATTAAACCCACCATGTTATACTTAAAACGTCCACGTCGCGGTGATTAATGGAGCCCATTGAAGAAAGGTAGATTATTTGCATTCATGCCGTCGGCAGAAGCAACCGTGCAGGATTAGTGTCCCCAATAAAAAAAAGTGGGTCCGCGGCTGGGTTAGAAATAATATATATCAAAGGATGAGGAGGGAGGGCTATGGTGCTGGGATGTGGATGTGGACACGTGTAGATTACAATGGTCCAGGAGGGAACGGCCACCGGGCTCTCGTTACAGCCAAACTCGAGGAAAAAGGTTCAACAAAGGAGGTTCGGTGCTGGGCATTAATAAGACAATTCCCGTTCAGGATCTCCTTGGATAAGGCAGGGAAAGTAATTCCCCCCCCACCCCACCACATACACAGACACACACAGCGCCCAGAATCGCCATCCTCCTGAAGTTTGATTATCCATCCATTTCTAAGATTATTGGCGTGAGAAAACGGGAAGAGGTTACGATTAAGGGTGTGTTTTCGAGAGGGCAAGAACTTTCGGCGCTGCCCCCCGTGCAAACTCTGAAGGCAGAAGGCGCAAAGCACTTGTCCTGCTTGCCTTGACCCGGCGCCCAGAGTGAAGAGCGAAAGTTCGCAACCTGTGTAGAAAAGTTCCTGCGGGCGGGCGGTGCCCCGTGTGGCGAGACTCCCTCTACCGGCTCACTCCAACGGCTCAGGAAGGAATCCCTCATCCAGTTCGTGTGCTGAACAACTGGCATTGTATATATTGCAATCAGACTCGGGGGCACAGCAGCGCACAAAGTGGCCATGCGCAAGGCTGGTCCGGCCAACACCATTTCACCCTGAAGAAGGGAATTGTCTGAAGAAGGGTTTCAAAAGTGCTGGAGAAACTCAGCGGGTGCAGCAGCATCTATGGAGCGAAGGAAATAGGCCGAAACGTTGCCTATTTCCTTCGCTCCAATGATGCTGTTCTCCCCGCTGAGTTTCTCCAGCCCTTTTGTCTACCTTCGATTTTCCAGCATCTGCAGTTCCTTCTTAAACACTATTTCACCCCCTTCCATGTATTTCTCCTGCTCCCCTTCTTTAAAACACAATCTGTTTCCACCCTCCCCTTGGGGAGTCTGCATTCTCTGGGCTTGAACATTGAATTTTCTCAATTCTGTTAACCCTTGCTGTCTCCTCCCCTTCCCACCTCTCCCTCAGCCCTCGGGCCCTGGCATTCCCTCTCTCTCTCTCTCTCTCTCTCCCCCCCCCCCCACCCTAGTCGCACTAGCTTCTCATTTTCACACCACAAACAGCTTACAATGGCTTGTTCCCTTTATCATCGATACTTTTTTGCATATCTTTCATTCATTGTTCTTTATCTCTCCACATCACCGTCTATATCTCTCGTTTCCCTGATCCCTGACCAGTCTGAAGAAGGGTCTCGACCCGAAACGTCGCCTATCTCCTTCGCTCCTTAGATGCTGCTGCACCCGCTGAGTTTCTCCAGCCTTTTGTGTACCCCCACCTTCCCCTCCCCGTTTCCTTAAAACACAGGAACAGAAATGGGAAGAGGTTGAATGAGTGAAGCAATGGAATGAATGCTGGACTCGATTTAATCCGTGATTGTTTTCCCAGGGAGTTGGGGGCGAGAGGATGAAAATTACCATTGCATTAAACTGGAATTCCGATTATTTCGAGCATTGGACCGAGAATGCTGCAGACTCATGAACGAAAATACAGGCAGTCTGTTGCCCTGCAATCTAATTGAATCAAGTTTGCAAGCGCGGACGGGTACGCCCGCAGTGAATCCGTTTAAATTTTTAAAAAAAACACATATTCTTCCTGGAATGTGCCTCAACTCGCCCAAGATCGCCAAGAGCCGTGGCTAATATTCCGAATCGCACGATCTGAAAGCTGTGACTGATTAACTGTGCACCGCGACCACAAGCACTGGACCGCCACATGGTTCTCTGCAAGCGGGGTGGTTTCAACAGCAAATGCCCAGTGTGTTCTCTAATTCTCTCTCTCGTTCTCCCTCTCACCCCCTCTCTCTCATCCTTTCACCCCCTCTCTCATCCCCTCTCCCCCCCACCCACACCCCCTTCTCTCATCCGTCTCGAAATCCTGCCACCTGTAGAGATCACAAAAGGTTTTGCATATGAATTTCTGATTTTCACAACAGGATTGAACTGAGAGATGATGTGATGTCCAAGAGATTCGAAACACACGGGGAGCTTTCTGGGAAGAACATCGCCGGTCAACGGGACAAGATGATTTCGCACCAACAGTTGCATTTTTCAATAATGCGATGAATATTGGTTCTTAATCTTATGCTTGTTTTTAAAATGACGGACTTTTGCAGCCTTTTAATAACAATTAATAAACAGGAGCCTGACAATCCCATGTGAAAAATAACCCCCCCCCCCCCCCCCCCCTCCTAAAGCATTGAACAATTGTTGTAATTGCAATTATGGATTGTGTAAAAAAAGATCTTAAAACTTTAATTTCGCGACAGACGTTATTGCGTTAACGGTATCTGGACTTTTCGAAGACTGTCCTTAATAAAGTGGCAAGGACTCGATATGAAGCGGAGATGGAGAAAATGCTCATTAATTTAACGAGACCAAAATCTATAAATGCGCAGCCAATTTAAGCACGGACTTGCCGCTTGAAAAGTTATTTTTACGTTTTCGCATGAAAGCAACTAACTCCCGGTGTGAGGTCGACCAGGATACGAGGCGCGAACTATCAGTGCAGGGATAACAGGCGGCAGTGAAACAAGCCCCGACTTGCAAAGGGCAAGACAGCACAAGAAAGGTCTGCACCTTCCAAGCTCTGACACTGAAGGATTGTCCAGTCCAGACACAGGAACTAGTGTACCCAACACTGCTGAGCATTAAAACAAGCGAAGCGATGGCCTTCTACCCCCCCCCCCCCCCATACAGTGCACATCCTTAAAGGAACACTGGATCAGAAGTGGAATCGAATATAGGAGCAAAGAGATCCTTCTGCAGTTGGTCCACAGTTGCAGACGACACCTGGAGTATTGTGTGCAGTTTTGGTCCCCTAATTTGAGGAAGGACATTCTTGCTATTGAGGGAGTGCTAATTCGCGGGATGGTGGGACTGTCATATGCTGAGAGAATGGAGCAGCTGGGCTTGTACACTCTGGAGTTTAGAAGGATGAGAGGGTATCTCATTGAAACATATAAGATTGTTAAGGGCTTGGACACACTAGAGGCAGGAAACATGTTCCCAATGTTGGGGGAGTTCAGAACCAGGGGCCACAGTTTACGAATAAGGAGTAAGCCATTTAGAACCGAGACGAGGAAACACTTTTTCTCACAGAGAGTGGCGAGTCTGTGGAATTCTCTGCCTCAGAAGGCGGTGGAGGCAGGTTCTCTGGATGCTTTCAAGAGAAAGCTAGATAGGGCTCTTAAAAATAGCGGAGTCAGGGGATATGGGGAAAAGGCAGGAACGGGGTACTGATTGGGGATGATCAGCCATGATCACATTGAATGGCGGTGCTGGCTCAAAGGGCCAAATGGCCTACTCCTGCACCTATTGTCTATTGTCTATAAGATCTTAAATGAAAGGAGTAGAATTAGGCCATTCGGCTAATCAAGTCCCCTCCACCATTCAATCATGGCTGATCTATCTCTCTCTACTAACCCCATTCTCCTGCCTTCTCCCCATATCCTCTGACACCTGTACTAATCAATAATCGATCCATCTCTGCCTTAACAATATCCACTGACGGCCTCCACAGCCTTCCATGGCAAAGAATTCCACAGATTCACCAGCCTCTAAATAAATTCCTCCTCATCTCCTTCCTAAAAGAACATCCTTTAATTTTGAGGCTATGATCTCTCGTCCTAGACTCTCCCACTAGTGGAAACACCCTCTCCACAACCACTCTATCCAAGCCTTTCACTATTCTGTATATTTCAATGAGGTCCCCCCTCATTCTTTTTATCTCCAGCGAGTATAGGCCCAGTGCTGTCAAACACTAAATTGGAGAAAAATGTGTTTTGTTACATTATTTTCCCCTTACACAGTTGCAGATCATGATCCCTCTCCCCTTCAGAGCCAACTTTGCCTTGTCTTTGTTCCCAAGAGACTATATAGTGTTGGAAGGAACCAGCGAATGCTAGTTTATAATAATAATAATAATAATAATAATAACTTTATTACGGACTCAAGGTCCAGACAAGGGGCAACATTACATTAAAAAAAATGCATTGCATCTCAAATATCATAAATATATATAAAATCATGGTAAATCACATAAAAACATCATAATTTATATATTTTTTTAAAAAAAACGAAGTTAGACACAAAATGCTGGAATAACTCAGCGGGTCAGGCAACAGAGTTATAGAGTGATACAGTGTGGAAACAGGTCCCAACTTGCCCACTCCGGCCAACAATGTCCCAGCTACACTAGTCCCACCTGCCTGCGCTTGGTCATATCCCTCCAAACCTATCCATGTCCCAGCTACACTAGTCCTCTGGCAGCTTGTTCCATACACCCACTACCCTTTGTGTGAAAAAGTTACCTCACAGATTCCCATTAAATCTTTTCCCCTTCACCTTGAACCTATGTCCTCCTTTGGTCCTCGATTCCCCTATGGGCAAGAGACTGTGTGTCTACCCGATCTATTCCTCTCATGATTTTGTGAACTTTGTGAAAATGAACAGGTGATGTTTTGGGTCAGAACCCTTCTTCATTCCTATTTTTAATTGGTTAGCTTTGATGGATAGGCTAACAGTCTCAACCCCACTGAGGAACTGTCAGCTTGCATCTTGAGCATTTCATCTTTTAAGTAGTCTGGAATCCTATCCAAACTATCTCCAAACCCCTGGAGAGACAGCACCACCCTCTGCCACTGGATCCTCAACATTCTGACCCATCTACCACAATCAGCATGGATAGGTGATATGCTGGAGTCAGGCAGCATCTCTGAGAAAAGGAATAGGTGATGCTTCGGTTGGGAACCAACCTTCAGACTGTCTGAGGGTCTGAAAGATTCTGACTCGAACCGACACCCATTCCCTACTCCTGCACCTAATTTCTATGTTTCTATGTAAGACAACAACCTCTCCCTCAATGTCAACAAGAGGATGGAGCTGGTTTTTGACTCCAGGAGATGTGGTGTAGCACAAGCCCCAATCACCATTGGTTCCAATGGACAATAGGTAGAGGAGTAGGCCATTCGGCCCTTCGAGCCAGCACCGCAAAGTGCCGAAGTGGAAATGGTTGAGTTTCAAGTTCCTCATCATAAATATTACCAGCAATCTGTTTGAAGTTATTACCAAGAACTTTGAAGTTACAACAAAAAAAAAATCACATGACTTCCTCAGGAGGCTAAGGAAATTCAGCATGTCTCCAATGACTCGTACAAACTTCTCTAGACGCACCGAAGAAAGAATCCTATCAAATTGCATTACAGGTTGGTTTGGAAACAGTTACATAGAAACATAGAAAATAGGTGCAGGAGGAGGCCATTCGGCCCTTCGAGGTAGCACCGCCATTCATTGTGATCATGGCTGATTGTCCGCTATCAATAACCCGTGCCTGCCTTCACCCCATATCCCTCGACTCCACTAGCCCCTAGAGCTCTATTCAACTCTCTCTTAAATCCATCTAGTGACTTGGCCTCCACTGCCCTCTGTTGTAGGGAATTCCATAAATTCGCAACTCTCTGGGTGAAAACATTTTTTTCTCACCTCAGTCTTAAATGTCCTCCCCTTTATTCTAAGACTGTGGCCCCTGGTTCTGGACTCTTTAGTTCTACCCAAGATTGCAAGAAATTGCACATTGTTAATGTAGCCCAGTCCATCACACAGATCAGGCTCCCTGCCATTGACCCTATCTACTCATGACACTGCCTTGGAAAACAGCCACCATAATCAATGGCCATTTTCACCTTGTTTTTCACCCTCTACTCCAGTGTTCCATCAGGCAGAAGATGGAAAAGATTGAAAGCATTTACCACCAGACTTAGCAACATATTTCCCCCTCTGTTATCACTTTTAAATGGTCTTCTCATTACTCTTGTAATAATAAAGATGTCATCGAGTCATATATTATGGAGACAGGCTCTTCAGCCCAACTTGCCCATGCCAACCAAGACATCCCATCGACACTAGTCCCACACGCCTGCATTTGGCCCTCTATCTCCCCCATATCCCTCTAAACCGTTCCAATCCATGTACCTGTCCAAATGTCTATTAAAATGTTATATAAATGGAGGCTGTAACATTAGTTCGGAGGTGTGATTGCAGCAGATCTGAGAGATAATTGGACAGTACCTAAGGGAGTGCTTTCAGCTAACATGCAGTACAATGCGGGAAGTCAGTGTACAATTTAGTAAGAATGATCTTAGTAAGAGGATTTAGTATGAAGGTCAAGATGAATTTTGAGAGGCTTTGAAATGCCACGGGAAAGCAACTTAAAAGAGCGGCAAGGTCAGTATGCAAATAGAGGTTGGAGGTTGTGCTGAATGACAGTGGTGGGCTGGGGGAACATTGGTTTAATTTAGTTCAGTTTAGTTTATTGTCATGTGCACAGAGGTAGAATGAAGAGCGTTTTTGTTGCCTGCTATCCAGTCAGCAGAAAGAATATACATGATTATTATTACTGGATGTGAACTCCTCTCAACCATGGACACATCTTGCTCAGGAATACCTTTGATAAAATCAGCTTACAGTTTCTCTGGGATAGTTAATATATTAATTAGCATATGCATTTGGTTTAGTGATCTAAATTTTAAATGTGTCTCTTTCATGTGATAGGAGCAGAATTAGGACATTTGACTCATCAAGTCTACACCGCCATTCAATCATGGCTGATCTATCTTTCCCTCTTAGCCCCCTTCTCGGCCTTCTCCTCATGACCCATGACACCCTTACTAATCAAGAATCTATCAAACTCTGCCTTAAAAATATCCATTGACTTGGCCTCCACAACTTTCAGAGGCAATGAATTCTACAGATTCACCACCCTCTGATTAAAGAAATTCCTCCTCATCTCCTTCCTAAAGGAACGTCCTCTAATCCTGAGGCTATAAGTAAGTAAGTAAGTTTATTGGCCAAGTAGTCACATACAAGGAATTTGCCTTGGTGCTCCGCCCACAAGTAACAACATGACATACAGTGACAGTTACGAATGACTCAGAAAACACTAAACATTAATAATAATAAAACATTAATGATAAAACACCAAAATACCAAATCAAAGGGAGGCTACAGATATTTGGCTGTTGAGTGAAGCAACTACTCGTGGATGGCTGTGGCAGCTTTGACAGTCCGGAGTCACCTTCCAGAGGGAAGTGATTCAAATAGTTTGTGGCCAGGGTGAGAGGGGTCAGAGATGATCTTACCCGCTCGCTTCCTGGCCCTTGCAGTGTACAGTTCATCAATGGAGGGAAGGATGCAGCCAATAATCTTCTCTGCTGATCTGATCTTAGACTCTCCCACTAGTGGGAGCATCCTCTCCACATCCACTCTATCCAGGCCTTTCACTATTTGGTAAGTTTCAATGAGGTACCCACTCATCCTTTTGTTTTAAATTTTTGGGAGTAAAACATTAAGGAAGCTTCCCACAGCAGTGAGCATGTATATATGGGACAGAAACACGGAGGCAAGGTCAAAGCTAGGATTAACTTTGGTCTCACTTAATGGTGCAGCGAGGTATGGGAACCAAGTAATTCCTGCTTCTGTAACTTTAGTCATGCTAATTTTTTAAAACATGCATCAGAAGTGCAAGCAAACCAGTATCAAATTACTGCAACTTTTATGCCACCTGTAAAAAATGTGGTGATGAATGAGCAGTCACTCACATTTACAATGGAATCTCCTTAGGATGCTGCTGGTATACAGCAGCTGTTATAAAACTGATTTGCACAATTTATTTATCCAACAACTGAAAGAAAGTGGAGAGAAAAAAAAATTGTTCTGGTTTCACACGGCAACAAAAAAAGTTCCTCGTTAATCACACGAAAGGGAATATAGAAAACTGCATACTAAATACTCACAAAACAAACCACAGCATTGCACAAATGGACATCACATCTTCTGTATGCTTATTTACCTCTTGCACCAAAAAAATGCAAAAAGCTTTCACAAGCTAATTCCTTGTTGATGTGGGATATGGTAATAATTGCTGCTGAACCCACTTTTATAAGAATTACAATGCCCCGAATGACAGGCATGTAATCATTCTGATGTAATTTTGTTGCCAACCTCTCATACAAAATGGGGAATTATTAGGAAGGCATTATTTATATCTGGTTTAAGTGTGCTTGATAGCAATTTGGGTTTTATGCCAATGCTTTATGTTCATGCTCATTGGAAAGGAAAGCTTCAAGCTACAAACCACTGCCTCCAATAAAACATAATTTAACACAATTTCTACTTTCCTCTAGTGTGAACAATATCCTCTCAATGGTATATTCACTACCGGTAATACGTGCTGTTTACCTCCCCCCTCTCTTCACTGTGCCCTATCCAGGTGCACAGCCATTTCTCCTTGTCCCCTCAGATACTTTGCATTTCACTCCCCTTCTCTCCTGATCTCACACTCTTTTGTCAGCTCTTCTTCGCTAGCCTTTGTCCATCCACCTGCCAATGAAAACCATTCGCACCTGTAGCCACCTATCACTTGCTACGTGCAGGAAGGAACTGCAGATGCTGGTTTAAACCGACGATAGACACAAAAAGGTGGAGTAACTCAGCAGGACAGGCAGCATCTCTGGGGAGAAGGAATGGGTGACGTTTTGGGTCGCGACCCTACTTCAGACTTGCTAGGCCTTATCCTGCACTCACATCTTTCCCGGCTTTCTCCCCCCTCCACCTATCACAATCAGTTTGAAGGATAATTCTGACCTGAAACATCAACTATCCAAGTCCTCCAGAGATGCTGCCTGACTTGCTGAGTTACTCCAGCACTGTGTGTTTTGCTCAAGACTCCAGCATCTGCAGTTCCTTGTTACACCATGGAATGCACACCATGAATCGGATGTTTGAATAGCCTGAACTATATATTTCATGTTATTTTTAAAAAAATGATTATTTGGAAGCAAAATACACAAGATTAACGATATAATGATTTAATATACGCCTGTATTTTAAACTAAGTTCTGAAACCCAAATACCTGCTTATTTGAAAAATTCACAAACAGGTGAATCTAGCGTGCTAATCTCAGCATAATTGAATTTCAAATCACCAACATGACATTAAAAAATCTAAATGTTCTTCATACTGCAATTGGTAAATATAAAGAAGAAAACATAAACATCTGGTAATTAATATTAATTAGTTCTCTCACCCATCATGGATGTAGGACAGAATTGCGTCGACAGATTTATTCAATACCAAATTAGTAACATCATGCTATCAGAAAACCATATCAAAATAGTGATGAACATAGGCAGAAAGCTAGAAAAAAAGTCTTGCCTTCTAATAATTAATGAGAAAACCATCTGAAACTGTTAAAATAACAAGACGTCAGATGTCAGCTGCTCTGTAAAGCTATTTCAAATATTATACCCAAAAAAGGTCAGATTTCTTGTAAATAACATTATTTTAACCTCAAACGCTGTTTCAATTGAACACAGTCACCGTATCATCCAACCTCAATCAGAGAGCAGTGCTGAGCTACTATCTACCTCTTTGGTGACCCTCGGACTTGGCTGGCTTTACCTTGCACTAAACATTATTACCTTATCATTCCCAAATCCAAAAGGATTTGAGTATAGGAGCAGGGAGGTTCTACTGCAGTTGTACAGGGTTTTGGTGAGACCACACCTGGAGTGTTGCGTACAGTTTTGGTCTCCAAATCTGAGGAAAGACATTCTTGCCATAGAGGGGGTACAGAGAAGGTTCACCAGACTGATTCCTGGGATGTCAGGACTTTCATATGGGGAAAGACTGGATAGACTTGGCTTGTGCACGCTAGAATTTAGAAGATTGAGGGGGGAGATCTTATAGAAACTTACAAAATTCTGACTTCCGGTGGTGCTATGGAGTGAGTGGAACTCGCGCCATTCAGCTCCGCTAAAAATTGCATAAAAAACGGGGGTAAAAGGGGTTAACTGAAACTACTCACCAGAGGAGAACGGGTGTGAACGGTTCCGGTGGCGTTAAAAAGGTGCGTGATGTCATCAGGCACGCGACTTTACTAAGAAAATGTCGATGCATCACTCCCCCCCCCCCCCACCAAGGGAAAAAGCCTGTGAAAAGGGAAATAGGCCTCACTGGATCCGCGGGCTCGAGTTTGAGTGCCTCCCAGGAAGATATTTTAAAAGTGGATGACCTCAGAAAATTATTATGGGTGAGCTAAAACAAATGCTTAAGGATATGAAAAAAGAATATAAAGAGGAAATAAAGACTTTAAGAGCTGATATTTTGGTGTATCATGAAAATTTGAAAGAAGAGTTCAAAAAAGAAGTTATAGCCACTGTAAAGACTATGATGGATGAATGGAAAGATAAAGCGGGTACTGATTTGCAACAGTTGGATGATGTAAACCGTAAAACTGGTGAGATGGAGTTGCTGCTGGATACCAAGTTAGAGCCTATTAGAATCTCACTTAACCAACAAAATGACGCAATAAAAGAATTGACTGAATCAGCCGAGAAGCGTCTTGCCGAGAACAAGCGTTAATCAGAATTATTACACAAAATAACTGAGAAATGCATTGACTTGGAGGGACGTCAAAGGCGTCAGAATCTGCGTATTGTTGGATTGAGTGAAGGCCGAGAGGGAATCAAGACCCTCGAAAATTTGCTGCAAAACTCCTAAAAGATATTCTGAACTTGGACCAAGAACCTCTGCTGGGCCGAGCACACAGGGCACTGAGACGTACCCCTAGGAGGGATGCTCCCCCAAGACAGATGATTGTGAAGGTGGCTTACGATCATGTTTTTGAAGATATGATGAAGATAATAATACGTAAGAAAAATCTCAAATATGAAGGAGACAACATCAGTATCATCAGAGGTTACCCTGCGGAAGTGGTCAAGAGAAGATCTTTATTTACAGAAACAAGAGGTATCCTGAGGAACATAAAGAATCTGAGATATGGCCTGATGTACCCGGCAACATTAAGAGTAACTTATGATAACAAGGAGCACCACTTCACCAAACATACAGAAGCTCTTGAATTCACTCGAAACATTCAGAAGAAGCTGGAAGAGGAAGAAGTAGAGGAAGAAGTAGATGAAGATGAAGAATACTGAATATTATTGATCACTTACCTGATGATACTGCCCATCCACAGAAAAGGAGGAGGATTCACGCTGAAGGAGGATCCGCAGGGTAGGAGGAGGAACAATGGACATGGACTCTATCTTGGGGTCAAGGAGGGATGGATGGATTATTAATAAATATAGTTTTGTATTAACTACCCCTTAAAAATGTATGTTAGCTCTCCTAATATAGTGCTATGACACTAACTATATTTGATATTAGTAGTATTATTAATTATTAAGTATATACATTTAATACCCCACCCCGACATATATATATAAGGCAAAAATGGAGCTGGAACTATTAACATTTTTTTTTCACGGAAGTCCATAGATTAATAGCCACGCTAGTGTGGCTTACACTAATACTAACTGCACCAACTATAGTTGTAGTCACTTTTTTTTCCCCTTACACTTTACTAACATCACTTACTTTACTCACAATTTTTATTATTACTTTTATATTATGTATTTTATTTCATATTATATATTATATAGATTTAAGTATGATTGGTATTATATAGTTAGTTTAAAGAGACGTGTGTATAAGACAATTACACAGATATTAAATTTAATCGATCTGAGGTTTGGGTATAGGATTGGGTTAGATGAGCTGAGACATCTACTCCATTATAAACCACCTTAATAATAACATGTATAACATAAATACTAGGATTGGGGGTGATGGAATCCACCTTCTGTAGTTGGAATGTTAAGGGAATTAACGAACCAATTAAAAGAGGTAAGGTTTTAGCTCAATTAAATAGATTGAAATCTGATATTATTTTTCTCCAAGAGACACACCTTAAAAAAGACGCGCAGTATAGATTAACAGCAAAATGGATTTCCAAAGTATATCCCTCTTCATTTACACATAAGTCTAGAGGGGTAGAAATAATTATTCGTAAAGGTATACCTTTTAAACAAAGCTCAATAATAGAAGATGTTGAGGGTAGATATATAATAATTACAGGTGAATTACATTATAAAAAAGTAATCCTTATGAACTATATGGTCCTAATTTTGATAACCCATTATACATAGAAACATAGAAACATAGAAATTAGGTGCAGGAGTAGGCCATTCAGCCCTTCGAGCCTGCACCGCCATTCAATATGATCATGGCTGATCATCCAACTCAGTATCCCGTACCTGCCTTCTCTCCATACCCTCTGATCCCCTTAGCCACAAGGGCCACATCCAACTCACTCTTAAATATAGCCAATGAACTGGCCTCAACTACCCTCTGTGGCAGAGAGTTCCAGAGACTCACCACTCTCTGTGTGAAAAAAGTCTTTCTCATCTCGGTCTTAAAGGATTTCCCCCTTATCCTTAAGCTGTGACCCCTTGTCCTGGACTTCCCCAACATCGGGAACAATCTTCCTGCATCTAGCTTATTCTTCAAGAAAATATTGAACAATATCCCTATATCCACTCAACATAATCTAATAATTGGAGGTGATTTTAATTGTACCTTAGATAATTATTTAGATAGATCATCAATGAAAAGGAAAACCACTTCTAAGTACACATAAATTATTTTATTAACACAGCAAATGTTAAGGATATCTGGAGAACAGATAACCCATCTGGTCGAGAATATTCATTTTTTTTCCCTGTATTCGGAACCTATTCAAGGATAGACTATTTTTTAATAGATTCAAAACTAATCCCATTTACGTATGACTCAAAATATCATAATATTATTATCTCGGATCATGCTCCATTAACATTTAAGATAAAATTAAAAGACATAACTATTAAAACCTCTAACTGGAGACTCAACCCCCAAATATTAAATGATAAGGCTTGTTACGATTACTTAGTAAAACAGATTAAATTATTTTTTAAAGCTAATGACAAACCTGGAATTTCACCATCACTGCTTTGGGATACATTTAAAGCATTTATGCGTGGTGCGATAATATCAGCACACGCATACTTTAATAAGGAAAATCGAAAGACTCAACAAAAGTTGGAAAATTAAATAAAACAACTAGATATTGAAAATGTAATATCCCCTTCAAAGGGGCTAAGTAATAAAATTGCGTCATTATAATATAAGCTAAATAAAATATATTCAAATCAGATTATTAAACTTTTTCAACAGACTAAACAAATACACTTTGAATTTGGGGATAAACCACAAAAATTACTGGCACGCCAGCTTAGAAAATTAGATGAGGAGAAAATGATACATAAAATTAGATCTGAACAAGGAGAAATATTGACTTTACCAAAAGATATCAATGATACATTTTTACAATATTATCAAAATATTTACTCATCTAAACTAGCAGGACAATCAGATGGAATGGAAACATTCCTACAAGAATGTCATATTAATAGTTTGGATCAGGAAGGTAGAGACTTGTTAAATGCTGATATATCAGTAAAAGATATTGAAGAATCAATTGGATCATTAAATAACGGAAAAGCCGCAGGCCCTGATGACTTAAGTGTTGAATTTTATAAGAAGTTTTATGATCTGATCTCTCCACGTTTACATATAATATATAAATATGCTTATGAACAAGGAAAGTTACCAGAATCATTAAATGAATCTACAATTACACTTATCCCTAAAGCTGATAAAGATTTGGAAGACCCTGGGTCATACAGAGCAATAGCTCTTTTAAACACTGATCAAAAAATACTAACTAAAATTTTATCTCGGAGGCTAAGTTTAGTGATTAATAAATTAATACATCATGACCAAACAGGTTTTATCCCAAAACGCTATTCATCTTATAATCTGAGACGTCTATTCAATATCATATACTCAAAAAGAGTGAATGATATTGAACTAGCTGTCATATTCTTAGATGCTGAAAAAGCATTTGACCAGGTTGATTGGCCATATTTATTTAAAATAATGCAGATATTTCAACTGGGGGATAGATTTTCCAAATGGGTAAAAATCATATACTCGAATCCAACTGCAAGAATATTAACAAATCAAATGTTATCAGCAAAATTTAATCTCTTTAGGGGTTGTAGACAAAGATGCCCGTTATCACCATTACTATTTGCTCTGGTAATAGAACCATTAGCCGAAATGATTAGATGAGAACCAGAAATATATGGATATAATACCAAAACTACAACGAATAAAATATCTCTATACGCAAATGACATCTTAATTTATATCACAAAACCGGAGATTAGTATTCCCAATCTACTTAATGTTATAACTAAGTTTGGCACATTTTCTGGGTATAGAATTAACTGGAATAAAAGTGAAATTATGCCTATAACTGGAATGAAATTAAATATATTAGAACAATTCCCACTTAAAATAGTCACGGACAAATTTAAATATCTAGGAATTAATGTATCTAAATCCTATAACTGTCTATTTAAATATAATTACCCTCAATTGTTAAATAAACTAAAAAAATATTTTATATTGGAAAACACTACCTATTTCAATGATCGGTAGAATAAATGCTATAAAAATGATTTTTTTGCCACAATTGTTATATTTATTTCAAGCCATCCCTTTATATCTCCCTAAAATGTTTTTTTAAAAAATAGATACTTTGGTTAATAGTTTTATTTGGGACTATAAAAATCATAGAATAAGTAAAAAACATCTATGTAAATCTAAAATAAATGGTGGACTAGCACTACCAAATTTCTCATATTATTTCTGGGCAGTTCAGATTAAGAATATGAATTTTTGGTTGGTAAATTTAGATTATGAGCCAAGCTGGCTAAAGATGGAAAAGGAAGACTGTTTGCCTTTTGATGTAGGTTCGATTCTTTTTGCACCAAGGGAAGTACAAAAAAAATAAAATATGGTGATAACCCTATAATTCATAGCAATAGACGTATTTGGAAACAAATAGTTAAGACCCTACATATGGATAATTTGTCACTTTGTTTGCCAATTATGAATAATGCTTTGTTTAAGCACTCTGTATTGGACAAGGGGTTAAGACACTGGAATGATTTAGGAATTAAAAGGATAGAACACCTTTACAAGAAAGGAAAATGTCTTTCATTTCAAGAGTTACAGGATATCTATGGATTGCAGTCAAATAACATATTTAGGTATTTACAAATTAGAAACTATATTAAGTCAAATACGCAAGACTATAAAAATAGAAAACCAGGATTATTGGATGAATTGTTTAATAAACACCCAAATACAGAAAAATTAATAGCGTATATATACAATACTATCTTGGATAGGGAAATCCCAACTTCGGAAATATATCGACAAACATGGGAAAATGAAATAGGTTTATCTATAACGAAGGAAACTTGGGAAGAAAGCCTACAACATGTATACATCATTGCTCATTAAATGCTAGACATATATTGATACAATTTAAGGTATTACACAGATTACATTATTCAAAAACGAAACTAAATAGAATTTATCCTAACATTTCTCCTATTTGTGATAAATGTCAGAACTTGGAAGCTAATTTAACGCATAGTTTTGTAACATGTATAAAACTCAATTATTATTGGACAGAAATCTTTAGAGTTATCTCTGAAGTTCTTAAAATTAAACTGGACCCAGATCCAAAATTAATAATATTAGGAGTTCCGGATTCAAATTTAATATTAACAGTAAACCAAAGAAATTTCTTGGATTACTGTTTGATAATAGGGAAAAAATTAATATTGAAATTTTGGAAGGGAACATTATCCCCCACAATTAAAATGTGGACAATGTTGGAGACGTTGCATTTGGAAAGAATCAGATTTGTCCTAATGGACAAATACAAACTCTTTGAACAGATATGGTCTCCATATACAGAATATTTGAAGGGGTAGCTGTTCTTGGCATCACAACTCAATGGGTACCCGGCAAGATTAGATGAAAATAATTCCTTTTTTTAATTTGTATACATGTCTCTATTGATATCGTTATTTGAAATTGTGTTATTCACTATTAGGATGTATACTATAATCTTTTTTTTATATATATATATACTTTGTTTTAATTAAATATATATAACATTTTTTTTCTCTTTCTTTTTTCTTTCTCTATATAATCAAAATTATTATTTAATCACTATTCTTATTGATTAAAATCTATTCTTTTCTTTTTTCTATTTTCTAAAAAATAGAAGTTTATAAGAATTATTCGTAATATCCGTATACTTATTGAAATAAGTTGGTTGTGTATTTGAAAAGTTGTTATACCGTTGTTATGATGGATTACTTCTAATAAAAATATTATTAAAATAAAAAAGAAACTTACAAAATTCTTAAGGGGTTGGACAGGCTAGATGCAGGAAGATTGTTCCCGATGTTGGGGACGTCCAGAACAAGGGGTGACAGTCTAAGGATAAGGGGGAATTCCTTTTGGACCGAGATGAGGAAAACATTTTTCACACAGAGAGTGGCGAGTCTCTGGAATTCTCTGCCACAGAAGGTAGTTGAGGCCAGTTCATTGGCTATATTTAAGAGGGAGTTAGATGTGGCCCTTGTGGCTAAAGGGATCAGGGGGTATGGAGAGAAGGCAGGTACAGAATACCGAGTTGGATGATCAGCCATGATCATATTGAATGGCGATGCAGGCTCGAAGGGCCGAATATCCTACTCCTGCACCTATTTTCTATGTTTCTATCATGTATCTATACATGTGTCATATATCTTTGGCTCATTGTCTTTCTATTGACTGGATAGCATGCAACAAAAGCTTTTCACTGTACTTCTCAGTACACGTGACAATAAACAAAACAGTAACTGTATCTTGGGTCAGCTGAATTTCAGACAAGCCAGCTAATCAATATCTACCATTGACTAAGACATTACCTAAGGCATGATGTGTTAAAGTTGACTGATAAAGTCCAAAAGCAAGTGAAAGCAACTTGGAAGGTATTGCTTAGTTGAAATACCTGAACAGCACAAAATACGTTGATGTATATCTTCACATCTGCTCATGTGAACTCACTAACAGAAGTTCACTTTCACCATCAATGGGGTTCCAAAATGGCATTGTGGCTAGAGAAAAATAAAAATGAACAGAGGCAAACTTTCACAGAAGAAGAAAGAAAAAGTAAATGCAGATAATATAAACCAGTCCAATGACGTTAGTTAGGTTGTTCTTTAATGTTTTCAACTAGGACGCTTGTAGGGTCAAGCCCTTAATCTTCCATTTAATTAGATAGGTTAAAATTACTTTGTCTAAATGAGATGTATTCCAATTGGTGCTTTATAGCTGTCCATGAGAGCATAATTGTGTCATGTAAAATGGGCAGATAATGCAAGTGCTCATGTAAGGTATGTAAGTGTGAAAATGCACACTTCCAGATTCAGGGACAGTTTCTTCCCAGCTGTAGAAATGCACAAAATGGTCCAGTAACTCATTGGAACAGGCAGCGTCTCTGCGGAGAAAGAATGGTGATGTTTCGGGTCGGGACTCTTCTTCAGACCGAGAATCAGAGGAGAGGGTTACATAGAGATATGGCAGGGTGTGAAAACAGATCAAAGTAGATAATGATAAGGAAATATAGAATGGTTAATTGGGGGTTACACAAAAGGATGGAGAAACTCAGCGGGTGCAGCAGCATCTAAGGAGCGAAGGAGATAGGCGACGTTTCGAGTCGAGACCCTTCTTCAGACTGGTCAGGGATCAGGGAAACAAGAGATATAGACGGTGATGTGGAGAGATAAAGAACAATGAATGAAAGATTTGCAAAAAAGTATCGATGATAAAGGGAACAAGCCATTGTAAGCTGTCTGTGGTGTGAAAATGAGAAGCTAGTGCGACTAGGGTGGGGGTGGGAGATAGAGAGAGAGGGAATGCCAGAGCTAGAGGGCTGAGGGAGAGGTGGGAAGGGGAGGAGACAGCAAGGGTTAATAGAATTGAGAAAATTCAATGTTCAAGCCCAAAGGATGCAGACTCCCCAAGCGGAATATGAGGTGCTGTTCCTCCAACTTGCGGTGTTGCTCACTCTGGCCGTGGAGGAGGCCCAGGACCAAGAGGTCGGATACGGAATGGGAGGGGGAGTTGAAGTGCTGAGCCACCGGGAGGTCGGGTTGGTTTTTGCGGACCAGCCTTTTGTGTAACCCTCGATTCTCCAGCATCTGCAGTTCCTTCTTTAACACAATAGAATGGTTAATTGTTAGCTGATGGGAAGGTGAGAAGGAGGCATACAATCAGTAACATTTAATCAGGACAGTGAAAGTAGTCGGAGAATAGTTTCCCAGCTGTTATCAGGCAACTGAACCATCCTACCAACAACTAGAGAACAGTTCTGAATGACTATCTACCTCATTGGAGACCCTCAGATTATCTTTGATCGGACTTTACTGGCTTTATCTTGCACTAGAAGTCATTCACGTTATTCCCCTTTATCATGTATCAATAGTAATGTTTCAATAGTAATCATGTATTGTCTGCCCGCCGCCTGGTTAGCACGCAACAAAAGCTTTTCACTGTACCTTGGTATGTGGCAATAAGCTAAACTCAAACTAATGTTTACAATCCCCGCCGTGGTCGCAAAGACAGAGGGCCATAGTTTATATTGAAATCCATTACTCTCTATATTATTGGGACATTAGGTTTTAATGTATTGAATCATTTCAGTGGTTTACACTCATCACAACTGTTAACACTAGTTATTCATCACCACACGAATGACGGAGGCTGCAGAGAGCGGTCCATCACAGATATTGACCTCCCCAAAATCAAAGGGATCCATAAGAGGCACTGCCTCAATAAAGCAGCTGATATCAAAACCCATGCTGGCCTGGCCACGCTTTCATCTCACTACGGACCTCCAAGTTCAAAAACAGCTTCTTCCCAGCAACCATCTAGATCTTGAACTCCGTTGCACAACCCTACCCACTGCTTCAGTAACTATGATCTGCTATGGATTTTGTTTTGGTTGCACTACTGTAGTCTGATTACAGTATTAATGATTATTAATGTCACTGTATGTCATGTTGTTACTTGTGGGCGGAGCACCAAGGCAAATTCCTTGTATGTGAATACTTGGCCAATAAACATACTCACTTACTTACTTAGTGATTGTGGACTTATTTGCCATTTACTGTCATTGCTTTCATGGGTTTGTCATGATGCAGCAAGCAAGAATTTCATTGTTCCGTTGCAGGAACATATGACAATTAAACACCCTTGACTCGAGGAAAGTTTATACCTACCACAGAAGTTGCTGACCACATTCTACTGCATGAAGTAGAGTACATTGAGTATAATGGTTAGTGGGAGAAACTTAATCATAAATTGTATTCAAATACAAAATATTAAACCACTTGTTAGTCATTTCTGTCTGATTATTTATTGAAACAGCCTACGCAAGCAAGTCACACAGTCACAAATAATCAGTCTAGTCAAGATGCTGCGATGTTTCCAATGGCAGACGGGTTTTTCTTCCATCTCCATACATTTGCCCGAAACATCTTTGCTTCTCCAAATTTGGCCTCCTCAGTTCCATCACGGGTCCTCAACTCCAAAATGTCACCCCTTAACATATTTGCCTCCCACCCCCAACTCTTATTGACTGAGCTTTTGGCCACCTGTCCCCATATTATTTCACAACTCACAACTTTAGACTTTAGAGATACAGCAGAGAAACAGGCCCTTCGGCCCACCGAGTCCAAGCACACCAGCGATCACCCTGTACACCAACACCATCCTGGTTAGGAGAGGTTTAGAGGAACGTGGACCATCCGCGAGCAGGTGGGACTAGTGCAGATGGGACATAGAAACATAGAAAATAAGTGCAGGAGGAGGCCATTCGGCCCTTCCAGCCAGCACCGCCATTCATTGTGATCATGGCTGATCGTCCCCCATCAATAACCCGTGCCTGCCTTCTCCCCATATCCCTCGACTCCACTAGCCCCTAGAGCTCTATCTAACTCTCCCTTAAACCCATCCAGTGACTTGGCCTCCAATGCCCTCTGTGGCAGGGAATTCCATAAATTTACAACTCTCTGGGTGAAAACGTTTTTTCTCACCTCTGTTTTAAATGACCTCCCCTTTATTTTAAGACTGTGGCCCCTGGTTCTGGACTCGCCCCACATTGGGACCATTTTTTACTGCATCTAGCTTGTCCAGTCCTTATATAATTTTATATGTTTCTATAAGATCCCCATTCATCCTTCTAAACTCCAGTGAATGCAAGCCTAGTCTTTTCAATCTTTCCTCATGTTGGTTGGTGTGGGCTGAAGGGCCTGTTTCCACGCTATATGACATGTCCCTACATTCTAGGGATAGTTACCTACAAACCTTTGTAGTCTTTGGTGTGGGAGGAAACGGGAGGACCCAGAGAAAATCCACTCAGTCACGGAGAATGTACAAACTCCATACAGACAGCACCAGTAGTCAGGATTGAACCCAGGTCCCTGGTGCTGTGAGGCAGCAACTCTACCACTGCCCATATCCGTGCACCCCGTGTGCTGTAAAGCACATCGCGACAGTTCATGAAGGTTGTTTGCAACCAAACAATTGGTTAAAATGGGAACAACTTCACTTGGAAATCCTAATTAAATGATCACATCCACTAATCTTGCTTGAGCCAAACATTAGACGTACTCTCAACTCTCATTGTCAAAGAGGAAAACGATTCGTTTGAATTTTGGACAATGTATTTGCATTAAAACATAAAAAAAATTACATTCTGAGTAAGCAGCAGAAAGATGATAAAACTTTAATGACAAGCACAATTTTATGCCGGTGATGAATAGAAAACAATGTTAAAATTACCCGCATAAATAAATTATCAGGGAAAATAAAACTCCCAAATAACTACCGTCAGGATCCTGAGCTCTGGAATTTACAGTGTGACCTCCCCTTCCCTCCCCCCATGTATATAGGCAATTTTCTGGATGTTTGACAATCCGGAGTAAATGTACAGGAAGCAACTATATTAAAGAGCTATAAACTGCGACACCATGACATTTTCATGTTATACACTCATCATTTGTCAAACCTGAATGAAAAATCCAACCACTATGAGATATAGATGTGGAAAGCAAGCTTCCCGCTGGAGTATTAACTCAGAGCTGTGGCAGAGGTAGGTAACAGATCAATGGCATAACTATTAATCTGAATAATCACACCATCCATCCCCATCCACTGGGAATTTACCCACAAGGTAATTGGACAGAAGCGCCCTCCCTGGGATAGGTTTATTTCTTTAATTAATTAAAGTTCCGGGTTGGGAAACGTGAGGCGGGGTTAGGTGAGCTGACCTGCGTAAGCAGAAGGTTGACGGTGATTAATTCAGGGGCTGCAGTTGCCTCCAAATTCACACCCCCGCCCTCCGCATCGCCCCCTGCCATTGTCACACTGATGGCATCTAATGCCCCTGTCCCACTTAGGAAACCTGAACAGAAACATCTGGAGACTTTGCGCCCCACCCAAGGTTTCCGTTCGGTTCCCGGAGGTTTTTGTCAGTCTCCCTAATGGTCGAAAGTGGTTTCGTTTTAAAAATCGGTAATTTTTTTAGTCGAAGCCGGTTGCGATGCTAGTTGAAGGTGGTTGCCGGAGGACAAAAACCTCCGGGAACTGCACGGAAACCTTGGGTGGGGTGCAATGTCTCCAGAGGTTTCCGTTCAGGTTTCCTAAGTGGGACAGGGGCATAAGAATGCCAACATTTTTAACACGTGATGAATTCTCTTGTGTAAGAAGGAGTTGCAGATGCTGGTTTACACTGAAGGTAGACACACAATGCTGGAGTAACTCAGCGGGACAGGCAGCATCTGTGGAGAAGAGGAATAGGCGACGTTTTGTGTCAGAACCCTTCTTTAGACTCGGATGAATTTTCCTGTTTTCTGGTAAAACTCAACGATACACAACAAAGCTTTGCATCTTCCAGTCTGTGGAGGACTGGGGAATAAAGAGACTGCCTGGTAAATATCCCCACCTTCTTATTTGTTTGGTTGATAAACGTGCTCCATTGGTTGTGAGACACTTAGGGATGTCGTGAGGAAGTGAACGGCACAATACAAATCCTTTCGTGCTGCAGGGTTCTTCGACAGTATTCATGAACCATGCATTTATTCTACCAGCGCAGAATGGAAGATGGAATTAGCCAACTCTTTCTGGTTGGATATTTAATCCCCATTCACCCTCTTCATTCCACTTTGAACAATATGGTTACATTTACCACTGACCTCTCCCTGTACTCCACAGTATATACTTAGTATGTGCAATCATTAAGGCTGTCAGGCCCTAGAGTTATAGAATCTCACAATACGGAGGCGAGTCTTTGTCATACAATATGGAAATAGGTCCATCAGCCCAACCTGTCCATGCCAACCAAGGTGCCCCATCTTAGCTAGTTCCATTTGCCTGCGTTTGCCGCTCATCTCTCAGAATCTTTCCTATCTGTGTACCTGTCTAAATCATTCAGAGTCATCTAGCTCTTTGGAAGAGCAGTCCAATTGGGTCCACTTTCCTGTCCTATAACCCGAAGGACAAGTCATTTTCTCTTCCCACAGATGCTGCCCGAATGAATGATTCACCATTTCATGAATTTTCATCATTTTTCTCATTACAGTATTTCTCACGCAGAGTGCGAGGACTTGGCATTTCTTTTAATGCTGTTCCATTTTGCAGTCGTTGTCACTTTTGGAGAAGACGGCCTACAACAGCAATAATCTGGACAAGGGTGAGGAGTTGCACATCGTAGCATCTAATGCAAGTGGCAAATATACAGTCAACAAATATACAGACCACCAGGGGCGCCGGGGAGATGGCTGCCCTGCCGGCAGTCTGTTCGTTTAGCAATTATTTTAGCTTTTTTTTTTAGTGTGTTAAAAGCTTGTTTGAATGTTCTTCGGTTTGCTTTATGTGAGGGAGGGGGGAGGGGATCGGGGGAAACTTTTTTTTTTCAAGTTCCTACCTTGCCGGAGATGTGATTATTTTTCGCGCTCTGCGGCCTTCCATCGCTGGAGCTGGAGACCTCCTCGGATTGTCGTGAGCCCCACCGCGGGGCGCGGACTTAACATCGGAGCTGATCCCTTGCCTGCGATCGCTCCCACCGCGACCTTTAACATCAAGAGCTCGCAGTCTTCGGGACAGGCTAGTCGGGAGCTCCAACGTCGCAGAAGGTTCGACCAGCGGACATCCTCCCGATGCGGGAGCGGATTGCCTCGACGCGGAGGGCCCGAAATGCCGCCGGCTGGGGAGTCAAGATAGTCCCGTCAACGGGGGCTCGAGGCCCACAATCGAGGAAGAACTAAGGGAAGGGACTTGAACTTTATTTCACCTTCCATCACGGTGAGGAATGTATAGAAGTCACTGTGGTGGATGTTCATGTTAAAATGTGTTTTTGAGTGATCTGTTGTTTTTAACTATATGACTGACCTGGCCAGTGAAATTCCTCATATGTTGCAAAACACACTTGGTGAATAAAGTGTGTTTCTGATTCCGACCAGCAGGACCCTCAGGAGCATTGATGTACAGAGGAACTTTGTAACGCACGTCCGTTGCTCTCTGAAAGTGGTAACACAAGCAGATAAGGTGGTAATGGAGGCATATCATATGGTTTCATTCATCATTCAGGGGGTCAAGTTGGCAAGTCATGTTGCAGTTTATTAAAACTTTGGTGAGGCTATATTTGATGCATCTGGCTCTCATTTGGTCTCCTCGTTGACTTTGATTAGGAAAAGGGGAGATGCAACAAGACCTGGGTGTCATGGTACACCAGTCATTGAAAGTAGGCATGCAGGTGCAGCAGGTAGTGAAGAAAGCGAATGGTATGTTAGCATTCATAGCAAAAGGATTTGAGTACAAGAGCAGGGAGCTTCTACTGCAGTTGTACAGGGTCTTGGTTAGACCACACCTGGAGTATTGCGTACAGTTTTGGTCTCCAAATCTGAGGAAAGACATTCTTGCCATAGAGGGGGTACAGAGAAGGTTCACCAGACTGATTCCTGGGATGTCAGGACTTTCATATGAAGAAAGACTGGATAGACTCGGCTTGTACTCTCTAAAATTTAGAAGATTGAGGGGGGATCTTATAGAAACTTGCAAAATTCTTAAGGGCTAGATGCAGGAAGATTGTTCCCGATGTTGGGGACGTCCAGGACAAGGGGTCACAGTTTAAGGATAAGCGGGAAATCTTTTAGGACCAAGATGAGAAAAACATTTTTCACACAGAGAGTGGTGAATCTCTGGAATTCTCTGCCACAGAAGGTAGTTGAGGCCAGTTCATTGGCTGTATTTAAGAGGGAGTTAGATGTGGCCCTTGTGGCTAAAGGGATCAGGGGGTATGGAGAGAAGGCAGGTACGGGATACTGAGTTGGATGATCAGCCATGATCATATTGAATGGCGGTGCAGGCTCGAAGGGCCGAATGGCCTACTCCTGCACCTATTTTCTATGTTTCTATGTTTACGATGCACGAGCCAGGAATGCGAGGGAATACATTCTTCTTGCATGGATGTTTGCAGCTCAAACAACACGCAAGCCCAAGATGCACTCAGGAAATGCAGCCTTGCAACCAGTCCACAATCTAAACATTCACAGCTTTCATTATCAATGCACTGACCATCTGCAAGATACACTGCAATCACCCACTGACACTTGCCTGACAGCACCTCACCGACCCATAACCTCATCAGCTGGAAGGATCAGGACCAGAGGGCCAACTCTAAAACCACCATCAGATCACAATACAATCCTGACTAGGAAGTTTGTCGTCATCCCTTCATCATTGCTGGGTCTTAAGCCTGAAATTTCCCCTTTAAAATCAACAGCTGAACTTTCACTGCATTTTTAGGCCCAAAGGAACATGGAGTTAGTGCAAAAATGCGGTGCTGAAGTAAAGGAACAGTCACCACCTTATTGAACTGTAGAGCAGGCACAAAGAGTTGAATAGCCAGACCCTGGTTTTATTTGTGTTCTCAAATGATCCTCAATGATTCTCAAAAGCAATTCACCACCATTTGCACAAGGAGAGGTGGGCATTAAATATTTGTTACATGATAAAGGGAATAATGTGAATAACATTTAGTGCAAGATAAAATCCAGTAGAGCCCGATCAAAGATAGTCCGAGGGTCTCCAAAGATGTAGAGAGTAGCTCAGGACTCCTCTCTAGTTAGTGTTGGGATGGTTCAGTTGCCTGATAACAGCAGGGAAGAAACTGTCCCTGAATCTGGAGGTGTGAGTTTTCACCCTTCTCTATACCTTTAGCCTGATGGGAGAGGGGAGAAGAGGAAGTGGCTGGGGTGCAACTTGTCCTTGATTATGCTGGTGGTCTTGCCGAGGCAGTGTGAGGTGCAACGCCAAGTCATTTGCTTCTAACAGGGCTTTCTATCAGTGTGAACTCCGTCTGTGGTCCCTGCTGTATCCTCATTGTTTATGAGCACCTGTTGGCTCCATGTGGGCTGATTGCATCGTTGGGTCAGCTTGGGCAAAAAACACTTTGTTTTTTGCTGTTGTTATGCTCTACGTCTGACTGCTCTTCCTGCTTAGGAATAGTCAGAGCTTTAGGCCAAATCGCTTTCTGCCTAAATATTTCATCAATAGCTGATAAAATGGTGCAAGGAAGCAGATCTCGGGTTCCTTGAGAGAGAGAGAAGGGGCAAGTCGGCATTACGCATCATGTGAAACATTAAGAAAATAATGGGAATGAACCAGCATATATTATATTTCATAAATAATAAAAAGATTTTGGCCCAGCTATTTTGCTGCAAGTCATATTTAGTATTTATACCTAAACATATTAATAAGGGTTGGAAGGGATGGGAATCATCTTGGACTGAAAATTTTATGACATCTCTCAGCTCTTTAACGAGTAGCTGATCACAGCAAGACAGGATGATGCTTTCTTCCCAGACAGGATGAAAGACAACAAATTATCCTGCGCAATAGATAGCGTCATTTTTAAAAGGTAATTTTGCAATTATTTTTTTAAAAATAGCAGCAAAAACAGCAGATAAAATATATAATTGCGTTCATCACCATGACAGGGCTACAAATATTTATTTCTGTGGTGTTGACAATGCCGTTATCATTTATTTATTTATGCATAATTTGTATTGGAAGGCTCGATCCCTAGTGATCTGTAAAAGGATGATTAATGTTACATGCTAAATCTTACCACACACACACACACACACACACAGGGCCTGCACTGCAGTAATTTGCCTTACTGTAGGGAAATGGTGGATGGGTTTTACATTGCTGGTTTTGTCTGCATTGGATAAATTATATGAGTGGTATCAACATTACGGTTCTCCTGAAATGTACAGTTAATTAAACAAATTATTATCTAAAGACTTGGCATATGTTTATACGCAGCAGTTTGCACAGTGACTGGAAAATGTTTTTACACGCTTGTTTTCTCTCTCTTCATATTCTTTTGTATTTATTTTTCCTCTGCTTTTAAGAACTCACTGCTTGATTAAAGCAAATTCAAAATTCATTTCTTGTCAAGAGGGAAGTAGATAAATGGTCGGAAAGCTGGCATAGCTCATGGTAAAGGGTAGGTTCGGAAGGATTAATCGAGTTGCTCCTTTAAAGAGACACCACAGGCAGACTGGGCTGATTCATCTTGGTTTATTTTGCTGTACGATCCTATTCTGTTTGGTGTCCTATTCTTCAATATCATTGTGGAGAAAGCACAAGATGGATTTCTGCAGGCAACTGAAACTGAGGAGGGCGTCCCATAAATGATGGAGTCAAGGGTCGCAGTGAAGGTTGAAGGAATCAATGAATGGAGTCCAGCTCAGCTCCCTGCATTATTCCTGGAGTTACGGTTTAGTGAAAGTCTTGACCACTGTGCTTCCAGAAAGATGGAAACTATACAGGTGATTTGGGGAGGAGATCTTTGACCACTGAGAGGAGGCAGCAGCGAAGGAACCTGCCGATGATTATCCCTGGTGATAGTTAAAAGGAACAGTTCTTGAGCTGCATTTAATTTGTGGTAGGAAGGAACTGCAAATGCTGGTTTATACGAAAGATAGACACTAAGAGCTGGAGTAACTCAGCGGGTCAGGCAACATCTCTGGAGAAAATGGATAGGTGACATTTCGTGTTGGTATCCTTCTTCAGACTAAAATTAGGTGGTGGGGGGAGGGGGGGGGGGGGAAAGAGAGATTTGAATTGGAGGCAAGTAAAGGTGATGAAGTGATGTGGCAATGGATTGGGCAGAGAACAACAAAATTTATCTCGAGTTGATCCAAACAAATTTGTTTGAGAACCTCTGCGTTCAGGATGATTTATTGTTGTTCAGACTAGGTTTAGTATAGAGATACAGTGCGGAAACAGGCCTTTCTGCCCATCGAGTCCGCACTAACCAGTGATCCCGTACACTCGCACTACCCTACACACTAGGGACAATTTACAATCTTTACTGAAGCCAGTTAACCTACTAACCCATACGTCTCTGGCGTGTGGGAGGAAACTGGAGCACCCTGAGACAACCCATGAGGTTACGGAGAGAATGTACAAACTCCGTATGGATAGCGCCTGAGGTCAGGATTGAACCTGGGTCTCCGGCACTGTAAGGCAGCAACTCCACTGCGACACTGTGCCACCCCACAGATACAGTTGTGGAACTTTAATTTGTCAAGTAGGGCACATGTGTACCTTATTGTGGCATAGAATGCCAAACCCTGGATAGGAATTCATAGGACATAATGCACAGAGACTGGCCAGTCATCCCAACTAGCTTATTCCAGTGTTTATACTCCATCTGTGCATACGCCACTTCCTAGAGTTCCCCATCTAATTATTTTCTCTTCTCCCTCGTTCAACCACGTTCCTTCCTCCATCACCCCCCCCCCCCCCCCCCAACCTAATTATCTCCCCCACCTACATACTTCCTGGCATCAACCATTTCCATTGTAGCAAGTTCCACCTTCTCACTGCTATTCTGAATTCCCAGGTGACTGTCTCCCGTTGAAGGCCTCTGGTTATACTCTTGCCCACATGTGGAAATATTTCCTGTATATCCATGCTATCAAATACTTTCATAATTTAAGGTCTCTGTTGAGTGAATCCTCGCCTGCTTTTTCTCAAGGAAGATGAAACCATTTGTTCATCCTGTTCTGGTATTACCTTTGTAAACCAGTCCATACCTGGAACATATTTAAGAATTGCCACAATTATTTGGGTAACATGAGCACAACATCCGGTTCATTTAAACTAATGTGCACAAATGCCAAGGCTGCTTTCCATTGTAATTTGCGTTGAACTTTAGCAACCTTAGACAATGTCTAGATTAAACTGGGGAAAAAAATCCAGAAATCTCTCTTAACTCTTCAGCTGAGAAACAAAATTGATAACTTCCCTGAGTATATCTGTCGGCTTGATCACCAAACCAAAGAAGAGTCAATTGGGGTTGGTGCAGCCAAGTCTCTGTCTCTTGGTGATGTAGCACAGAACACGAACTTTGGTTCACCATGTTCCCCATTTAGCACCCATTTTATCTTAATCACATCCCTAATACCTCCCACTAGAGTCCTTAACTCACCCACTCACTAAAGGCAACGTATAATGACCAATAAACCTCCCAGCCCACATACTTCTGGAGGAAACGTTTCAAACAATGGAATCTAGCACAACATATGGACACAAGCAAGGTATTTGCACAGTCTAATGTTTTGGTTGAACAAAGCAACTGCCGTTTCGAAATATCAAGATCACAAATGATTAATTTATGGACGTGGGAATCATGAGCAATGGCAACATTTCTCGCCCATCTTCGGATGTGTTTGAATTAAATCGTTTATCAGGCCATTGTGCTTCCAAACACCATGTAGGCAGAATACATTAGTAATGTAGTAAGCATGCAATGGTTATGTTACTGGACTATTGTCCAGCGACCAGGACCAAACCTGCAGAGACATGAAATTGGATCCAAAGAAAGCAAATATGGAATTTACAAATTAAATGCATCTGAAATAAGGCACCAGCAAAGTACACTGTACTTTGGGCGTTATGCCCATTTGGATGCAGAATTTCGACTTTATGGTATCCACAAAGTATCAAAAAATTTGAGCTACCGAATAAAAATATTATGCTTACAAAATTTATCTGAAGAGGATAAGTAAATAATTAAGTAAGTAAATGTATCTCCTGCTGAACGATTTTACCTAGAACAATGCTCACAGACTGCCATAGCTGCAAGTAGGGCAGTTTGCCAGGCCTCATTGGGTAGATATGCATAACTGCAATGGGTGAAAGTGCCAAGCCAAGATCAGCTTGCTGGCATGTCCTGTTCAATTTGGGTAGGATTACTTACATCAACCAAATGGATGCAAGAAACTGCAGATGCTGGAATCTTGAGCAAACCACAAAGTGCCGCAGGAACTCAAGAGACAAGAATCATGAATCAAGAAATGAATTTATTGCCATCTGAATAATAAGCACAATGAAAATCTTACTTGCAGCAGCTTGACCCCTTGAGTTCCTCCAGTACCTTGGGTTTTGCTTAAATCATTCAGTCCACTGAATAAAGTCATTGATGAGCTTTCTTTGACAGGATTATTTATTTAAGTGGATAGATAAACCTGTGAACGGAGCTTTACTTAATGAGCTTCATGTATTCAACATTCCAACCAGCTTCCCAGTGACCCATCAGGTGCCTCCATTGTGAGAAGTGGAGTTGGGATTCCTGGTGCAATCTCCACATCCTTGCATCCAGAGGGAGTCCTACCAGCAGTGGAGTCTCCAGGAATCTAAAGCAACCAAAAGGAATTTAACATGCGGGTTTGTAGATCAATTGGCGTCTGTAAACTGGACATTGTTATCATCTTCTCCCGACACACATAAAACTAGTATAAACAGGTAATCAATGGTCAGCGTGGACTCTGTGGGCTGAAGAGCCTCTTTCCATGCTGTTTCTCTCAAATAAAAGCCTTGGTAATGCTCGATCTAAAGCTATTGTTGAAAAAAACCCATCCGATTCACTCGGGTCCTTCAGGGGAAGAAATCTACTGTCAGAGAGTTACAGAGTCATAGAGTCATTCAGCACAGAAACTGGCCCTTGGGCACAACCTGCCCATGCCAACCAAGATGCCCCGTCGATAATAATCCCAGCTGCTTTTGTTTGGCCCATATCCCACTGAACCTGTCCTATCCATGTACATGTCCACATTATTTTTAAATGTTGTGTGAAAAAGTTGCCCTCAGGTTCCTATGAATTTTTTCCTCTCTCACCTTCAACCTATGTTGTCTGCTTCTTGATTCCCTTCCTCTGGATGAAAGACTCAATGTATGCATCCTATCTATTCCACTCATGATCTTAGACACCTCTATATGATCACGCCTCAGCCTTCTGCACTCCAGGAAATAGAGTCCTAGCCTGCCCAACAGCTCCCTATAGTTCAGGTACGCAAGTCCTGGCAACAACCTCCTAAATTTACTCTGGACACTTCCCAGCTTAAAAACATATTTCTTTCAGCAGGGTGACCAAAATGATCGGAATACTCCAAATACAGCCACACCGATGTCCTGCACAGCAGAAACACAACATCCCAACTTCTATACTCCATGCCTTGACTGATGAAGGCCAATCTACCGAAAGTCTTCTTGACAACCCCATCTACCCGTGTCACCACTTTCAAGAAACTATGTACCTGCATCCCAAGATCCTTCTGTTCTACAACACACCTCGTGGATCTGCCTTTCACTGTCAAAGTCCTGCCCTGGCTTGAGTTTCCAAAATGCAACACCAAGCACTTATCAGCAGTAAACGCCACTAACCATTTATCAACCCACTTGCCCAACAGATCAAGGTGCTGTTGTAATTTTTTGATAACCATCTCCACTATCAACAGAACCACTCACTTTAGTGTCATATACAATTTTACTCATCATGTCTTGTACATTCTCAACAAACTTGTTCATATAAACCACAAACATCAATGATCCCTGAGATACACCACTAGCCACAGGCATCCAGTATGAAAAGCAACCTTCCACCATCACCCTCTGCTGCTTTCTATGAATTCTCCATCCATTCGACTAGTCCTTTCCAGATTCCATGGGATCTACCCTTCCAGAGCAGCCTACCATATGGAACCTTATGTTTAAGAAAGAACTGCAGACCCTTCTTCAGACCCAAAACGTCACCTATTCCTTCGCTCCATAGATGCTGCCTCACCGGCTGAGTTTCTCCAGCATTTTTGTCCACATGCGGAACCTTACCATATGCCCTGCTGAAATCCATATAGACAACGCCATGGCTTTGCCCTCAATTACCATGTTTGGTTACTTCTTCAAGAAATCAGATTCATAAAGAACCAATCTCCCATATGTAAAACCATGCTAACTATCCTCTCTAATAACTTGCACACCACAGAGTCTAGGCTGTAGGAAGGAAACTGCAGATGCTGGGGTTGAGGCACAACTCGCTGCAGTAACTCAGTGGGATAGAGTTGGATTTGAGAAAGGATTCTGACCCGAAATGTCACCTTTTCCTTTTCTCCAGAGATGCTGCCTGACCAGCTGAGTTACTCCAGCATTTTGCATCTATCTACAAATCTTAGGCTCTCTGGTCTATAGTTCCCAGGGTTTTCCTTGCAGTTCTTCTTAAATAAAGGCACAGCACTAGCCACCCTCCAGCCTTTCGGCACCTCACCCATGTTTCATGATGACTTATATGTCTCAGCCACAGAGCTTGCAATTCTTTCTCAAGCTTTCCCAGGTCCTCGGATATATCTGATCAGGCCTGGGAGATTTTTTCTACCTTCATCGGCCTTTGGACCTTCTCAACCATAATATGGACTGTCCTCAAAACATCTCAACGAACGGTCCCAAATTCCCCAGTCTTCATGTCTTTCTCCATGGTAAAGACAGAGGCGAAACAGTCATTGAGCATCTTGCCCATCTCTTGTGGCTCCTTTGATTTATTTTACAGCGAGATGGCCCCTTTGATTTATTTTGTAAAACATTTTTATTAGAAGTAAATACATATTAAGAAGAAATAACATAAAATAAAAAGAGACATATTATTCGTCACATACATTCTTAATATTTTTAAAGTTTACAATCATTATTTATACTTCTATACTTTTTATTATTTTATAACAGAAAGAAGATAGTAAAGCGAAATAATAAAGAGAAATAAAAGTAGAAAATCAATAATATGAGTGGAGTATTAAGCAGGCTATTCTTCATTGGAGATATATCAGTGGTCTATTATATATAGTTCTTCATCTATTCCTTCATTCAGGTTTCAGTCAGGCCCTCGAACCGGACCAACTTGACCCTTTAAATATTCAAAAAATGGAGACCATATTCCTCTGAATTGATCTAGCTCATCCAAAAGGACAAGTCTTAATCTTTCCAGATGAAGTGTCTCTGACATTTCTGTAATCCACATTTTGATTGTGGGGGATGTAGGACCTTTCCAAAATCTTAATAT